>JAMWBK010000003.1:2400000-3000000 GCA_029953675.1 Rhodosorus marinus
GACATATTAAGGCAGAGCAGGTTGAGCCAATTATTGTTATTGACGAAGGATCTACCGCTGACGGTAGTAGGGATGCTCCAGAAAAAACGGCTGCGGTCAAGTCTGAGAATGCTCCCCTCGATAGTGGAAACGAACTGAAGCGCGAAGGCGACGCCGAGACTGACAGAACGAAGCAAGAGGTGGAGCTTAACAAACGCGAGGAAAAGCACGTCGACCCTGGGCAGAAAAATGAAAAGGCGATTGGATCTACAACGAAGCTCCATCTGCCAAACCCAGAATTGCTCCTGAGGCGCCTTAAGTCGATCATCAATGCGTGCATGCGTGAGGTGGGGTGCTTAGAATCACGCGGAATACCAAGAGCGTCGCATGCTGACAGGAAGAATTTTTCTCCTCAGATTGATCGAGATCAAAGGGAGCTCACGAAGGTCAAGGAGAACGAGGCCAGAGCACGCCAACGAGAGGAAGCAAGACTGGATGTAAGCTTGCGCTAAAGGGTCAACAGTATCCCCTCTCTGCATCCAGGATCCAACCGCGATATCTAAAGCTTTCTAGCATCTTCTTGATCTGAAACTAGGCTGCCGCAGCGAAGGATAAGCGCGATGCGGAGCGTGTGCGAGAACGAGAAGAACGTCGTGTGAACAGGATGCAAGCCTTCTCGAAGAAGGATGCTGCAGAGTTCGCTAGGAGCATTGTCGACCTGGGCATTACGTACAAGGTATCGTCTACATCAATCGTTCTTCCTTTGGTTGAGTGCTGTGGGAGGGATTTTTGACTCACTGTTCTCCACGATGGAGTTTCGCAGTCCGGAAACAAGGTGGACTGGGAGTGGTTTCGCGACCGAGTGGAGTCGTTCCGTCATAAATATTCTGAAACTTTGGATGATGCTCTAACGGTAAACGGACTCTCATCCTAGACGACGCGATTGGAGTTCGCTGAACAAGAGTCTTACATTACCATTCTTCTCCGGACCGTAGACAATGATCAAGGAGTGCCACAAGCTGCAAGAGATGCGGGACCGTGACAAAGACGATATGTCAGATGAGGAGGATGATTTGAAGAGTTCACAGGAGTCTGGTCTTTTTGTACATTCGTTGGAGAGGGCGGAACGGGTGTTGGAACGTCTGGACTTCTTCAAGTACCTTCGTGTCCAGGTAATTTGAATGAGTCCCGGGCTTTTGGAACATGCTGTTTGCGCACGTGCTAGCTTCCTCTTTCTTTTCGAAGCTGAGCGCTTAACTTTTTCCTTCCGTAGGTGCTCCAGTATCCAAACCTCCCACAAACACTTAGGGGAGTGAAGCGCCAGAAGGAGCTCCCGGATTGGTGGAGGTCTGCTCACGACCGTGCTTTGCTTCTTGGCGTAAACAAGCACGGTCTGAATAACTGGGAAGCGATCGCCAAGGACACGGAGCTCGGATTTGAAGGCGCTCGATCTGCTTACATGAGGAAACACGCGGAGCAAACTTTGAATGAGCAGAAATTAGCCTTTCCAAAGACTGGGGCCTGTCTAAGGCGGGTTCGAAAGATCATAGAGCACTTCAGAACTAGGGTGGAAACTTCGAAGGTAATCGAAGAATTACCGGTAGAAGCCGTTTCAACGGGAGAGCGGAAGAGCGCGGAAGCTAAACCCGCAAGGGAGGCAAAGGACACAAACGCGGATCGCTCTTCGGGACCGCCCAAAGGAAGCGGGATTGCAGAGCCGAAGAAGGGAGATCTTAAGACTGGAAATGAGACGAAGGATGTTATCGCGGATGTTGACAGCGAGCCGGCCTTAAAGAAGCGGAAGGGTTCAGCGCCGCGTAGTGAGGGAAAACCTTTTAGAGTTTCTAATATACTTACTGTGTTCTCGTTTGGGAGTTTGGACGTGGAGGATCTTGAAACTGACGAAGATGGGCTTGTTGCGCCTATTGGTTTTAGATCGCAAAGGGTTGTGCGCGGCCTTCCTTTCGAGTTTGAAGTGCTCAAATCCGAGGATGGTCGCGATATTGATTATGTAGTTCGTGCCCCTGGAACCAAACCTGTGTTCGAGACGAGGAGCAACTCACCTTTGGATTCATGGACAAAAATGGCTGTAAAGGCGTTCAGTGATCCGGAGAGCAACCCGTTCACGGACGGAAAGGCCGCATTTGGACTGAGAGAGCCCGAAGTGCAGGAAGAGCTACGTAGGCTGGTTAATCTCAGGAAGAAGCCGGATGAGAACCCGCCCGACGTAGAGGTGCGCAAGGACCCAGGGCAAGAAATGGGGACCGGGGAGTAAATTTTTACAAGGATTGAATAAACCTTTTACTGCACTGTGCATGATGATCGACAGACCGGAGTCTTCGTGTCCCTGCGCTGGCCACGGGGCAGGATCAAACCCGCGTCTTCGCCTGCTGTTCTCGCGACAGCAAATTTTCGAATCCTACTTCGTCTGGCAGCCCGGGATTGGGAGCATCCTTAAACTGGATATACCGATTCTTCAAGTGGAGCATTTGGACAGAGCCCGCGGATATTCAGGAGTAGCTCATAGATGAAATCACATATCGTGGACGTGCGTGGAAGGCACCATTCCTATTCAAAGACAACCCTTCCAGGCGCGAAAGAGCTGCAGGAGCAGAAGCCTCCTCTGCACTTACGTCGATCGGGTACAAATTCGGGATAATACGGCCGCGAGGGTTCATGTATTTTCCTCGGTAGCCATTGCTGCCTTCATTCGATCTTCCACTTGAACTAGCTCGTCGACTGTGTTGGCTCCCTCAAGCTTCCATGTGTCCTTCGCATCCACCTTGAAACCACCAATGGCAAGTCCCGAAGCCCTCATGATCTTCACGAAATCGGTTGCGTAGAATTCGAACTTCCGATGTGGCTCAGGAGATGTCTGCACAGCCGTAGCTTGCTCAAGAACCCTGAAATATTTATTCGCGCTTGCTACTACGATACCAGAATTGAATTCGTCCATGTCTTCAAGCTCCGTTTTGGACAGTGAAACACCGCTGGGAGACTGCCAGACGGCATGGTATTCCATTCTGTCTATCTGCTTCTTTTCGACAATGTCGACCACATCGCCCTCAGGATTGCGAATGATGCGACCATAACCGCTCGTGCTCTTACTCTTGATAGCAGAGCGGGATCCAGTCAGTATCGTTGCCGCGAATCGGGAACCAACAAACGCCTTTTGGCTCTGATGAAAACTCAAGAGGTCCCGGAGAGTTTTTGAATCGATGCCCGGGTTGTCGCCATACATGACAACAACGTCCCCACCGTAGGCCTTTGGAACAGTCTGTGAGACAACGTACACTGCATGGCCTGTTCCAATACGAAGTTGATCTTCCGCAACCAGGCAGGACTTACCCGCATAGGGCAACAAACTTGAGAGTACCTGTTCTTTCCCGTAGCCAACCACCAGAACACTCGGAATTCCAGCTCCCTCCGCAGCGGAAAGGGCATGAGCGGCCATCGGTATTCCCAGGCATGGATATATTACCTTTGGCAGCTCGGAAGAGAATCTGCTACCCTTCCCGGCCGCGAGAATCGTCGCAAATGCGTTGGATTTCTCCAAAGCATCCCGAAACTCGTCCGTGACATCAACGGCAGGTAGGCTCTCACCATACTTAAGGAATTCACCCAGAGAAACTCCTTCAGTAAGACCCTTCACAGAATCAGGTGCCATCAAACTTGTAGAAAGAGCCGACTGCAACAAACCCTAGTCGCGAACTACATCCGTAGAGCGTCAACCCAGCGTATCATCCGCCATCTATTATTGGCCAAGTGTAAAAATTCCCCCTAAACTGGATGCTCGGCTGGATGGACTCACTTTGTACCATTCGCCCGAAGAGTGGGAATCATGGCCAAGTAAAACTTTCGGATATACGTGACCAGATCCTGTTTCTGGAATGAAAATGGACTTAGGTAACATCCGCCATCGTTCTATGGCCAAGCAAAAATTCCTGATATACGGCAGAGACCCAAACATCGGTTTGAGCAGTTTTGAAGTGTATCTCCGGAAACCCTTTTCTTCATGACCAGGCAAAAGCTTCTGAGATAGAAGATCAATGAGGCCAAACGTTTTTGGTACCATTCGCCATATATTCATGGCCAAGCAAAAGTTTCTGATATATTGGGTTGGTTTTGATGGTTAACCTGGGTATCATTCGCCACATGTTCTTTGCCAAACTAAAATTTGAAAATTACAGGAAGTTGTGGTTTGGGTTTGAAGGGGTTTCGAAATCTGCCCATTTTAACTGGACGGCTGGCGCGTCGAGGTGGGGGAGGAAACTTGAGGGCGGCAAAGATACGAGATAAGCGGAGTGCATCAAGAGCATCACTGTGCTCCGGAAGGAGAATTATATCATAATTAGTTGAAAAAAAAATTTCCTGCTGAAGTACTTTTTCTTGTCGAGACCAAGACGGTGGAGCCAGATCCTAATGAATTGGGACTGAGGCCGTTGGCAGAATCCCGATTGAGGACGGAATCTTCCTGGTGCAAGGCTGGTCGACACCTGTCGTCTTGAGGAAATCATATCATCCCGCTAATGGAGGCTGTGGAAGATCCGAAAGAAGGCGATGACGATTTCTACGACGTGACTTTGTCGGCGACCTGGAGCGTTTCCTCAGCAAAGCTTGGGAACGGAGTACTGCAACTCTTAGATGACGACGAAACAACATGTTGGCAGTCAGACGGATCGACTCCGCACGTCATCTCGGCTACATTCCCTCATCGCGTGCTGGTACAGGAGGTTCGCGTTCTTGTCAACCATGATATGGATGAATCATACACTCCAGCACGTGTTGGTCTATGGGTTCTTAGCGGGATGGACTTTGAGAGTGTTGGCGAGATCGTGGAACTAGACCAGCCGAAGGGTTGGGTACATATGCAGATGACTCCCGTGGTTGGAGTTTTCTCCTTGCAGGTCGCGATACTGGCAAATCATCAGAACGGAAGGGATTCGCATGTGCGCGGAATCAAAGTCCTTGGGTGCGTTCAGGGCGCGTCCCTTCCGTCCCATTCTTCGATCGCATTTAGTCAGGCGTCTGTGATACGCTGATACGTGATTCCAATACCTTCTAGGAAGAGCATCGCAGAAGAGCTCCTGTCCTGGGATAGCGGGTGCCTCCACAATAACTGCGTATACCATTGCCTACTTTTATCCGTAGCGAAATCGAGTGGCAGCTGTCGCGAAGTCGATTGCAAGTAGTCTGCGAAACCTAGATCCAGGCGTTATTCTTGTCTTCGCTTCGGACTCGCGCCTGGTGGTCGCTGTACTAAAACCTCAACACTGTTTTTTCTTCAGCATCGAGACAACCACCTATCTATCTGGTTTCTCTTCTGGTCCCGCACGTGACTCTAGAGCAATGAACAACTTCCCAAAAATCCGTCAACAAGCATGAACTGTGCTAGACCCCATAACAAAAACCCCGCAGTAAACCCCAGCGAATCTAGCGGAACAAACAACAATTAACATCCCTCAACATACCAAGAACGCGCATGCCAGTCTATCTGCGGCATTGACACAACCTTTAACAAGCTGAACTAAGCTTTAGTAACAGATAACGCTGAATCACGTGCATACAATGCATCGAAGAGAAATTAGGTATTGACAAGAACTGTCTACAATTAAAACAGGACGGTTTGGTCTAATCAAAGAGCGAGAATCCCATGTCCTCATCTTCCTCTTCTTCCTCCTTCTCAGCTTCTGCCTCAGCCGCCGGCGCGGCTGCAGCATTACCCCCAGCGGCAGTCGGGGCTGCGCCACCCGCCGGCGCGGCCACCGCTGCCACGGCGGCGG
This sequence comes from Rhodosorus marinus, assembly GCA_029953675.1. Taxonomy (NCBI): domain Eukaryota; phylum Rhodophyta; class Stylonematophyceae; order Stylonematales; family Stylonemataceae; genus Rhodosorus; species Rhodosorus marinus. The sequence goes on from JAMWBK010000003.1 coordinate 2,405,763, forward strand.
TCTTCGCGAACTTCTCCTTTCCGGCAGCGATGAGGTCGTCAACATTCTTACCCTTAAGCTCCTCGCAGATCTTGGCAATAATGTCCTTATCTCCCTCAATTCCTACGGAACCCAGGATTGCCTCCATGTCGGCCGGGCTCGGATCCGAGTTTCCCCCCAGAGTCGCAAGCATGTACGCACCCAAGTACTTCATCCTGATTTAATAATTACTTCCTCGCCAAGAAAACAAAGACACACAAAGTAACAAAATTTACTCCCAACAGTCTCCAACCCAAGCCCCTAACTTCGTGCACCTCTCTCCTCGTCACTCACCTCTCCCACCTTCCTTCTCACCCTATCTTTCACACCGTACCTCCACCCCCAAAATTGATCCCCCTCCCACCCCCCTTAACTATCGACGTATGCCAGAAAATCAGAAAAACATATATAAATTCAAGGTATTGTTTTCCATCAGCTCAGTTGAAAATGGTGAAATAAATAGCCAAACCCATCCCGTTGGCGTCGTCGGCGACCTCACTACTCCTTCAGAAAGCAAACAAAAGCAAAAACAATTTTCACTTTTAGTGTCACCACAGTTTTGATCATTAATTTCCAACTCTAGTCAAAATAAATAATCTTGTAAATAAGTTTACTTCTATCAGTCATTATGAAAGAGACGGTCAAATGCATGGCGGACATCACTTCTTACTGTCATCCTTAAATTTATTTCTTGATTCTTTATTCAGTCATTAAATATTTTTTTCTTACTTTTATATTATTATCAGTCTTTATTTTATTGACGATTAATTGCGCCATAGAACATTTTTAACCGTCACTATGAAATCAGAATATCTTTCGATGATGTAGTCATTGAACAGACGTTTTTATTTTCTTTATACTAATAGCAGTCATTATATTCTAGCCGATTACAGTGCAACGAAGAGTCTTCGCTGATATCGAGTTTACCCATCTAGTAGAAAGTTCATAGCGTCTAGGTTTCGTCCTTTATTATTACGTTTTTCAATATGTTGAAGCCAGACGAATATTAATAGAAATATGATTTTGACAGTACCGGCTTGTGATCTGAACAGCTTACTGTCCCACGGTTGGTGACTACTCTTGTTCTCGTTTGTGGGATGCTTGAATGCCCGTTTGTACCTCCATCGTGATCGACGACAGTTTGCCTTTGTTTAGTCGATTCCGGTAATGTTTTGCCGCGAGGACATTTAGATGATACTGGTCAAATTTCTTGTGCTTTACATCGGTCAGGTCAGCACGGTCCGAATGGTACCGATCGATAGTCCACAAACTAACAAGATCGACCAAATTGACCTGGCCTTTCAGGCCTCTCAAACCTCAGAAGATGGAATGATGCGATCCCACACCACAGTTCCAAGCTTGAGCGCAATCTCAACCGTACAAAAAAGGAAAAAAAATAAGAAGCGTCCAACCTGAAGATTTCTGGGTCATCGAGAGTTCTGCTCCAGCTCTTCAGATGGGGGATTCTTGATGTGACTATCTGGAACCATGAACTCCAGAGAGAACCTGTTCCCCTACCAGGAAAAGGAAACAGGAGACCTTTGGTCTGGTGCAGGCATCGTCTTCGACACGGGGTACGTTTCGTACCGGAAGTACTATCTCGCGAAAGGTTTCGAAAGAGATTGATCAAGCGCGACTCGCTAACGCTCTTCACTCCGCTTGCGATCCTCATTCTGCTTTCGGTCATCATTCTGGCCGAAAGAGTTCTCCATTACTTTGAAAAGGTCTGGCATATCGTTGCTAGATTCCGGCTCTTCTTCCGAACGCGCAGCTTCCAACGTCAAAATCCGACGATCATCGGCGGTGACAATCTTGAACTCCACGTTGTCGATAGTAACGAGCTCGCCAGCGGATGGTATGCCCTCGAGCCGGTTGCACAGAAATCCGGATATTGTCCCATGCTCGGCAAGATCGTCCTCAGGTAGCTCCATCAACAGTGCTTCTGCGACTTTCTCGAGTTCTGCCTGTCCATCGATGAAAAAAGAGCCGTTCTGAAGTTCCACAATATCCGACTCCTCGGACTCTATATCGTCGTCTTCGTCGTAGATCTCGCCGACTACTTCCTCGAGAATATCCTCAAGCGTAACTAACCCGGCGGTACCTCCGTACTCGTCAACGACAACAGCCAAATGCAAACGACGTAATCGCATCTGCTCAAGTACGCTCCACGCTGAGACGGACTCCGGTACAAAATACGGAGCATCCGCCAAGTCTTCAACCTAAGACATGGTTTGTTTCAGAATTCAGAATGTTGCTGAGCATTCCATTTCATCTCCAGCTGGTACTCCAAGCCGGAGTAGTGATCATACCTTTGTCGTGTCCAAGAGGTCGCTTTGGCCCAAGTACTTCAGCAGCGATTTTGCATGCATGACCCCAATAATATTATCTGTTGTCCCTTGGAAGATTGGGACACGTGAGAAATGATATTGCTCCTCAACCTGAAAAGAACGAGTTTTCGAAAAGCGATCATGTGAGCAAAACGGACAACTCTTTTAACCCTCTGCGGTCCATTTTTCCGGTTAGTTGGCCCTGCGTCCTCAAAACCGGTTCTCGAAGTGGTTGAGCCAGGGATGATTCATGCAAGAGTTCCACTCGCGAAACCTACCGATAGGAAGTCTCTTAGAGTAGCGTCGGAAGGGAGAGCCACCATATCCACTCTCGGACACATAACATCTCGCACGTCTATCTCTTCAAGGTCCAGGACATTCGAAATCAACTTGCTCTCATATGGTTCGATTGTACCAGATCGATCGGCACCAGCAATCATCAATCGGAGCTCCTCCTCGCTTACGGGAGCGTCTTCTTCTCGGTAGAGATTGAAAAGACGGAGAATCAAATTTGCGGAAAACGCTAGGATCTTTCCAATCGGATACAGAATGACTGAAAGAGTGCTAACGAAAGGCAATAGTACCCTCAAAACCTAAAAAGCAACCAGCAAATCTCAGTTCATGAGCAGCTCCAGTCTTGTCTTGGGATATGCGCTGAAGCTCTGAAAAGGAGTCCAGAGGAATGTATCAAAGGTACGTCTCATGTTGGAAGATTGTGACTCACCCGCTCTGCATTGTGGACCGCAAGAGATTTCGGCAGAATCTCTCCAAAAAACAGAAAGAACAGAGTAAGGCCTGCTGTTACATATGCAACTGCAGCCTTGCCGCCAAAAATCGCCGACGCCACTTCTGTGGCAACTGCCGTTGTGAAGATCGTTGCTACGGTTGTGGCGATCAATATTGTTGTGAGAAATCGAGTCAAGTTGTTCTCGAGGACGGTAAACATTGATGAGTCTCCTTCTTCAGATGCGAGTTTTCGGACCTTGGCGATAAGAAATACGAAACAGTAAGACAGGAATCCATCAAAGAAGGTGAGCACTGCTTTCCCATTACCTTCCATGGCCACAACGTTGTAATCGCAGTTTCCGCCGCCGCAAGAGCAGCAGCAGCAATAAACAATAAGCTAAACAAAAGCACTGTGCTAGTATTGAGCGCTTCGCCGGCGCCTCCGCTTGTTGCTGTCACTGTTGCGAGGCCCAGGGCCCCAGTCCGTGCACCGGCCCTAGCGCCTGCAGGGAACACGGCAAAAAGGCCGAGAAGAAACAAACCGACAATCCCCACTAGCGCCGCTCGAAACAGACGATTTCGAGATGGTGAGATAAGCGCTTTGACGAGCGGGTCTTCCTCTGTCTTCAATATGCATCGTTCCTCTGGGTTGATCTCAACCGATCTCACGCGCCCCAATCTACACACGGTTCTATGCAAATTCGATGCATTCTGGCGAGAAGCAGTACTTCCACTTTCCCGACTGCGCAACAGCACATTGGGATTATTAATCACAAACAAAAGACTTCTCCTACTCCCCCACGTGCAACTCGCTCCAAAAGCCTTCATCCCAGAATTATTGAAAAAAAGCACCGAACCTGGTGGATTTTTTACTCACCTTCCCCGGCGAGGACTGCAAGATCTACGCTACCTCCATGCAAACTTACAACGTAAGCCGCTGGGACGCAATATCCTCTTGTAATCCCGCCTCTTCCCACCCTCCCACAGCAAACTCCGTCAACGTTTCCAGAACCCGTGACAGGACACCCACCTCCAATCTTCCTCGTGCAACCCTTCTATCTCCAAAGTTTACAAGCAAAGGCTCTCAAAGCTCCTATTCGACATCCAATCTATCCTAAGAAAAAAACCAACTGGTGCATCACTTATCAAACAAACAACCCCCCTCCCCCCTCCTCCCCTCACCCTCCAGCTTCCCTCTCCACCTTTGGATGCCGATTCCCGAAGAGTCGTTATCGACCGAGTGAGATCACAAGCAATCTGCAAACTCTTAATCGCAAGGCCAGCTAGAGGGAAAAGTTGCAAGGACGATAACAGGATTTCTCTTTTCTTAATCTACTGCGGCGGAACCTTTGTCAAACAAATCGCTTCGAAATGCAATCAGTCTCATCATATCAGTGGAAGAAAAGAGGTCAAAAACAGAAAAGGGATCTCTTGCTCTCCGTTTCTGAGTCTTTCAGCAAGGTTTCAGCACCGCTTCCTAACACTAAGCAGCAAGGCCGCGGAGTGGACTCGGAAGGGTGGTCCTTTAACGGAGGCTTGGGTTATTCTAATCAAAGATAGTTCCCACAGGGGAGCAAGAAAAAAAGAGGAATTAGATCTATCGCAAGAGGAAGGTACAGAATACGAAGGGCACCGCTTCCCCCTCCGACTCTGGAGACTGACTGCTTCCAATAGTTCGCCCTACGCAAAGTAAAGATTGTGCGGGACACGTGCCAATACATAATAAGTTTAAATAGTTAATACAACACGTGTTGAAATATTGTTAGTCTAAATTCGATATATGGACACGTGGTAATTATCAATTGGTATTGGTTGACGCGACCAATGCCGTAGTGGAAGAGGCGAATGCGCCTCACTCTCTCTCTCTCTTTGGTCGGCGTTCAGGGTGGGACTAGAAAGGGGCTGATGAAAGAGCAGCTTCCTCTGTGTTCTTCTTTTTCCGTCTGAGCGAAATGGTCCTTGTATGAAAGCAGACGATTCAGATTTTCGGAAAGTTCTGGGATCTGCTGTTTGGACTCTTCAAGTGGTCTAGACTATCCCTTTCCTCTCACGCTCCATCCCAAAGTACATCGGCCTGGTCTCCGCGGTGCCAGCAAACAGTTTGCTTAGCAACAGGTTTTGGAAGGCGGTGCGGATGGGATGGAGAGCTACTTCTTGATGTAGCAGGAGCATTTAAGGATTTGACCGGGGGGGCAAGTCGGGGGACTTTTCTCGTATTTGTGTTCCAGTTGGTTTTCAACGAGTAAGAGGTCACCGCGGGCTTGATCGGGAAGAGCCAGGCTTGTCCGTTTTGGAGGCGACATCTTGCTGTAGTCGCAGGAGCAAACTGAGCAGGTGCCTGAAGAAAACGTCGAGACAGAGTGTCCAGGAATTTAACCTAGTGGGAAAGTGAGGCTGGAACGGGCCGAATTTTACCTTATCGAACCTGGAAGGTAAAATGGGATGGACCTGAAGACTGGCTGAGCTTTGCAGTTTTGATATGCGCTGCAGGTAACATGTTCTCGGAAGGGCTGGATTGATAGCTGCGCAGAGGAAGCCCCCCGATTTGAAGGGGTCTAGGTTGTCAGTAGCAGAGCATCCTGCATCAGCGGGTCACGCAGCTGCAAGCCCGTATGCTGCGTGTCAGCAATTCTGGGGTGTTTGTGCTTCGGAGCAGATTGATTCGCCAACACTTCATACGTTCTCCGCGGAACCTGTCGAAGGCGAAAAGGCATGATCCGAAGGCCTTTCCTCAAAGGAAGTTGTCAACGTGGTTCCAGGCCTATGAAGACCCAATAGAGACATGGGGGGAGAAAGTTGATCAGCAGAGAAAAGTTAACATCAGGGATGTACTGGAACTGGCGAAGCCTGAATTGAAGCTGATATCCTTTGCTCTGGGTTGCCAGCTTATAACCTCAGGAGTCACGATGATGTTTCCGATGGTATTCGGGAGACTGGTACGGAATTTCGCTCCCTTTTCTTGTCTTGCGAATGAAGTAGAGCTCTTTTGAGTTGAATCTCATCGCCGAATTTAATTTGGTTAGGTGGATGCCCTGCAGGCTGAGGAAGCTCAGCAGTCGCTCGTACACATCGCCAGAGGGCTTACTGTCATTATGTCATTCGCGGCGTTCGCAACAGCCGCTAGGGTCTCCACAATGGGAATAGTAGGAGAACGCATCGCGAAAAGGTTGAGGACCGCTCTGTACTCTTCTATTATGCACCAAGAGCTCGAATTTTTCGATCGCAGGAGCAGTGGAGAGCTCGTCAACCGCTTGTCCGCTGACGTAACTGCTGTATCAGGGTTTTTAACTGATAACTTGACGGTGCGGAGACGGCATGGAGACTTTCTCATACTCTTTCGAGCATGCTCCTAATCACAAACGCTGCACTGCCATGTCAAAATGTTTTTATAGAGAATCGTCAGATCGACTGCCACGAGTACAACGGGCGTGTGCGCATTGTTCTACCTCTCCCCGAAGCTGGCCTCTGTGTGCGTTCTCGTACTACCTTTCGCAGCATTCTCGTCGTCCTTGCTTGGGAGACGGGTAAGGGCCCTTTCTCAGGAAGTCCAGGACAAGCTCGCAGCGACAACGCAAACAGCCGCGGAGAAGCTATCTGCGCTAAGAACTGTTCGGCTGTTTGGAGCTGAGGAAAAGGAGACCGATCTCTACTCATCTCGCGTGGAAGAATCCTTCTCCGTAGCGACAAAGCTGGCGAAGGTCGAGGGGATATACACTGGTGCAAATTTTCTGGTTGCGAATCTGACTCTTGCGAGTGTACTTTACGTCGGGGGTTCAATGGTGATCAACTCTGAGGTTACAATAGGAACCCTAACTTCTGTGAGTCTAGATCTCTTTTCAACCGATTCGGAAACCTGCGGCTTACGAACTTCTTGAAATCGGATAGGTTTGTATGTATATGGTGAATCTTGGATTTGGAGTTTCAAACTTGGCGAACGGTTACGGGCAGCTGCTGCGAGCTCAAGGGTGTGCTGAGCGCATTCACGGACTGATGAAAAGGACACCCAAGTTTTCTACTTCCACTGTGGCATCGTCTTCTTCAGGAAGATCTCCCGCGGAGGCGCTACGACACGGGGAACCGCTTCTGCGTTATGATCACGCGTCGTTCGAGTTCACAGGGGGGAAGCCGCTCTTACACGATGTAAATTTGGACGTCTGGCCTGGGGAGATAGTTCTAGTGCGGGGTCCGAGCGGCAGCGGGAAGTCTACCCTGTTGGCCCTTGCTTCCCGCTTATACGAACCGACTTCTGGGGCAGTGCAAGTGTCAGGGAAAGACGTCAGAGATTGGAACTCGAAACTTTTGAGGCAACGTGTTGGCGTCGTGCCTCAGGATGTTGTGCTCTTTGAGGGAACGGTAGCTGACAACATTGCCTATGGGCTGGATATTACAGAAAAAGACAACATACAATCCGCGGCACAAAAATGCGGAGCGGATTCGTTTATCAATACTTTACCTCAGAAGTTCGAGACGAGGGTAGAGGAGAGAGGGGGCAATCTCTCCGGTGGACAGAAGAAGCTTATCGGTGAGCAAGATCAACACATTGCATTCGACCCTGTTCCGAGTACTACAACGTCCTCGGGGCTCCAAGAAGCCGTCCTTCTTCTCTGAACCAAAGTTGCGGCGTTTGTCGATGTGATTATGTACCAAAGGTCTTGCGAGAGCGATGATGCGGAACCCGTCTGTGCTCATTCTAGATGAGGCGCTGACTGGGCTTGACACGGAAACCGAGAGCAGGGTTGCGCAGGCTCTGAAGTCGCTTTCGATGTCGGATTTAGGAATTCTCATGATTGCTCACGGGAACGGCTGTTCCGCTCAAATTGCTGACCGGATAGTGAACATAAGCAGCGTGCGCCCATCCAATCGGGACGTGAAGCGACGGGGCTTGTGAGTGTACATTTGGCGGGCGAACGACGCCCTTTGAAAAACCGTAGTCTGCTTCCAGTGGGTGAGAAACAAGAACGCAACAGCACGTATCCGTAAAATATAAAGTTGTTGAAGCCTGTACAAAAAGAAAAAGATATATCGCCTTGAGAATAGCGCGACACTGTCGCGTTCTTCATCTCGCCAGACCGGAGAGGTGCTGGGGAGAGGGAGGGGGGTATGAACAACCAGACCCGCTGATCTTCACCAAAAACACTTTACACCCCGGAATAAACACTCAAGGCGCTCGCTAGATGTTTTGTCCATGCAGAAGGTCTTTCAAGCCCACGAAAACATGCAAGTCCTCCTCTCCCCGCGAAACCACGACCATCGAGTACTACTAAATACTAAAAAGTACAAATCGTACTAAACACCCTTGAAAAATCGAAAATTAAAATAACAATGTCCCAGTTTTTTCCAAAACACAATTGTTGTCGGATCCATTTCGGAGCACAGAAAATGTCCTGGTTTCTCAACAACAAAAAAATAAGATAAAAAGTAACCCCCTTCCCCGCAACCCCACCCCCCCACCCTCCCCTCCAACCGCTCTACCCGCTACATAAAAAAAAGTCAAAACAAACCCACCCTATTTTGCACCATATAAGGGGGGTAAAAGCAATAAACTAATTTCCACACCAATCCATCAATAAGACCCAAATCTGTTTATTTTATTTTATTGTTATATTAAAATCTATTTAAATGGTTTTGGATAGGGGGTAAAAGTAATATTCCAAAAATCTGGTGGATGTGCTTTTTGTTGTTGTTAGCTACCCATGGTTAAGAGAAAGGAATATGGCTGAGGTGTCTATTTGGGGGGGGAGGGGGGAGGGAGTGGATGAATAAGGAGGTTAAGTGAGGGTGAAAGAGAGCCGATTTTGGATTGGAGATGGAGGTTTTCGATATCGATGAGAGGAGGGATGGGAATGAATGGGATGGTGAATGAACTGATTTATCTGGAGTTGGGGGGGGGTGGGGGGATGGAGATGGTAGTGAGAGAATTTGAAATTTGGTGTTGAAGTGGTGATGGTGGATTGGTGAGGATGCGGGGGGAGGGGCTGTGGTAGGAGTCAGGCTGGAAATTGATGGATGTGTATTGGGTCTGAGGTGAGCTTTTTTGGTGTGGTTTTTTTTTTTTTTGAGTTTTGGTGAGGTGCTTTTGGGACGGTTCCGTGTTTTTATATATTGTGTGGGGAGGTGTGGATGAAGAACGGTAGGGCGGGAGGTTGGGTGGTGCCCGGGAGGGCTTAAGTGGGCCTGGTTTTGGGGGGGGGAGCCTGTGTGAGCTTTTCTACGGAAGGTTGACGGATATTCAGCTCTCTCTGATTCTCCGTGTCCGCCGTGGTATGAGGCGTTATTACCTTATCCCATGCATATGTCTTCAGTACTGGCTCCTGTAAAGGACAACAGACGGGCACTGTTCGCTGCCCTGCTGTATTCTGTGTCGAGTACACTGCTGAACCTGGCCAACAAGGTTGTATTTTCGAAAGCGAGTTTCAACTTTCCATGGGGAACTATCGCCATTCAAAATATCGTGTCGTTACTCGCACTGGCGTCTTATCTCATCATTGCGCCTCAAGCGACTTTCCGGTTCGATTTTGGCCTGCTGCGAAGGCTTGTTTTTCCCATGTGGTGTTTTTGTCTGTTCCTGTACTCAAATGCGAAGGCGTTGCGGTTTATTAGTCTTCCCGTGCTTACTGTTCTCAAGTCCTTTGCGCCTCTGGTAAGCCATCCGACCTTCGTTTTGTAGTGCCTGCTATCAGCTGGGATGCTTGATCTCGTTCGTTGCTCTCGCGATCAATCCGATGGGCGGCCGTGGACCTCCAAGCTGAACGGCTGCTCGCGCTTTCTCAAATTGACTCAGGGAGTGTCAATTATGGAAGTCCTCTTCTTCAAGGACTTACTCACCAAGGACGCGGTGTTCTGTATGATTATGGTCGTTGCCTCTAACTATGTCACTGCTTACAATGACGTGGAGTTTTCTCTGGAGGGCTATGTGTGGGCGGGAATTAACGTTGCCTCCAACATTGCCTACCTGCTGACGTTGAGAAGATGTCTCTCGGAGAACTATGACAGTGTCCAGCTTGCTCTTCATTCCACGCTCGTATCATCGATGTTGATTGTTCCAATTTCGGTTGTACATGGGGATTTTCCGTCCCTAGTGTATTCGCTGCTAGAAACGTCCCAGAAGTAGGCCGTCCACCGCGGAAGAGAAGGCTCAATTGCTCTTGGGCCTTTGCTGACAGGCTTTAACCTTCCACCGCCACAGGTTTAGGATCTTCTTCTTCGGCTCTGGCTTGCTTGCTGCAGGCATCACCATTTCCACGTTCTGGTGCTTGGCAGAAACGAACGGAAGTACGTTGAGTTTCCTGGGTGCAATGAACAAGGTATTTGTAACTCCCGGTGAATCAATTGTGACCTCGGGGCGAGCCTGAGGAACATCTACAGGCTCAGCAATGGAGATTAGTGATTTTTAGTTTGCGATTTACTAAGTTGATCGTTTGTGGTACTCCATCCTAGATTCCAATAGTCCTCCTCGGGTCTTACCTGTTTGAGTCGCACATAACCCTGCTTGGTTGGGTCGGAATCTTCATGAGCATTTTTGCGGGTTATTTTTTCGCCAGAAGCAAGGTTCCGAAACATATGACGCCCCAGTCGACCCAGGAGCAAAGTCCCACCATGGAGGCGATTGAGACGAAAACTGGAAGAGATCTCGATAGTGAGAGTGAAGAAGATTCACCCAGACGACGGTGAAGCATTCTTTGGATCGAATCCAGGAAAACATCTGGGGGTCTCAAGAAGCGTGCCGCAGGAGCTCGTCAGAGACCGGCTACTCTTCCCCGTTCTGATGTATATTTCGTGCTGAACCGTCGCAGAAAACTGAAGCAAGGATGTGCCAGGACGACTCTAGTGTGAGCTGCTCGCTTTCCGAAGATGGGCATGGGGGCTCATTGGCAACAAGGGAACCAGGTGGCAGATTTTTTTTTTGGTGTTAAGAGGTGGTCGTGACGTGGGCTAGTTTCCTCCGTTTTTTATTAAGCCCCCCGCCTTGTACACTTGGCATAGGCTTTTTCTTGATTGTATCTTGCAGTTCTGTTTTTTCGAGGACGAAGCAGTATACTAACAAAGGCACAGCGCATGTCATCGCTCGGAGAAAGGGATGCCCCTCTGCTTGATTGCAGATGCAGTGCGTACCAAGCCATTCGCTCTCAAGCTCGAAACCTGTTCCAAATTTCTTAATGGAGCGCTTAACACATCGGCATATACAAGCTAGTCGATAGTGCAACTAGGTACTATTTTGTCCGGTTCTATGCAAAAGAAACCAACCTACAAGTCCTCCAGATTAAAAGGACGGCCCTTGTGGAGCTGGTGTATACAAGCTGTCCTGGTATATGGGAGTGGAATCCTTGACCTTTGGCTGGAGAATCCGGTCGATAAGGCCGTACTCCCTCGCTTCATAGGCGGTGAGGTAGAAGTCCCGGTTAACTTCCTCATCGATGAGGTTCCTGTCCCTTCCCGTGATATTGTGCAGGCCGTTAACAATCTTCTCCCTCTGTCGCAGAACGATTCTAACCTCAGATGCAATTTGGTCCGCTTGACCCCGTACAACGTTGTCCATAGATGGGGCCTGAATTAGAAATCGAGAGTTGGGAAGCGCCAGCCTCTTGCCTGGGGTACCGGCACCCACCAGGAAAGCCCCTAGTTATTGCCAGATTGAAGTTAAGGGTTGGAGAATGAGATAAGAACTCCGATAGAAGCACACCCGGAATGTGGGTCGACAAGAGTCTTACCCATACCGGCAGCAAAGCCTAGGTTCAAAGTCGTGATCGGGTACTTCATCGCTTTCATGCAGTCGTAAATGGCAAGCCCCGCAGTCGTTGTGCCACCTGGGCAGTTGATGTACATCTGCACCTCGGCCTTGTCATCTTCCGACTCCAAAAACAGCAAGACTGCCATAGTCTATTCGGAATACACAAGCATATGAGGCACAGGCCATCACAGAACGAGTCAGAACATCCAAAGATCGAGAGCCAGAAAAGTCGCCAAGCAGCGTATCAGGTTGAATTTTCCCAAGCAAAAGACTAGAAAACAAGTACCTGATTCGCCGTCTCGTCATCTATATCTTGGTTGATAAATATAATCCTCTCCCGGTAGAAGCGATTGAAGATATCGATGAACTCATACTTGTCACTTCCCTTCGCCTTGTACGGCACCTTGGGCATGTTCGCCATCATCCGTGTTGACTCCCGCCTCAGATCACATCTCCCACGCACGCTAGTTGTCCTCCCACTCGCCAGCCCTCCACCGCTCACAAACCCCATCTCAAACATACCGGTCCTCCTTCCCCTAAATCACCAAAACAAACAACCCACCCACCTCACCTTCCAGAACAACACCACACGCAGAGAACCTTAAACAAAAAAGATAAAGTTGCAGGGCTAAAAATCAACTCCTTTCCTCTTCAATCCTAGCTCTAGACAATACAAACAAGAACCGATCCAACCTCTCTCCCTCCTCCCCCATTCCCATCCACCACGCTCTCCTCCATTTCCCCAACTCATATACTGCCATTCAACGCAGACCATTAAATCTCCAATTTCGCGTCGGGGAACACTGAGATTATCGCCAATCCCAAATTATGACTTTATGCTATTAATTTAGATTGTATATCATTAATTTAAATAAAAACAAATATAATTACGATTATTGGGCATAAAATGATTGCTTCTAGTTTAGATTTAGGGGTTAGATTGGTTTCTGGTACGGGGTTATCGGGAACAGGACTGACTGGATTTGGGCTTCTGTGAGCTGATCTGGAGAAGAGGCTTTATGTAATTGTGGTATGTAGGGTTTGGACGAGAAAATTTGGTCCCTGTGTGCTGGGAATCACAAAAAACACTCACTCCACCCGCTCCTGTTTCCCCCTTCCCCACAAGGCGGATCTGAAGAGGGGGTGTGTATGCTAAAGCGCACGGTTTGTGGAGGAAGGGTCTGATCTGGATGTGAAGAATTGTCTTCGCCCAAGATTGTTGCTGCTTATGGGATTCTTTTCTATTCTTTTATAGGAGCGTGAGTACCTATCCTGTGAGTATGGGCAGTATACGAGTCAGACATCGTTTCTTTCTTTGGGATTTTACAGCGTTGGATTCTTTGTATCCACCGGTTGTTTTCGTCTGGAGAAGGCATCTATCTCGGAGACCAGAGCGTTTTGGAGGATTTCTCTGCGCAAAATCTTCAGGATAGTCCGATTTCATCTCTGTATCCGCAGGGGCTTTGGGCAGATCGGAAAGCCGAACGCACGTGAGCTAGAGAGCAATGGGATGGTCTTCACCACCGCGCCCAGGGTTGCTCCGGCTAGACAGCGGCTCTCGACCATTTCAACGCGAATCATGCACCGCATGAACGATTCACAAACGTTGCGACTGGGATTCGGAAAACAAGGGCTCAGCCAGATCTGGATCTGACTGAAGATTCCTCAACCTGTCCCTTATGTATCGAGTAGATCGAGTGTTCTCATGGCTCTTCGTCCCCTATGCTCGCTTCTGGTGGGTCTCCATCTCCTGCAATAGGAGGCGGGCTTTCCTTCTCATCTATGGTCAGATTTCTGAGCTTGCCAGTCTCCGCGCCCGCGTCTTCTTCCAGATCCCGCTTCCCCTCAACTTCCTCGCCTGACTTCGCTTCCTCTTCTTGCACACCCTGCTTCACTTGCGCTTCCACTTCTTGTCGTGCTTGCTCTTCAACTTCTCCGCCTGCGTCCTCTTCCACATCGACACTTCTCTGCTCCTGGAGAGAACGAAGAAGTTGTCCTTTTCGAAGTCTATAGAGATCCGCCCGCTCCTTGATTAATGCCCTAACTGCAGAAACTACTTCATCATCAAACTCCTTCTCAAGATCTTTGACAGAGCGCGGGCGTTGAGCACCGACAGCAACCTAGACGCGTCGAAGAGCCCAAGCACTCTGCTGAGAATCTTTTCTTTCCCTTGGAGAGCGTTCAACTAGTCTTTGAAGGCTGGTCTATTGCTGTCTTACCTTCCCTTTGGAAAATGCTTCCATAAAGCGCGTCGCAGAATGGAATCTCAGGGCTCGCTGCCCAGCTGTCCCGGGTGGCACCTCATCAGATGTGTACTCCCACTTCTGAAACTCGTCGTTGTGATCAACTAGTCGGCAGAGCCCCTGAGCCTTCTCCGACACGGAGGTCCCACTATGCTTGTGTTCTTTCTTCCTACTGCGCTTCTTTTCCTTACTGTTCCTTTTCTCTTTGCTATCTCTTCTGTCCCTGCTATCTCGACTGCTCACGCTATGTGTGTCTCGACTCTCCCTGCTATCTCGACTCTCCCTGCTGTGTCGGCTCTCCTTACCTTTCTTCTCTTTCTTCTCTTTCTTCTCTTTCTTCTCCTTCTTCCCCTTCTTCTCCTTCCTTTCTTTACCAGACGTCTTATCGAATCTGTCAGGCTCTGGGTCCCTCTCCAGCCTACTAATTACATCCTGGGTCGGTTCAACAACATCAGCTCCTTTCTCCAATCCGTTGCCAGGCACTTCCATTTCTAAAACAACCCCCTCACACTAAACCCTCCTCGAAAGGCTTACCAATACAATCCTCCACAATACTCGAACACTCACAACTCGTCTCTCCGGGGAAGTACAGTTTCAAAAGAGTCCAAGAAACACCACAACATGCTTTGGAAAAGCATTCATCGATCAGGGTACCCAACCCGCAAACTATTACTTACTCACAAACCCATTCCCCTTTACCAAACAAGCTAAATTTCTTTCACAACCCCCAGAATCAGAACTGGTTTGATAGGCACTAGCCATGCCAATGCGCTGCCAGAATTTCTTGAAACAGGATTCGGATCAACGTTCTCCCCACTCCAAACCGTTCAGAATCGGAACTCAGAGTCCGTAAGACAAAGGCCAAAAAAAAAAAAACACTGTCAGAATTCTGGAAGTAACGTGGGCTCTGATCAACTTTCGGGTTCCTCTCCTCTCTGTGGTATCTAAATGTGAAGAGAAAAATCCGGGTGGCATCAGATTTCCTGCTCGAAAGGCCTCTCAAGGATGCGCTGGTCTTCCTCCACTCAAGCGCGTGTAGGAGTGCAAAATTCATCACTGGGGAGGGGGTTGTTTCAGTTCGCTTCAGAAGCAAGTCGGATAAATGAAAAGAGAGAAATCGCGTTTGCGTCAAGGCATCCTTGGGAAAGACCACCTCAAGGATGTGCTTTCGCGACACTGGCGCTCTGTGAGCGCGCAAGGACTGTAAAGTTCATCAAAGGGCTACTGAGTCTGGTTCGCTTCAGAAGGAAGTCAGATAAATGAAAAGATTGAAGTCGCATCGCATATTGCTTCCTTGGGAAGACCCTCTCAAGAGTGTCTGGTCTTCCGCAACACCAGCGCGTGTGTGAGCACAACCAACGTAAATCCACTACTGGCGTCAATTCTTTCCAGAAGTCAGTTAAATCCATGGAAGCGGTAGTGACGTCTGAATTCTAGTATGACGTCGATGACGTTCAAGATTGCTGAACCAACCTGCTAGTTCGTTTGTCTCGGATAAGACGTATCGCGAAAGTGGCTGTTGCAAGATGTCGAGGCTGTACAGTTGGTGCGGGAGGCGTAGATATGCCTTGAATGTCGACTGTAGAAAGCTGTTGGCTTGAGTCAAATATCTTCAGAGGAAGTGAGATACATCCATTGAAGCAGCAACGTTTGTAGGCAAGGCTTGAGGTCTAATCTGCCCAAGCCTCCGGTGTACTATCTGCGTTGGCTCCAGTCCTTATCCTCACGACCTCAGCCCAGTAATGGGTTGGACATTAGGGAGAGTAATTGATCTCGTCCGAGTTTGCAGATAGTCTCTGCGGGACGCCACAAACGCCTGTACCTTGAAGGGTTGGGCACAAATGTGGTTCCAAGGCCTCCACAAGGACCCGGCGGATGGCTTGCCAGTGACCCTGAATTCGTCCTCTGACTTGGAAACGACTTGTTTTGTTTTTTCAAAACTTCGAAACCACATCAGCACTTTGAAACCGGCAGCCCTGATCGGTTGGGCTTCAAGGAGAATAGGTCATCTAGTACGAGTTTGCAGGCAATGAACTTTTGTTCTCCTTGTCACCTTGGCTCCAGAGTCGGAATCCTTTCGCCTAGAACGTCCTCACAGAACGAAGGTTGCAAATATGGTCTCCCAACGGACGAAGAGTACTTTCGACAAGCCCCGTTCGTCCACAACTAAGTTCGCGGGGAAGCTGTCCATGTGAACAATCAAAATTACGTCAAAAACCTGTTTTGCCGCCTCTATCTATTTTCTTTCGAAAATAGATATCCGCTGTGTTCCTAATATGTACCAAAATATAAATAATTATTTTCTTCTCAAGGTTAAAAAAACAATACTCCACCTCCTTCCCACACAATCACCTTCTTGTATTCTCCCACGTGTCTTTTTGAATCAAAACGTCGAATAATTAAACACTACTGGACAATCTCGCAATCCGACAATATTGATTTGCCAAGTTTTTTCTTAGCATTTAGTGTTGCCAGGATTTGGGGAGAATGGTGGAGCATTAACCCCCCCAAAAAAGGCAATCCATATTACCGTTGAGGAAGATAATAGTTACGATATAAATCTGCTATTATCAATACATTATGAGCAATAACGAAAAAACCAAGTCCGATTATCGTTTATAGTATAAGAAGATTTGAGTCTGGGTTTTTTGTTGGAAAATGAGCGATGGAGATCTTTGAGTCTGTTTAATTTTTATTGATCGGGGAGCTGGAAGGGGATCTCTCTCGCCACGCCGACTCTGAAAGAAGCATATGAAGTAGCAACTGCTCGGATGGTAGTGGCTTTGGAAGCAGTCCAAGAGGTTGCTTGTACCAGTATGTTGGTGGGCTTGGTCCGATACTTCTGCTTTCCTGGGGGTGGCGCTGTCTGTGGGGAGCGTGTTGGTGTGAGTTTGGTTTTTCCAAGCAGGGGCGGACCGGGGGGTGGGAGGGGATGATCGTGGAGGTGGTGACTTTGTGAAGGGGATCAGGTAAGCTCGGTTTTTTTTTTACGTTCCTGAGTTGTGCAGTGGACGGCTCTCTGATTCGCATCAGCTCTTCTGCCTTTTTTTGTGGTTTGTTACGGCGTTGTTTGGGTACGTTCTGGCCTTCAGGGGTGTGACCCATTTTGAGCTCTTAGGAAGGCAGTGTTGGATAGTCCACTCTCTCTCTAGGTTATTATAGATTTTGGGAGGATGGGGATCCGAAGGCTCTCCAGGGTTGCGACTGCCCTGGCGACTGGAATAGAAGCAAAATCGAAGCGGTCGCTGTCCATGATGGACTTGGCAAGGACGTCATCAAGCTCCGTGCCGCTTCAATATTTGAAATTTTCCGCGAAGGAAGAAAATGGAGAGAGCGAGTTTCCTCCCGTGATTGTCTTACACGGGTTGATGGCTAGTTCTGGGACATATAAGAGTTTGTTGAGGCGATCAGACTTTGGTAAGATCCACGCTGGGGATTTTTATTTTTTTTGTCGTCGCACCGTTCGCTAGGGTCGTTTCGTCTGACAAATGTTTGTTTGCTGGTGATGCAACAGCTCCGAAGAGGGATGTTTACGCTCTGGATCTTCGAAATCATGGATCAAGCCCGCACCACGAAAGCACAAATTATCAGTCTCTGGTCTCCGATGTCAAGCATTTCATGGACGAAAATGGTTCGTTTGAACGACAATGTGGATGAAGCTAGTTGCAGAGCCTGAAGCTGTTCTGGAAATAGCTGACGAAAGTCTCGTGCTTGTCCATCGATTCACGGTGTAAAATAGGGCTCGAGCAGGCTTGTTTAATAGGTCACAGCTTAGGAGGCAAGGTAAACTTTGACTCCCAAAGTGGCGCTTGGCTATCAAAGGCTCTCACGTACTGAAGCTCACGGTGTTGCCATCTGCCTTGCGAATTTATGTTAGATCGCAATGATCATGGCCCTGGAAGCTGAGGAAAGGGTATCAGAACTCGTCGTTATCGACATTGCACCACAGTTTTACCAGGCTCCGCCAGAGGAAGACCGACCTACGATTGTAGCCCTCAGAGCCATGGCGAAGACTAATCCAGTTGCCTATCAGAGTCGGGAGTAAGACCTCCAGAAGCCCGTTGTTTTTCTCGCTGAAGAGTTTAGATTTGGCTGTACGGCACATAACAAAGGATCCATCCTCACGATTGCTTTTGGAAATCTCGTACAAATAGGGATGTTCAAAACGCTCTTCAACAATTCGGAGTTGACTCCCAGCGGCTTCGCAATTTTCTCATGACCAACCTCGTCCCAGATCCTAACAATCCAGGACACTTTAGGTGGAGAGTGAACATCAGAGCCATTGCAGAGGGCCTTCCCGATTTGCTGTCCTTTCCTGAATACGACCAGAGCCAAAAATTTGTCGGTAAGTCGTTGTTCATTCGTGGGATGCTTTCGGAGAATGTTACGAACAAACATCAGCTGGAGATAAGGCGCCTCTTTCCCGCGGCAAGAATTGTATCGGTGAGCTCGAACAGTCAACCTGCAATTGTCGGTTTGCTGGATGTGGATGTCCTCTTATGCCATTTTTACCCTTGGTCCTCGCAGGTGGACAACGCCGGCCACTGGGTGCAAGCAGACGCTCCTGAGACTTTTGTTAGCGCTGTGAATAAATTCCTAGGAGATGTTTAGATGACTTCCATCGATCTGGAGACCGCTTGGTCTCGTACATGTTGAACAGAAGAATCGACGCTCGAGTCTATTGCGGATGAGAGAGGCTGTGTTGATCTCTGTTAGAGTGCCCTATGACGAGGTCCGGATGCTTGGACCCTTTGCGTTTGGTTAGCTTGAAGCGCTTTTTTGCCTCTGTTATTTTTTTTTTTGCTTCTGGTGAAGAAGTTTTTATGTATGGTTTTGACGGAAATGTATTTGAAGGTTTTGCGAAAGGAAAGTACGTTTTTGAGTTTTTTGGGAAGACGCTGTGCGCTGGTTCTGAGGCTCCCCACGCGCTCTTGCAAGGAAGAGAAATAGGCAAATGGGCTGTCTAGATGAGTCCCCTCGCCCGATGATCTGCTCGAGATCGAGCATTTATACGAACAAGCGGATGAGACGAGGATCTAAGAAAAGTTGGATCACAATTGGCTGGATGGGGCCCAGCCTGGATATATATATGTCGCTAGCCGATTTTTTTTTTTAACAACTGGACGAGTCTTGCCCATGTTTTGGGCCATTTTGATTTTCAATCTGATCAGAACCCCGCCGCCCAACGCAGTGAAAGGTCAATCTTCTCCATGCTATTATCGATCACTGCCAATCGACTTGTATGCAACCGATGACGGCCTTCACAACTGAATTTCACATATTGAAACTTATCCCAATTGGAGCGGGCACTTACACGCCCGACAGAAGAGATTGCGAAACGTGCTGAACGGTAAGCTCATCGCACGAGAATGAATCGGAGGATCGGAACATGAAAGCTGGCAAATCAGGTGATGTGTCATCTTGGCAACTGGATTCAACTATTGAAGACCGTGGGACTCACATAACCCTTTGTTCAACCTGTAGATCCCTTCAGTTCCAAAAAACTTCAAGAAAGTTCAAGCTTGGCCACATGAGTCCTTATTTTTGCGACAAAAATGCCAACATAAATCGTGGCGCAAGCAGAAGGGCGCCAACCCCCTTTTCGTTTGGACCAGCATGCCAAAAAAAAATCCTTCTCTGGACTTAGGTTTTTAACCTAACAGGCCACAGCCGTTACCTTCCCACTTCCGCTTGCTCCCCCTTCGGGATGAAGGGGCTCTATTCTCAAGGCCAACCACCAGCCAAAATCTCCATTTTTTCTGAGAAGATCCTGTCATGTGCTATTAACTGAGCTGAGCTGAACACCGCAAAAAGATCGCGAACGGATGAGATGGCTAAAACCAGTTGGAGGGGTTAGACAAGCGGAATCGTCCGATTTAGTTCCTTGCCCTGCCCGTCCGAAACAAGTCATGCACTCAAACACGAACATTATCTCTCCCAGAACCGACCAAAATTTGAATTTGAAGGACCCTCGCTCACCACCGCTATCGAAAAAGAGAAGGGGGGGGGCGGGGGTGTGTGGGGGGGGGGGTATAATGACCAACCTCTTTGTCCTATTCAGTTGGGACGGCATGTTGGGGGGTGGTCTCTGCCATTACATCGTTTTTCGAGGAGTTCATGAAAGGCCAAAAGCCACCTCCTTGCTGAACACAGAGGAAAATACCAAAAAAGGGGTTTTAGACTTGGACAACTGGCATATATTTGCCAAGTAGTCTGGGTATACATATGCTGGCAGACCGCAGTTAAGAAACTCCAACCACTCCCCTACTCCCCCTTTCGGGTTCTCCACACTTCAAACCCCCTTTTCCCGATCGCGTGGGGCTTGTCTTTGCTTTTAACAATCGCTATCGAAGGAAAAAAAATGAAAAAAAATCATATCGTTGACTTTCAGTGTCAGTTTTTCATGAAATTTTCACTACACACGCACGCTGGAAAAAGAAACGCTATATAGGGAAACAAAATGCTATTTACAATAAAAAAAGGAGGAAAAACAGAAGCGAAAATCCATGAAAATCTGTCTCGTTATTTGCTGCACCCGCCTCCCTCCGTCCTGAACAAAGTCTTAACGAACGAAAGAAAAAAGGGGGGAAGGGGGCTCTCTGAAAGGCCATTATTGGGGATCAGAAAAGAACAGAATTGTCGTTTCTAGGACATATCTTCTTCAACTCAAGAACATAAGTTCTTAAAAATGAAGCGTTCGCCCCGTATGACCTCGTTTTATCTTTATAATTAAAGACTTTCATTTTCATCGCCTTTAGCGGCGTTCAACAAGTTCATAATTGCTATTTTGTTTAGCTACTCATTCCTCATTCTGTGTCAAATGGAGCTGTCAACTTATTGTATTTAGGACATAGTTCAATATGAGTCGCCCAATTGGGTTTACGTTCCAAACGGTGTTGCGTTTCGGGCTGGGAAAAAAGTTAGATTTTACAAATATTTGTATGTTGATGACATAAGTCGTGCGTTCTTCTCCCCCTTCCCTCCTCCTTCCCCGGTAAAAAGCTACGGCAGGTACTAAACTCCTGGCTTGAGAGACCTCTCTATATAACCAGAAAACCACCCGACGAAGAACGAAAAATAGATGGATTCTTATCCAACTGCCAAGGGCTGTTTGATTTTTGCTTGCTTTTCGGTACACGGACAGATTGGAAATGGACGATATCTAGGCTACAAACCGTCGATAATCATGGCCATTTGGTCGAGGAAGGAAGAACCGCAAATCCAAGCAACAATGAACTCCTGAAGAAAAAATAAATCTACAAGATAACTTTTAAAATATCTTGCTACCTAACTTATGGATATCAAATTTTTTTCCCACAACTGTGTCACAGAAAAACTTGTTTTGCATAGGGGTCAGTATCTAAACTGGGGTTGGTCGGGGGGTTGCTTTCTAGCTAAAGGAACAAGTTCATGGTCGGAAAATAAATATTGTTCAATATGTTTTACACACATCCATCAAGCAAGCAGGAAACTCCAAGCCTCGTACCCACCGACCCCCCTTCACCTCTCCCCCAGCCGAAGACTTTGGACGCTTTGTGCACTGTACACCAAAGCTTTTGGAAAGTCCAATGGACTCGCCCTATAAAACTTTTTCGGAAATCTACGTGTAGCAGTTCGACCAATCATTTGTAACTGCTGAGAGCCTACATTTGTAAATGGAGAATATAATTAACGGGCTGGGCCAAGAGCTGCGGTTTATGAGACATTGACTGGGTGCGTGCTTTTTTTTTTGGGCTCTATGATTTCCGTTCTACGACGTTTATTGCCTATACTGTTCTTGTTTAGATATGTTCTACTCCCAATTTTTGTCCAGAAGGGTATATTATCCCATCCAACGACATTTTGGAGCAGAAAAAACCATGGTTGCTTTTTTCTTCTGTATTTCTTGCTTTTTGAAAGAATTATTTTCGAAAAAGGTTTTAAACGGATTTCATACGTTTGAGATGAGTCCGCAGGCGGCCAACAGACATTGAGCGATTGGGTACTGGGGAAACGGGTGGGTGGAGCGGATTTTCGTTGTTAGCTTTGTCTCTTCCCAAGATCGATGTAGAACAAGGGAAAAAAAAACAAACACAAAAGTTATATTTTGTCGATGAAAAAATTCATAAGATTTTCGCAATGCAAGCTTTGAATCGTACGAAACGTCTAAGCTGATAAGGAAAAAAGGTGCTGCCGGGGGGACAGAAGTAGGTAAAAAAGAAATATAACATAGATCCGGGCGCAAACCTGTGCTAAACTGTGAGGGGGGACGTAAAACTCATTCGTGGCTTTGTCTCCGCATCAAGAGTGTTGCGCGTCTGTTTGTTCACGGACAGATTCCCACGCATATAAGCAACGGTGTGCATCGAGCTGTTTCGCTGGGCCGCTTAGAAGAGTGGCAGCGGGCAAACTTGTTGTTGACTCTCTGCTTTCTGTGCGAGTTGCTCGCTCATCAGGCGGTCGACAGCGTAGGGGAAAGGGGCTTGAGCAGCAGGAGTGGAGGTGGAATTGGGATTTGACTGGTTTGACAGCCGTATTTAAGATGAGCACAGAGAAAGTTACTCCGTACAGATGCAATGAACCTGGTTGCGGGAAATACTTCACCAGAAGGTTCAACATGAAGTCGCATGCCAGATGGCACAGCGGTGCATGCCCGTTTACCTGCCCGTTTCTTGAATGCGGCGCGAAGTTCAAGTGGAAATCAAGCTACGCGAGCCATTTGAAAAGTCACCAACAGAATGGGGGAAAGAAGAGAACCGTGGAAATTAGCAAACAAAGTTCCAAGATGCGAATCTCTAAGCTACTCAATAGAACCAGTCAAAGCCTTGATGACCTCTCATCTGTATCTGGAGCGGGCGGTACTATGTCGAGGAGTGACGGGAGCGAAGAGGAACTGGATAACGACATGACTGGGTTCCGGACTGTGGTAAAATTTGTGAGTTCCGACAACCTGACGTTTGGGTACCACAGTCCGTTGAGGGTGGAGGATAGTAGTATGTCCCGAATCAACTCGGAGGTCAATGTGAGCATGTCTACCGTTTCGTCCCCGGGCATAGCCATCTGACCTGTAATCTATACCAACTGACTTTTCGTATATAGAACATATTTCCACAGAGCATTGCATTAAATCCACACCTCATCCTGACCGAGTTACCAGCGTCCTCGAACACGTGAAAGGATCCAACCAGATCCTTAAATTACCCTCCGAATCCAAGCGTCGGTGTTCGATTGTCCATCCTTCCCCCATCAGAAACTCTTAACTGGGACGATGCTCGGAATCCTAGCTAACGAACAATCACAATGACAAGATCCAGAAACTACCCAGGACAATTGGAAAGAACTGCTGAACAGAGCCAGCCCGAACTGTCCTTCACAATCAAGCTGGAGCACAACCCTACAAAAAGCCCAAGCCCACCCCGTGCCCCACCCCTCTCACTTCCCCAATAAAGAAAAACCCCGAAAAAACCCTGGTAGCCCAGCAATGCCAACCGCGGGACACTCCACAAACACCGGAAGAAAAGCTCCTTAAAACAGACAGTTTCACAACCCTTTTTTTGATGTATTTTACATAAAGACACGTGGAGACTGTTCACTAGCTGTTACAATGTTACATTTTTCAAACAACGCCCCGGTATTGTTGATACTTTCTTTTGTAACACGTGGTAACAATTGATTTGATAATAAGCAGGTATCCATTTGATTTTGTTTTTCAATTTATTCGTGAGGGTACATTTTTTTATTTGGAATCAATTGCCACTTGTGACCTGCTCTTTGTTTTTGAAAAAACAATTTCAAGATGATTTCGGTTTCCGTTGGGCAACGCGGTTTTGGGGGAAGGGGCATTGCTTTTAAAGCGGAGTTTCAATGAGTGCGAAGGTTTGCTGGGGGGAACTCCGCGGGTGTCGGCGGTGGTGGTGGTGGTGGTGGTGGTGGTGGTGGTATTGTTCGAGGCTTGGCACAGTGGCTATAAGGAGGATAAGATCCCGATGAATTATTTGTGTTTTCGTTTTATTGTATTGTAGAGTAGCTGGTCCGGTATATGGCAATGGCTGTTCTGAGATCTCGCTCACTGATTGGTTTCAGGTGAAGCAGGGTTGCGCTGGTTTGAGGATTGCTTGGTGAAATATTTCTATTTTGTTGACTGGCCGGACGGGTTTTACGGCAGGAAGTTTTGGGGTGTTTCTGTTGTAGATGAGTCTGGAGACCGGTTTCCCTGGTTTGCGCATGCTGAGGTGGTTTGTCTTTGTGATCGGTTGGGATGGCGCATAAACCTCTTCGTATTATTCTTACCCCCGTGGTTAGATCCATACCTTCAACGCTCGACGCCACCCCGCAAGCTTTTTGGGCTATGCACGCCTGTGGCTCAAGGCCAAGGTTTACGAAGGATGAGCAGAGTTTCATTTCAAGGCAGTTCAATAAGCTCACGGATTTGGTCAACCGAGAATGGGATAAATCGAGTACGGCTCCTGCCCGCAGCATGCGAGGCCTTGTGTACAAGTACGGCCAAAGGGTTCTTTCCAGGATACCCAATGAAGAGTATTTGTTCCGGGACTTGAATGCTCTAGAAATCAAAGCACCGACTCTGCTGTACCCATCGAGCTTGGTGGAGGGCGAAGTGAAGCAATTCGTCCAGACCCTCGCGATAGAGCGACGGAGTCTGCATCAGCGAATGATACACGGAAGTGTTGCAGCTCTACCTTTCACCATGCTGTTCTCAATAGTGCCAATTCTCCCAAATATTCCATTTGCGTACAACTGCATGCGGCTCTATCACCACATAACAGCTCTTAGTGGAGCGAGAAAGCTGGTGGACTTGCTCGATACGGATCGATTGAATTACGCGAAGAGCATCGAGATACAGGAAGTGCTCGACTCAATGAACCATGTGAAGGTCGACGGGTTCTCTTTTATGGACCGCGAGACAAGGGACGAACTGGGAAAAGTCTTGGATGCTCCGGACTTGTCCAAGACTTTACAACGAGCAGTTCGGCAACTGGAAGTACGCTTTGGCGTTCACAGAAAATCTCGATCCCGGTCAGGAGACGAAGTTGCAGGAGAGGGAACGGACTTAAAACGTTGACACCTAACAGAGGTGGAAAACAAAAACCTTCAATTTTCGTTTGTAACATTGACGCGAACTTCAGAGCCATTGCATGGCCAAGTCGACAGTTTAGGAAGGCATATTCTTCTGTCCCCACTTCCAGAAAACGCGATCACATTGCAGGTACATTGAACACGGTATGAAAGCGATGAACTCATTCGTTGAGCACTCAGAGCGCTTTTCAGCGCTCAGTGCCCAAGCGTTGGACTGAAGTTGGGAGGATTTTTTTACCTTGTGGCTATTCCTATAATTTCGCTCCAAATTTTTTCTGCTGAACGAAACCAGACGACTGAAATAGACTTAGCATCGTGATTCGTAAATCATCATTTGCCAACGGCATCCTCCGTTGCGTCCAATATCGGCGTTCTAGTGTCAAAGCTGGATTGAATCGGGAGCTGTTCATCACAATACATAGAAAGTGTTTATAAGGCTATCCCTAAGTGCCTACCGGCGGAATGTGGGAGAGCAACCGCTTTCCGGAGTTTGATGCAAGTTTCAGCGTTTTGCCGATGTCTGTGGCAAACTTCATCAACTTGGAATTTAGGCTTTCGCGATATTTCCGTGGACTAGAGGAGCAGCTCGAGTGTGACCTGGACGAGATTCTGATCTTCATCTCTGCGCCACGCCAAGGCCTCCCAGTTTCTCACCGGGTAAGCAAAGATATCCCAACGTAATCCTGGGGCTTAGCGGGGTCCTCTGGCTACGGTGGTGATTGTTCCATTGCGGGTTTTAGTCACAACGGGCCTGTCCCAAAACAAGTCTCTCCGCATTGTGTATACATGCAAGCATGCCCCTCTCAGAGTGTTCAATTCTGAGGACTTGCAAAACGTTGGAGCCTGTCAAACCGTGCCCTAAATCACCTGGAGGTGCTTCTTCCTCAGGATGCGGTTACTGGGCGACACCGCCTCAGTCAGAATTGGGCTTCGACAAACGCTGCTTGACTGCTGAAGGAATATCTGTTATCGAGAACGAAGATCCAGACTCGCCCCAAATAGACTCCAAGTACCGATCCCTGCCACAGTTTGCTCTGTAAAAGGCGTAGAGTTGCGGATTCTTCCTGTAGTAATCTTGGTGATAGTCTTCAGCCTCCCAGAAAGTCTTAAAAACCACATTCACGAAGAAGTTTTAGAGGTTTCATCGGCCGCGAACGCCAAAGGAGAATGTCACAAGACACAGATCGGGAAGTGGAAGTGCTAACCTTTGCGGGGCTTATCTCAGTTACAATTTTCTTCCCAAACACTTTGCTCTCCTCGTATCTTTTCTTACTTGCAAGGGCAGCGACCTTTTGCTCTTCGTTCATGTAGAAGATTGCCGTTCTGTACTGTTTTCCAGTATCGCAGAACTCCTTGTTCACAGTAGTAGGGTCAATGTTGTGCCAGAATACGTCCAAAAGCTGCTCATAAGAAACTTGGCTTGGATCGTATTCAACGCGCATGCTCTCCGCATGCCCAGTTTTCCCGCTTCCCACAGCCCTGTACGTCGGATTCTGTTCGTTTCCACCGCAGTATCCGGAGGTGGTGGATTTGACTCCTGGGAGCACATCATACGGTTTTTCCATACACCAAAAGCACCCGCCAGCAAAAATAGCAACCTCGGTGTTGCCAGCCGCAGCAACAGGACCAACAAATGCCCCAGCGGATACCAAAGAAGCAAGTTTGAGGAAGTCTCGCCTAGGTTGTATCGCTGACGTTCGGCAGCAACTGCTAGCCCCTCCACGGGCTCCAGTACGTGCCGATGGACTGATCAGAAACCCGTTCATATTCACTGGCTGCTAGATACACCTGTGAGAGGAAATCTTCTTCAATACACGACTACCCTTGACGCGCCTTCTATCAACAAACTCGAAATCCACTACCTCGTGAAAAAGCTCCCCGCCCACGCCAGCTCCAATACCCAATCGATCAATCTCACCCCACAGTGAAGTTTGATCGGTATTAGTATGGGACGTCTGTCCCATGAACACTAATTCAGGTTGCGGTCGTAAGCTGGCGATTTCCACTTGCAGCGTTGAGCACTTGCCGTTTCGGTACAGGGTGCGCGGAAGGGAGGACATTTGCCCAGAAAGGATTTGCTGCAGTGATTAGCATGTCCCAGGTATGTGTTGTGCAATAATTTGGCAGGGGAATATTGTGGAGGGCTGCTGATGTTTTGGCGAAATTGGTCAGGGGTAGGACCCGGGGGGGATGGAGTATGTTCACGCCAGGGCTTGATCTTGTTGGTCCTCCGGAGAGTTTTTTGAGAGAAGAAAAAAGCTTTTTGACCCGGGGTCTGTGAAAGGATGTATGCTCAACCGGGCTGTTATCCCAGCAAATCGCCGAGTCAACGGTGTCGTAGTACCTAGCTTCGTTTGTGTTTGATGCAATGCTCACCAGCTCGGTCTGGTCTTGGGAAGCATTTACGGGAGGCTCCTTAAGGAGAACGTTTACTCCCTTCTGGAAAGCCTCATCCGTGTGAAAGCGGGTGGCTGTTCGTTTCGTAGTGGTTGGTGTTCGGAATTAGGGGAATATAACAAAGCGCTGGCTTTGCGGCCGTGTTCGCTACGTTCCTCTCGCACCTTCGCCATTTAAAGCCTGGACTGCTGCGCCCTTGTATATTACAGACCAGAGATTAGCAACTGGATGCCGGTTGCCAGGCACACAAGTTCATCCCTCATCTCAAAACTCCCATTTTCAAATATTAAAATCCATTCCTACGCTTCGCGTGCTCCTACACCTCACCAAAGGGACCCAACGTCTTCGGTAAACGCTTGAGAAATCCATGATGACCTGCGACCTCAGGTCATACACAGAAGAATCCTTCCAGCTCTTCCACCGCGAGATATGGGTACCAACCTGACTCTTTAAGCACTCACATATGAAGTACATATCAAACCGAGTTTAGAAACCTCTCACATTCAGACCCCCAGCAAAGGCACATTACCTGTTGCTGGAGCACTAGATCACTAATCCCACGTTCAATGACATGCCTCATCGGATCCATTGATTCAAAATGGCCTAAGTCCGTTGGCCGAAATTCGACCAATAAAAACCAGACCACTGTCCCTTTCCAAAAAGAATTAAAATAAATATCCAAAGCCATCTCCAATATTTCCAGAACTTTAACTGCCAATTCAATTTGCATCACCCGTCGCTTCCATTATTAGAAAAATAGAAACTTCTTCCTTCATCCGATTTCATAAAAGCAAAATCGACGTGGGGAAGGGGTTAAAATAGTACGCATAGTCTATTTAATAGTAATATTAATATTTAATAAACATATTGATGGTTTCTAGAAGGACGGAAAGAGGGGGGTTTAATTTTTGTTTCCAGTGGAGTCGATGGGGTTAAGGGGGGTAAGAAAAGCTGGAATTGAGGAGCGTTTTTTGTGGAAAACAAGTTAATTGATATGAAAATTGAGGAAACCCGAGTTTACCGGTTCTGAAACCTTTGAAATTCCTCTGGGGCCACAGGTTTGTCTTGACGCTGGCACCCGCCGTTTTTCATAAAATGGGGTGAAGACGCTTAAATTGACTTTGGGAAAGGATGGGAAGGAATACTTATAAAGCTGTTCTGAGAGGGGAGGAAAGCTTTTGCGGAGACTGGGTGGAGGGGATGTTGGGAACGTAGATGAGGTGTGTGGGTATTCTGTAGTTATTCTAGGTTTGTTTAGTTGAGTGTTGAGAGGTGAAAGGGCTTTGGGCTTTCTTTTATTTGTTTTGTTGCGGGGGGAAAATTGATTCAGCGATGTCACGGTACGAGTCTGAACGGAAGGTAAGTGTTGTTGTTTACCAACAGTTTTCGAGTTCAGTTTTTGTTTTTTTCATAGCGTTGGTTTTGGGTCAGTCGTTGCCCACAAATAATTACCTTCTTTTTGCTAATCAAGAGCTGTTATGACGTGTTTAGGATAACGGCAGTCGGTACGACGGTCGAAGCAACGATGATGGTGGTTATGGAGGAGGAGGGTACAAGGGTGGTGGCGGTGGATACGGTGGAGGTGGTGGATATGGTGGAGGCGGTGGTTATGGAGGTGGTGGTGGTGGATACAGTGGTGGAGGTGGGTATGGCTCCGGAGGCTACGGTGGTGGTGGGTACGGTGGCGGAGGAGGGAAATACGGTGGAGGTGGTGGAGGATATTCTTCTAACGAGCTCGGGGCAGGACTAAAGAAGCTGGAGTGGAATCAGGAGCTCGTAGACAGCCTGCCACGATTTGAGAAGGACTTCTATGTCGAGCACCCCGACGTGGTAAGTGGAATAACAGGGAAAATACTGATAGGAAATATAGTCGCGGACCCACTGCCAGTGAATCGGTCTAACACCGAGATGAGAGTTCGTAGTCTACGTCGGAAGTCTACGTCGACTTGGAAGTGGCCTGACAGGCTTGCCCTTTTTTTCGTGCTTGACAGACAAACAGATCCTGGGAGAGAGTGAACGAGTTTCGTTCTAGCAAGGAGATCACTGTTGCAGGCGTTGATTGCCCCAAGCCGGTGGAGACATTTGACGAGGCAAGCTTTCCTGACTACGTTCTTGACGAGGTTAAAAAGGCCAACTTCGCCAGCCCAACTCCGATTCAGTGCCAAGCGTGGCCAGTCGCCCTGAAAGGTAAAGACGTAATTGGAGTTGCGGAAACTGGCTCCGGAAAGACCTGTGGATACTTGCTCCCTGCAATCGTGCATATCAACGCGCAACCCTATCTTGAGCGAGGTGATGGACCTATTGTGCTGTGCCTGGCCCCAACCCGTGAACTCGCCGTCCAGATTCAGCAGGAAGTCGTGAGATTTGGACGCTCATCAAGGATAAAGAGCACATGCGTCTACGGGGGAACTCCGAAGGGACCTCAAGCCCGGGACCTCGAACGCGGGGTTGAAATCGTCATTGCCACACCGGGACGCCTCATCGATTTTCTGTCGTCAGGAAAGACGAACTTGAAGAGGGTAACCTATCTCGTCCTTGACGAGGCTGACCGTATGCTTGATATGGGTACGTATCTCCGGTCAGGTTCAACAAGTCGATGAGTCCAAACCTAATGACGACAAACCCGGCTACTTTTGCTTAGGTTTCGAACCGCAGCTTCGCCAAATTGTAGGACAGATTCGACCGGATCGTCAAACCCTTATGTTTACAGCGACGTGGCCTAAAGAAGTGCAAGCCATATCCCGAGACTTTTTGAAAGAAGAGCCCATCCAGGTCAATATTGGCTCGATTGACCTCAGCGCCAACCGAAACATTAGGCAGGTCGTGGAGATTGTGGCGGAGTATGACAAGAGAAAGAGGCTCGTAGATCTCCTTCCCAACATGATGAAGGAAGGAAAGATTCTGGTAAGTACTTTGCAGGATGGATGCCGAAGCAGTTAGGAACACAAGTCTAAGAAAAGAGTGGGGAATTGTTCAGGTCTTCACGGAAACGAAGAGAAAAGCGGATGAGGTGACCAGGGATTTAAAGGATAGTGGTTGGCCAGCACTCGCTGTGCATGGTGACAAATCGCAGAACGAGAGAGATTATGTTCTGAGCAAGTTTAGAAGCGGCCAAACAATGATCATGGTAGCCACTGACGTGGCCGCCAGAGGACTCGGTATTGACTTTAGAAGCCAAATTGCTGTTGATTTTCGAAAGTTTGCATTAGACCATAGAGAGACTCGAAGATTGTCAACTGCGATCAGATCAGGAACAAGGCGAGGCTAACACCGGCATAGTCTCGTTGACGTCCTATCTCTTCGACGACAATCAAAGGTTTTTGGGGAAGTTTGCTTGGATTGGATACCGTGGTCTCTCCTCCTGCATGAACATCGCTGGAAAACCTGTGGGTGGAGTCTTCTGCCGCGTGGGAACCGTTGAAAGTGCTTTGAATTCTAAGCGTGGAAGGGTGCAGAGCTCATGGTTGATTAAGTGGCATTGACTAGTGGTACGCGGCATAATGCCATGGGGGAATCAGGCAGGGAGGGTATAATAGAGCAACACTCGGATATACCCGTTGCAATTGCCGTTCTAGAGCCCCTTTGGAGCATCCGTTACTGGCCCTCCTTGCTGGGTTGATGGACTTCGCCACGTAATTTGCTAATCCACTGAGAGCCATGAGCACATGAGCTCACTCCCTTACCCTATGCTGTGTTGAATGCGAGCGTTTCATATTCGGGACACTTTTTTCCCTATTTGAGGGACCACGCGCGTGTTGGCTTTGCTCATTGGACCGATTGCTGATGGTTAGAGCGGGTCTTCTGATCGGCAAGCTCAGACCGGAATTCCTTCGACCGCACGGGGGAGTTAGTGTCGGAGATCCATCCTTCTTTCTTGCCACTGGGGTAAAAGGGCGCGTAAGATGAGTGGCCTTGGGGCGGTTTGCTCGCTCCAATGGCACGATAATCTTTGCTTGCGTCCTTTCGCGCTCAGTGGTCAACTCCTTTCTTGATCTCATTTTGATGAGGCGGAGTTGGGAATATTCCCAACATATTCCCGTCACTCGTCAGCTCGTCCGACAACTATGTTGCTCGAGCCCCTGTCAATCTTTGGCTACCGGATCTTTTGCACATTGAAAACTGAACCCCCAACTCTCCTCCTGCTTTTGCATTGCAAATGTGGTTGTTCTTTGCTGCGTATTTTCTTGTGAACAGATATCAAAGACGTAAAGGTCGTGGTCAACTATGATTTTCCCAACGGAGTGGAGGACTATATTCATCGAATAGGTCGCACAGGGAGAGCAGGCGCCCATGGGACCGCCTACACTTTCTTCACAGTAGACAAGTGAGCACCCATGCATTGACCGTTTGAACTCTAAAAATCTGCAATCTGTAGAATAAGTAATGACGATCTCTAGAGAGATGCTGAATGGAAATCTAACACCTTTTAGGTCTAAGTACGCGAGAGAACTGAGCACAATCCTGAGAGAAGCCGGGCAGGAAGTTCCCGCGGAACTGGAGCGAATTGCTGGCGCATCACGAGGTGGCGGAGGCAACAGCCGCTACGGTACCGGTGGATATCGTGGTGGTGGATACCGGGGTGGCGGTGGTGGTGGCTTCGGAGGAGGTGGTCGTGGTCGTGGTGGCTACGGTGGAGGTGGCGGTGGGTATGGTGGAAGCAGGTATTAGATTTCCTCTTGTTCAATCCCAGTCCGTCACTTTCACTGAGAAGGCTCGAGGCAGGGACTCTACGGAAGGACCCATTGATGCTCAGGCCCTTCGCAGCTCCCACGAAAGTCAAAGCCCCCTCCCAACCGTCCATGAGTCCACATTCAAGCAATTCAACATGTAGGAAATACTTTCACTTGGCTTTACCCGTGCTCCGTTACCACTTCACCTGTGCTGAGGAAGTGAGCCATGCTAACATTGAAAGGGTTAATCACCAGTTTTGAGCCTTTAGGGGTTATTAGCAAAGCTCTTTTATCGGGTAGTAAATATCCACTAATGTTGTCATTAAATCCAAAATTTGTAGTAGACATTGTTTCACGAGCAAGCGCAGTAGACTCGAAAGGATCAGTCGATTAAGCCGGTCTGACGTGGTGGTTCATATTGAGCCATCCAGCACAACAAGTCTGAGCAACTGCCCGCAGATGAGTGCGCCTCTGATCCTCCATTCAGAGCACGCGTGTGATGTATTTAGGTTGACTTAGAACCTCGATTGAAATTGGCCATTTGCGCTTTCTAGTTCATATGTCTGTCATGAAAGCATCTGAATATCATTGGCAAGTTTCAAGCGGTTTTCAAATCCTATCAAGAAACTCGAAAGTGAGCAAACTGCCATCCGCGGACTAGAAATCCCGTTGAACTTACCAGTGCAAACCACGTCACTTGGATGCGGTTGAGGAATCGCCACTGGGGGCAGTCTCTCCAGGAGGGTTTTCCATGAGCGGAAACTTCCCATCTCCGGCAGGCAACGGGTTAAGCTCACGATCCACGGCGAATAACGCAGGAAGAATCCCAACCACCATTGCAGTGCCGACAACCCACGCAGCGCTTCCGGCCGCTCCAGCTGCCGAGACAGTCAGCCGAGAAACGTACGAGGTAGCCGCAACGCATTTGCTGTACGCATCAGAGGATAGAACCGTCTCTCTCACTTCCTCGTACATCCCAAATGCTCTAGCGAACAGGTCATTGTTCTCGTCTGCCATCTTGACCGCCAGATATCCTATCAGCGCCGGTAACAAACAAGCAAACCAAAAAAAAAGCAAAGACAATACCTTCCTGCTCCTCTTTCTTTCAAAGCCCCGAGCTCAGATCAAATTCACCTCTTCACGATGCCCATAGTAAGCCAAAACAAGAGAGCAAATACACACACCCTCTTCCCCGTTCCCCAACTCATCTTCCGCAGGATACCTTTTCCGTGAGCATGGTCATCCGACATGCCCCGACCGATCTGTAAATCGACTGAATAATCAATCTCTGTCCTTCTTATCAGTCATTTTCTCACCCAGTTTTCACGTCACCCGCGGGGGCAATTTCTCAAATCCAAAAAGAAAAATCGAATCTCTAAATCGAACATATAACTACATACAGAAAATATTAAGGGGTAAAACCATAGCAATCAACTTATGAATGCATATATATTGTTTCGTCGAAGTAAATATTAAGTTTCTTGTTGAGAGAAATGATAATTAAAGTGGAGGAGGGGTGAAAAAGCGCTGGATTAACTTTTCTGCAGGTGAGCAAAAGTCGGCCGGAGGAGGGAGCGGGGGGGAGGTTGCGTTGGGGTTTCCAGATGTTCGATGAAGCAGGTCAGCTCTCTCTGTTTTGTAGTTCTATAGGAGTTGTATTGGAGTTGTGCGTGTGTGTGTGTGTGTATACTGTGAGAGAGAAAGGGAACAGGAACGCGTCCATGGAGGTGAAAGATCCTCCCCTTTCTTCACCGCTCTTCTTCTCCCACTCTCTCTTATCTCGTGAAAACCAAAGAAATATATAACAACCCTCTCTTCATTCTTGGCTTTTTGGTTTCCCCTTCCCACCCCCACCCACCCCCCAATCCAACTAGCAGCTCGTTCGAACTAAACAAACTATTTCCAAAAAAATTACACAACAGGACAAGCCCCTAACAAAACCCGCAAAATACTCTTTGAATAGCTATTACAGTAGTTTTTAAGGTACTATACCAATCCAATACATACTCAACCCTCCCTTCCCTCCCCCCCTCCTCAACCCACCCCGCTCCTCTCCAAAGGCGTCTACTGTCAAAGGAGGGAAAAATTATTACCTTTGCTTTGGGGGGAGTGTGGGGAGGGAAAGAAAGAATGAAGATGGTCGATATGTGTTTGGGGGAGGTTGGAGCTTTTTGCTTTTCTTTCGAGGTAGAATAGAATTTCTATTCGGGGTATGAATTATTTGCTCTGGTGAGGGGAGAGAGGGCGGATTTGCTGGAAAGGTGTGGAGTAGGAGCGGAGGGATAAGATTGATGGAGGTTGTTAGTGGAATGTTTTGAGGAGGTGAGAGGATGGTTTGATTGGGGGTGGGGAGGGGATGGAGGAGGGGGTTGGGTGAAGCCGGTTGGCGAAGCAGTTTAGGGTGGGTTTAGTGGTCGAATTGGGATTTGGGTTTTGGTTTTTTTTCCTTGTTTGGACGGGGCGGGGTGAGGTACCCGGATCTGTTTGGCGGTGTGTTTGGGTAGGGTGGTTTCTTTTTTTTTTGGTTTTCATTGGGAGTTAGTCCGGGGCATGAGCGTCTGGGGTAGGAAAGGAATTGGAAAGGGAGTTAGCTTACCGCTGTGCTCCGCGTGATTTTGGGAAATACGGTCGATCATGGCTGATGCAAACGATAACACCGCTGAGGTTTCGACGCAGATTCGTCAACAGAGAAATTTTCAGGTGCATCCCACTGAGCGCAACTGGCAGCAAGAGTGAGTTCCCCAACCTTCCCCCCTTCCTCGTTTTTGCACTCCCTGCATCTGAAGATACAGATTTCGCGAAAACTGCGTCTGATCCAGACCTAATAGGCGACGACAAGTCTTCTCGTAAGGACAATGCGGAACTTTGCTCACTGAGCAGAGTTTGTTTTCTCACGTTTTCAGTGCCCAAAGGAGGTTTGAGTTTGGTGCAGCGGGCCCCGCCGGACCAGAAAGCGCTTCCCGGAGAAAACGAAGAGAGCGGGGAGGATGCGTTTCTGTTTCCAAAGTATACAGAGACGTCAATCTCTTGAAGAGTCAGGATTATTGGGACTACGATACTTTATCGATCAGCTGGGGGTACGTAGCGAATCTAGCCAATCTCGCTTCAGCGAAGGCCATGATTTTGCGGTCAGCTCATATGCTGAATCTCTTTGAACGCCTTTGAAACGAGCCAGGAACCAAGATGATTATGAAGTCATTCGAAAAGTCGGAAGAGGCAAGTACAGTGATGTGTTTGAGGGTGTGAGTATTGTCAGCGGAGAGAAGGTTATTATTAAGGTAGGAAAAACTGGAATTGACACTTCCAGTGTCAATTCCAGGGGTAACCGGGTGTCCTGAGAATTGTTCCGGTGCGGTCCGGATGGAGCCGGAAGGGACGCACTTTGTGCTCCATGTTTAATTCTTACCGATTGTTTCTCAGAATCCGCTTGGGGGACAGATGTCTATACCGATTTAATCGACAATTTGTTACTGTGGTGGTGCTAAAATTGCATGCTCTTTTCCTTCTCCCACGTGCAGATTTTGAAACCAGTTCGTAAAAGAAAAATCAAGAGGGAGATAAAGATTTTGCAATGTCTTCGAGGAGGCACCAACGTCATACAACTGTTAGACATCGTGCGGGACCCCCAGTCCAAAGTTCCCAGCTTGATCTTTGAGGCAGTTAACAACGTTGACTTCAAGGTGAGGAATTCGTTCACTGCGCTGTTCTTTTGTGGATGTCAAGTTGTCTAAATGCTGGCCCGCAATACTCAGGTTCTCTATCCCAAGTTCACAAACTACGATGTAAAGTTTTATGCGTATGAAGTCCTACGAGCCTTGGACTATGCTCACTCCAATGGTATCATGCATCGTGATGTTAAGCCTCACAATGTCATGATAGACCACGAGCAGCGAAAGCTACGTCTAATTGATTGGGGCTTGGCCGAATTTTACTTTCCCAACAAAGAATATAATGTTCGAGTTGCGTCACGATACTTCAAGGTCTCGTACTCTGTCCAAATCTCCCTCTTAATTCTAGCCTTCTGCTTCCCATTTAATTTTCTGAATGAAGCTCTGCTTCCAACGTCTCAGGGACCAGAACTGCTCGTAGATCTTCAGGACTACGATTACGGGTTGGACATATGGAGTCTTGGGTGCATGCTGGCGGGCATGCTCTTCCGTAGAGAGCCTTTTTTCCACGGGCATGACAATCAAGACCAGTTGGTGAAGATTGCCAGAGTACTCGGCACAAGCGATCTGTATACATACTTGGACAAGTACGGAATCGAACTGGACCCAAGCTATAGGGATAGAATTGGGGTTCATCCGAAGAAGCAGTGGGAGTATTTTATTTCGCACGACAACAGAAATCTAGTTTCGGCGGTAAGTTTGCAACGCGATCTTAACCCAGAGAGCGATGTTTGAGCGGTTGACGGCCATAGCTGTGCCCTGAGCGATATCTTGGGTGATGAGGAGTTGCTGCTAGTGTATTGCGAGCGGAGTTAGACGCTGATTGGTAGTCCCATGTTATCCGCATATACAGGACGCTCTTAGTCTACTTGACAAGATGTTGAGGTATGATCATGCAGAGCGCATCACTGCGAAGGAGGCGATGAAGCACTTTTTCTTCGATGCTGTTCGTAGAGCTTTTGAGCCGAACAGTGCACCGGCTGCAACGCAATCGGGAGACATTATGAGCACGGGGTCTGAATAACTGTTCATCCCCAATGATGCTAACATGTAGAAAGTCGTTTGCAAAAAAAAGGTCAAAAACATACCCACCTCCGTATCCTGGTGGAATTTTTTCCCAAAGCGCCACCGCTGGACGACGGATGTGCACCCGCAGAGGGTTTTTTGTTTTGCCCACGATGGGCATCCGAAGGGATACTCGTAAATATAGATGAAAATATAAATTCGTCAAAAACACTGGATGGTTACTTTCGCGCCCTCGTCGCTCACAGTTTGTAGGTCGAGGAGTGGCGAAGTGCAGTCCTGCAAAGCGCCCGCTCGCGAATCTATGAACCCATTCATATGTGGAGCTTCAGTCAGTGCTAGAATGGGTCAGGATACGGATCTTCAGGGCTTTTAGTCACATCCACACCGGCCGAGAGTTTTACGGGCCTATGGTTGTGTACCCAAGCGAAGCAATTTTAGCGGAAATTCTCTGGGTAGACACTTCGTACTTCATCTCGCTCTGTTCATTGTCCTAGTTCCCGGAGAGGTCACCCCGGTGAGTGTGGTGGACAGAAGCAAACCTCTGTTGTTCTGAAGGTGCAGGGTCTAGCTTCAGTGAAGACATTGGCAAAAGCTTACTCACTGTTTCGAGAAGGTTTTTCGGACCAGTTTGCATTGTGCGTGTTGAGAAAGCCTGGAGTGAAAAAGTCACCCTCAAGCGCCTGCTGATGCGGATTCCCTCCTCATTGTCTGGTGGAGGTGTTTAAACACTTTGGCATTGATAAAGCTCAAGGTCTGGACGTGACGTCAGTGAAGTTTAGCGGTTTTTTGTTTTAAGAGACTTTGTTTTCACACGATTGAGTAATCCTGGATAGGGCTTAGGCGTGACGGCTCTTAGTCCAGAACGATGAGCGGGTGGGAAAATGTGAGCATATCTTTCGAGCCCGTTTCAGGCTTTGTCATATCGGGACGAATGGACCCTGCTCATGTGCATACAGTTCGTCCGTTTATTTCCTGTGCAAACAGTACACTGGCAAAATGCAGGCTGAAGGCTGCTACAAGAGCGCCATCGTTGGTCACAACGGCGTGACCTGGGCTCACACTGGAGGTTTTAGAGTACGCGAAGCAGCGCAGAAAACTCCAGAAAGATACAGTTTTGTATTTGCGTTTCCGAGCTTTCCGACCGCTTTGTTTGATCGAATTGGTTCGAGTTCCAGGTCCTAAATATGGCTCCTTTTGTGACGCAGATAAGAGAAGAGGAGGTAGCACATGTCTTGGAAATCCTGAAGGAAGATGACATGCACGAGCT
Source organism: Rhodosorus marinus (assembly GCA_029953675.1). Taxonomy (NCBI): domain Eukaryota; phylum Rhodophyta; class Stylonematophyceae; order Stylonematales; family Stylonemataceae; genus Rhodosorus; species Rhodosorus marinus. Next base: position 2,443,906 of record JAMWBK010000003.1, read on the forward strand.
TCAGAGCGGATTCAACGTAGCTGGGAAGCCCTTCGCATTTATCCGCGGGGAATTTAATTACGATGATGATTACGAGCTGACCTGGTTCGTGGGAAGGCATAAGCGCGTAAGGTTCACTCCATACGCGTCGATAGAGAAAACGCTTGTGCTTATTCAGTGTACCCCCGTTTTTCTTCGCCTACCCTATGTTTTTGGATGTTACGTTCTTAGCGAGGGAAGCTCAGCGAAGGAGTTCTGATCATCGTGACAGAAAGGACGGTCATATTTGGCGTCCACAACGCTGCGTTCACCAGCAAATGTTTCGGGAACGCCCTTCTCAAAACATCACGCATGGCGCAGGGCATGGTTCAAAAAGGATTCTAACCCTAGCAAGACTGCCTCGGCTGTCGACTTGAGGTTTCCATGGCCGGCTGTAATCTCACACAAGCACAACGCGACCGGTCGGTTGCTTTCTGTCCTCATGCTCTTGGACACAAGTAGGCCCTTGGATCTATTCGGTACTACCCTTGAAACCTATCTAGTCCTCGGAGGGCTCCTCAAAGGGGGTAACAGTTGCAAACCCATCTCATCGATTTGATGGAGGTTATCTTGTCAGCCTGAACTCATCGGTACCAATGGAGAAATTTTTGGGGGCGCCTCCAAAGACTGATGGATTGCAACCAACGGATAAACCTGCTTGTTCTTTTGAATGTCATGTTTTAAGGTTCCGGTGACCACTCTTTCTTCATAATGGAATTAACTGTATAAAATCTCTATTGAGTTCTAGGACGGACTAGATTGGAGAGGTGCGGTTTGGATCCTCAGAGTTCCTCTCGATTAGAGACCGCCCACGTACCGTAGGAAGCTGCCCGGTTCGAGGCGTCGGTCAAGTGCTCGGGCCATTTTCTTACGGGTATTTTTGTCTTCATATCTATTGGTGCGAGAGTAACTGATGATGTAACCAGGAGCTCATTATCTTTCAGTCTGCGGAGCTCCCCAAACATCCGCAGTCGCAGTCGGCCCTTCCTCTCAAACCGCAGTAGAACGACAGCTTCATCTCCCATCAAGGCTGGCTTGTGGTACTTAATTTCCATCTCTACGACCGGCAGCTCAATAAAGTCCTCCAAGACAAGCCGACCATAATCAACCCCGCACTCCTCCAGCATTAGAATGCGTGCCTCTTCGAAAAACCTCACATACTGCCCATGCCAGACGCTACCGGAGTAGTCGGTATCGTGCGGGTAGATCTTCTTGTGCATCCGAAAGTAACCCTGGGTGCTCTCCTCCACGCCCTTCTCGCCGGCGTCCAAAACACCGTCATCACGAACAATCTCCTGAGATCTACCAGATGACATCTGCATCCGACGCTCTCTACGAGCAATTGCAGCTCGACGACCGGCGGCGCCACGAATCACACCAAAGGCTCCAACAAAAGCCATGAACCCTCCGCTCGTCTCAAAGCAGATCCACAAACTTCAAACGCGAGCTGCCAGAGATCTCTTCAATAGCTATCTAAACCTTTTACCAACGTCTAGATTTGTCTAGTGCCTGTCACATAGTTCATTAAGCAACCATCCTCATTCGATCACAGCAACATGTCTCCAAAGCCCTAGTTCTGCCGCGCGATAGTGTCAAGCTCAATGACTGTGGAAGGAACCAGTTCAGAGAAACTCTAGTGGCTTTCATGATACAAGCGGCGCAGAGAAGCAACTGACGATCCTCTCGTTCGTCACGACCTCACCTCCAGACGATACGACCGAACACCGACGAAAAGAGGATCGGGTGCTTGCTTGACTTTCTTGAGTGGTGTTCAGGAGCCCTCACGCTCTCCGGCATTGGTCAAACATGTAGTCAAGCGACTAACTGTCCTCTCATTCACGGTCTGACCGCCGACGATGTGAACCAAACAGAAACAAAACAGATTCTATGTGTGCTTGCGTTCTTTAGTGATCAGGTTGATCGCAGGCTCTGCGGTATTCTAAGGACAAGTAAATGCCTTCACCAAAGGCTCGTCGTTCTCATCTGAAAGATTTGCACGCCGCCTTCTAAACCAAAGAGGCAATCGTAAACTAAATGAGATGCGTCTTGCTCGACACGTTTGACTTGTTTGGGGAAAAACCCAGACTCTTTCGCGCCTATTTTCCTACCCCAAAAGGAAAAGCAAGGGGTCGACAGCCAGTTCATACCCAGACGATCTCTGTCTGTACGGTTTCTCTCCTACAAGTTCTCTCGATGCTGACATCTTCAGAAGTGAGATCATGAACGAGAATATAGCCAGACCACTAAACTGCTTGACTAGTTTCTTGAACGCGCCGACTCTCCTAGGCATGGGGTTGTCCTAAGACCATTGACCTTCCAATGCTACGCTCGTTTCTGACATGTAATGGTTGCATCCTCTCTATCAAAGTCCAGAAGAGAGTCTCAGAGTAGCGTCGGGTCATGTACGGATCTTGTGATTGAGGCTACGGAAGCGAGCTTTCGACGTGCTTCAATTCCATGTGGGTAAAAAGAATAAGGCTGGGACGAGGACGGTTGCCCAAACTTTTCATACAACTTGGACGCCTCACAGGATGTGCGTATCAAGTTGTACGGAAAAGCCCTCTAACGAGCAAGAAGAATAGTTTCAGATACAGCCAAAATCTATCAACAGTCCCAACGATCGCCGCGTTGTTGCTGGCAGAGATCAACAGAAGGTATGAGACTATTCTATTAAAGGCGTCTGAAGATGCTCAAGGTGCTTTTGAGCGCGGGACTTCCTGTTCATGTTGAATACAGTGTGCGATACTGTGTTTTCTACAAACAAGTCGGTATCCGCCCTCCGGGTTTCACCACAGAAAACAAGGAGCAGACTTCCTCACCGCGGAAATCGCTGTAGAACGACAACTTTGTCTCGTGAAAGCGCCAGTCTACGAAAACGAAACTCAGCGTTCACACAGTGCAGGCTATGCGATCCTCGTAACGAGACGACGTAAATTTGAGTCGACCTCCCTCCTGAGATTCACTTTGGCTTCTTCGAACAGCTGGGCATACTGCGCATGGTGGACAATCCCGCTATGACCTGTCATATACATAAAAACGCGATTCTTATACCAACTGGGGCGCTCCGATACCGTTCTGCTCCTTGCATCCTTAGTCCCTTGAACCCTATCACAGGCGCTGAACCTTGGGCTTGCCTATCACTGACCTGTTGGAGAGAAACGCGTCATCAACGCCGCGTTCTGAACGAAGCTGCTGGTGGCACAAGGATCAGCTCTAGTCGAAATCATCTAGATAAGCAATCGTGTTGATAAGCTACCACCAGGAACCACGACCATAGAAGGGCGGACTGTCCACCCCCAGAAAAGCAACAAAAACCATGAAGGGGTCCCACTTCAAACCCTCCAGCCCAGCGAAAGCCCAGAAAGAAAACGAAGGGACAAAAGCGGCAGAAAATTACTGTCCACGGGACATGAAAGCTCCATCGAAACCTCTTCCCAATCAACTAGCGTTGAATCCTGTCAAAGTCCCAATGACTACTTCTGGACCAGAACACTCGAAGGGGAAAAAAGGGTCCTTACAAGACCTATCTGATCCAATTCATTGTTCTCAAACAATTCTGAGATTATTGCGTGGTACAGTTCCACATAAATGCATGGTTCTTACGCGCTCTACCTCACCTTCATCGATTCCCTAGGCGCTCAGTCAGAAAAAAAACTCGCCGTTAAAAAATATAAAGCAAATCAATCAAAATACTGGAAATTTGATTCAAAAACTTGATAAGCAAATATCAGTTGAAAACCAAATGCCGTTTTCTGAAGCAATTCCGCTAAGCACAGCGGGTGAACAATATGGTTTATGCTTTTCCCGTGTCCTCTGTATCCTATCTCATCTTCGTGGAAGGTAGGGGAATGAAAATAGCTTCATTCACTGTCTTATGCATCTAGGACATGTCTCGGAGTATTCCTGAGGAAGCTGATTCTGATGCTGCGAAGCTGCTGGCTGAACAAACGTCTGTATGATTGATCGCTCCAAACGTTGACCTGCAGCGTCAATTGGACGGGTTTCATAAGCCTAGCGATTTTTTAATTGGGATGGGGAAAGAGATCCTGATAAAGGAGCAGATTGGAGGGGTCATGCCGCGGAGGCCCCGCCATGGCAGTCGTGTTTGCGTCTCCCTTGGGAAGTCTCCAAGCGGAAAAAAATAAGTACTGTTGAGTGAGAACTGGTGTTGGTTGTATACTACTTGGGTAGGAACGTATTTGAAAGTCTCTCGGGTGCTGGGACTATAGGGCCCTTACAAGAGTTCGGCGTTTCGTCCAGTTTTCTTGCTGTACGACGGATTGCCGGGAGCTTGGCAGCACATTATGGCATCATCAATGCGCAAGAAGCTTTTTGCCATTTTTCGCTTGTTTAGGAGGTAGTTGGAGCTTCCTCTTCATCATTTCATTGCAGTCCATAACCCAATTTATTGAGAAGTGAAGCTGGTGCTCAGTGCAGTAGGGTATGGTTGCTTCGGAAACTGGCAATACGAATCTCGTTTTTGAAGGGCTGTTTAAAAGACCACGACGTTTCGGCGTGGAGAGACTTCTGAGTAGAGAAAGTTTTGCTTAAGAGGCCTTAAGACGCGTGTGCAGCCAATTTGCCAGTACCAGCAGCTGGATCTCCGTTGGCGCTCGGATACAGGACTGGATCCTTAGGCAAGAACCACCTTTTTAGATTTGAGAATGTTGAAGGAGATTAAATGGAAGAAACCTATCTCCGTGGGATGGAAACTTGAGTCAGAGTGCGTGGCCCAATGGCTTCCTTCAGCTCGCTGGAGGACCTAACGCAGCTAGATATTGGCGAGAACGATTATATCGCTGCTCCATATACTCCTCTCAGCTGGCAAACAACTACGACGAGCACACGTGGGCACGTGTATTCGCCTTGGTGGAACCGCATTATTTATAGTCAAATAGCCGGGCACCATCAACCATTAATGGAAGTGACTCGTGGTGCTAATCAAGTTTGTTCTTCAGTACTTAACATCCTCTCTGCGGTAGGGACATACCAGGTGACCACTACAGCGCAATCAGACTTGAAGAAAGCGTCGCTTCCTCCTGTACTAGACTGCCCAAAAGCTAGCGGATTCTCTCAACGTCTGCTTAAAGGGCCGTCGGAGGTTGTAGGGTTCTAGTGAAGCAAAACGGTTAGAGAAGAGCTTTCTACGACATATTCATGTCTCGTTCTCTCATCGAGGCGCATAATCTAAACGCCTGACCTTTCAGACAGGAACACCTTAAAACGCATTTGCCCATATTGGGGACGGAACCCTTCAACGTCTGGTTGCAGCCACGAAGAGCGTCCTCACGAACCAAATGGATGGGGAAGACTTTTTCTACGACAGGCCTTACCTCTTGCTATCTCCTCCAAGCTGAGAAACCTGTCAGCTATATCACAAGAATAAAAGAAGGAAAAGCGCATTTGTCCATATTGTGATGGACTCCAACCGTCCCCACAGCGGCGGAGCACGGTTGCTGATGAATCAGATGGATCGCATAGAGTCTTCTACCCCATAGCAATGGTTGGCGTGATCTTTCATCTAAGCAGAGGTCCATGAAAGACTGATCTTTCACTCGGCAAAAGCTCCACAAGACGGTTTTGCTTATGGGCACATCCGGACGACGCCCGACCGTCCAGGCTGGCCCGTCGGCGATGTCCGTTAAATAGACTTCCAAAAAGTCTGGCGTTGTCATCAACGAGCTTTGGGAGCGGGAGAGACACTTTTGTAGGCATTTCATCGCACCTTCTTGCTCAATTTCTGGACTTGTTTATTGCTTTGATTTTTCTGTTTGAACAAGAAGCATGGACTACAAGGACAGAGCTTGGATCAGGTCGTGAGCCACAAAGACGTGAGGGAAGTTCCGGAGGGGGTGGGGGCTGAGTAGTGTTTGTAGGTTTGCAAGAAGAAGGAAAAGAAGGTTTTACAGACACTCTTTGAGAGCAAATAGCGAAAATGGATTTTGTTGGTTATGAAGTTGGAAGCAAGGAAACTTACTGGCTTGATGCGACTACAGAAGAGCCTGTTCAGTTGTCTAATGTAGGTTTCTTTTTGGAGGGTTAAGACCATTTTGAAACGACGCTTTCGCCTTGATTCGAGTGTGGTCGTTTTAATGATTCTTTGAAAGCTTTGATTGAGCGTGTTCTAAAGAGTCTGGTGTGAAGAGGATCTAATTCAACGAAAAAGTCTAACGTTTCCGTTTGCTCCGGAATCTGCTCAGATCTGCCTCAAGTCAGGAGGCATAGCCGGAGAACCTCTCGTACTGGAGATGAAGGAACGCGATACTGATCGAACAGCTATAATATGTGTTTTAAGGCCTGGGGTACAAGAAAATGTAAGAACTCATCCGACGCCGAGCTTTGGTTTCCTTCCTTTCCGTGTTCGATCCAAACGTCTTCATTGAAACAGAGTCGCGTCACGATGACTGAGCTATAGTTAGCTATCTTGTTTTTGAAAGCCAACTGAAGAAGCTGCTGTCTGTGTTTTTGTCTTTTGTCGTTAAGATCAAACTCAACCTTCTCATTCAAAAGGCGTATGGATTGACGCTTGCTGGCGGGACGAAAGCTAAGGTGCAGGTTGCTGGCTACAAGTTGACTTTGGAGGATCAGTTGTACGATGATGAGGACGAGGAGGACTTGCTCGAGGACGAAAACGACGAGGGATCTGAAGAGGAGGAAGGAGATTCTGATAGCGACGAAGAGGATGACGAGGACTCTGAAGAAGAAGATGATGATGAGGGTGCGAAAGCAATTCGAGAAAAGTACGAGAAAAAGTTGGCCAAGCTTGAGAAGATAGAGAAAGAACTTACCGCCGCTTCAGAAGGAAAGGGAAAGTCTGGAGCTGATACTCGAAAGAGAAAAGGTAGGCGTCGTCGTTAAGCATTCTGTTTGCATGGCATCCGCGGACGGATATAAAAACGCGCGAATGGGCGTCTCCAGCTTACCAAAGCCTTGGCTTGCTCGGACGAACTTAGGAGCGGACACTCAGGCGTCACCAGAGAACGAGAACGAAGCCAACGACGAGGGATCTGAAGAGGAAAAAAAAGAAGGAGATTCTGACAGCGAAGAGGACGATGACGAGGAATACGAAGAAGAAGAAGATGATGAGCATGCGAAAGCAATTCGAAAAAAGTCCGAGAAAAAGTTGGCCAAGCTTGAGAAGATCGAGAAGGAACTTGCCGCCGAGTCAGAGGGAAAAGGAAAGTCTGAAGCGGATACTCGAAAGAGAAAAGGTGGGCGCGTTGTCAAGCATTCGATCTCGATTTGTGTGGGGTTACAGATACAAAGCGCGCGAATAGGCATCTTGAGCTTACCAAAGCCTTTGTTTGCTTCGGACGAACTTAGGAGCCGAAACTCAGGCGTCACCGGAGAACAAGAATGCCGCTAAGAGTCCCAAACCTGGCAAGGTGAGGGAACTTCCGTATGGGCTTAAGATTCAAGAACTTCTTATTGGAACTGGTCCGAGAGCGAGACATGGGCATCACGTGAGTTCGACCAGCCAGCGTCTACTGTCTTCATGACCTCGGCGCCGATACTCGTCACATGATCAACTCAAGGTCGCGGCATTCCCCGGCATTCGAATGCCAAAAAAATAGGTCTCGTGTCACTACACTCTGCGATTGGAAAACGGGAAGAAGATCGATTCAAGCGGAAAAAAACCTTTCCGCTTCCGTCTTGGTGTTGGGGAGGTCATAAAAGGCTGGGATAACGGACTCTCAGGCATGAGAGTAGGTGGCGAACGCCACATTATCGTTCCCTCACGACTTGGTAGGAAAAACAGTTCACTTCACTATATTACAAAACCGACGCCTGTTTTGGGTACTGATGGATGTCTTTATCCCCGGTTTATCCATTAGGTTACGGGTCAAAGAGCATGGGACAGATACCCAGGAACTCCACTCTGTATTTTGATGTAAAGCTTGTGGATGCGCAATGACAACTCTCGGGAAAGGGGAAGAACGCCGTTTCAAATGTGGTGAGCATGGGGCTGGGGAATGGATCAAGTCAGCTTCAAGGCTCCTGTGGAGGCAGTTGACTCCGTCGGGGACGTGGTCGCGATGAGCTTGACATGCTACTTATTTCTTTTCGGTATGCTTTTTATCAGTTTTGGGAATTCGGAAAACGAACAAAAGGAAAGAGAAGACGAAGCCCGTTGTCCGGTTGGACATTAATAAGCTTTTCGTGGGCTGGAGTGCTGTTGGATCGCAGGGCAATAAATAACGATTGCAACAAGTCAATTTTCTGCGGAGCACGAGCATTGCTATACCTTTTAACGCAACAGCGTCTCCTGAACGCGGTAACGATTTTTCTGTTTGGTGGATTTCACATCAGCGCGACTGATCCGGGTGACAGTCCGATTCCGTTGACAGACGCTCTCCCGGTTGATTCCGATAGCGACTCCAACTCGCGAAAAATTAAGTGTTGGCAAACTTCTGCCGAAATCACGTCGCAACTGTGACCTCGGGAAGGCATCGGTGACAGCCGTGCAACGCACACACGGGGATGTCTTCCAACCACAACAGCGTACACACAAGCCGCTTCCCTCCGCTCGTTGCCTGCCTCACAAGGACGATTCCGTGTCCCTCACGGATTTCAAAGCTCTGCTAAAGGACCGGTGCTCAGCTACGAGATCTTCAGGACGTAGAAAGCACCATTTGACGACATCGCCGCAAGGGTTTCCATCGACAACGACACACCAACCCAGGGCGAATCGCCACGAAATCCGTATAATCTCCTCGGCGACCTCGCCAATGCTCCGGAGACCATCTGCGGGGCTTTCAACTGGTCTCTCAACTCTGCAGCTGCTCCCGTTTTCTTCCTCGAATTTCGGTGGGCCTCTCCCCATGTGCCCGCGGCGATCTCATTGTCCACCCCGGCGACGAAACACGTCCTCTGATCTGAATGCAGGGACACCCAACGACAAGCGTATTTGAGGCTATTACTCCACTGTCCAAGAATTCTATGCATTCGGACATCAAAGACTCGTACAACCCGGTCGGTGCCCCCAACAGCTAGCAGGTGGTCTAGCGAGTGCATGGAGTAGATCCTTCCCGGTCCGACTGGTTTCCGAACGGTGCATCCACCAGCCTCCGCCATGCGCAGATCCTGTTGCAGGGGGTGGGACAAAAGTCGGATTATGAGGATGAGAAGGTGATCCGCTATGGATGAAAATTATCTTTCCCATCGAGGGGCTCACCCACAAACCAAAGCCATAGCCTTCGGCGATCGCGAGACGCTGATCATCAACGAAAGAGATCGCCGTCGGCCCAGCTCCAATGTGAAACGTTCTGACAGAAATATCCCTATCGTAGGCCGAGACGTCCTTGAAGAAGTAACGAGCGCAAGCGATCATCGACACGGATCCAGTTCGCTTGTCAAGAGCAATTCCAGAGTAGCCCGGTTCACCGTACTCGAAGCGGGACGGTCGTAAGGCATACGAGCTCTGAATTTTCACTTGAGAAGAGTCTGAACTGCTCTCAAGTAGACCGACAACGACGTTGCCGAAACTGTCTGAACACGCCAGTCGACCAGGCTGAGCAGCAACCGTCACAATGTCAGAACGGAGGGTTGACAGCTCCGGGATGACTCTAGAATGGACTGACAACCCGATTCCGTTAGGGGCAATGAAATCCTCGGAGGCATCTAGTGCTTCGCTAGCGGAAGATTCCTAACACATCGACGAAATACCTTTTCCACGTCAAACACAAGTCCATTTCCTACCAGCGTCAAAGGGTCTATGCGAGGTAGGGTGAGCTGGCGTGTTCTTTGCGTCGCATACGAGCCTTTGTCTCTTCGAGGACCATACAGCCTTGATTTCGATCACGCTGTGGCCCTCAGCGGCGAAGAATATGTTTTGGTTTGCGAGTGAGGCAAGTCGGTTCCCGTTGATCCATCTATGACCATCAAAAGAGCAGCCATGGTGGTGATTTGAGTTTGAACGCTGACGACGCCTATCAGCTGCTCTGAGAACGGACGGGACTTACCCACTACGCAGAGGAGGCGAGAGGATTGGAGTCTCGAGCTTTTCCCTCCAAAGTTGCGGGTTGGTTTTCACAGCACTTGACGCCATCCTACATGAACAAAATCCTTTAAACACTTAACAAAAATCGTCCGAACACTTCACAGAATCAAAGCGGGAGAACGATCGCGAATCTCTCGAGGCCTCCCGAGGATACAGTTGCTGGTAGCCCACCTACGCCGGAAGCTGTTGTCGAACAAAGTTCACCAGCTCAAGCCGCGCTCATCTTTCGAGCCCTTTACTGCAAGCATGAAAACCGTCGCGATCGCCGTCTCATGCCCCTGCTCGCTCCCCCAAAATCTCACGCGTCCCGTGGATCGTTGATGCTCGTTGACAGTGTTCATTGAGTTCGGCCTACTCGGGTAGCGGTACAGAAGACCGAAAACTCTTGGTTAGTGATGCTCAACTCTTGGCAAGGTTTCCAAATAAGCTCAATAGGTCGTTGTCGGATCATAGATCGTTCTTAGACGAGATCGTCGCCACCGAGCCAGGTCACTGGCACGGCATTCGGTGATCGCTGTTTTGGGATCACAGAATGCCGTGAGGAATGTGCAAAGAGCTTCTCATGCTTCTGGTTTTATTGAGTAGGATCTGCAGATCTGGATCAAGTGGCTTCCGGATGCTTCACCTCCTCGACCAGACAAGCCGATCACGTCGGAGCAGACTTCTGAAACCATGACGAAGACAACAAAGCTAGCTAGTCAGGGACTTCTGGCCTTGACCTTCTAGAAAGTGAGCAAACCGACCATCCCGGAGGTCATAAGGATGGTAGGTTTGTTCCAGCAAAGCCTCTGTCCTCTTCACTCCTTTGCGTCTCTAGTGACTTGAGTATTTCTGTTTCCTCTCTGGTCAGGCGGAAGTTAAGTGGTTTGGACAATGTGCCCATTCCTGGGAAGAGCCGAAAACACGCCCTATCCACAAGTAGCAAGTTGATCTGGTCTGGATTGCGAATAAGTCGTCTGAAACTTTCGACTGACGATTCCGAGCTGGAAGGCGAGGACTGTCACACAACCAGGACCATGAGAAGCTGGAGACAGTCATGGAGGATGAACGGGCGGCTCAAGAATCTCGGAACACTTGGAGCAAATGGTTAGTGTACCCGAACACGTCCTTCCAATTCGAGGTTCTCGACTGGAGCCTTCACGGGGTCCCAGTCCGTATCCCCTTTGCCCTAAATGAGTCCCTTGATCACATAGAAGAAACCTTGCTTTTATTTTCTTTTACACCCTGAATACTGGACAGCGATAGCCTTCAGTCTATAGAGGCAACCTCCTTCGAGGCCAGACAATCGTCACCGAAAAAGCCCTGCTACCGTATTCTACTTCTATGTGTTATTGTGTGCAACAAACAAGGATTTTACCAGTCTCACAACGAAAATTGCTTCTAAGAGTTCCAGCCCGCTGGTACGTACAATTCCTCCTGTGAAATGCTTCAGAAAACCTTCGGGAACAGTTTGAAAGGAACGTTCTGCTGGTAATCAGTGTAGTCATCGCCGTATTTCTCCTCAAGGAATTCCTCTTCGACCTGAATCTTCCTCGTGAAGAAATACGCAAGCGCAGCAGCGAGCGCTATTCGCGCCGGCGATCCAGTGGCCACGGCATAGCCGAGAGTCGAGATGAGAACACCAGAATAGATCGGATGTCTCACTTTCCCATAAATACCGTCTGTCCTCAGCTCACTATCTGGTGTTGGCTTCGGCCAGATGGAAAGCTGTCCAACGCCAAGGTCAACCACGCCTGTTCCATCGAAGATTAGCCATGTTAGTTCTACTCGACGAGTACAAACCACTCAGACGAGAGGAATCTCAGCCTTTTGGAATCGGCGATGATTCGCAATCATCGGCTGAGGCTGTACCGCAATGGTAGCAATGTTAAAGTCATTGAAAGTTGCTTACTCTTGACACACACGAATGCACCGCTGAAAAGAAGAATTGGGCCGAACATGAACGTCACCAATCCGTCAAGTCCAGCCTGTGGCCGAAGCAGGAGCAGGGCCAAGCCTAGCTGCAGGAAGCCGTAAGTTTCTCCGCGCTGCAACCAATCACCAGAGAGGAAGTTGTTCAACAACGTCTTGGAACTGTCTGTTGCTGCATCTCCAAGCTGATCAACATCAATATTCTTGATGTTCACAAGTGACTCGTCGAACTTTGACTGGAGCCTCTCCACCAAATCGCTGAATTTCGCGTGAACAAAAGCATGAAAAGATCAGCGCAAGTCCAATAGCACGAGTAACGTAGAATCCAAACAATTGAGAGGCGTTAACAGTGTAGTCTAGACTTACGAGCCGGTGGTGAACTGCTCAGACTTGTACTCTGGAGTACCAGCGACGTCTTCGGTCTGAGCCTCCTCAATATCAAGCTTGGACTTGCTTTCCTCAGCCGCCTTGCTCTCAGCCATCGCGCGGACAACCTGTTTCGGAAGGGCACGTGTTAAGCAAAACTCAAAGCTTTCCTCCAGATCCCATCAATATCATGAAGCCCGTCCGCACAACACTTAATAAACTCATTCCTCCGCCATAAAGAGGGCTAACGTACCTGTCTCCTCAGGGAAACCCTCGCAGATCTACTCGATACGGCACTTCCGACCCTCCCGGATCTAACTCCAAATGTCCCCACAAAACCAACCATTTTTGATCACAGAATACTTCCGATCTACTAACTTCTACAAATACAAACTTCACAAACTGCTAATCGCTCACCTGCCCCGCCCACTAAAGCACATACACACACAAACTCAATCCTTTCTCAACCAAACCAAAACCAGCAAGCCTCCTTCCCTCCACCCCTCACCACCAACAACACCTGTCATAAAAAGCCCTCCTTCCTCGAAAGAGCTTCTTTAAAACTCCTTAAACAGAAAACAAAACAAAAAAGACAGGTAAAAAGCTCCCCAGTTTGATATCGTATCCCTCACTTTGCCATCAATATCGGCCGGCAACGGAACGAGAAAATGAAACCCTGCTCTCATCTTCCCCCCCAACCCAGCGGGCCGCGCCTCTTCTTTCACCCAGTCCCTAGTGAATCCCCCGCCCATTTTGAAAACACATTTACAAATAGAAAAAATCCCGACTCAACTGAACCTAGATTTTACAACCCCTAAAACAACCTCCTACCTCATTTAAACTATTTAAAACTAACCAACCCCTCTACTAGAACACAACAAGACGACTTTCGGCCAAGCTTCCTTCCCTACCCCCTGTATCTAAGTTGCCATATCAATGATTGCATTTCGTTATTAACTCGAAAAACAAATTATTGCTGATTGAATTTCGCGAGTGATGAAGGTTTATCACCCCTTTGGATTCATTTATTTTACGAAGACGTTGAGCGGGTATCCACCCACCTTCCTTTTTGATTTCGTCCCAGGCCATTGTGATTATCAATCACAACACACGGGACTTTCCCCCTATCGGCCTCTACCACCACGTTGTTGATTCGATTTTACATTGGGAACAATCCAAGAACCCCTTTCCCCTTTCCCCCTCTTTTTCCTCTTTAAAAAAATTTGGCTCAAAGCTATTTTGACGCCACTAGATAAATTCCAAGAATTTGGGGTTTTAAATATATTTGAAATTTTTCAAAAAGTGTATCTCTCTCTGTGCCCGATCCCAGTGCTGAAATATCTCTCAACTGCGTATCCTTGTATTTTGTCCTAAAATTCAATACCTGGACCATATCACAAAATTTATATTTTATATATATTCCTTTCTTGCACAGAGGGGGTTGTTTTCGAAGCTTCTTGTTTTTTAAAACTTCCGAACGATACAATTTATTTTTATTTTTCCGGTCAGTTTTTCCTTATATTGCGTTCAATTTGGGCTGGGAGGCGTTGATTAAGGTGCAATCTCCTTGGAAAGGGGGAGGGTGGGTGGCTGGAGAGCTTCTCAAGGCGCCTCTGTCGCTGCCCCCCCTTCCTCTGTTGTCTGTATCCTCATTTTTTTAAAATTGTATTAGGAAATGTTGTGAGTCTTTTCTTGGGTGGGGGGAGATTTGTTGAGCAGGGAGAGGCGAGAGGGGGAAGAGAAGGGGGAAGGGGGGGGGGTGGCGGATGAGAGCGAATCGCAGGACTGAGGATTGGATTGGGACGGTGGTTGTCGCGGGGAAAGGTGGCTGTCCACACTCTTTGTAGATCAGGCACGTGCGCGGATCAGTGCAGCCGACTTGTCGGAGAAGGTTTTTGGACCTGCAGCCGGAGGAATCGGCTGTTCAGAGGTATTGAACATGACACTTGTTGTGGTCTCCTAATTTCTGAGAAGGGCCTGGAATCTCACTGGCCGCGGGAAACACAGCCCTGTTCAGTCGCTCTTCTAAACCCCGGCAGTGGAAGCGAAACAATTGCGTACCGCAGAGCGCTGAGTCGCTGCGAACCAAAACTCTGCTCGCATGTGTCTTTCCTGGACCTCCTTGAGAAGAGGGAACATCGCTTCTAGAGTAATCGGCGAGAACACCTTGATTGTGTACGACGTTTTACGGATCTAGCGTATCCTTGTGTAGCAGGTTGTACTAACAGCTCTGTTTCACATGTCGCCTCCTTCGCTTTGAACTCGAAATGATGGTCTCTCCATCTAAGCTGATACTAACCTCGCTGCTTCTCTTCCACGTATGGAAGTATCTTCTGCAAATCAGCGATTTAGCAGCGTAAGAAACACGTGCGTCGTAGAGTCCAGAAACCGAAGGTCCATCTGCTGAAGAATGGAGACGAGCGGCAGCAGGAAAACTAGGTTCTTTGCGAGAAAACCAGACGAGGGCCCTACCCTCCACGGACAGGGCTCCGAAGTCAGCGAGAATTCTGACATTGAGGATGACCCTGAAAGTCAAGTGAATCTCAACCATCTCCCGTCTCCACTGATTCTGACCCTTCGTAAATCCTTTACTGCACTCAGAAATTCGAGCAGTTCCAGCCAACATGCAGTATTAGTTATATACCAGATTTCCTATTTGTTCTCCATTTATATAAAAATTCCAGGCTATATTGGTCCGCAATACCTAAAAATCACCTAAATTAGCATGTTAAGAGCGATCATCTGCATCTGCAAAAACAAGTATTTTTTTGAAGTTGAGACGAGATCCAGCAAGCACAAAGAGGGCTCATGAACAGGCTGAGCACTTTCGGGCGACTTTTTGCTAAGGCTAGAAGAATGCACAGAGTTGGAATCCTGGCCCCCGCATCGTACAGAGGACGCATGTTGTAGTCAAAGCTGTGCGAAAACGGTGGGTTCGTTCTCTCCGCTTCCCACATGATTCAACCGTTGTTCTCCCGTCCAGTTGATTTCCCCCCCTTCGCCTTGCAGGAAAGACTTGCCGTCCGACGTCGGACGGAAGCTTGACTGTGCTCTTTGTTCAGCCCTTTGCTTGCCCTGCACTTCTTCGTGAACGTGATCCGACGCAACTGGTCGCTCGCATAGAATCTAGTTTTCTGTACAATCGCTACCAAGCTATACATGAGTACCTTAGGTGTAGCCGTGCTGGCTTAACCAAGTACTACAATCAGGGTCGGCCTCGATCGCGTCTATACCTGCTCGCTCGTACTCCTGCAGGGCGGCAGACGTCCGAATATGTCCACGATGCATGTGGGTGCTCGGATTGACCGCAACGGTGCTTGAGCACTGCAAGGGCTTGATTCCGTCCAGAAGCGTGGCCAAGATCTCCAGTTCACTTTCCGAGCGCTGTCTTGTCCCAGGTAGCGGTTCAAGTTCCTGCTTCAACCACGCACGTCCCTGTGCGTCGGCAAACCTGTTTTGAGGCCAGCGAACGTAAGCATTTTAGGACAAGCTAGCCGCGCAGTGAGTGTTAAATATACAGCGTACTTGTGCGGGATATCCTCCGTTCTGATCCATTGTATCCCGTCTCGGCCAGCCCAGTCCTTGATCTTATCTAGACAACGGATTTGAGCCCGTGCCTGAAGCACCCACGTTTTCGGATCCTTCAGGTCAGAAGGACTTAGTAGCCGTGTGTTTTGGAACTCTTCGAGACAAAAATTCTCCTCGAGCAGATTTTCTTCGTAGACCATGGACGACCAACCCATTCGGATATTGGACAATACTGTGGAGGAGAAAGCGTTAGATAATCTTAAAAGGGATGAAACTGATCCATGAGATATCTGCGCACCCTGCATTCTGACATCCCGACTGGTGCAGATGATCTTATCTATTCCGAGCTCAGAAGGAGCTCGCTGAACTGATCCAAACATTTGGTAGATATGCGGCATCAGGTGTAGCTTAACAACCAACGGCACTCCCATAGACTTCAGCGCTAGAGCCGCAGAGGCACTGTCGTCCGTAGAGAACGTCTTCGCTGTGGATACTAGATCACTAACATACCCGCTAAGTGTGTTGGGATTATCTGCTTCCAGGGCTTTCCGGATCTGCAAAAAGTTCACCAGCCCCGGTTGTCAGTCTCGTGTGGATGGATGTTCACCCTTCATCAGCGCTAAACCTGCGGAACATATATTCTCACCATGTTGTAAACGATTGTCGATCCAGTTCGGGGAAGTCCCATGACAAGAACCAGTGGAGGTTTTTCGTCGTGAGCATCTCCATCGTCCTCACAGGAAAACTCCTTCGGGAACCCAGAATCGTAAACTCTGAAATGCGAGTTGTTCAGAATAGGGGGGAAAGATTTCAACCTCGGGGTAAGAAACAGACTGGTCAAGGCAATACCCAGGAAAAAACCGGCGAAGAACCGTAGCCAATCGGAGGTCACTCTAGCCATATCCATCAAAGATAACCCTCACCTGCCGTTGAAATCGACATTTTTTAGTTCACGATCTGAACATGCTGGTGCACGAAAATAACATAACTTCCCCCATCCCTCTCAAAGGGCTACTTGATGGGCACGATCCAGCACATGCCCAACCCTGCTTGCTCCCTACACCTGATATGGTCAACAATGTTAAACCCAAACGAAAACAAGAATCAATCAACACGAGAGCTCAATCAACTATAAGGCTTAACGGACTGCGTTTTCAATCGCTCTGCTGGGATTTCAGGATTCTTAAGCCAAAAAAAAGAGGGGGGTTACAAGCAAACCCTTATCGCATCCCCCTTCTTGTTTTTCATCCACCGTATCTCCGAAAAGAAAACAGCAAAAAGGCAGTCGACGATTTTCTAAACTTGTCCATTCGGCGGGGGGAGGGGGTAGCATCGGATAGCAGTTCAAGTGCGCAGTTCAGGGTGAGCGGTCAAAAAAAAGAAGAAGCAAAGAGTATGTCCCTATAGAATATCGGATATTCAGCGAGTTAACAGTGGATCAACCAATTAAACAGCGGAATGTCAATGTAGAAGTTGGGGTATGACACTTGTAAGTAAATGATTGGTTTTAGAATCCCGAATCAGATTGGAGTTTCTTTTTTACAGGACAAAAATAATCCAAAAACGTAGAGAAGGCGAAGATGGCTAGTGTTTTTTTCCTGAGAACTGGAGAATCGTATATTATACTATAATACCTTGTACAATATTCGCGCCCGACCCCCTCCCTCAGAATCATTTTTTTGGTAAATCTGAAATATCCTCTCTTATGGCTTCATTCGCCAAATTATCTACAAAGTTGAGTTTCTTATCATAGGGGTTAAATATTGTTCAAGTTGCAATACCCCATAGGGGCTCCTCTTTCCAAACATGAAGGGTAAGACCATGATGGAACAGAATAAACTTGATTCTTGTGTTCTCAAGCAAGGGGGTCATTTTTGAATTGTTTTATAAACTTGGATGGTTTCTATGATAGTATTTGGGACTGGCTTTAGGGGGGTACATATTTCTAAAAAAAGGAGGGGTCAGAGGAGAGATGGGGTAGGGGGGCTTGTTTGCTAGGGCCCAGGTAAGTTTTGGAAAAATCGATGATCAAAGGGAACACTGGACTAAACGGCTTTTCGGGTTGTTGGGATCGTTTTGGGTGTGGGGGGGGGGGAGGGAACTAGTTCAG
The DNA here is from genome assembly GCA_029953675.1 of Rhodosorus marinus. Lineage (NCBI taxonomy): Eukaryota > Rhodophyta > Stylonematophyceae > Stylonematales > Stylonemataceae > Rhodosorus > Rhodosorus marinus. The sequence continues at coordinate 2,461,839 of JAMWBK010000003.1, forward strand.
TTACTCGTTCAGGGAGAGATGTGGGAGATGGATAAATGGCAGTAGCTTGTGTGTGGCGTTGGTGAGTTTAGTTTTTTTTCTGAGGGGTGGGAGGAGGGAGAGGGAGTGGAGGTGGGTTTACGTGGAGAAGATTACTGTAACAGTTCTTCTTGGGTTCTTGAGAGAAATGTCTTGAGGTGTTAGGATATTGTGGTAGAGTGGGGTTTGGGAGGGGTGTGTCTGCCTTTGAGCTTTTGGACTGATGATTTGGGGGTTTCGAGGGGGAAGGGAGAACGCGTCATAGGGTGAACAAAACGCTGCTGGTGGATTAGGAGTGTGAGAAAGAGAGGAAGGTAGTGGTGCTTGGTCAGTTTGGGCGGGGTTGGGCAGGTTGCGGGAAGGGGTTTGCTGAATTTGTAAGTTTGGGCAAGATGCCGACGGCGATGGAGTTGGAGGAGAGAAAGCGTCGGAAGGAGAAAATTCGACGTGAATTCTTCCAGGCTCCACTTGAGGGTAACAGATATCAACTTGTTAGTCTTATCGGCGAGGTCCGTTGACAACCCCCTATCCAGGCTTGTTGATGACTCCTTTGGATGCGAGATCTTCGGATCAGCCGTTGTCCATTCATGCTTGGAGGGTCGAATCGCCTTTTACCGTGTCAGTTGACGAGTGAGTTGAATTGGTTCTTGCACTTGAACCGTGCTAAATTAATACTCTGACCGGCTATGCAGGGCGCCTACGGCATTGTTTGCCAGGCGGATGATCGAGCTAATAACCGTAGAGTAGCGGTAAAGAGAATTCTTCGCTGTTTGGAAAGCCCACCCATGGCAGTAAGGATTCTCAGAGAGTTGAAATTCTTAAGGCTTTTGAACAAACACGAGAATATCATAAAAGTGCTGGACGTTTTAATCCCTGGAGATAGGTGAGTTTCCCTGCGAGTCGAGCATGCCACCTGCGCAAGGAGCCACAACTTTTCCCTAGAAAACTTCGCTGATTGGTTCTTACAAATTGGTAATATCGCCAGGGACAAATTCAATGATACTTTTGTCGTTTTTGAGCTTATGCCGACGGACTTGAGCCGTCTTCTGCGGTCGAGGACCGTGCTGAATGCGGAGCACATAAAGTATTTTATGTTTCAACTGCTCCGTGGACTGCACTTTCTGCACTCCTCCAGAGTGTTCCATCGGGATCTGAAGCCGAATAATATTTTGGTCAACGAGAAATGCGAGTTAAGAATATGCGATTTTGGTGCGCTTAAATAGGCTTTGAAGAATGCCGGCCATTCTCCGTCAGGGCCGGGCACGGTGCTCACGCTGTTGTGTTTCTGGTCCTTTTATTCATGTAAGGTCTGGCACGCGCTGCATTTGAAAATGACCCTGACCTTGTGTTCTGGACGGATTACGTAGCTACACGGTGGTACCGCGCTCCCGAGCTTATTATGGCTCACTTCACGAGCTACTCAACAGCGATCGATATATGGAGCGTGGGTTGCATTTTCGCCGAGATTCTGGGTGGCGGAAGGCCTCTATTCCCTGGAAAGAATGGGTATGTTTAGAGGCTAGCGTGACACTAGAATCTACGCACTTTGGTTGTGGCGAATCGCGCACAGTTGCAGGAGGCGTCCGAGGTGGCGTCGCGCGAGAAACTGGTTGGAAGTCTTTCTCACTCGGTATTCGTTTTGAACCCTCAGATATCACCAACTGGAGCTAATCGCTGAGATTACTGGCAGACCAACACAAGCAGCGATTGACAAGCTTCGAAACACGCAAGCCAAAGCATACATGGAGTCCCTGGCCCCCAAACCGAGGAAGCCCTTAGAGGTTTTATTCAAGGATGCGGACCCTTTGGCCTTGAACCTCCTAAGCTGGTTGCTAAATTTTGACCCAGATGAGAGGCCAACCGCCTTGGGGGCGTTGAACCATCCCTACTTTAACGAGTTCAGGCAACTTGGATACGGTGCCGAAGGTCATCCCCTAGATATGACGGAGTTTGCTTTCGAGCGGCAGAAACTCACAGCGGAGGCCATGAGGCAGGAATTCCTGAAAGAGATTTGCATATACCACCCGAATGAGGCGGAAGGCATCGCCGGAGGTATTCATGGCGGCTTGCAACGTACGAGCCAGGTTGACCGCTTGGGAGATGCTATGGACGCAGAAATGGTAATGAGCTCATGCTGAAACCTCCTTCGGGGTTTCAGCATCGTGCCTATGTTTTTATCAGCAGCTAACTCAGTAGTTACAGTTTCCAACTTCGCTGACGTTGCGTACTTTTTTTGTGCGTTAATAGGACAATCGCGATTACCGGGCCTCAGAAACTCTGCCACCACACCGTCTTGAGGAGATTAATAACGTGAGAGCATATGCTTAGCAAATCTGATTGCTCTTCCACGATTTTACGGAGACTGACGCAATTCAACTATGTCCTCTGCTCTTTTGCGATACACGCGTTATGAAAATCAGTATGGACGCAATTCACACGCGGCAAGGACTGCTACTATGGGGGAAGCTGAACTCTCAGAGTTCAACAAGAGATGAGTCTGTCCTGAGGCAGTACTTTGATTTCAAACCAGAAGCGTAATTGAAGAAAGAGGTATGATCTGGCTCCCAAGTAAGCTGATGATTAGGGACGTGATGAGACAAAATGACTAATCAACGAAAGCAAGCGTTGCAACGGATAAGCGTGTCACCAGCTCCCCCATATGCCGAAGCTGGGAGGGACGAACCACATATTTTCTTTTTGAGGTGAGATGCCGAGGACTCAAACTTCTGGTTCCCAGAATATTGTCGCACCTCGTCCTCGCCGAGTGGAACAATTTCAGGGCATACTGTGGAAGCCTGGTCTGGCTTCTGCGTCCCATTGTTCGTTCATAATTGTACCTTTGAAGTGCTCGAAAGTTAGAGCGGACTATTAAATGTGATACATGTTTAGAATCCAAACAGTGAGCCCGTGCGATGGAATCGCGGATGGCCTCCTGTGCGAAACTCTATCAACCCAAGCAGCCTTGAGAAAGATGCATTTAAATATTACTTCAGGTGCATTCAAGGCTTCGGCTCCGGATCGAAACAAATTCCAAATCTAGTCCTCCTGCTGAGTCTCAAGGAACTTCGCCCACGACTCCTCTCGTTTTCTTCTTTGCTCATCAGTCTCCTTTACCCTGAAATCGCTCTTTCCATCGAAGAATCCAGCTTCAAGCTTTCTCCCGTCGAAGAATCTTTCATTCATCACCTCGATGCAGCTGCGCAGTTCATTCCAAACAACCGAAACCAAAAACGAGAACAAGTGGAAAGCAGCCTCAATCAGGATCCCGAGGAAGCGTCCCCATCTCAAAGAGTCTGTAGCGGTTGTCAATACCTTTCCGCTGAAGCTGGCTGTTTGAACTTCACGGCCACCACTCCTTCGTTGTTTCCGTTGAAAACCGTAACCTTCTCGACTTCGCCCATCTTCGAACACTCGATCTCCATATCTTCGCGAAGGTCCTGTCCAACGTAGGTGTCATTTTTGTCATCACAGCAATGTTCTTTGTCGTCAATCGACTTCGCCACGGTAACTATTACCTCGTAATCCGTTGGGTTTGTCATTTGATTTGGATCGAAACAATGTTTCAGGATCACTATTCGAAGTCCTCTACCGTCGTCAACGCCTTCATTCCAGCCCAGTGCTTTCTCCTTGAGGGCCTGCTGGGCATTGGCCACACCCTGAAAAATATATCCCCAAAGGCTTTCAAAACTTGTGCATGGCCGAATGTGAGCAGGCGTGGTTAAAAGGCACCCACTGACCCTCACCTTTTGACGCTTCGGCCGTGAAATATACGTGTTGCCTTTAATCTTAAATTCAGCTTTTCGGACTTCGAGGTTCCATCCGGGTTTGAACTCTGCGCCGTCGAGGAGTAGCACAGCGTTGTCAACAGATGGCGGCTGAAGGTAGGTCACGACCCCGTCACCTGAGCCATGTGAGCGAAGGCTTAGCGTACGGGTTGCACCATTCGCCTACTCATGTCATTATTCTGTAAACGCCTACCTTTGAGTTGATCTTTTTCGTCCCGATAGAGTTTTACTTTTGCTTTTCCCGTGTCCGGGTCAGGCTTAATGATTCCGCACTTCGAGAAGTACTTCTCGACGTCCTCATCAGTGCTATCGGGAGGTATTCCCGCAAAATAAACGCTGGAGTTGTTTTTTATCATCTTTTTGAGCTTCTCTCTTTCTCGCTTGAGCTTCTTCTTCTGCCTCTTCTCCTCCTCGGCCTTGAGCATTTCCACTCCAGATTGTTGTACTTCTGCTTCAGCTTTGGGTTTCTTCTCCCCCGCGGTGTCAGTAAAATCACCCGGGACTTTGCCCTCCTCTTCACCATCGAGGGGATCGTGTCTCACCAGTAGCTCACGAAGTTCTTCTATTTCTGATGCCGGCTTCCATGCATTCATTCCGGACTTCCAAAACAGACTTAGTCCGTCAATCTCTCCGGCCTGGACGCGCTTCGAAATAGCATCTGGAAGCAACGGGCCATGTCTACCCCCATCTTCATCAGCAAACATCCAAGCTCTACCCTGCCAAAACAAAGGGCAAAGGACAATAAATCGGCCGTTCGAAATCAAGCCAAGGTGCTAAACCCTATAACAAAGCAAAACGCATGCAATTTCAACCATACCTCTATTTCAGAAACCCTCTGCCAGTCATCAAGACCTTCCGACCAAACGAGAACATCACCAGGGATATTCTCCCAGGTCACCGGACCACTCTGCCTACCTTCCTCATTCAAATACCACCAGGATGCCTCCGACTCCATCAGCGTCCCACAACCATCCACTATCCCAGCACCTCAACCCGCACACACCCCTCAAAAAATTGCGAACCAGGCCTCTCCTTACAAAGACCGAGCTTTCTCAAAAGTCTTAACTCCGCCTTAATGTGATTCCCGCTCCACTCTCTCCTCTCCCTCAGCACCTCATCATTCCAGATCTACCAAAACCAATCTCCAAATGCATCCACCCTGCTCCCCCCGTGAGCCATCAAAATCGATGGAGTTCATCATCCTCGACGTTTCCTTTTGTCCCACTGACTATGGGACGAAATGATGGGACACCTCCACGTTGCACATCATTTATCAATCAACATATATATATATATATAATAAACAATATCCATACTTTATATTTGATATATTCTTGTTGTTTATTTTTTGTTTTTGGCGCATACTTACGGTAATCTTTAACAAGTCTCCGCGCACTTTTTTTGGCACATGTTTCATAAATGTGGAAGGATATGGTCTAGATTATGAGCCGATCTAATGTCAAAAAAATTTCTTAATACCTATTTTTGCGTCCATGTTTTGCACGTAGTGACAAGATCTGGTATCGCATTTAATAAATTATGGGTTTCTCGAATCTTTGGTCTTTTGTGGTGAGGGGTTGAGGGGTTGCTTGTAGGGTGGCTATACTGTTGGAAATGTTGACTTTCTAGGGTTCGGGTAGCTGGCTATTGTGCCGTATTGGACGGCTAGGCGGAGACCGAGGAGGTAAGATATATGGGGACTTCTATGATCCAGGAATTTCTCCGTTGTTTGACCACAGAAGATGCTTCTGGCGAGGTTGAATCCTGAGTCTTTCGGATGGGTTAGTGACCTCATCCCTGCACTCTTTCTTGGGTTTACGTTAGGGATCCCTAGCTCGGAGTGGCGACAGTGCGCGACTGCTATCCCTATCTCCTACTTGACGTGTCTAGATATCTGAAGAGATCGAGATTGCTCGTCCCTCGTGAGTCTGACCTCCGAAGATTGGTCATTGCGCGGCGCGTAGTAAAAGAAGGCATGCCGCGCTATAGTAGGTTTACCTAAGCAGGCGATAAAAAATTCTCCCTCTCTATGAGGCTGAGTCCCTAATGGTTCTGTCCCTCTACTCAGTCACCACTCGCGCAAGCATTGTGTTGAGCGACTCTGGCAATAAACGTAGCTCATCAGCCTGAATTCCTGCCATGGCCGCACTATATCCGCTGAGCCGGTTTGAGTGTGTCAGTCATCTCCAGTACAAGCCAATAGTCGTGCCAAGTGATTGCATTCGCAGCCCAACCAATCGAGAATGCTGAATCCCAGTAAATGGGAGGTGATTGGCCGACCTTGGCAACTCTCGTAGCTCAAGACCCAGCGAAAATTTACATGCAAAACATAAAATCAGTTTTCCAAAGATGCTTCTCGCCCTGCTTTTCATCTGACAATGTCAGACTAGCTGTTTGCTGAGAATTGTCGTCTGCATACTGCACTCTAACCTCCAACCTCGGCAACCCTGATGCCGACGGATTATGGAAACATTTTCGTCGTTTCCAAAAATAGAAAAATATTGGTACCCTCTAAGAATTTTAATATTTGAATGAAATTTGTACTGGCATATGGAAACTCCAGAATAATGCCTCAGGGTTTCCCATCGTCGCCGCCTTGTCAGAGGTTCCACACTGTCGTCCGCTTTCCATTGCGTATATATTCTAGACGCTTGCTTTTCAAAAGGGTGGCTCTGGGGCGGATGCTCAATTGAGCATCCGCCCCAGAATTGCAAGTTCAGAAAAAGTTGAAACAATTATTCAGCTCAACTGGCTGCCGGAGAGGGTCTTGTTCGGCATCGGAGGACGTCAGTCCCGGGCGAGGACAGGAGTGAAAAAAGACAGCTTCTTATCGTCCATATCGCAACTAATTTTGTATAAAAATTCAACCTTGCTCCTGAAATCATTTTCAAAACGGTAAAAAAGCTGCCGTTCGCGCTAAAACTCCCGTCTACCCATCAAACCACTTTCACAGGATTCTGATGATTCTTTCTCGAGAATTCCGATAACGAAATCTGGTTAGCACTAATTCTCCACAGATCAACGCGAAAGGCGCGGTACGAGTCGTTTTATTGTTACGGGGTCTGGCAGATACCCTATCACTGCCATGCAGCTGGTTTCCGAATTCGTTCTTGAAACAGCCTCCAACCAAAGCAACCTTGTCTAAGCAGCGGATCTGCTGTCGGACGGCTTTTTGCGGAAATCTATTTTCGCCGTTGTCCGGCTTTGCAGTAGTCGCCATTTTCCGCTGAAGCTCCATCGGCTTGGATTGATCAACAATTCTTAATGTAGTTTGTGAGTTAACCATTAATTAATTCATGATTGGGTTAAAATTTAGATGCGTGCATGCGAGGTTACCCTCCACGCTAATTTCTAATCTACAAAATTTCCGGCGGCCGGGACAGAGGTTCAACTATGCTCACGCATGTGAGCCTCCAGATACTCTCTATAGTTAAACAATTTCTTGCAGCCGAGCTCCCTGCACCTGATGAGACCACTTACGTCTACATCTGGCCGTGTTCTTCCTCCTCCGCGGACCTCGATACTCAAGTAGAATCGACTGTTCTCTTCGATATCGTTGAAGTCCGATGATTCGCTCATCTCTGACGACGTGGCGAGTATTCTCCTCAGGGTATCATCCTGTTCTGATACGGAGGAGACTTTTGAGAGGGTGGGCTCAATTTTCTCTATGACGGGCTCCCGCCGCTCATAGGATTCGCAGTCTTCTGCTGCAGCTGCCCATTCCCCTGCTGCGTGGTACCTCTCATGATTAACCAAGCTCGATCGCCACTTGAACGACATCCCGCAGTTAGGTCGCTCGCATGCATACGGCTTAGCCTTCGTATGCACTCTCATGTGCGCCTGAATGTTGAACTTTCGGCTTGATTCCTTCTTGCACCCAGCGAACGGGCACAGAAAGGCCTTTTTCTTTCCACTCCTGACTACCGACTTTATCTCCATTTTCGTTCACCTGCCGCAGACTACTTTGACACTCCTCTCAGACCCACCTCCACCTCGACACGTCGTTCCCCTCCAACTGATTCCCTTTAATATACTTGCCGTAGTGCATTTAGTCGTCCTCGCATATGCTCTCGAGAAAGCAAACGAACGTGTGATAAATGTACCCCAGGCTGTTGGTTGCTGACATTTCAGCGTTCTCTTTCCAAACATCCTCCAACAAGTCGTTTCCACTATCAAAACGTTCCAAGTTCGAATCACGAACGGATACAATAGGTCACGGAAAAAGAAAAGTGGTGCTGATTCTGCCGTTCTCCACTACAATAGCGAGGGAGTTCGTATTCTAAAAATATCCGCTCCTAACCGAATTTTCTACTCAACTGACAGGATCAGTCGTCTATTTGTCCCTCCCTCAGCTACCTTCCCCGTGATATAGCCGTCGCCCAACAATATCACCGACATCGGAAACACCGACTTAAACGCTATCAACAAACACCCAGCCCCTTGCCCTCAACTTCTCACATCCGCCAACAACCATACGACAGATGAATACATCGAAATAGTGTTGTGCCCAATGCTCGCAATTTTATTTATGAACATCATCTACTACCCCTATATCGATACCAAAAGCTTCTTACGATAGATCTAATTTACCTCCCCCCCCCCCTCCCTGCATCGTGCATTGAAAATCGTGCCTATTCCGAACTTACAAATTAGAAAAGAATACAACATCCAGAATTGTGAGTCAGGCCTCGATATTTTTAGAAAGACCGCAAAAACAGTTTCCAAAAGACACAAAAACAAAAAACCAACAAAAAACGCTCGAAAACCCACATCCACCATTTTCGAGCGCGATCGCGTTGTTTCTTAATTCACATTCCGATTTTCTTTTTTATCGAATTAATACTAAAAACCCTTCTTTTACCGAATTTAGGTCGAGAGGAGGGGATAGGGGGTGGGGGGGCCCTGGGGTTAAAACTTCCAGACAATGCCTAAAAACAGAAGTGAACCCTCCAAAGGAATTTTCCAGTAAACCAAAGGAGTATACCCCCACAAAAAAAACAAAAAGCAAAGGTCCCATATAGATATCGAGGTCTAAGTGACAGGGGCCAAGTATTCAACGACAAAAGGCAAAATTATTCCGGCACGTACTTTATAAAAAGTTTCAAATTATAATAAAACAGTGACCCATCGAGTGCTGGTTTGGGGATAAGGGGGGGTGTGCGGCGGAGGCGCCTCGGGGAAGGAACCCATTCCGCTGGTTTTTTGTTTGGAAATAAATTATCCTGAAAACGAAACTTTTTTATAGAAAATCTGAGTAGAGCAAAAATATTTAACGAAAGAAAAATCCAACACTATTGAGCCTGGAAAAAAGGGTCGGAAAGGCTGATTCAGTCGTTTGTTAGTAATCAATCGTTTTAAAGTGATGCGGGTTTGGTGTGGAGGGAGGGGTGTGCGTTGCAAAAAGAGAACCGAAGCACCGTTGGGTGCACCGTTGGATGCTTCGGTTCTCTTCTTGTTCTTCTCTAGTTTGAAGGTGGAGTGTTGAAGCGGTTGAGCTCTGCGGATCGATTCACGGCTGTGAGAGAATGAAAGATAGCTGGAAATATCTTTTGGCGGGGTGCTGACGAGCAGCAACCCCTTCAACGCGATGGGTCTGGCGTTTGGGAATACTTGTCAGCCCTGGGCCGTGCTGAACATACGTGATCGGTTCAACACGATTGAGGGAATTTGGAGGCCTGGATAGCTGCGGCTCTATGCCGAAATATGGATTTTACTGATCCAGTAGAGGCTGGAGGTATCATGGAAAAGCGAGCTCCGCTCTCTTAAGCGTAGATTGTAAAGAATTTCACCAACGAGCATACAAAACGTATAGGGAGGAATTCTCCAGTCGTATCCGTTGCGGGTCGACCCTCAGCTCAACCCAATGAATTCGACGTCTGATTGGAGGCCTAGCCTGGAGCTAGGTATGCGTCATGCCACTTGTCCAAGGATTTCTACCCTCTTCTGGTGTAAATTCTGAACGTCCAAGAATCCCAGCAAGGAAACGCGGACTGCCACGCCGTGGAGGCAACCCGTTGTTTCTCATTCAAGGACTAGTGCGTCGTGAGCAACGAGCGACGAGCAAAAATCCTTCTAGGAATCCGAATCAGTTGCGTTCTTATGTTCGGGTCACGTCCAGCTCACCTGTTCTTGATGATCTCTTAGATCAAGTCATGTTTGTTTTTTCATTTATAGGAGACGAACTACTCTGAGAGCACTGGTTTATCATCCTGAAGGAGGGAGTACCCCCTCCTTGGGCCTATATATGCGACCAAGTTCAAGTCTCTAGACGGAAGTGCGACCACTGACTTCGATCGTAGTCTAACATTCTTTGCAAACAATGAAAGTACCTTCTAGCTCAACCCGATTCAATTTGACCGTCTTGTCTTAAACTAAATCGACTCTGTAAAGAACAACCCACTGAAGTCGCATTCTTGCACTGTATAAATCGTCAGAGAAAATCCGCGATCGCGCGGGATAGCGCAGAACCCCATCAACGTTCCGAGCAGATTTAACCAGCTATCGCATGCGAGTTGTCCCTGAGGCGTGCGCTCAGCTCTTTCTCCACGCTTGGAAAGTGTGTCTACAAACTGTAGCCAACACTATATGCGAGAAGCTCATGTAAGACTCGCACGCTGCTCTTCTTGAGTACCTGGACTCTCTGCTTTTCGCCGGCTCCGAACTCTGTGTTACACAGTTTGTGGGTTTTTTTTTAGCGCTTGGAACTTCGCGAATCGATCTTCAATCATCTCATCATGGCAATCATTATGGTCCTACAGCCTGTCATGTCAAACGTCTCGTCCACTCAAATCATTTTCTTAGGTTCAGTGTGATGAGCTAATCCAATCACAGTAATCCGCTCTTCTTCTTTTCTCAAATTAGTTATCTCCACGCGTCCCGAAAACTCCCGAAGCATATGATCCGTTTCTAGATTTATTTCTAGGAGGCTTGAAAAAAAACTAGGTTCCCACATTGCTGGGGTTGACTATTTTATGTCGATATTTTCTTTAATTAGAAAGTAACGGTCCTTTTTCAAAGCGATTTAGATAGTTTGATAGACTAACATCTTAGATTAGCTATTAAGTTGATTTTGGCTTTATTTATATTTTCGATTTGACAATTTTTATGTTGTCAGCTGGCGCTGCAATAGTAGAAAAACTCTTCTGTTCACACTCGTGCTTCCTGCATGTGAGTGAAGAGCTGACGATGATACTTGACGACTTGATCCTCCAGCTTTCGGTATGCTTCCGTTGAACTCTCTAGTTCAGCCTCAAACTCAGCGCCAAGCTTAGCCTTTTTGTCGCTCGTTTGTGATACCAACTTCTCATTCTGTGCGATTCTTGATTCCACCGCTGCTCGCTCACGTTCAGCCACGGTACGATCGTTCTGAAGCTTCTCGTAGGTTGCCTGGACTTCCAACTCCCGGTCACTGATCTGCTTCTGAATCCTTGAAACTCTCTCCTCAGAGCTTTGGACTTGTCGTTTTAGGTAGCTCTCCTGATTCTCTAGTCGACGAAGCTCACTTTCAGCTACGGAGATTGCCTGCTTCCTATCTCTAACTAGCTGCAGTTGGAACTTGCTCCTATCCATTTCTCTTTCGCACTCCTCCATTACCGTAATCCCCATATGAACGTCCGTTTCACAGACTTGCAAACCAGATACACGATTCTGGAGCTCTCTCGTTCTTCTTTCCATGCTGACTATCTGTTCACGATCATACTCGAGCTGCTCCTGCTGATCTTCAATCTCCTTGCGAACTCGTTCAGGAGACGAGACGACCATCGATTCATATCTTCCAACTTCTTGCTCTTTATGGAGCACCTTCACCCTCAGAGACGCCGCCTTCTCGCCAAGCTCGCTTACCTCAGCCTTGAGCTTACGAATATCTGACTGAAGCTTGGACTGTTTTTCGTGAAGCTCCTGTAGTTCGGAGGCCAAGTTGCTTGTTTTCTTCTCCAGTGCCTCACTTTGAGGCCTTTCGGCCTCAACCTTCTTGTTGTACAAATCAATCTCAGCCTTGAGGCTCGCATTAGTCTTCGCAAGGGCGTGCTTTCTCTCCAATAGTGCCTCAGAGCTGTTGTTTAAATCCTGAAAGCGAATGAGCCTCTCCTCTCTGAACTTTGCGAGGTTAATCACGGCCGAGAGCAGGCGCCGCAGTCGCTGGTAATCAGGCTTTGCGTAGTCGTTCATGCAAAAGTCCGGCACCCCACACGCTGTCATCAGCTTCTGCATCCGGCGATGAAAAGCTAAGAATGGTATAGAATCCTCGTGTAGCTCAGGGTATGAGATCACATCCACGGCCCCAAATACCGGCTGGCTCAATTCTTCCTTCGAGGAGCCCATCAACAACTCAAGAAATTGCTCAAACAAAGCTCTCACGCTCTCGGCAGAAGGTTTCCGCAAGTAGTCCTCAGAAAACGGTATTTGAAGCTCTCCCAGGCACTGAAAGATCTCATCTGGAGACAAAATCGGAAACGAATACTGCGGAGCACTCTTCGACGGGGTTGTGACATACCGATTTGACATCATCGCTCCTCACACCCTCTTCAAACCTCTACAAGTCTGTGCCTACCTCCCCAATCCCCCTCCTCCTGAAGATCGTCCTAATGCTAAAAGCGCTTTCTTACTACCAGCAGAAATATATCAAAACCTCCACAGCGTCTCCACTTTCTGGTCAAACCCTTGCGCGCCCGAAGCCGTCAGTCCCCAAGTTCGGTCATCACCTGATCGTCACCGACTCCTCATTTTCCAGGCCCTCCGCAAAGCAACTGACTTTTTCATCTAGACCGAGAAAAGCCTATTCTTGTCGGTCCCAGACGCTCCGGAATGGAGGTCCAACACGAGAACGGCCAAACCTATCCTAGACCACCTAAGCTAAGGCCATATTCTTTTTTGTAATTTTTTGAGGAAAAAACGTAACCCCTTTTTCCAATTTTGAAAACCAAGAATGTAACGGTTAGTCATCAGTCATTTTAAAATGATTGAATTCCTTTCGGATTTAATGATTGTCTCAATCAACGATGCTGAGGAACGTAGAAAGTTGATTAGCTCCGCCAGGCGTGGATGCGGCAGGCGCCGTAAAAGCGATACTGCTTTCCTACTACTACTGAATCCAGAATTGTCAATGTACAACATAAGAATAGGTGTGCTTGATTCGCGACTCCTGGACGATATAATTTGGTTCTAAATCCCGGGAGGACGATGGCACTTCCGCATACTGCGCTTTCCAGGCGCGACTCCGGTTCCGCTTTAGCCATGGCTCCGCTCAGAAGCCCATAACGCTTTATAAACGATCTCAATCCACTTCGAAACGAACTATCGTCAATTCCAAGAACCTAAGTTTGCGTTCTGACTCGCAAACCTCCAACCTGGAGCCGGGGTCCTTGGTCTCATTTTACTGAATAAAAGTCGGCTCAATGACGCTACTTTGGATTCGCTGAATACTCGGTTGCTTAGCTTTTATCACGCTATTAGATAAATCTGTTGCGAATCCACAAACTGTAAAGCTGCTCCTTCCCACCTGGATGGGACAACGGAAGAACGTTCAGGAGGTTTTTAGGGGAGAAACGGGGCACACAGTAGCGCCGGGGGGAACACAAAGAGGTCGTGAATTGTCCAGAGGGGACAAAAAGAGTTGTGAAAGGTCGACCAAGTCAAGAAAAGAGAGGTGAACGACTGAACAGGTCAGGAAAGGGCAAAAAAGAGGTAACTAGTCGTACTTCCACTCTGCGATCAAAGGCGCTGCTCGAGTAAAAGGTAATAGTGCATCCATCTCCACGGGTCCCCATAACGCTCTGTAAGAACTTCTAGTTCCAACAGGTTGTGAGCCCCCCCCCAGCTCGCCTGAGGTGTGAACTAAGAAGATGAGAATGAGCTGGATGGTAGAGAAGGTTAATCGTTCGAGGAAGTCCTTTGTAGAGAACATGAATCAGAGATAAAGCACTTGGACAACGTAGTGAGAGTTTTGTATTCGTCTCGATGACGATGACTTGCAACAGAAAATTGCAAGGGCTCGTGTAGCCAGAGTTGCTAGGAGTCGGAAAACTCCGTATTTTGCTCTATGGGACGTTCTATTTCGGCAGCCAAGCGGCAGTTGCAGGGAATGTTTGAAGGACATTCTCAATAGGAAATGGGGCTTAAGAGGCATTAACAGGCAAGGACGTAGATAGCGTGGCGTGGGAGTGAGTGGGCGAACGTATGAAACCGCCGCCCTTAGCCAGTCACAAGCGGGGGTAGAGTCCCTACCTCAGTTCCACCAGGCTGTTTTGGGTAGTTTGAGGTAAGGGTGGACCGAATTTCCGAGTGGAAACGTTGCAAGCGCACCAATCAATTCAAAACATGGCGACAGCCTGTACCTGTAGAAATAAAATTAGGCATAATTCAATACAATTGCAAAAGCCTATTAGCGCGGCGACAGGCTTCGGCATCAAACTGCTTGTAGCGTTTCAGAGTTGCCAGACTTTTTGTTTCATGGGTTTGTTTTTTTTGAAGTTTGCAAGTATGTACCCTTTGGAAGGTACTTCCTCCTCCGCCGCCTCCAGCCAGGTTATACAGCTTGAAGGAGACAAACCTCTACCCGTCGGAGAAACCGAAGTGGCTCAGTGTGTACCAAAGCTCTCCGGATCTGTATACTGATTCAACTGTTCATCCGCCACCCTAGCGTTCTGTATGGGTCAGCAATTTCCTAGAAGGGCAGTCTTCTTGTCCTGTCACGGATTAGTATGGGTCGAGTTCGTTAAAAAAACAAAAGTCCTTACATATCCAGTCTAAATGTTTTCGGCTGGCCACCTGCAGAGAAGTCTTTGGCCTTTTCGCTTTCAGACGGATTATTTTGGGTCGAATTTGTCATACCCTTAAAAGTTGAAAGTCCTATATATAACTAGTCGACGTTTTGTTTCCACATAGTACTAGTCCTCCGGTCGGGTTTATACAACTTGAAGGAGACTAGCCCACCACACCAGAGAAAGCAATGTACGCTCATTCTGCCGTAAAGCTCGCTCGATGTGTCGACACTGATTCAGCCGTTCCCCTCCACCGTGTCGGGTCTAGAAACATGCGTAATTTCTTGATCAAATGAAAACTCTCTTCGCATTTTTCCGATTCTAACGGATTATTTTGGGTCGAGTTTGCGGCTTCCTTAAAGGCCGAAACTCTTTGGCATATTACCACTCGCCGTGTTTTTCGTTCAGAGTGATGGGGGATCAAATGCTTCTCACCTCTTTTTTTTTTGAGCCATTGCGATAGTCGCAGAGTTGTGGTGGGGCTATGCGCTATGCGATTAAGCAACGGTGCCCGGCCTGTGTGTACGATCTAGTCGCAAATATTCCTGCAAGGCAACGGCTGGGCTGTAACCATTTTCGTACTTTAGGAGTACACAAGGAGGCAGAAAGATTCGCTCGTCTCTGTTTAGTCAATAGCGACGGCAACCCTCATTTCCGGCTCGCAGTGAAGCTTAGATCTCAGCAGCACATGCTTCTTTTCCTTTGACGCGTAGCGTCGTTACAAAGGTCATCTAAACATTGGCGAGGAGTTCTAGGACTTGTTCGCAACCCAATTCCGCACCGCTGCCATGCAAAATCCTGCGGAGAGTGATTCGACTATGTGTTCCGGATAAGCACCCAAGTCCCTTCCGACTTGGTTGTGATGCCTCAATCCCGTGATCTAGTAAAATCCGCACGAATCGAAGCGGATGACGTTCGCCCTTGGAGCGATCCCTTTGACGCTGAATGCATACTGGACGGGAAGCACGGTAAGTCCAAGTCCTCGAAAACGCGGGGGCGCGTATTTAATGTCGGAAGGGCATCAGCTGCATGAATATCCTGGTGAGTGAATATGAATTTTTCTCCTCTTTCATAACTTAATAATTCATCACTAGCGCCGAGGCCCGGAGCCAGCGCAACTCGTACGCTCCCTTGAAGCCAAGCACGTTACGCTCAGAGCCGTTGCTGCGTTGCTCTATACGTATGTCGTGAGAGTTTAGCGAGGAAGGAGGCGGTGTCCGACGGGCTCCCAAGGTACAGAAGAGCCTACCTCATGATGCGATTCTACTGGATAAGGTGCAAGAGAAGACCCCAAGAGGGCAACCGCAGATCCCACCTCCCCATGATGATATTGTTTCCTAAGACTTGATACGACTTCTATCCCCATTCCCAATTTTGATTTACAGACACGATCCCTATACGCGAGATTTGTCCAGCGAAAGAAAAGGGGTTGGATGATAATCAGATTCTATTATAAGTTATTTTGATATACATGAGCTTCACTAACCAATAGATGGTGTATACGGAAGTTGATAGTTATTTTTTTCTCTATTCATATATTGCGGCTTCTTTTAGAAATATTGGAAAACGAAAACATTGAAGTAGGACGGACACGATATGCAAATCAGGAGAGTAGACAAGGTTAGTTGTTTAGTTTTTGTGATCGAAAACCAGCTTTCAGTAACTCAAGGAGCCCGGCGTTCGTTGTTGTACAGGTTTGGCCCTCAAACCCCCACTGTTTGTGTAGAGTCCTACGAATTTGCTTGTGATTCTTGAAGAGTCTTGAGAGAGGTCAGATCCCCGTAGATATCATAGCAAGTGATCGACAGGATTGCGGGCATTGAACCAAAAAAAAAGTCGCTGGAAGAAGAATCTAGCTTGCTAGCTCAGCACGCGGGCCCACAGTTTGCGGTTAATTCGCGTTTCTGAACGCATTCCGAATCAGTCTATTGAGGGGCTCCTCCGCTCCGAACACTTGGTCGTGCGTCGTACGAAAAAAACAAAACAACTCGCCTAGCTGCTGTGTTTGTGAATGCCGTAGCTTGGCCGTTCGCGTGGTCGCGCTCAAAGACAAGTAGTCTCCGACTTGAAAAGTGATTCTGATGTTGATGTGGAAACAAGTAAGAAACCTCTGCTCTCTATCTGTTTCCTGGCGCTCGCTCATGCCTTGCGATTCGTTCTCTGACTGTCTCCCTTTGCTCACATCGTGGTTCGGTCCTCTTCACTTAGTGTTGACGAACTAGCCACGACTCGACCTGAGCTGCCTCGCGAGAACTGGACACTCCAGATATGAAAACCCGGAAGAGGGCCACGAACCGCCGCCCCCTCCTGCCCCTCCCTGGGCGGCTCATCAGCGACGTCCCTGCAACAGCTGTTAAGCGTGGGAAACTCAACCTCATTGCGACTGCGCTTAAAAAATCCATAAAACAAATATCTGAATATAATATTTTATAGAATTGTAAACTGTTTCATATGTTCAACCAATAGTATATCAGCAAACATCCCCCATCACCACAGTCCTTTCGTGTCGTGTCCAGGAGAATGGAGGGGGGGAAGGTGAATGATTATTATTATTAATATTATTTTTGGCTCCCAAGAGATGTTTCGACGGCAAAAAAGGGACTATCTATTAAAAAAATCATATTTCCAACTACGGCATGCAATAAAAACACGACACGCTTTGGACCGGGCAGACTAGAACGTGGGCTTGCACATACGTAGTTTCACAAGTTTGTCCATATCGAAGGTAATTTTGTACAGAAATTCAACTGTACTTTTGAAATCATTTTCCAAGCAGTAAAAAAAAAGGAAAGCCACTCCAACCTCCACTTTCTCCCGCGGTCGAACGCCCCATATACACGGCAAACCACTTCAACAGGATTCTGATACTTCCTCTTCGAGAATTCCGATAAGAAACCTTCCAACTACTATTATTCCAAATTCAATTCTACGGGAACGAATTAAGTTTTTTGGAGTTACCCTATAATATAGAGAATCCTGTCAAGATCATTTCGAGAAAGGTACTATATCGAGTATGTTTCCCTTTTACTGGGTCTCGTAGATTCAGACATGAGCCACCCCTCTCTTCCCACAATTTAAGGCACCATTTTTTTTGCGCTTTGTTTTTTCGTTGATTTGCTTTTTTCCCGCTTCCAGTCCCTCCTCCCCCCCCCCTTCGCACTTCCTGGCCCAGAAATGACTCGAAAATTTTTTTATTCCAATTCCGTTTGGTTTGGAGATTTGTTTGAAACACTTGACATGAAACTGACCAAGACGATGGTATTTTTATTAAGGAATTCTATAAATGTACGGTTGGGCAAGTGGACGACTATGATGCTTCGCTTTGGTGTGTTGACTTATAAAAGAATTTGGCACACAAAAGTTCTTTTGAGTTTCAAGGAAATCCAAAAAAATCCTCGACCACGTTCCTGTGATTTTTTGTCTTTCTTTGAAGCTTCAGTTGTTCGGCGGTGCTCTATTGAGAGTGGGGGGTGTTGGGAGGGGGGGGGGGGCCGGCCGAGCGTTTCTTATTCCTATCCCCGACTTCACTGAAATTTATTTTCCTTTACTATATACAATTGGCGAAGCAGGATTCTCTCTCACGACTGGGACAGGGAGCCCTCGACGATTTGTGAAATGCAAATTGTTGATCTGTGAACGCTCGAAGCCCGTCAGGCGCCCACCACCGCGATGCTGAGTAAAGTCAGTCAGTAAATGGGCTTTTTACCGGCTGCAGCTGTGAGGTGCGGTCCAGAATTCACACCCCTGGACCGCGTTCATGCGTCTTCTCCATCATCATGTAGCCACCTATCCAAAAGGTGAACAAGTAGTAGCTCTCATCGTCCTGAGATTCCACGTACCCGAACTTTCAGAGCTGCTCGTCGGCCTAAGAGGGAAATGGAGTGCGGAGCAGTTTGGACATTCTCCGGAATCCGACTGTTGCCAATCCAGGCAGAACGAGCGTCCAAGGAGCACAATGGTTACGGCTTTTGCGTTCGTTGCCTTTGTGTAGGCGACCTCGGTCAACAGATTCTGAAATATGACTGTACTTTCCGAGAATTTAGTTATGATACACATGCGAACCAGCTTTCTACATACGAACAAAAAGGTGCTATCAACAGTTAAAATATTAGTTCACAGTCAAACTTCGCTCCTTCCTCTTGTCTGCCTTCATGGCTTCAACTCTCTGCTCTGAGCGCCTGTGGGAACGCTTATGGCAAGATAAGCTCGACCTCCACTTGAACCGTCTCGAGCAGCCCGGGAACGGACATTCATACGGGTCATCTCCAGAGTGAAAACGGATGTGATCCTTCAAATACGATTCTTTTAGAAAGCTTTTCGTACATCCCTCCTTCGGGCAGACAAATCTTTTCCGCCTGGGTACCAACAGGGTCTCCTTTGAAACGGAAGGAGGACCCCCACTCTCGCTAAGTCTCTCCACGGCAAAATCACAGAGAAACGAAATATCCATCTTCGATGCCTGTTTCCTTGAGGCAACCACGGCCATGTATTGCCGTTCCTCCTCTAGCAACGGCGACGAGGCCATACCCTGCGCTTCCTGCTTCGCGCTAACCAATACCGACATCATTCCTTCACAACCCGAATCTCCCCGCTTCCTCCCTACTACCCCTTCCTCAGTCAACCTCTCCTCCAACACCTCCCCGCCATCCCCCGCCCACAAGCCTCTGGATAATCCTGCTTAATAGAGAAACTGGCAAAAACAGTTACGCTGTACAAAACACATTAATTCATTGTCCCTTTTGTCACGACTGAACCTCGGTTACAACCAAATCACTCCAGCAAATTATTAACCGGAGAGAAGTCGTCCCGGCGATTTGAGCACGAGCAAGCTGTATGAGTGTATCACTAATTTTTCTTCCCTCATTCTGTACCTACGCCAACACTGCAAACAGTTGGGCCGCGTGATTTCCGGGCCCCCCTCAAACTATAAAATAATAAAGAAAAATCCAAGAAGCCAGCCAATGACGCCTCAGAGAACTTGTCTTACAATTGAAATACGAGGAAGAAAGATCTAGTACTGAAATTTTGGTATTTTCTGTGGTTTGATTGATTGGTTTGCGCACGTACACAACCCCCCCTTCCTTCGTTAAGGGGATGTACGACAAATATTAAATAATAGTCATATTATATATATATTTCTTTTCTATTTTATTCTGAAGCGTGGAAATTGTTGTTTTAGAAATCCCTTCAAAAATATGGATTGAGATTTTTAGACGCAACAGTTGAGACGTCATCCTATCGAACAGGATCACACAAGTTTTGGTTTAAGCAAAACTTATGCTCCAGTCAGCCCCGTGGAAGGGGGTTTGTATCAGTACAGGTGGAATGCGGGGGTTGGGTAGAAAATTTTCTCTCCAGCACATCATGACGACGACCACTTACTATATCCACTTGAATTCCGCTCAAATGTAAAGGGTCAAAAATTGTTCCAAAAACTGAAGACGACAGAGGTGTCCGGGTCAAGAATCCCCTGTTTGTACAAAAAAAAACAACTCATCACGGTATATTTTCACGGGCGAATAGGCTCTTCCCGCATCGATAAAAAATAGCTAAATAACAGAAAAAAGTTCCCCTACTCCAGAAACTACCATCGTCTTTCTCAACGGGGTAGTTGCTGCCGCAGCCCCTCTTGCTTTCTGCTTTTTCGGCTCGGTTACCCCCTCTATCCATTTTGGGATTTCAACCGGATTATCGGGTAAATCACTCACCCTGCGAATCTCATTGAAACTTAAAAAACACTTTCAAAAAACAGAATACTGTGCTGTCCGAGCGCAGACCTCTAGCACACGTACAATTCTTGAAACTCCTCAGATGTACGTTGCGAGAAAGTCCGCAACATTCGAGAAAAATTCCCCCCCCAAAATTCCCGTGGAACATGTGTTTCAATTACCTTAATGGAGAAAAAAAGTCCGAAGAAACGGGCTAGATTGGGGCCATCCCCCCCCCTGACAAGAAAATACAAGTTACTAGGCCTATAGGCTTGTGCCGTTAACCTACATGCGTCCACACTCACCGGTCATTTCGAGGAGCAAACCAGCTGTACTTGATGAACGTCCGAAAGTCTACGTTTGGACATTGCGCCTTGGCCAAAGAAAGGAAATAAATATTTTGTAAAACCAAGTACGTGTTTGCCCTTGGTAGAAGGGTGTCCACTGTCATTACCTCCACTCTCCACTCATTCAATGTGCACAATGTACACAGCCGAAGAAAAAGTACTCTTTCCACAGGGCACCATTGAAACGGACCTTTTTGGGGGTATTCTTCGAGCGAGTACGCCCTGACTGGAAAAATTTGGAGCGTAACTGTCATGTAGTGATCGCAAGATTTTGTCTGCTTTCTTGTATTGAATCTTCTTCTACGGTTTTCGAAGTCGCTGGTCTTGCAAGGTTATGAGTAAGAACTGTCCCTGGGGGTGACTATTGGTCATATCCTAGTTTCAAACGAACTACGTGGACATGTTGCACCCAAGCTCCAGTTTTCATTTTCTGGGACGCGGTGGGAAAACCACACGTATCCTTTCGGGCATATTTTTTTGCCGGTGCATCCTCCGTGCATCGCGTGGGTGAAGAGGCATGGGGTGACGCACGCCTCAACACCCTCGACTCCAGGTGGCGCTTGTAAATCACGCACCACAGACACCCTGACCTCGAACGACGAGATAGGAACGGAACAGGTTTCTGAGTAGGGGCCTAGCACTTTTATTTGTGGCTGTAACTGTGGAGTGACCTTGTCTCTACATGGATTCACTGCTTCTTGAGAGTAACTGGGAGGACTCGTCACCGGCCAACTCGCTCGCGCTCGCTCCCACTAGCTTTTTGGACATGACGCAGACGATAGCAAATTTGCTAACTGCAACGTGGAAGTGTAAAGGCGACCGGGAGGGTCAGATTTTCTGCATGGCCTCTTGGCTAAGTGCGTCCATCTGGCCGAGCATCTACCAGGCTCGATGATAAGTGACTTAGGCCGTAGAATCGCACGATTGAGTTCGATTGTTCGAGCGAGTTTTGAAGCCATTTTTCTTATTCCGCGGATCTTGTTCCCTGCCTGCTGGGGAATTTAAATCTCTTCTCAGGTTAGCCTTGTGGCAGAGTTCAACCGTCTTTACTCTTGAGGCTCGTTCCTTGCGCCCAGTGTAGTCCTTCCTTCTCGAGGCTGTTCGCCTTGCAAAAAGGTCACAGCTCGGGCTGGCTCCACTCGGCGGAGGACTTGATCTCGTGTACTATGCGCCTTCCAAAGACTACTCTCATACCGCACTGTGTGTGGAAATATTCACTCCAGAGAATCTAGGTTTGCCGATCTCGCCGCTCTCGTAACCGTGGGTATTCGCCCTCAACTTCTCCCGCCGACGAAACGCTTGTCAACGCCTGTGTAGCCCTCCACCTCTCCGTATCGATTGCAACTCGCAAAAGCCCAAATAACCCGATTCTGCAAAAAAAGGGCCTATTGTCAGTTCCAAATTGGCCAAGGGCGCGCACTAACGCCATCTTGCTTCTTCAGCTTACTCTCCCAAATACATAAATCAGTCAATGAAACCATATCTATCAATCATTACCCTCCACCCCCCCCTTCTTCTCGTGAAGGGAAGTGTACTGGAGGTTAGCTCCGCTAGCTCCACTAACCAATGATGCATGCGTTGGTCCAATTATCACGCAATATTTTTGAATTGTGTCCAATAGAACTATCGTACGCGGATGCATACGTGAGGGTTTATCTCCTTAGAATGTGGGCATTACGCCCAAGCCGACTAGGAAGACTTCCTTGGTTCATGATTTGGTGGGAATACGAGAGAAAAAAAGTAATCTGTGAAGGGTCCGCCGGAAGAGGCAGAAGACTCCATACAGCGTCGAATGTACAGACCGGTGGACGCTCTATCTGAGAGTGCTCGAAAACACGCGTGGGGGGGGGGGGATGTACGCAATTCTCTACCGTTCGGTTTTTTCTACCCAATATCAAAAAGACATTTGAATATAACATGAGGTTTTTCAGTCAACCACAACTGGTGTCCACCGTCTTTTTGAGACTTTTTCAGATGCGATTAAAAAGCAGAAGAAAAAAGTTCTCTTTTTCCTGACCTGCAGAGAGGAGCTTTAGGAGGTTTGGTAGTACGTGAGAAGGGGGAAGGTGATGGTGTGTGGAAGCCATATGATTTGATGGCTTTTTTTAGTGTGTCGATTAATTAATTGAAAGGGGAAAAGATTGGTTTTCAACTCATGACTTGCGTCGTCGGCATGCAATAGGTTTTCACTGTTTTGGAAGTTCACTAAAAATAATTGGGAGAATGTACTGATAGATATACGATTATTTTTTCGCTGATCGATAGTGCATCACGTCATTTCTCCCCACTCGTCGCGGGAGCTTAGTTTAGCCACTCCAGCAAAAACGCTTTGCCTAGTGATAATCTCCGTGCAATAGTCCCGCCACCGCTCCCCTCCCGCTCTTCCTCATCCTCTTTGTTTCATTTATATTTTCGTCTTATTTTCGTATTATGGCCTACTTCAACCGGAGCCTCGAGCCGTCGTTTCTATTTCTTGGAAGGCCAACCAGCCCTGTTGATACTCTGTTAGGAGGAACAACCTTAATCTATACCAGCATTATAAATGGAGGAAATTCCGGTCCCTCATTCCTTAAGAGAAGCGAGCGGGTTCTTACCCACCAGCTCTTCGATCGGAAAAACATTAAAAGAAAAAGACGCAATTATATGCTTCCCCAATTCGTCCCATAGAAAGATGGTCTTGGAATTCTTATTTTTGTTCAGGTTTGATTTCCAGCAGGGATACGCGGTAACACTGCTTTTTCTCAAAAACATTTAAACGAACCGTTTGGCGCCGTCGACGTTGGTGGTACTTGGGAGAAAATTTTGGACATATCCCTAAATTTTAGTAGCTGGAAGCTTTGAAATTTATATTTGTTTCCAGGTACAGCGGGAGTGGAAAACAGCAGAAACCTGTTGCGTCCTTACTGAACTGCTCCGAAATCCCGACTTCACACGGAGGTTTTACTAAGCTGCTCTCACTCCCGACTGGTACGACCGCGCTATTCTGGCTTCAAACGTTTCGTACAGATCGGTTGAATCGGAGGCTTAGCTCCATGAACGAGTTACGTAGGAAGGGCACAGAGAGCGCGCCGCCACCCCAAATCTGGCGGTCAAATCTGGCGGTCAAATCCGGCAGCTAATCCCCCAAAATCCAGATCCTCCTTTTTGGGTTTTGTTTCGTTGGTACAGTTTTTACATTCGGCTGCAGTTCAGTGTGTCACGGCACCCGTTTACTGAACACCGGGTGCGGGCCTTCAGTAAGTTCTCGTGTTTCTCCTTTTGTATCCTCGTTCGTGACCTTATTCCTAGTGGTGTTAGCCGGTGCTTTACTGGACGTTGAGTTGGTCACACTATAC
Organism: Rhodosorus marinus; assembly: GCA_029953675.1. Taxonomy (NCBI): domain Eukaryota; phylum Rhodophyta; class Stylonematophyceae; order Stylonematales; family Stylonemataceae; genus Rhodosorus; species Rhodosorus marinus. The sequence continues at coordinate 2,485,792 of JAMWBK010000003.1, forward strand.
ATTTTGGAATAAGCAGACATTTGGGATGGAAGGCGAGCATAGTGTCCACAGTTGCTTTTCGGCGTTCACGCTATTCTGGACACTGCGGGAAAAGCCTATTTTTCTGGAAATGGCCCTTCCTAGATGTGCCCTCCTTCGAAACTGCGTACTGCGTTTGAGCGGTGGGTATTGAATGCCACTGAATAGAACAAGACACAGAACGCACCTGCCTCGAATGGCGAGACAGGAAAAGCGAAAAGCCCTAAACCTTGGCTGTCTTGGAGAGGGGAGAGCGACTTTCCCCATGTGCATTGGCCTGAGCGCAACTAAGGCCATGTTGGCTTTCAGGTTGTTCAGCCTCGCGTGGATATCCACAGGTTCCTCTCAAGCGTGAAAATCTTACGATAAGAATGGAATTCGCGTGGTGTATAGGAGGAGGTCTGACTTTTCGTCGTCATATTGCGAAACACAAACTGCAACCAACTCAGTAGTATATTTGACCAACGGAAAAGGATGCGACACTAAGCACAAAACAAGTGCCGGATCAGATCTGAAGAAGCCTCGATCAGCGTCAACTCCGTGTCTCAATCAGTGTTTCAATCAGTGTTTCGATTTTGAGCTTAGTGAACTCAAAAGGCTAGCCGCGCAGTGAAGTTGAAGCCCAGCATTGGTTCAGTTCCCAAAACACTGGAGAGCGCGAGTCTGTATAGAACAGCGAACTCGAAACCTCAAATACGTGAAGGGTCCGTAGGGAGAACAGGAGACTGCGTACAACGTCCTACGCTACAAAGCCGCCAAGCGTTGATCATTGTTTCGACCTAGTGTTTCAATCAGTGTTTTAATCAGTGTTTCAATCAGTGTTTCAATCAGTGTTTCAATCAGTGTTTCAATCAGTGTTTCAATCAGTGTTTCAATCAGTGTTTCAATCAGTGTTTCAATCAGTGTTTCAATCAGTGTTTCAATCAGTGTTTTAATCAGTGTTTCAATCAGTGTTTCAATCAGTGTTTTAATCAGTGTTTCAATCAGTGTTTCAATCAGTGTTTCAATCAGTGTTCATTCAGTGTTCAATCAGTGTTTCGATTTTGAGTTTGTAGAATTATTGGTTACTGAACTGTACTCAGATGCTAGCCGTGCAATGTAGATGAAGCCCAGCCTTGGTTCAGTTCCCAAGACACTGAACGGTGTCCGGGGCACTCAAGAGTCCTCCGGTTGCGTTCTTTGTCCGGTCTCTGGATGTCTCGTTTTGATCGTGAGTACAGGTGGAGTGCATAAGTCTGTATAGAACCGCGAACCTGAAACCTCATATACGTAAAAGGTCCATAGGGCGAACAGGAGACTGCATACAATGTCCAATGTCCTACGCAACAAGCCCTCCCTGCTCTATGCGGAGATTGCCGCTGACGCTCTGAGAAGACTCCCTGCGGGTTCCGGTAAGACAGGAAGACAGCAAGCGTGAATCTCCAGAGAGCAATTTGTGGGGTTGGAAAAGGGCGTTGGGCAGGACCAAATCTGTTTCGACGTACACCAGCACTTCGAATTCCCTCAAATCGTTTTTTCTCTTGAATGAGGTTGCTGCCAAGGACAAAAGAAAATGACGACAGTTATTTCAGGTGCTAGGAGCTCAATGCCTGCTAAGGCCTAGCACGTACTGCTGCATGTATCCATTGCGTTCCCGCACGAGGTTGCAAGGAACTAAGCGGAGGATGGGCTTGCCTAGACAGGAAACTGGTGTCCAAGCCGCACGTTTCGAGGCTGCAAAACATATGAAATCAACAAGGAAAAACGGCCAAGATCCAGATCTTGTATTCCAGTAGCCCACCTCCAGGTTCGTCAGCGTGGACGAGGACAAAAAGAAATCCAAGGAAGCCAGGTGCTAACACGGAGGGTGCCCCTGAATACTCGGGAACTACGGCAGGGGGACACAAGCCAAGTACGCTCTTCAAGATCTTTTGTACGGGTTCCCGACGTCTGTTGAATCAAGCCCCTCGCAACGAACAGGGACCTCTTCAAAAAAAAACAAAAACCAACGCGTACGCTCCGGTGTGCCCTCATTTCTTTATCCCCATCCTTTTTCTGGCGAGACCGTGAATTCTATCTGGCTAGGCCGGAATGGCTTCGTAAGCGATTCTTTCAGTGGGTCTGAAGCGGCGTTGCGGTACCGCTGATTTGGCATGAACTGCGTAGTAGGGAATAGGGCTAGCATTTGCGGCTGTGCGTGTGAGTTGATGCGAGCGAAGCGGGCTGATAATCCCGAAATCGAAACTGCGCGTCCGTGTGTCCTGGGTGGATCGTCTGGGTTCCTCTGTTGTAGTGGCTCGGTCTCATTCATGGTGCTCAGTTCCTGGAGTGCGTTTGTGGTTGACAGTGAAGTTATCGACGGCTTCGAAGCCTTAGTATTCAATTAGCCGGGCTACAGCCCTCATGAGTTCATAGTAGCGATCTTTCGTAGCCGAGTAGAACGGGGAGAGCGAACAGCGGGGTCGGGTGGCGCTCGAAGCACTTGGCGGATACCGGCCATGGCATTGGTCAGGAAACTAGAGAAAGTCACTCCTGTTAAGCAACGAGCAAAAAGCGAGGGATCCTTCTCAACGGGCCAAAAAAAAGAGGCAGGAACAGGCGGTCACAGGAGAGAGCGTCTCGTACTTCTAGGCGTATGCCAGGAGAAGTCCGCTTCAAGCAGCAGAAGCACAACACGCAATGGAAGTTGGAGGAGTGTCGGGTGCTCTTATATTTCACTGGAGACCTCTACAAGAGGTAAACAGCCCGAGAGTCTTGACAAGCCACCAGGAGTTTGGTATGGACATCCATATCCGGAACTTGATTGATGTAACAAATATATAATATACAATATACGTTGATTGAGTTGTGGACACCTTTTTACCATATATATATTGTTTGCGATAAAAATAAATACCATACAGCAACGAGTGCGTAACCCCGGGTTTAGAGCATCAGGGTGGTTTGGCAACTTTCAAATGGTTGCCGGAGAACCACACAATGTAAGGGAGGTTGAGGCCCTGCCACGAGTTGAGATCCTAGGGGAGCAATTTATTAGCTACTCTGAGTTGATATCATCCATGAAGATTACAACTTTGTTCATAATCACACCACCACCTCCTCCCTCTTCCCCTTATGCTTTCAGAAGGCGTCGCGACTAGAAGCAGCACCAGGGTCGATAATTCTGCATGCCAACGGATCGCATTCGTCCCCAAGGAGGCTCCGATACCGCGTTGTTCAGTGGCGTGGTTGGCAATGATAATGATTAGCATGGAGATCAGCTCTGGAACTTACAACGGCTTTCTTCTCTTTGCCATACCCCAGACAAATTCCATTTCCCTTCGTATTCCGGGGATAAGAACGGATACGAGCTTATCAGTCGGTGAGCGGAGCATATGTTCTACTCGAAAACCAGAGAGACTCGGACCAACTGTCTCGAAAATAGATCAGACTAGCTTGCACATGTTCCCAAGGGAGACCGGGAATTGAACAGAGAGTCACACCTCATGGTGTGGGTTCACCCCTAGCCGTCGTATTCAACCCCTTGGATGACCAACTACTATCGTTCAAGAATACGTCTGCTTGGAACTCACATCGCCCCGTCTCCCTTGAGCCGGAAGAGTTGCTCCATGCCTCTCACTGCACCCCACAGCTAAAGTAAAGCGGGAAAACTGTCCGGACCAGCTTCAAGAGCTCCGGCAAACGTGGACCTCCAAAAACGGGTCAAGAACACAGTGATCTTCCTCGTCCTCTGGGATGCGATGTTGAATTCGGATTTTACCCAAATCGCTTGGCTATATCGATTTGTTGCTAAGGGCTTGTCTCCAAACGCTACGACGACAAGAGCTCCGAGGCGGGGCATTTATTGACCTGGGCGATTGTGGGCAAGATGCTTATACCTATTTTGTCGCTCAACAACCAATTGCCACGAAACACTCGCTCTATTTCCTCAACAACAGCAGGGGACTGTAGAAGGACGTTTTCTCCACTCGAGCGTGGACGTTAAAGAGCTCGTCACCAGACATGCACAGCTCGACGGAAAGCGGAGCACGAAGATATTCCTTTGAATGACGGAATAACCGGCAGGAGTTGTAAATGCTGTACGAGGGTTTAGAACGCTTGCAAAGGCCTCGCTCTTCCGGGCAAACAAGTCAAAAGTACTTACAATCCCAACGAGCAGGTCGCTTATCACTGCACGGCCCCTCAGATGGACAATCGGCCGTGCACTGGGAATGTGATTATGCCTTTCAACCTTGCTGTAAAAAAATTCTCTAAAATCCTTCTCGGCGATTCTTGACATGCAGCTTGTGTCATTTCGAGAGCCAGCTTTCCAACCCCGTTCCCCTTCGCTGGAAAGCTCCAAGATACTGTGAAGAATACTCCGTTCACACTCAAACCACCCCCCCCTCCCTCACCCCATCTACAACAAAAAAGGGGTCCAGTCCGTCGCGCGACCTAGCCTGAGCTCCGCGGAAATGCACGCTCGTGAAACGTGCTCACCACTCGTCCCCTCTCCTATATTGCACCATCTAGAGAGAAAAAAGAATACGAAACGATAACGTCATCTTAAGCCCGCATCCACTGACCCAGTCAACATCTCCCTTTTCCGGAGAATCCCCAAGCTAAACGGAACGTGCTACCGCAACATATCTTCAGAAGCATTCAAAAAAAGAGGAATTGATTGTACGCATCTAAAGCAAGGACATGTGCATCTAACGCATCGCTCTATAATCTGGACCACAATCCCCGGCCCAGTCAACTTCTTCTCCAACACAAAAAGGATTAGGGGGACAAATCTCAAATCTCTCCCTGCGTACCCCTTCCCCTTCCCCCCTCCTCCCCCCCTCTCTCCCGTCAATCAGATACATAGGCAATCAAAAAGCCGTCAGTTCCTATCTGCCATATAGCCTGGCTTTACCCCGCCAACAGTCAAAACTCTCCCTCACGACCTTTAAGAAATTATCGAGCAGACAGTTCTGACGTTGGGCAAAAAAGATTGCGCAACCGCCCAATCGTGATTACGTAATCCTCCCTTAACTTTGGCCACGATATTCTGCTTAAGACTGTCCCACAAGCAAAAACCCCCGCCCCAAAAAACCATCGTCGTTAATCCTGATTCTGAATTCCTATCAAACGAGGGGAATCGCGTTATTTTCATTTTCAGGTTGCAAAAGCCAATGGATTGCCTTGTAGAGAGGACCGATTGTCATTCTGTCCCCTGATTAGCTGGATGCCGGACGCGAATTTTAGGTGATCCACAGTGCCCAAATCTGAGAGAAAATCCAAGAACTGCAACGGACTTTGGAGCACGTACTCAATCAATGTAAACTGTACACCAACAGCTGTCCGCAATGGTAGTAGTTTCTGGGAGGGATATCTACATTCTTGACTGGGATTCAATCAATATTCCGTATCAGAGGGATCCATTTCTGTGATGAGCATTCATGTTTTTTAGGATCAACGCTAGTTTTCTTGATTCGAGGGTCGTAGATCGATGGTAAGCAGATAAACGGTGAAGAGCACCCAATGACAAATACCGATCGAATCCTCGAACTTGAGGTCCTTTTCAGGATTTCTCGGAATAGTAAAGTTTCAATGCGTAGCAACGGGATGGGACAAGCCCAAGAGTATCACAGTTTACAACACATAGGCACCCCTTATCCAAAATCGTCTTTAATGAAGTTGATCGAATGAAAAAAAGATCCATAAATCAAGTACTACCACCCCCTCCCCTAGGACAGTCCAGTCGTCCCCGATCCCCTGAAAAAGATCCTTACAAAAGCTGATGATTTTCAACCTACCAATTAGAATCCACCAATGTCCCCAGGAAGAAAAAACAAACTGATCTACAGCGTGAGAAAACCCCCCCCCCCCCCTTCCAGAGGATTTTTTTGTTGATTTCCTTCCCATTGGATTTCTCAAAACGTCATCCAATGATATCGACCACGTCTGCATCGTGTCTGCCATCGCTGCCGTTTCATTTTCGTCCAAATCCGGATAAATATCCCCCCTTACGAAGACTCACCCTACTCGCCGCCACCCCCCCGCTTCTTTCTCAATCTACACATCAGCTGCTCCTTTTTCTGTTCACCAAGTTGATCATCTAAATTCTTCTCCTTTTCATTTTTCATTGGACATGAGCGAAAACCATAAGTCGAGCACGGACCAATCATCAGTCAGTATGGATTTACTTTTGGTTTTGTAGTTTATTTTCGGCCTGTAAGTATATTCTACCATGGACTCATTCATTTTTCCGCGAAAGTTGGGATGGACGTTGCGTATTTCTTTTTCTCGTGATTTTCCATTAGTCCAGCTGTTTTGTGAATGAATGAATTTTTTTCTCCGCATCGTCGCGGTGTGAAGTGATTGTTTTGTTTTCTGAGTAGTTTGGTGGGATTGGTAAAGGAGAGCTGTGACTGACGGGTTTGTCAAGAGGGGGGTGGGAGTAGGGTGGGTGTCGGGGTGGGGTGGGGTGGGCTGGAGTAGGGGTTAAATCGGGGTCGATATTTACCTTGTGCAGTTTGATTTTTGGAGAGAAGAAAGGAAGTAGCTTGTCGCTTCATGTTGAACGCCAAAATAAATCCTCACCCAAAAGGATATGGCAATCTCGGAGAAGGAGCAGCAGACACTGGCTCAACAAAAGGACCGATGGCGTTTTACCCTCCTCATCAGAAAAGCCAGCCCGGCTGTCAACAAAGTCTTTGGTGTGGTGGTTACCCTGAAAACTGATGCGGCATCCTACATTCAGCACACGCTGATAGAAAAAATCTGAATCATCCTCTGCAAGGGGATCTCCATTTTTACGTTAGCTCGTATTCACCTCAAATAGCGCGTCTGATTCAAGACTGGTAACGGCGCTTTTGAGGTTCAGCCGTTTTCTCACTGTTAACTACGATAATGTCAGCATCTTCCAGGATACTGGCCTCTTGGAAGATTGACCCACAGAAGGCGTCCAGTTTCCAATTTCTTTTTGAAATCTTTACCTTCGGACACGTTCTTCAGGGTTGTACTTACTTCATGGATGGGGCATTCAAGAACTAGTTGTGGGCGACGCGCACCATCTTGCAAAATTTCCCGGTGTCTCCTCGGCAAGTCCCTTGGAGCGATGCTGGGATTGTGCTGGTGCGGTCCCTCTTCTTGGCAGTGGAGTTCGTGGGGAAACATCCCATATACTTTTAATCTGCTTGACCGCGATTAAAAAAAAAATAAAGTACAAGCATTTTCCAGGTCCACTACTGGGCATCACTTCTGTCTTCTGTGGATCGCTCACTAATTTCCGTGCTCCTTAGAGGTCTAAACCATCCAAGCCCTGATCACCCTTTCCGATTTGTGTTCTTCTGGGCCAAATCATCAAATTCTTTACACCCCGCCCGCGGCTGACTTCACTGTTCACTACAAAACATTGCAACAACATCATCTCCTTCAAGTGCCCTCAAATACATCAATGGTATACTTCAGAGCATCTGACATGTCTTCTTGATCTTCCATTTGCCAACTCGAATCCACAGACGGCAGCGGTGTAATGCTTAGTGACCGGTCCCCAAGCGACAGCGGAGCCTTCGCGTGCATCTCGACATCTAGAGGACCTCCCAAATCGTTAGCCAAGGAATGCTCAAGCTGCATGGAGAAGAGCTTCTCTCCAGTTGCCCTCTCAGAATCTCTCACTCCGTTCATCTCCTCAGTGAAGCGATTATACGAGTTCATCTTGCCACTACTGGCCTTGCTAGCTTCCACCGTCGGTACATCGAAAGACTCGGAAAAAGACAGACTCGATTCCCGCGTAATCACGCTCATCGGCGGGCCACTGATCGGCGACGTTGTGATATCTTGTTGTCTTGCGATAGGGTGGGTCATCGTGTTCTTCAAAGTGCAGGGAAGCAATGGTTTCAGATCCAAGGTCCGCAAGTTCGGTGTACTCTGAGTCTGTCTCCTCGGCTCATTCAATGACGTTTCGGCCGGGTTGGGGTTATGATATCGCAAGTGGTTGATCAGCGAAGATCTCCACTTGAATTTCAAACTGCATCCTTCAAAGCTACACTCAAAGGGTGTCTCACCCGTGTGACTGCGCTGATGAATCTTCAAATTGTATCGCTTTTTAAACTGCTTATGGCAATCAGAGCACTCATATGTCTTCGGGCTCTTCGCCTCCGGCTTCACTATACCCAAATCCCCTCGCACTTTCTTAGTCGGGGTGGTAACCTTCTCCGCTTCCCCGATGGAACTCATCGCTAATGCATTATTCTCCTCCTTCCCCACAAACAGATCATTCACAGCCGCCTCAAAAACTGACGCTTCCACCTTCATGTCAAAAAGTTTGTTCACCTAATTCATTCCCATCGTCAACCCGCCAACTCTCCCACAAAAACAACAACAACAATACACAGCACTAAGTCCGTTATATCTCACCTTACAACTTACGATCATCAGCTCTTTTTATCCAAACTCCAACAACGCCGGGATAGATTCCTGCTCCTCGCGCACCTTACCTTGTGAGCAACGTGAGCTTGCTTACCAAAAAAAGTATTAGTACCACTCTGCCACGGTTCACAGTATCCAAAATTTCCCCTTTTGGAACCAACCAAAAGGACATGAGAAAGAAAAAATATAGGAGAAAGATTTGAGGGGGGGGCGAGGAGGGGGGGGGTGGGGTGGTCTGAGAGAGGCTTTATCCATTATCGGTGATGGGGGTTGGGGGTTCTAAAAAGTAACCATCATCTAAAACCCCATCAGCAACCGTTTATTCAGAGCCTAACTACCCTCAGACGCAGCCAGTAAATCGTCATTCGTAACCTCCTAAGGTGTATATTTACTGCACAAGAAAAATAACGATTTCACACGTGCCGTCATCAATCAATCTAAACGAACCCCCAAACTCCATTTGATCCAAAACTCTACCCCCTCCTCTTTTTTTTTATAAGGGGACTCCCATCTATTCACCACATCGAAACCCACCGGGAAAGAGGAAGGGGGTAGGGGTGACCGAATACATATTTGTTGGAACGGACGCCCTACAAGGGAGCGCGTAGTGAGGCCCTTCCGCGCTGGAGAAACCCTGACTTTGGCTAAATCATCTCCACGATTCCGGAGGCAGATAGAAACTCAAGGGGGATGATATTAGACTTGCTTCTTTGGCAAAATACTTACATAGTTCAACGGAACCCCCTTCTTGGAAGATTGAAGAATGGCATTCTTTCCGGTCTTGTTCTTACCCGGAACCAACCCCCCCCTCCCCCGGGGTAGAAAGAGCCCCACGATTCAACAATGCCAAGACTGAAAATTGAGCATTGAGAAGTTTCTTCAATAGTCATATGAAACTACCATTAATTTTCACTACATTTTGCTGAAGCCCAAGTGTCCCGTAGCAAGGATGGCAAAAGAAGGGCAAAAGAAACAGTATAGCGTGGTCGCCGGAAAAGAAGGAGGATTCTATAGCAATATATGCAATCGCCCCTGAGGTTATAAACCCACCCACCCGTGGCCATGAATGTTTTTTTTTTTTTGCTCCTCAAAAAACCAGAGGTATATGGAGCAGAAAGCTGAAAAAAACAACAAAGTAGGGTACAAGCGAAATGGTCCTTAGCTTCCTTTTTTTTTTCGGCAGATCGTCTCTACAAAAAACTGAAAACTTCAAAAGAAAAGTTGCTTGCATGGGCTCTCCGGGATTTTGCGTATTGCGCCTATGACTCGCACCGCCTCAGACACTTAAGGAAACCCCGCTCACCTTATCATAGGCGGTATGAGAGCACGTTTACATGTGGTTTCCCTAGATCTTCCCTAAGAAAGCACCGCTTCTTGATGGTTTTACCCCCACTAGGCCACCACCCATTACCGGCCCGGGATGGGGCCCCGCCCCAATTGCTCTAACAGGCATTTCTAGTGTTAGACCCAGAGGGCGGAAATTCTTTTTTTTGGTTGAGCGTTCGTTCAACTTCGTTGTCCGAGAAAACTGGAGGTGCTCAACTTAATTATTTGTTTTGTTTTTTCCTCAATCTACGAGTTTGGATAAGCCCAAGGACTTGATTGGATTGTTGATCACTTTTAGCTATAATAAAAATAGAATGGCGCGCTTTCGCAAGACCTCCTTGGCTGTATCGCAGCCACCGATATTGTTCCAATTGGCCATTAATCCGATCGCTCTTTTGTTTTATGGAAAACAATGTATAATGCTCTGGACATGCGCAAGCCCCATATAATTTACGAATAAAGTTCAGAAGTCGCCGAGTCGTGGTCGACCAACAGTGAGCTGCATCCTGCGGCCGAACTGAAATATCTGATTCGTTGAAAAATGAAGAACCATTCTATGCTCGGCTCTCGCGTGACTAAAGCCTTCCCCCCCGACCCCCGCTCCCCTCTCTGTCAAGCAGTTCTCCTTCTGGACGGGGGAAAGCAAGCAGAATGATTCCTATGAATCGTCCCAAGGTTGAAAATTTTTGGCTCAGAAGAGGAATGAAACCATTCAGTACCTTTCCCCCTTCACATAATTATTCGTTTTTTATGAAAGTCTGGAATCCTTGAAGCGATGAGAGCTCAGAGCCCCCAATCGCCTAGTGGTCAGCAACGAAGATTGGCTTATCTTATTCATACGAGTTCGAAAATCTACCACAATTCAGATAAAAATGGAAACCCCATATACTTTAGGTTTCCAATTAGACAATGTCTCATGATGCAAAATTCAGTTCTTCAAAAACTGAAGTAAAAACCGTTAACAGCCACTCCTTAGGCGAGAAATCAGAAAAAATTGTTTCTTTTTGGAAAAATTGGCCTGGGAAGCGTCAACTCGTTAAAGCTCCAACCCAATCAAAGTCAAAAAATCTATTCATGGCTTTTCGTGAAGCTTCTTCGGACTGTCACTGGTTTAGCACTATCCAATGAAATAGCACAACAGGATTTAAAGCGTGTTCCTAGGACACGGTGAAATATTTAGTTGGAATACGGCCCTTTCATTGGTTTGTTCATATATGCATAAAAAGAAATAAAATACTTAAATAAATCTGCCCCAAAGGGTGGTAAAATCCCATTGTCAGCCAAAAGCAAGGGATGGGGAAGCCATTCCCCCTCGCAGACCGAGTAGGGGCTCTGGAACATACTATTGTCAGCCGTAAGTACGCCACGTTAATTCTCTCGGCAATATACAAGTAAAAACTGGACTTTTTTTCTCCATGAAACGATTGCTTGTAACGATAGATCGCATTGAAAAATTTGTTCAAATGAGAAAAAAAATTTCGCTTTCCGTTGCGCCCAAATGGAATATATCCTGGAGAGGTGCGTTTTTGCGAAAATTCCCCCCCAGCTTATAGAGATGAGTTTTCGTCGCCAACACTCAAATTGCCTGAGTCCCTACCCCATCAGTTGCGAGTTAGTACCCTAAGAGTCAATCAAATAACCGATTTATGTTGACTGAGGAAGATTGCTGACGAATCCCCCTTGGTTGCTAGAGAATAGCTCGTGCGGATGCGATGTCTATGCAAAAAAAAAAATCGTTAACCCTGAAAAGCGTTCACTCCTCCTACAAGTAACATGGGCCTCCTGCTGTCGCAAAAGACTTACATTCAAGCTTCGATTTAGGATGCGAAAATATGGGCCGTTTGGCAGATCCAATACGTGCACTTCTATTGGTTGCCCAGGTCCTGCTAGGATGGGGATCAATTTTTCCCAATGCTCCCCGATTCCTTGTCGATGCACGCACTCAGAAACGGCTGTTGTTGTGCTTGCTTTTCACACTTCGGACTACTTCGGAAAACGAAATTGCCAAAAGACACTGAGGGTGAGGAATGGTTCTGGTAGCCACATGGTACAACACGGTAGTACGAGAAAATACGAATAGTTTTGAAAATTGTACTTGAAAACAAAAACCAGGATTAATTTTATGAATCCCCCTCCCCCCCTTCTCTCTCTCCTAGAGATCGAAGTCAATTCACAACCCCGTCTCAACGTGCTTTTAGTTTTTCCGAGTCAGTTGGCGACTTTTGGCGAGAGGCAAAACCAAAAAATCACGAAGGGTATTAAATGCCGGCACGCATTGATGCCTAGGACAACTTAATGCGCGTTTCTTGATGTCAGGAACTAATCTGTGTTGTGTTTTGACGATTTCTGGGATGGGTACGTGGTGACAGCTTCTGTACTAGAATTTCTGAAGTCTTCCGAAAGTGAAGCTTCTTGTGACGACCGTTGAAGTCAACACCCCCAAAAACTGCATTTGGTAATACATGCGATCTCGGCTTTTCTAGTTGGAACCAGCTCTTGGCACTCTAGCATTCTTGGCAAGGGTGTCCTGTGTGCCTGCCGTGCGTGGTTGGCTCCCTGGGGATTTATTCCTTAAACCTCGTCGTGCCTTCGGAAACGCTAAATAGGAGAGGACTTCCTGCAATGCATGCAGCACCTGCTCGATGCAGGAATAGATGCTTGATTTCTTGGGAAATATTTCCTGTACTAGTCAGTGAGTCCGATGAGAAAAAAGTTCAAGATAATCTAACCTCCTTGATTTTCATTTTCGCGAAGATTTGTGAGTTTTTTGTTGGGAGTTACATCGGAAATTCTGTTATCTGGAATTGTGAAGTCTTTTGATTCTTGCAATCCAAGCAAAAAAATTTTCCTGCCCTGCTTGCTTGATTGAGGGATGATGCACGAAATATCTCGCACATGCTCGTTTTGTGTGTCTCCGGGGGTTCCGATGTCATCTAGGTCTCCTCCCTCAAGAGGGTGAGCGCTAGCGTTGAGCTTTCTTGCTCTGAGCAAGTAGAACGTAGGTTGTTGGAATTGCCCTTCACGACAAAGGCCATGTCTGAGAAGACAAAACAGATTTTGCATGTTGGAAAGTCTGTAGCTCCCCCATGATTACTGAATGACGTAGCGGAACCATTGTGCTGCGCTTGTGGAGGCACATTATTGGCTTTTTCTCAGTCCAAGCCTCGACAGCTTCAAGCCTGTGGCTCCGAAACAGCTGATTTTAGAGAAATCATTATCATGTTTACTTGCCATAATCATCATCATCATCCTCAACTACCTCCGTCTCGAGGAAAACAACATCTGGTTGGGGATAGTACCCTAAACCGAAACGAACTCCCCCACCATTGAGGGCAACTTGGAGCGGGATATAAGCCATATCACCCTGTCCTGGTATCATCACATACTCGGCACATATGGCATGCAGAGTTTCGCACTGACCATGACCTGATAGGGATCAAGAACAACCTTGGGACTGGGGTGACAAAACACAAGCACTTCGACGCTTAGATTGTAGACCCTACATTCCAGGGGTATATACCAAGGGCAAAGGGCAAAGGGCAAAACGGCTGTTGATTCAGATGAGTGTATGCAAGGAGCCAACGATCGTCCTAAAGAAGAGGCCCCCCATCTCTCCTCAACAGCTGCTACAAGCCCTTCCCCCCCCCCCCCTGCGCGGGAGCCCAACTTCGTCTCCGTCCGTGTAAAGCGCTTTCCGCTTTCTGAATACAAAAAACTAATACAAAAAAACAATGACAACCCTCAGGGGCTCAATCTACTCGAAACATCCCGTTGGGCAACCTCGTCAGCGCCGGTGAATCCAATCCCTCATTGAACTCTGCGTTTTCTCCAACCCATAAACTAACCAGTTCCCTTGTACCCATAAAACCCCTCCCCCCCTTCCCCCCTCTCCCAGAATCAAAAAAAGAAATCCCGAAAACTTGTTTTTTTAAGATAAAAACTTAATTTTACACGAAAATGAATGAGAATAACTCAAGTGTTTCGTCGGATAAAGGGTGCGAGTTGTTTTTGGGGTCGAAGGAAGACTAACTATTTTGAGTCCCGATGGTTGTCAAAAAACAAATTACTATTTTATTCTATATTTTCACCGTGTTTAAGGGGATACGCAATCAAATCTCGAAAAATAATAATTTTCTTTTCTTTTCTAATTGTGTTTGTTTGTTTTCGGTTAATTTAATGCTTTCCCCACCCAAACCCCCTCCCACACGGAGGGGGCCCAGCCGCTGTCTATCATCAAGTTTCCCTGATGATCAGCTTTTCAGCTTTTCTTTTGGAAATGGCTACCACTATGAGATGGGGCGGCGGGTGGGAGGGGGGGTGGGGAGGGGGTTGGTGTTGAGTTGGGTTATGTGAATGTTAAATTTTTATCAGATGTTGGCCTTTTGTTCGAATGCGTTAAAAGTGCTTCAAGTTTCTCATCTTTTCTTGTCGCTCCGGTGCCCTGGAAATTTCTGGGTACCGAACCTGAGAGCAGTTTCTCTTCTCATTTATTAACGGAAGGAACGTAGAGGAGGGCATGACACAAGGCCTCTCTCCCGAAATATATGCACTAGAAGAGAAGCATTTTCACTCTCTGCCCTTCACAGCTCCCCCACCACCACCACCACCCACCCCCTTATCCAGCTGGGTTAAGATGAAGAAACGTCTCTCGTGTGGGGGGAGGGGGAGAGGTGCCTGAAGGCGGATTTCATCGTCCTCTTGAGGCGTGGCAAATTTTGTTTCCCTTAAACCGGCGGAACCATGAAAGCTTCTTCAAGCGAAAGTTTCGCCACCTTTCCATACGTACGTGCAAGAAACCTCGGCGCCACTGGGCGTTTGAGAGATCGGGGGAGGCAGTTATGGAGTACTGGTGAGAGAGGGGGGGAGGGAGCAGAATTGAAGGGCTGGCCTGCAGCCCTGCTCTGGAACTGGGAGTGGAAAACCCATGGACGGGGGACATTTAAGTCCAGGTTCAGACTAAGATGAACTGGGAGGTGAGAGGTTGAGAAAATCTCCTCGATGCCCGCCATGTCCGATCACGCAAAAGAAAATTTTGGGGGCGCAGCGGAGGACAGTTCCAAACCCCCTACCCCCCCACACTAGACCTCTTCTCGATCTGGGAGTGATGATAGAGAGTACTGCTCAGCGTTTCTTCTACGAATTCTTTTCCAAGTCGACCACGCGGTCATTGAATGCCAGCGCTCATTATACAGCCCGGACAACCAATCCCTCTTCTCCCAATACGTAGAGCACGTTCAGCAAGCGTGGGATTCCGCCAAAGCGGACTTTTGCCCTGTACTCTGGAATCGTAGCAGTTGAAACGCCATAATCAGAAGTCGTTGCTCGCAAGGAAGCTAAGGGTCTTGAGGTTTGAGGAAGCCCTACCCAACCCACCGTCATCGAGATATTAGTTTCTGTCTGCCTAGCGTTGATCAGACTCAGCGAAGGGTACGTAACAATCTATACGTATTTGCCGTGTAATTTTCCCCGTAGCAATTAGAACACCAGAAATAGTCGCTCGCAAACAAGCCAACGTTCTGAGATTCGAAGAGGCTCTATACAGCCGACGCCATCGTCGGTCTTAGCTGCTGGCTGGCAACAGCAGAATCGATTGGATTTAGTCAATCCAAATTATTGGCCGCGTAGCTGCTTTGATAGATATGACAATGATTTCCGTGCCAACAGACAGCCGTCGCGTTGGTTTTCATGGGTATGAAGAACCCGAGCGAAAATCCAGGTAGTCGCAGGAGGCGTTACAATAGGGTCCCCGGAACGTCAGAGAAGCTTCTTCGGAGCGAGCTCGACTTCAAGTGTCCGCGAATCGTTCATTAAGATGGCTAAGACTAGAGCGGTAGAAGCGCTTAATAGACCTTGACTGATGAAAACTTGATCCGCGGCGCTTGGTAAGATTTAAGATTGGGACCCTTTCGAGAATCCGCTGGCAAATGCTTTTGGTCACTTCATTGTACCCACAAAGCTAGAAGAAATTTTGTGAAGCACGGATTACGAACCACACCGCTTCGACGCCGGAGTTCTTGGCACTGGGAATGAACCCGTAAGCACCAACATTGGGGGAAGTCGGCTCGTCTGCGCAGAGACATTCACAGAAGCCATTTTAGAGAAATCAGCCGTTTTGGTGGGTTAAAGCTGTTGAGGCTTGGACTGAGACAAGTCACTTCACCTGCCTCCAGAAGAGCAGCAACCTGCGTTACGTCCTTCGTTTCAGCTTCCACGATTGCATTTCAACAGGGTTGGGAAGAAGGCGAAGGTATGTAATGCTTGGCGTTTACCCGGTTCGGGCTCGAATTGCGGTGCGGTTTGCGGTTGCAGCGGGATCGTCAAGGTTCTTGAGGGTAGCCCATTTCCAGTTCTCAACGGATTTCGTACTTTTCAAATGGAGACGGTGTATAAGCAAACGAATCACCGGTCCAGGAGGGGCACAGACCGCAGCTCCTCCTTTCTCGAACACGTGTAGGTGACCCAAAACTTTATCACAAATGCGCGTTGATAGCTATTTGCAGCCCAAGTCGTTGTTCAAACTATTCTTCATTGGTCCGTTGATGTGCGCATCAACGAACGACCATGAAACGGCGTGTTCTTGGAGAACACGATGAGTTCTGTAGAGCTTGCTGAGGGATACACTATCTCCAGACTGTGTGGCCGTGTTTTCTTCCGAGGACGACAGCACCACCGCAGGAGCAGCGTGCTAAGCCGACGAATGTTTCCATCTTGGATCCATCTCGGAGGCATAGTGAATGGTAGAGAAACGACTTGATTGCATCTGATCAAGGACAATGATTCCAGACGCCTGGAAAGGACCACATCCTTGAGCAATATAGCATAGTCTCACGGTTCGACACGCAAGCATTAAGGGGATTGTACGGAACTGATTGAAAGTACAGAACACCCAAAGCGAAACGAAAGGCGATCCTTTCCCTACCCGCGAATGTTCAAGCACCACTTCCAGCCAGGAATTCAACTGTCTTCAACGATTCGATTTGGCTCGATCAAGAAAATCGCAAGCAGCAGTTTCCAATCTAAGCAAATAGAAACTGTTCCCCAGAAGCCTCCATCTACAACTTCTTGAAGACCTAGTGAGCCTCAAAACGAAAATGTTCCAACGCCTTCAGGATCCAGCCCAGTGCCAAACTTCCAATTTCCACAGCGCGGCCCCCGGCTCACGCTGATCTCCACACGTTGGAGAAAACCCTCCTGGTACCTCTCGCTATTGAAATATCTGGGTTACGTGGATCGCATGTTAAGCATTTATCCGAATGCTTTACTACCAGAGACCTACCATCCTCCGCACCCCAGGGCTTCAGTTATTTGGTCTGCTCCACCAGTGAACCACGTTTCTTCGTGCTTACTGAGCCCGCAGTGCGTTTTCAGCAGGCGGCAGGTGCCCTTAATATGATACGGTTACTTCTTAGTCTCACACCCACCTTCCGCGCTGATCAATGTGATCCATTTCCACCAAAGAAGAAGAAGCTTTTCCAAAATATTCTAAATCGATCCAAAAAAATCCTCCACAACATCCCGATTTCCAGGACAGTCTGTCATTTCGCCAGCTAAATTTGACACGTTCTTCAGGACGTAACAATATTGACACGTCCAAGGTGGCCACCTGGAAGGCTTTGTGGTAACCCAACACCGAGCTAGAGTCCTAACACTTTGGTTGCTTGAAGGTTTTGGTTTGTGGAAGGCTTTGTTTGCTGGAAGGATGAGACGTCCACACATATATGGAACAAATTAATAGAGAAGAGTTACGAGAGTTTTGAGAAATGCTTGATTTTTGCCCTACAGAAAATGTCGTGTTCTGATACGAAATTTCGCTCTGTTTTTCGTAATTACTGAACAGGGAATTCGCGATCGGAGCCGTGAGGGTCGGGAGTAGTCGCATGGAGGGGGGATGGAAGTAGACTCCACTAATAGATTTCGGAATATTAGTATCAACCACAGACCTGTGGCCACACTAAAAGGTAGCTAGAACAAGTAGAAAAGGTAAGGAGCCCCGTTCCCTCAACGGGGATGGTAGATAGTAATCTACTTTTCTGAGTGCGTGGACTAAAAAAAGGGAGTAATCCTCTGTGGAGACGAGGTATCGCTGGGCTTAGATCTGAGAGAACCTCTTTAGTAGTTGTTTCTGGAGGCGATTGGATCTGATTCTCACTTTTCCAGTTCTCGTGGCATTGGCATTGAGTTCCGGGAGAGCGTTCCGGATCCGCTCCGGGTGAGTTTCGTTTGCAAGCGCAGAAGGGTTGGTGGGCTGGCTTGGTCAAAGCTTTGTGGGTTGAGCAAGGTGAGTATTGGAATGGGAAAGTGGGAAATGCGGTGTCGGAGACAAGCATGAATGAAGCCTCCCACTGTGTCAAGCCATGCGTCGGGAAAATCTGACGGTACGGAAATGGAGTGGCCACCAATACTTGCTTGGATCGCTCTTTGCCATCTCGTTTTCGTAGATATTGCCCGAAGCGGGTGAAGTTTTCCTAGTGGACCGTTCCTTTCGTGCTTGGGAGCGACCCTGACTTCAACTCCCACACTAAAAGGCGAGTTTTTATAAGGATTCAACGGTGGACTTCTTGTCCTCTTTGACAGGTTTTTAGGGTCTGTGCAATAGCCTTCGTCATTGGCATACGCCTTCCAGCACGTTTTCAGATAGTGCTACGATGAACGGATTAGCAGGGTGCCATAGAGGGCGCGGGAAACAAGATGCAGAATCTCGGGCTCGTCCTACTCCGCCAAGTGCGATGGAATGATTCCACCCAACAGTGTTTAACAATCCTCTGCGTCGTACCTTTCAAAAAGTGGCTGACTAGAGCTTTATTGGAGCACTCGCGGGAACGTTATGTAGCGCTGACACCACGAAACGACTCGAGTCGTAACTGGTGAGTTAAAACGGCATCGAGAAGGCACACGAAAAACTTTGTTTAGTCGCGTTCGGCTTGAGAGTCCCACAGCTACAGGGACGAGCTGCAAGCACACCTCCGCAAGTTGCATCTACGCGATGTTCAACTGGAACCTGAGCAGCCTTTTTTACGCAAAGTCAAATGCGTCCGTGAATCGGGCTGGGATATCACCCGAACAATATGTCGTTGGTTTATAGCCCTGTCTCCCCGACCCGAAAGAACATGCTCCGCGCAGCTAGATCTTCTGGGTACGCGAGGGAGCGAGCTGTAGCTATGAACCGTTTACACTACGGAGACGATCCAGGAGATTCAACTGATTTTATTTTGTCCCCTCTATTGCGGCGGCATTTGCTTGACTCGGGAAAGCGGTCATCGATCTTCCTACTAAAGTCACTTGGCATCGTGAGTGTAAGGACAGCCGCTGGGTTTGGTGAGGGCTGGGCTTAGTCGGATGCTATGGTGCGGTAGTGCTAAGTCGACGGAGGGCTACCATCCCCGTCGAGGGAAGGGGACTCCTGACCTTTTCTATTTGTTACACCACGGCGCGCGATTCTTCGGCTCAGCGCTTAGGGGTATTTGCATTCCCACGTTTTAGCTTTTTTTTCAGCCCTCTTTCTCCTAACCTCGCCAACTAATCGCTTCAAACCACTGCCTTCCGCAGGGAAAATCCTGTTTCTACCTTCAACGCAGGCCACTCTTTTTTTCTAGTCAGAAAGGATGTTTCAGATTTATTTTTTTCCTCTGCGGCTCTCTTTCTGTTACTTGGGTTTACACTGGCCGATTCAGTGAAACATTGAAAACGACTCAAAATCTTCAATGATGGACACCGGTCGATAAACGTCGGCATGCAGGTGTTTGTCAGTGGTTAGTCTCAAAATCGACGTGAACGACCCCGAAAACGAGGTGAAAAAACCCCAATCACGCGGAATGTTGATTGACGGTTCAAGTCCAGCATCTGGAAACAGCTCCAGAACGCCGGTACAGGGCCATTGTTGCTCTCAGCTCTGCTGTTCGATCCGTGACTTTGAGGCTAGCTTTTTCGACGTCCAACTGTCCTAGGACGATCGTTGTCGATGCAAGCCAGGTAGCTTAACTCATTGACGGGTAGCCCAGTAAAGCTTACGGTAACAAGGGAGGGGGAAAGTGGGACCCTTGGCCATTGGACCGCCGCCGCATTCGTCCGATGTCGCCAGTGCAAAGGAGAAAGGTTCTCTCTACGGCATCGAACCCTGCCGACCTACTATGACCTCAAAGTTTTTTAGCAGATACAGGGTAATTGACCAACACTGGGCTCGACTCCCATTTCACAATGGTTTGACCACTTACGGTGGTCTAGATTGCTTTAATTTCCACAAGATTTAATTATGCTAGGGAAGATCCAGAACATCTTCAGAAGAATAGTAGAACGCGCTTCAACCCTCGAACTTTCGGGAAAACGGAGCAGTCCCGAATAGCCGCATATTATTTAAGACTCTGACCGTCAAGGGGACCTGAGCAGAATTGACGCCACTGCTGAAAAGCAACTTGAAAAACGACTTGAGCATGTCCCAATCAGACAACGTATGTATGTGGTATCCGGACAAACGATGATGAGTGATCTCCCGGGCATCGTTGATTGTGCCTCCAGGATTCTTGCATCAATGTTTAACTGAACTAGAATGTTGCGTGTGCAGACCAACAACCTGAGTAGAGAAGGTTTTTGTTGTCCAATAAGTTGAAATTTCTACGACTAGAAAACAACCCTCGACTTCTCTGTTAGGCATAACGCGCTGTTAGAAGCGGCGTCGTCGCAACGCATATGTACTCCGTCCCCTTGCGCTCGGGTTTCATGGATAAAAAGGCGTGAATTATCCTTCAATTTCTTCTAACAAGCCAAAAAAATTAGAAAAGCGGAACCGTGTCTCTGGACCCCGATGGCTGAGGTTGGAAGGAACCTTCGGCACGTCCAAAACAAGCTGTAAACTGATGAACGCGAAAAAAAAAACAACTGTCCATAGCGGTGATCGTACCCACTCAATCCGTAAGAATTCAGCGCTATAACCCCCATTTCAAATATAAAAACTTTAGTTTTTCTTTTTTGCGATCACCGAAGTCGTACTGACTGATCACCAGGCTTTTTCTTCACCACGATGAGCAACTCGCCAAGGATTCAATACGTGCTGGGCGGAGGACAGCTTAGGAGTTTCGGGTGGCTTTTTTGGATTATTTTTGATGATCGAGGACAGCAATCCAAAGTGGACGCTGGAGGAATCCCTCATGAAGTTGCAGCAGAAGTAGCACTTTTGTGTGGTGATTTTGGGGTCTGGGAAGCACAACATAAAATACGAAGCGAGAAAACGTAGATTTTTCGGTTATTTTACAGTATTTCGTAAAAACCGCGGGTTTTCGGAGGGGAGCCTTTTTCGGAAGAGATTTTTTGGCTCAAATTGCGGAATGATGGCATAGCACTGTGTGCACCCCGCCATCCTTGGTTTTATAGCACCTCCGGACTGGGAGGACTCCCTCTACCAGCACCTATAAAAAAAGATCGATGTGTTTTCCGCCGTCATTTGTATTTCTTCCAAAGTTGTTTTTGACGTTTCCTCGGGATCATTGAGGAAGCCGCCGCAGATTTGAGAAAAGCACTCGTATTTAGAAACAAGCGTTTGATCTGGGAGGAGCTGAGTTGTTGCCGAAATCAATGGAAGCACACTTCTGTCGGACCAGCGAAAGAATCGTTGTCCGAGGCGTTCCTCCGGGCTGGATTGTTTGACTGATTATGTGAAAATGGTACCGAAAACTAGGCGCCTTAGCAGCGCGCACAAAATCCTCTCTGGCTACGCCTAGTAGTGTATGAAAATTTACTAGAAACTAGTGACTACACAGAGTAGTCACTAGTTTCTAGTAAATTTTCATATCATTTTTGGTTTTTGTTCAAACGGGTGTTTTTAGTAATATGGTGGATGTCAGTTCCCCATGAGATCATTGGGATAGCTGAAACCCACTATAATTTTCTCACTCTAGGTAGAGTAACAACATTATGGGTACGTAGGAGATACAAAATATTGGACAAAAGCTCCTTCTTTTGAAAATATACGGTTAAAAGGCGGGAGGAATAGTAGTCCCATCGATTCGGCGCAATCTATTTCTTCCTTTTTCACATTTCAAAATACCCCCCTCGACCGCGAAAAAAAGGCACGTCACCAACGACAGGTTTTTAGGCAAACCCTGATGAAACGGTTCTACTATATCCAAGAAAAAAACAAATTTTGAAATCAATTCGAATAGGGGGGTTTCTGGGAGTGTTGAGATGATCGATTAGCTGGCAGAGAGTATGCTACACAAGGAAGCTATGGTCCCCATCAATTTCTACTTTTTTTCTTGACGATCATCGGAGTCGTAGTGCTGCCCCAGTCTTTTTATTTAACTTTTTTTCAAATGAGCAGCTGTCCAGTGTAATTTCCAACGAGTAGGAATCTCTTTCAAGGAAAATGAACTCTCTCTACTGTTATTAAAAGAGTATCGTAATAATTTTAACAAAAAACAACTTTAGCAAACAATTTGGGGCTTAAAAATAACTAAAATACTTTAACTGCTTGGATAAGTAACCCCGCTTTTTCTTCTTCTTTCTCGCGCTGCCCTCGATTCGAGGCGCTGGGGCAGCATGGTGTGGTACCCTAGGGGAACATGTGCTGTCGCAGGCCGGCACATGCCCTTTTAGTAAAACAAAACTAAAAGACGACATTGCTTCTGCGTGGGAAATGTAGCTGAGCTCAGTTCTATCCAGACGCAGTCGTGAAGTTGTTGAAATGGTTTAATATTCGGAACAACTGATCGCCTAATTTCCTCTTTTTCGTTGTGCCGCATTTTTTTCTCGGATGAGATTGGGCTTCATATTTTTGAAGAAAAATAAGTGATTAGAATTCTGCACACGAAAAAAAAAGAAAAAGCGGAAGGTCTCAAAAACTGCAGAATATTTTCGTAAGGACCGAGTCTAACAGGGAACTCGTGGACCACTAGATTTTAAAAGCCCAGATTCGGTAAACTAATCATGAACTGATTAGTATATCGTAGAGCTTGGTTTGTCCAATTAAGACAGAGTCCGTTAACAAGAACCAGAAAACGCGGGAAGGTCCAGCATGTATTTCTTCTTTTCAGGATCTTCGATCCCTGCTCTGAAGGCGGATTGGTCCCCGTAGGACTTCTCGGGTCCAATAAACCTCAACCATCTAGACAAAATTTTTCGACGTCGCTGGAAATTAGGTTTTTTTTGAAACATGCGGTTCTCTGTGCTTTGTGTAGGTTCTGTACAGCGAGCTCCCTGGTTTGGAACATCTCAAGTAACCGCATCAAGTGGTTGCTTGGAAGCAGAGGCTAGGGAGGGGCTGCAAACAGCTTGTCATTAAAATTATGAGCCTTTTTCCAGCAGATTTCGGAGATGAAATTGTTTTCTATGATCTTTGCCAAGGGGTAATTGGCCAGGCCAGTTGGACAAGGGTCTTGTGAATGGTGGCTCTGCTAGCACAGGGTCCCTCACCGGTCGTTTTGCATAATCAGAATGGGTTATTTGTTCCTTTTTTTTTACGCTCATCTTCTGGGGTTCATCTGAGGGTCTGCGTCAACGCTGTACGCGAATGGGCATTCCATTGAAACGTTGCGCCTGCAATGAGGTTGAGGAAACGTACCTGGACATGACAATAGATACCAGGGAACCTCCTGGCAATTCAATGGGGAGCGATGTCAGTCAACCCTGTACCCGATCGGCGCTCTCCCTGAACTCCTTAGGCGGAATTCTGCTCAGCCACCAGCACATGACCTGTCTGACTGCTCAGTATTCGACAGGTCTGTGTTGGCAAACTTCCCGGCACGCCCGACGTTGACCAAAGCATTGCGGCTTAGTGCGCTCTGGGTTTGTACAATGCAACGCACAGCTTCCCAAGAGAAGCTTTAGGCTTTGTTCACAGAGAGCGGGTGCGGAAAGCACAGTGCAGATGCATCCCGAATGGAACAACAAGACTGGTCCACCAGTGAGGTCAAGGCCGAACCTCGGTCGTCGGTTAGAACACACGCTTTTTTGCACTCGTGAGCTCTGCAACATCGCTCTCGGCGGGCTTTCTTGTTTAACGAACAACATGCAACTTCTCAGCTTAGGATGTTTCGTTTCCAACAGGAATCTGCTAATTGGAGGGACGACCAAATCAGGGACGTTCACTCGTTTTAGCACAGAAGCAGCCAGTCCCGTAGTCCTCATCGCTCCCAGTACACGAGTCTCACCTCAAAAAAAACAAGTTGCCGTGGATTCCAACCCCTCTTCCCCATCCCCCAAAAAATCAACCACAAAAAACAATCAAAATGAAGCGCTGCATTGGCAATTCCGGTTTGCCATCAATATTCAACCATTTTGGCATGCGTATGAAACATACTCAGCAATCCCTTCCTTAATAGTCAAAACATTCCACTATTCCGTCACCCCCCCCATCGAAAATTACTTAAGCACGTTCCTTTCGGAGACCCGGAAAAAAAAAACAGTTTCAGGTACACGGAGCAATAAAAATAAGATAAATTCAAGGTGATTGTCTCCCTCCCCGCACAAAAGACAGCGACCAGGATAGTATTGGCCCGCCCAGGAATCTCCAAACGTCCTCCCCGCCTGCACCATCGCAAAACTACTCCCCAAATTCCGCCTCTGATGAAGAAATTTGGACAGAGTTGATGTGTTTTTTTTTAGCACGGCCGCGAGGACCCTCAGGTCCATACAGAGGCCGCCCCTCAAACCTCTTTGTCTGGTGGATACAGGGCCCAAAGCGGGACCAGCGACGATTAAAAACTTTTGTTAATAGCGAATCTACCCAACAAAAAGGTCACACACCCACCTGCAAATTTCTACCATAAGAGAGCTATCACAATACAGAGGACGGTCTACAAACGATTGGTTCAAAGGAACCTTTTCTAATAATTCCGGAATTATGATGTGCTTTTCATTCCGAGCGTGTCCAATGGTGTTTTCTGTCGGGGTGCGGTTGTTCCAATCATCTTGGAAATATACCTTCCAACACCACTATGGCCCATATTTTTTGTGGTATTTTATATCTGCTCCCAAAAGTTCCAAAAAAAGAGTATA
Organism: Rhodosorus marinus; assembly: GCA_029953675.1. Lineage (NCBI taxonomy): Eukaryota > Rhodophyta > Stylonematophyceae > Stylonematales > Stylonemataceae > Rhodosorus > Rhodosorus marinus. The sequence continues at coordinate 2,510,497 of JAMWBK010000003.1, forward strand.
TCCACCACGAATTTTCGATTCAGTTTCCAAGCCGTTTCGTTTTGGAGCTTAATGATTAGATAGTGGTTGATACGTGAGATATTCTAATTGGTACATTTCCGTGCTTACATCCACTCAAATTCGTGCCCTCGGTGGGAGAGGAACCCACGGCCGGATTGAAATACGGAAATATTTTCAAGACCATTTCCCTGGGCTGCTGATACCGGTCGCGGAATTTCTATCGTGAGCACTTCAAGGCAAAACCCTGCCAAGTTTTTGCTGCGAACGCTGGGTTTCTGGACTCGAGATGGGGTTTTTCTTATTTCCTTGGAAGCTGCTAGAAAGCATCTATGCCCAGTTTCAAACCACTGGACTTAAGAAGCAATCGTCAGATGGGTATATATATATAAGTTCTAGAGGAAATACACATATTCGTCGGAGGCGGGATGTATAGGTTCTAGAGGAAGTTCACATATCTTTCGGAGGCGGAATGGCAAGGATGTTCACAGCGGCAAATTAGTTAAGCGAGCATTGGATAGAAGTGGCTGGTTGGGTTGAGAATTGGTGCAGGCGGAGAACAGGTGTTGAGAGTTCGAAGATCATATACAAGCTGGAGGTCCTACGCTTTGATCAGCCGGAGTTCGGGTGGTCGTGGGAAGATTTTGATGATATGAGTGATATCTATACGTTTGACAGCAGTGATGATGGAGCAAATGCCGTGCAGGAACCGGTCTCGAGAATAATCGCGGAATACCCGGATGACATGGTCCCAGCGGAGAAGCAGAGCACGCGCCAGTCCGCTGGCATGAAGCAGGAGCAATCAGCCGTAGACTACAATGATCTACTGCTTCAAGCACTGCAATGCCCGATGCCGGACCAAGAGATTGAGGCTGCGTACGCATCGGCTTTGACCCCGATGACGCCCTCAAGTACACGACTGGGGGATCTTCCTCAACTGACGGATGCAAAGAAGACCCAACGCAAGGAGGGTAATGTTCCTGCTGCGGGCCCGAAGAGCTTCTTGGGCCTGGACGATGGCGCTGGTTCTTTTTCGGCAACATCTGATGACAACAACGTTGCGTCGCCGGTGGAAACTGCCAATTCCCTGGAACGGGGGGGGGTGAACAAGAAGGAAAGAGTTTGTCACATCTGCGGATATGAATTCATGTGGCCGAACAGGTTGCGTCTCCATATGAGGAAGCACACAAACGAGAAGCCGCTGAGATGTCGGAATACTGGTTGCAACTATAGGGCAAAGTGGAACTCCGGAATGGCATATCATCTAAAGAGTCACTGCAAGATGGCTCCGAAGAAGTGATTGCGGATGAAGTCCTTACAGCAGCCGGGTTTTCTCCGCGGCATAGATAACTTTTAACTTTTTTTAATTGCAGCTGACTTTAACTTCCTATAATTGCACCCTATTAAAATTGGACAAACGATGTTGTGTACAGACAATTCGAAGCTCGCCGCCAGCTGAATTCGCAGCCGAAAAAGGTTGAATGGCATAGTTTCCTGGTGCAAGCACTACCTCTTTGTGCCCTGTCCCCGCTGTACGAATTCCGCAGTAGTGGAGCTTTCGAGGGCAGAGTTTCGAATTCAGATAGCGATGCCATGTTCTGCACGGTCTTTGGCGTGGAATGTTCACTGGACGCCTCGTCGCACATCGCTGCATGCACTGCTGTAGGAATCCCAGAATCTGTTGCCTGAAGAAAATTCCCTCACTCACTTACCAAATTTGTAGGCTACCCTAACCTGGATAGCATGGGAGTTAGTGGAACGGCCGTTCGGTGATTGACAGTACAAAACCTAGGCAGGCCAAAATCCCTGCCGAGGGATTGAGGATCGAATTAAGCTACAAACTGTGTTTTGGGGGGCCCTGTAAGCGCAAGGTTAAAACCCCATATCCTGTCAGTATCGTAAGTAAGTAAGCTGACAAGTAAGCTGAACTGAGCTCGTCTTGTTGAACACTTCACCCCACCCCGGCACACCCTAAAGACGCTTGTTCTAATTTTAGCATGGGATCCGATCGTTGAAAACGAAAACGCCGCTTACACACCAACTTCGTCGATCCCGCGACCCTGAAACTTCAAAACAATTCAGAAAAAAAACTTTTTCGCCCCACCCAATAATATTGAGTCGTCAAAATGTGTTTTTCGCTGACTGACCGGCTGCTGCTTTTGAACTGCTAGCACTCGTGTGCAGGTTTTTTAGGGAATCAAGTCGGTTGCAAAATTTTCGAGCAAAATTCAAGTCAGTGCCCCTCCGACCCGGGGGGGACCATTTTTATCGCTACTTTCAGGATCTCAATATTTTCAAAATTAATTCGTAATGTGCACGTTGATGTCCTCCACAGAAGAGTACCCCCCTAAATTTGACCGATTTTCCCGAGAATGAAAAACAAGGATCCGTCTAGCGAATCGGCTCCTATTCTTGCAAAACATTCTTTCTAGACACACTGTTTCTCTGCTTCGGTCGCGTCTATGGGGTTGTCGAGTACATCCCTTAGTCCTTTGACCGTCAGGGAGCATTCTACGTGGTGTCTCCAATTCCGGAAGGATCGATACGAATCCTGATCCCCGGTAAACACTGGCGGTAGCGCGAAGTCCTTCAAGCGCGCGTCATGTTCGCTAGCGCTCCCCCTGGTCCTCGTCGCCATACTCTCGGAAACCCAATCTTTAAAGTCCAATCCTTAAAGAATAAACGCCTCTCTCATAACATCGCACCCTGCGATGAGACCATCTTGCGTTTTTCAGGGTTTCCCAACCTTGATCATTTCCGCGGTATCGTAGATTACTAGTGGGAGGTATATCGACCCCAATGGTCAGGGAAACAATAAAGAAACCATCAAAGTTTGGCTGACGGGACTTTGATCAAGGTTGGGAAACCCCGCAAAACGTAACAGAATGCACATCCCTGCACAAAAAAAGGGATATTCTAGCCTCGAAGTTTTGGACACTAAACTGCTGCGCATCCCCCTTCCTAACCCCCTCTTTAGAGCACAACTTGTATGAAATTAACGTCTTCCAGAGCAAAACAGAGGCATTTTTAACTCTTCAGACAGAAAAGCTTTTCCCCCCGGTCTAAACAAAACTATCCGAACATAAATCACCACGTGTCTTAAAGTCGCCCAGTCATTATAATCTGTGAAATTGACTACATTAGTCAACTACATTAGTCAATTTCATGGCTCCGCCGGGTTTTTTCCGACCTGCATGTTTTTTCGAGTATTTACGCATACGCTCTTTTCTGTGGCAAGAAAGCCGAGCGGAGCGGCTTTGTTTTTGGCCGCTATATAGGAAAACATCTAGAAAGCTGCCCAAGTCCGAAAGAAAACGCTGGTATGATTCTCGACTCTTGGGCCACAATACGAGTGCAGTCTTGGACATTGTTCCCCAGTCCAAAAACTCTTCATTCTGATGGGATTCTAGTGAGGGAATATATATATCTTTTACCCTTCCCTCTCCCCCCCCCAAGGAATGCCCTCCATAAGAAAAATCTGTTCTAGTCGTGTTCATGCGGGTTTTGAAAGGACTTTATGTTGGGGAGCTTTAACCCCCTCCCACGACATCCAACTTCCCCAACATTTCTTTTTTTTAGTATCGTAGAATAAATGACTGACGGGGTTTTGTTCCGTTGTGAGCTGTTCTTATTGGTTTTCTTGGTTCCGACGGGAGGAAGGATGGAGGGGGACGGTTCGTATCATTTTAGGTTTGTCTGTTTTTTTTGTCTTTTTATTTTGCAGTGGCCGATAGGGTGGGGAAGGGAAAGGAGGAAGGAGGAGGGAGGAAGGAAGAAGGAGGAAGGGGGAACGGGGAAAGGGGAAGAGGGAAGGAGGAAGGAGGAAGGGGGAGCGGGGAAAGGGGAAGAGGGAAGGAGGAAGGAGGAAGGGGGAAGGGGGAAGGGGGAAGAGGGAAGGGGGAAGAGGGAAGGACGAGAGGGAAGAGGGAAGGACGAGGGGGAGGCGGTATCCCGGAGGAATTCTGGAAGCGTTGTTGTATGATAGTTTAAATAGACGGCTCGCGTTTTTTATTGTGGAGAAGGGGACGCGGTAGTGGCTATCTAGGGGCCAGCTTAGTGGCTTTCGTCTAGGGGGGGGGGGGAAAGGTCAGGGGCCTTCTGGGAGGTGCAAGCGGAGGACTGTTGGGAATTTTCTTTTTTTTTTGCAGAGGGTAGGTAGTTAATATCTTTTACTGTTTTGGCGATTTCAACGAGTGGGTTTGAGCGGGATTTCCTGCGGGAAGAGTGGTGAGGTCGCGTAGGAGAGGCGGGAGCCCGCTTGCGCTTCGCAGGTGGTTGGGTAGGATTCTATAGTTTTTGAGTTGCTCTGTGTTGTGTTTGTTTTTGTCGGCGTATCAGAACGCGGCAGTTGTTCTTTGGCTGCACATGTGGTTTGGAAAGCGTGTGAAACTTTTCTACGATGGTAGAGGGCTCCCAAACATCTCCAACTCGCCGAGCGAGTACCCGGGAGAGTGCGAATGGTAGTACACAGACTGCAGAGAGCATCGAGAAGAAGATGGCGTCGCTCTCCTACTCGTTCAGTCAAAACATGCCTGCTCCGCGGAAGAAAAAATCTCCATTTGAGAGAAACTTCCCGGAGCTAGGAGGCTCGGACAAACCAGGCGGGTTGAACTTGGATTCTCAGAATCGACTCCAAAGTGCTGCAAGAGATAGTGAGACGCGCTCTAGGTTACGCTTGAACTCTGGTCCAGCTCCGGGTCAAAAGACCGCTGCGGAAAGAGTTTCAAGCACACCAACCAGATCAGCGACAGCTGCGGAAGTTGTTGCTTATAGGAGGAAACCCACTTCGGCACCTGTACCTAACTCTGGCCGAAAGTCGGAGCTTGAACTTTTCTCGAAGCTGGTCCCGACAACGAGCGCTGTCCCGAGATCTTCCAAACTTTCCGGTGTGAATTCGAATTTAGGAAAGTTTCCGGAAAGTTCAAAGAATGCGCAATCTAACAGGGTGAAGCCCGCAAACTTGACGACTAATCCAGCCCATTCACTCGGAAGTGGAGGAATGGTGGTGTTGGGTTCAAACACAAAGTAAGTGAGAAGAACTTAGTCTGCGTCTGGTTAGCGAACTAACCTGGTTTTAAACACTTTTTTGTTTCACTTTCAGTGACGGTAGGAAGGGCACCGGAGGACTGATGAAGTTGCGCCCGACTTCCTCCACATCGATGTCATCGTCGCTGAGTGCGTCACAAAAATCTGAAAAAGATGTAGGCCTCGTAAGCAAGTCCGAACAACAACCAGAGGGAGCTGTAGGTACGCCGGAGAGAAGTCCAGAGCCGGTCAACTTGCCTCCGCCTCAACAAAGTGAAGTTGTAGTGGAACCGGCCTTGGACAGGCAGCCGCCAGAGTCCAACCAAGTTGCTGCGGAGGACTCTTCTTTCGGAGTACAGTCGTCGTTCAAATACCCGATGGGCTCACCTTTCCAGTTCCGCGACCAGGTTGAATCTCTGAAGCGTCAGCAGACTAGCAGAGTGGAAAGGTTGGTTTTCATGAACGCCCGCAGGCGCTGGTCATGTGTTAGACAAATTGGTTGTGCTAACTTCCTGCCTTGCAGTGTTTCGTTTGCTCCTGATCCTCATTTTGGGGATAGGTTTGGTTCTGAAGGTCAAAAAGATGATTCGCCTCCCGTTGATATGAGCGCCTTCTCGAGCTCAGCGAACTCCCCTCTATACATGCCGTCAGCGAGAACTGCAGGGGAGGAAAACGTTCCGGACGGAGTTGAGGGTGACGGGGACGTGGACGAAAGCGTGCTTCCGCCGCTACCAAACGCGGACGATCATCATGAATTTGAGTCAGTTCTTCGCCAAATGGGATGGACCCCTGAGGAAGAGGACGACGATAGAAGCCATGGAAACCAGGAGAGCGAGAAACAAAAGTGGCTTCGGTCGTTTGGAGCGTCGAGCAGTTCCGCTCGGAGCAGTTCCGGAGCGAGGGAGCCACACCAGCTGTATATAAAGTAATGCCCACGAGGGCAATAACGCTGTGGCCATAACCTGTTATGTGACAGGGCGGAGAAACTTATTCTTTTCAGAGCCTCGGACATTCGGGAAAACGCTTTTTTTAAAATAATACTTAAGTTATGCTCGGTCTCCCGTGCAACATCACGACTCTACTGGGGTGGCGTGCGACTGTTGCACCAAAGGCGCGGCAACTTTTTTGGGGGGGGGGGAGCTCCGGTCTCCTTTAACTGTCGTAGGAAGTTTTGCATCGCTAATCACTCTTTAAGGGTGTAGGACTGTTGTTCCTTTTCGACCCCGGGCGGAGAGGGAGAGGGGGTTGGCGAATGGGGACTGTGAAGTTGTCGGCCTGGTTTCTTCCTTTTGTCGTAGTAAAGGACGAGTCTCCCTCCTGAGTAAAAGCCCCAGCGGAGTTTTTTGGACACGGAAGTTTGGAAAGAAGAAGAACAACAAGCCAAAACCTACAACGCCCTTGGAAGCACTGCTCCCACCATATTTGCTTCTTCAGCAGGAAAATCGTTCGCGAAAAGCAGCAATCATAACTACAGCTCCTTTACTGGAGGAGGAGTGAATAGATTAAACGTACGACCCTGCCAGACCTGAAGCGTAGCTTTTGGATCATAGAGCGCGGTTCCGCTGTAACAACTCTCGCGCGGGTTGGAACGCGCTGCTCGTCAAAATCAGAATACTTCAGTCCCTGTCGCACAACTCGTCGGGTGCGCGGAAAGGTCTCAACAAAGTCCGTGACAGCTTCCTCTGGTTGAATTTAAACTCTATCCCTTACTCCATCTAGACCCAGCACCGTTCACAGAACGGCAGCTCGCGGGCCCGAAGGGCCAGGAACGCTGAGGAGCTTACTGCAGCTTCGATTTCAGAGTGTCGTAAATGGTTGCCAGCCTCGAACACGGTTTGTTACGGCCTTGCTCGCACCAAAGAACCTCTTTTATCGCTTTCGGGCTTGGAGACAGTGAGTACCACCACCCCACGCGAGACTTCAGATTCCTTCGGCCTTCTTACCGATGGCAATTGGAAGCTGGTGGTTCAGAACCGCTCACTCACTCAAAATGTTTTTAGAGAATATTTGAGTTGAAAAGGGTTTGGAAAAGGGTAGAGAAAGGGCAGAGAGGTATGGTTGCAGCGTACAAACGGAGAAACTAGTTTTAGTGACATCATGATACCATTAAAGATCCACGGTGGAATATGGTCGAGGGAAGAAAGGGGACGAAGAGGCGGAAGAAACTACATATGTCGGTCCCGTTGCATTGCCGGTGCTTAGACCAGCGAAAGGACAGCGGGGCCCTGGTGCTTTGTGAAATCTGTGATCGCTGGTTTCACGAATCGTGCGTAACGGTGAAGCTCCCGGCGGCAAATGTAGACGACGGCAACGGTGAAGAGGACGAGTCGTTTGTTTGCCGCGATTGCCATAAAGGCACGACCGACGTGCTCGTTCGTCATGGTGAGCGACTGCGCTCATCACTGAGTCAAAGGGTTTCAGGGGCAAGAGGGACCAGTAATCATTTTTGTTTCTAACTATCTGGATTGACGTTTCTTTTTTAAACTCCAGATGTTATGAAGATCGTGAGAGAGAAGCTCGAAGAGAGGAACAAGGATAAACAGCGATTGGTCGGATCCGGAAGAGCAAGGGAAGCGAAATCTGAACCCGAGCGCGGAACAAAACGCGTGCGCTTTGAGATAGATCTGTTGGAAAGGCAGAAAGAAGCGCAACTCTCAAAGGAGAAGTGCCCGTGCAAAGTCCTAAAGGGCGGTTCTTGGATCAAGTGCGACCTCTGTTCCCAATGGTGGCATATCTCGTGCGATCAGCCTTTCGCTTCGAGCGTAGCTGACGATACCGAATACAGCTGTAGGAATTGTCGAGCACCTAAAAACGGTCAAGATGAGAAGCTGTTGGTAGCAGAGAAAGCTCCGTCTCACTCAGGAGGAGATCCCAGCTACCCAAAGTCAAAAAAACTACTGAATGGCAATGGCCTGGGCCTAGGGTGCAGTTAAAATAAGGCTGTGTAACAAAGCACCAGGTGCGGTTGGAAGTGATCATTCCGCACGTCGTCAGAACCATGGGCGATATGAGCTTACACGGGAAAACCGGAGCTTGGTTGAAAGGACTCCTAAGAGCCAGAGGCGGCGGTAGACGAACAGCCAAGAATCCTGTTGTTGAATCTACAACCCCGCAGGCGCTCAGACGAATAGCCCCTACCACTCACTGCGTGGAAGCGACGAGCAGGCTGCTAGAGCGCTGATGCGACCCGCCCACAAGGAGGCCCTTTTGGTGAAGGCTATACATTGTTTGGAAATGAGCGAAGATACCCGATCTAAAGAGAGACTTACAACCGAAGCTCCGACTTCAGCACATCACTCGCTGAGGGGCCCGGTTGTGGACTTCCAGAACGGGGAGCCAGGATAGGACGGGCGGACGGACGGACGGACGTGCATTAGTGAAAGGTAACCTCAGGGCTGGGTGCAGACACTGCTATTATTCTACCAGCGCACTAGATGCACTGGATTGTCAAAAGCAGCCTCGAGTATTCCCAGGAACCATGGCTTTCTCTCACAAAAAATGGAGTAGAACATTCGCCAGTGTGGAAGCTCGAAGTTTTGCCCTGCCTGGTGACCTCAAAACTATTCGGTCATGGGAATTTTGTGCATGGCATCGATTCCTGCTCAAAAGGATCGATTGTAGTGGAATTTTAACAATTAAATGAAATTATTGTATTAATCCTTAACCTTTGCCTGATTAGCCGGTTGGAAGTGTGCCAATGCTCGCCCTGGAGAAGAGCCGGAAGCAATAGAAAGTAGTGAAATCTTCTTGCCTGTCCCCTCACGGAACCGTAGCGAGTAAGCTCGTCTTCCTAGTCTCTTCACGGAACCTGTCATTAACGCTTTGGCGTTCGAACCCTGCTTTCTTGGTGGCGCGTGTCATCGGCGTCTTGCTTCCCGATTCTCAGGGTATTTAGGCTCTGAATAAGCGGAGGTGTCGAGCTATGGCTTTTTCGCAGAGAGCACATTCGCCAGTTTGGAACCCCAAGCTTTTCCCGCGCTGGTGACCTCAGCATTTGAGGTTTTGGGGTTTCCATCACTTGAGCGATTTGAAATAGGAAATTTGGTCCATGGCCACGATTCTATCGATTCCTGTGACTCTTCTTTCTTTTCCGAAGACACCCGCACAGGGTTGTTAGTTCTAACCACAGCGCTAAACTCAACGAACAGAGGAAACCAGAGTGAGTCTCAGGATTGGTGGATCTCGGGCAAGGGGTGAAGCTTCTTCTCGCGAAAGAGCTCCCCCGCGTCGGCCGGGTCAGAAAGACGCCATTGGAGGACGTTTTCCCAACGACCGAGTGAACTCCCGGGCGGCCTGCTGGCACCTGTCTTTCCATCGACTGCTGCGTAGAATCCAAGTTCTCATTCATGGAAAAAGGTGGACGGTTCCGGGCGTCTCCTACAGATTTGCGTTTGCCAGGCATCCTTCGCAGGCGGAGCAAGGTTCTCGCTCTGCAGGCTCTTTACGGCTATAGATCAAGGAGTTGTCCACGGCTTAGTGATTTTCTCAACTTGACGTGCTCCACACGATTCCACAGAATATTAATAAAGAAACCAATCAGTCCTATTTCTCCTGGTATCGGTGCTTCGTGCTCTCCCTGATAAGAAGGCGGGGTGATATCTTTTTAATGGGCCGTTTTAACATCGGACTGGGTGTGGTGAAGGACGCAGACGAAACCCGGTGACCTTACCCACTAGTTTTTGCACGGGGAAATTTCAGCAAAAGCGTGGTTTTTTTTGGTCTATTCCTTTTGGCAGGGTATGTGACATATGCCAGAAAGGTTGAGTGCGTCTTTTTCAGAGTCGGGAACGGGTCGGAGCTTAGTGGAAAGGGTGTTGTCAGGTTGTGTTTAAGCTCTTCTTCAAACTGTGACTAGTGTTGGCGCTGCGAGTTTGGCAGTTAGGCGATGGAAGGTAAAAAGCAGGACAGCGACCACCAAGGCACGAAACGTGTCGTTCTTCCTAATGTTTACGTGCACGGGATGAAGGTGAAGAACGTTCAGGAGCCACAGGAGGGTGAGTCCACCAGCAAGGGTTCTGGGTCTGGGGAGCAGGATCAGCAGGAAGCCAAAGGTAGGGAAAATGAGGTACTGAGGGATGCTCATTCTTTGGTTGAGGATGTTCTGCACTGTTGGATTTATGCTGTGGGTTTCTCGTACCATACTGCGTTCCCTATCGTATTTCGATATCCCGTCGTGCTAGATAGAGCTTCACAACGTCGCGATCTACCGTGCCGTACGACTTGTTTTCCATTGTTGCACGCGGCTGGCTCCACTCGCGATACATACAGTTGCTTGTTTTACTTTCTTGTTGTTTCTCTTGAACATAGTTGCGCCATGAAAAGACAAGAAACGACTGGTTGACACTCGACTACCCTCGTTCCCTCTTATAATGCTTTAGGAACAGGCAAATAGGTGCGCTTCCTTAATTCAGCCACTTGTGGGCTTCAGAAACCCGGAGAAACTACTCGCGGAGGAGTGACCATGTACAGAACTAACAAGATGAAAACGAGAAGACTTGAAGAAGATATGAGTCGTCGATCGATTCTCCAAGTCTTGCCTAACCACTAAAGTAAACTTTGAACAGATTTTGTTTTTCTACTACTTGACAGTCGAAAGTGGGTTCGACCCTAAGCCTGTCAATTATACCCTGTGCCTAGGCATGAGCGTTTTTGAGGCCTCGAAATCAGTGAGCTGCCTGGAAGCCGACTCCAGTGCAGAAGGAGCTGCATTCATCTGCTGCTCTCCAGAAAAAGAGTGGTTCTGGAAAACGTAACGGGAGATAGTTGTGTGTTGAGAATATGATACCATACCAGCAATCGCTCCTGTGCTTTGAGACAACGCGAAACAAACATATAGTACGCTTAAGGTTGATGAGCATATTGTCAAGAACATCCACTAGTAGGAAATGGTCATCGCTCTCCTTCAGGGGCTCTGAAACTAGCCGGATTCACCGTCAAAACCCGGGCTCTCTCCATTGCGTCGCAATGAGAACTGACAGTCTCTTCCTTCAAAACTTCGATCTAATTCTGAAACCTATTGGACTAGACCAAAGCTTGCTAATGATCCCTGATGATGGGCAACCATCGCTGCTGTTTGGCATAGTAGACTGTCCAGGTCGCCAACATACTACTCGAGCAGCTTGAAAGATATGGATTGCTGTACAAACTCGTCACTATTTGAATTAGGATAATTTCGTGTATCCAGTACATCACACGAATGTAATTCGTCGAGTGAGTACCGCTCGGGTTTGTGACGGCGAGTATTGCTTCGGGGTAAGGGAAGTCATACTTCTTCCCAAACGGAGTAATAAATCATAATATTTCATATGCTCTTCGGGCGTTCTTGATTTACCGAAAACCCCTGCAAAACCCTGTCCACATTTCCAAGAAGTTCGCGGGAACAAGAATTCTTTTTTTCATTGATTCCATTTTATGATGAGGTGGGACGCACCGGGCACGGCCCCGCGGATGCGCTAAATTTGTCTCCTCTCCCGAGGGGTCTTGTGTTACAACAGGATCAGGTCTCCAATATTTCTAGAATTCATAAATAGTAAACATTTACCCCCTTGTCATGTTCGCAGGGAGGGTAAACGCCACTGCCCTCCCAACCCGCCCCCCAAACGCCTGCCATCATGTATTCTGAAGCAGCCAATCATCACCCACCCGACGGCGGAAACAATCAATGAAACCCCGAGTTTCCCCGCTACAGACGATGAAATTTCAACTGCAATACCCGAAACCTCCCAAACGAAGCAGAAAAAATTCAATATGTGGATCCATATTTTTATTTTTCGCCATAAAAAAAAGCCATTCACCCGTCCTCATCCCCCGATCGCGCTGTCGAACCCCTCTAATATAAACGAAACACGAATACAAATCCAATCAACATCTTCCAAGGATCTTGTCGAAACGACGTCCGCAATCAAAAACGACGAGAAATAGATTGAACAGGATCCTTGTTTTCTTTTCTCAAATGGGCCTGTCCCTCAGCGTGTTCTTGTCTGCAAAAAAAACAACTTCAAAAATAACAGAAAAACACGCAAACAAAGATGCATCAACAAACGACCATATGAAAAGGAGAAAAAAACCACTATAGTAGTTGAATTTCTGTTGTTTTCAATTTTTACTCTCTTGTTTTTTGTTTTTTTTGAAGGTTCACTACACCCCCCTTCCTCGCCCGAGCCTCCACACACACACATACCCCCTCCGCCCTGTTCCCGCCCCTGGGGGGGTTCTTAAGTGTGTTGAACGTCGTGAGGGGAAAACGCGGAAAATCTTGGTTCATTGGATTATTTGTTTTTTGTGCTCCCCTTCCTTTTTTTTTTGGATAAGGAATGGGACACACTGAATGCTGGTATATTTTATATTGAAAAATTTGTAAAGTGTGATGTATTGGTATTGAGCCGGAAAGGGAGGGGGGGTGGGAAAGGAAGGGGAATCGGTTTGGTCTTTTTGAAAGGGTCCTGCTTAGGGTGAAGCCATTTGGTATAGACAAACCAGAGGTACTGGGGGATTGTTGGGTGCTGGCGTTATATGTCTGAGGGAGAGCTTGGGGGAATACGGTGGAGGGAGGGAGGGAGGGAGGGAGGGAGGGAGGGAGGGAGGGAGGAAAACATCGTTAGATGGGCATGTGGGGGAAAGACGTGAGATTTCTGGCTTTGGAATTGGACGTTTTGGGTGAGTTGTGTTGAAAGAGGGGAGGGTTGATTTTGCTCTTGATAGTTCAGCTCCTGTGCTGATGCGGATGAGGGCGTGAGTTCGTCCTGCTGCAAAATATTATGGGTTGTTGAGCGCGGCGGGCGGGAGGGGGCGGCCGCCTTTGGTGTTGAGTTGATTCGAGGTTGATGAGGTTGCATTGACTTGGATGGGTACCGCGGCGAGACTAGCCGTCTATGTCAATTTTTTGCCGATCTTGAAGAAGAGGGCTTTTACTTTTGAGGTTTGAGGTTGCCTTTCGTCTTGGAATCAAGTCGAGTGCTTGTAAGGATCTAGTTGAAATACGGGAAGACTTCACGATGCTTAAAGAGAATTTGGTAAGCTTGATTGGAAAGCATTAGTGGCCATTGGCCCAACAGGATACTGACGTTTGCTACATGACCGACTTACGCTGAATGTGGGTATTTCGTTCGTATTTTGCTTGGTTCGAAAGATTCAATCACTTCCCGCTTTGTTTGGGACTCAAAAGGCGAAGTCACTCGTTGATTCAGAAGAGGCTCTGATCGCGGTTGTCTCGCACTCGCTGGAGAAAAAGGTTGCTACCAATGATACGGTAAGCAGAATTTTCTGTGGAAATTTGGATGTAATTTTCGAAGACATTTAGGCCCACGAGTTTAATATCTATTTCGCCTTTGCTTCCGCAGGCCGATACGACTTCGGCGAGAACAACGATCTTCCACTCCGTGGCACCTCCTTCAATGTCGATTGCGGACTATGCACGGCGAATTGGTCGACATACTCCATGCTCGAAAGTTTGTTTTCTCGGGGCACTGCTGCTCCTAGAACGACTCTGCGCCATTCACCCAAGCATGAAGCTGAACTCTCTCAATGCGCATAGAATGTTCCTGGCTGCGGTGACGGTCTCGGCCAAATTTTTTGACGATGAAGTTTGCAAGAACTCAGTTCTAGCTTTCATTGGAGGAGTACCTAGATCAGAACTCAACGCGCTGGAGATCACATTCCTCGCGCTTCTTCAACATCGACTTTTCGTTGTTAACGAAACCCTCGAAGACTTTGAGAGCAGTTTGATTACTGCGGTTATGGCAGGCAGAGACGACAAATCTTTCCAAGTTCAAAGAACTCTCTTGCGCTGCGGATGCGTGAAGCCGTATTCACTCTATGGCGATCGCCGAGGAAACGAGTTTTGCACGGAGAAGGATTCAGTCTATGTTCCCTCGGCGGGGGACAAGAGTAAAACGCAGGCCCTACTTGATCCTATCGGCGAGGATCGCCCAGGGAGGCAACGGTCCACTAAATGTGTGGAGAGGAGAAGTCCCCAAGACAAATTTTTGACCCAGAGGAGGGCTTTGGTCTCGCTGCAGTATGATCACAACTGATAAATCTGCACGGCGACTTAAAGGGGGTAACCCGAAGTGAAGTGTTTTCGTTGTAGAAGCCGTTCAAAATTGGCCTGGTGAAAGCTCGAGGCAGAAGGGAATGGGCTTGCATACCAAAAGAGACAATATTGTAGTTAATAGTCCTGAAAATCAAAAAAAGTCAAGAACAGCAAAAGCTCTTGCTACGTGCGATAACAATGCTCTTCCTCGCGCACTATCGAACGCCGTCTACTGGGGGCCCCGCCTCTGATGCCCTCGATACGTTGTGCCGGAGAAGAAACTATTGGCGGGCACTGCCGAGGCAGCGAGCAGTTCGTGCTCCTCCGAATCAACACGCACATAATTTATTCAGAGCCTCCGTCTCCTTTCATTCCTCTGAAAGGCGCTTTCTCCTAAAAAAAAAGAAAAAGAGAAGAAGAAGAAGAAGAGAACAGGACAGCGCTCCTGATTACCAGAGGGTGATTGCTGTACATATCCAGTTCGCGAACAGCAAGAACCCTTGCCAATAAAGAATCACCAAAACCCTTCCGCATTGCCTGAGGGCAATTTAAATCCTGAATAAAACAAGAGAATATGCTTTTAAAAAAGGAGCATACCCTCCAAAAAAACTATTTTTGTAATATGAGTGACCAATAATACTGAAAATCGGGTTACGAAAATTCCGTATAAGCAAATCATTGGCCACAATATATAGTTTTCGATTAAGAAATCCGTTCATTTCGACTTTTGTCCGTTGAGAGCAAAAAGGTATCTGATTTTCCCGGAAAAAACTCGTTTTGATGAATTTTGGGGAAATCTGCTGATTGTTCGTTATCTACGTGAAAAAGTATCATGCGGGGTAGAGCTGAGATTTTCTCTTGGCCCGGCTAATTGTATTGAAATCGATGTAGTTTTTCTCTCAGGTTAAGGAAGTCGTTTTTGGAGCTCAGAGAGAAGTGCATCAGTAGGTTTGAGGAGGTTAGGGTGGGGGACGGGGGGGGAGGGAAGAGGAGGGTTTGACATAGGTTATGGGTGTGGAGGGAGCCTTTGCAATCGAAATCGAGGACAACTAGGGCCTTAATTGGCATCAGTTCTACTTTGTGCTGTTTTGTTGGAGAGGCTGAGGAGGTTTTGTTTTGAAGGGTTCTGCTGTTCTGTGTTGGAGTTATTGGGGAGGGGGGGGGGGATGACCTTGTCCGTGGAAGAGCGGTTCGAAAACTCATGGAGTTTAGCCGACGATATTTTTCATGACAGGCTGAGGAAGGAGGCGGCTGCGGAGAAGCCGATAACTCTCCGGAATCCTTTCCTTTTTTGTACGTGCTTCCTCCGCGGCACCGTGCCCATCTCTTCACGTTGATTAAATATCCTCGTGGGAATGATGTTTGTGACATAGATGAGGGGCATCTCCCGAGTTTCGTCTTCACTCGTGCAGTGAAGGCTCTGAACGTTGAGTCGTTCAACCCCGATTACGATTACATGTTCCAGAGGGGTATAGATCCGGACGTGGACGATCCTACCAAATGCCATGATCATCCAGAGACTCCAGCGCAGTGGCCAGAGCGAAGTCGAGTTGTGGAGTACAGAAACAGAGTTAGAGAGGTCCTCAGAGATAGTAAGTCACAGAAAACTTTAAAAGTCAGCTCAGCGTCAGTTGCTGATGATTGGGTCTAACATGATAAAACGCAGGCGATCGAATGCACCAGCTGGATAGCATGGGCATGGCCGACATGTCCATTGAACATGATCTAATGCATATTGAGACGTTGCTCTACATGGTGTTACAACTCGACAAAAGGTTCAAGCGCTGGTCCAGGGGTGAAGTGGACACTGCAAAATCATTGCTTCGAGGGATCCTGAGAGATGACTTGCCCGACCATGTTCGGATACCGAAAGGTACTGCCAAGTTAGGAAGAAGTCCGGAAACGAAGAAACAGCAATGGGGATGGGACAACGAATTCGGGGAATTGGAAGTGCAGGTGAATTCGTTTGAGGTAATGTTACCAATGCTCATTGGCACACTGTGTTTCAAGTCTCAGGCAGCGAAGGCTAACTATAGAGGATCCGGCACCGTCTCTGTGTCGGATTTTTACAGGCTTCTACCTTGCCAGTTACCGTCGGAGAATACGTTGAGTTCATGCGAGCCGGTGGATACCAGCGAGAGTCGCTTTGGCAGGAAGCAGATTGGAAATGGCGTATGAGGGAAAGCATTTCACATCCGAAGTGCTTAGTCCCTACGAATGAATCCACAGAAGAATGGGAATACTTAACGATTCATTGTACTATGAGCATGGAGGTACGCTAACGTGTCAAAGGCTGGTCCTTCTTCTTGGTGTTCCGACTTGGTCGCTGAAGTGTTAGTTTGCAGGAAGCGAGGGATCTTCCAATTTTCGTCAGCCTCGGGGAGGCTCGTGCCTATGCAGCCTGGAAAGGAAAGAGGTACTGTAAACAATCGGTCAGGAAACGTGCGAGCGAATTAGGGAAATTTGTTTCTTAGTAGAATTCAATCACTGAATCGTATTTGCTGAGATCTCGATTGAAACGATGCGCGCTCAGGCTGCCTACTGAAGCTGAGTGGCACAGGATGGCGTTCGCTCGGCCCGGGGATGCGGAGGAGACCAGCTACCCGTGGGGAAATGAGAAACCAGTCCCGGGCGTTCATGGAAACTTTGGCTTCAAGTACTGGATTGCAGTTGGCGTAGGTCGCTTTCCAAGCGGAAAAAGCGCATTTGGGATCCTCGACTTGTTTGGAAACGGGTGGGAATTGACCGACACTCCGTTTGAGCCGTTCCCTGGGTTTGAAGTGGACCCGGACTACCCGGGTTATTCTTCAGACTTTTTCGAGGGCAAGCACTATGTGCTTAAAGGAGGCTCGTGGGCTACAGAAACTCAACTGATAAGGAAGACGTTTCGAAATTGGTATCAGCGGAACTATCCGTACGTGTTCTCCAAATTCCGGCTCGTGAGCTCCTAGCGTCCTTCGACTTTTCGACTCGTGATAGAAAGCAAACAATGCTCAAACGTCCTCGTAAGGATGATCAGGGCCTTGCATGTCCCTGAGCCATATTCAGCCGCAACCTAAAAAAGGTTGAGTTTCCCACGTAGGTAGCGGAACTTCGTTACAGTTGGCTTTTCTTTAGGGTCAAGCAACGCTTCCGCGCTTGGCTTATCTCAACCTAGAACATTAAACCATTGCCCACCCTTCTGCTTCCCGTCGGGGCAGCATACCGTGCGTTCTTTAGAAATTGTGTTTGGACATCAGAGAGAGCCAACCATTACTAAATCTCAATGGATGTTGTGCTGAATCGCCGAACGGGCGTCTTCGTCTTCACATCGTGTGTCCGTCAGCGCGTCCGCGTAGAACCTGTCGCACTGTTGCCGTACAGTATCGCAACACCATGCTCATGTTTCCAAAGGGCAGTCGCAAAACAAACAGGTTACAACAATCCACCGTGGCTTCAAACTCTTCTCGGATAACAGCGACCGCATATAGGACGAATGAGTCTACCCGAGAAGCATCCCTCTATTGCTGCTCATCATATGGGTGAGGTCTTGAAGCTGAACGTCGGGGTTGTCCTTCCGGCTAAACCATGGGTCTCTGTGGTAAAGTAACAAGCGTCTGAGTCAGCACCCAGAAAGAAGAGTTTTGGTACCATATCTGTCAAGGAGACTCTTACGCCAACAAATTATCCGCCGATGGACGTTCGGACGGATTAACCGCAAGCATTCGTTTGACTATTGACTTCGTCTGCTCGGAAATAGTGCCCCATTCCTTGTCTGGGAAGACGGGCCCCCGCATGACTCGATGAAGAAACTCATCGTGCTGATTGCCGTAGAACGGAAACTTTCCAGATAAGGTTATGTACAAGATCACGCCACAGGACCAAATATCCACGGCTGGCCCGTACGGGCGACTGTTGTGCACTTCTGGAGCAGCATAGTACTTGGTTCCAACGTATGATACCAGTACGTTCCGATCTTGACTGTCGTTGGGTTCCGCAAAGTTTGCTAGACCGAAATCCGTAAGTTTGATCTGTAAAAAAGCACAAAGCAGAGAAGTCAGATATTCTGGCCTTTAGCTCTCATATTCACCAGGTAGAGACGTAACTGCAACATCCTTAGTACCTTCAGTGGCCACTCCTTGTTACAGCACAAAACATTCTCTGGCTTAATATCTCGATGTACGATGCCCTGCTTGTGTAAATAAGCGACGCCCTCCAGCATGCTCTTCATCAGTTCAGCCGCTCGTTGTTCCGAAAAATGATTCTCGCTCGCAATCCTGTCGAAAAGTTCTCCGCCGCTGACATACTCTTGCACAAAGTAGATTTTTTGAGTGTCCTCAAAAACGTCATGAGTTTTGATGATGTTTGGATGCGCAATCGACTTCAGAATCTTAACCTCGCGAATGATGTATTCCCGTTCCTTCTTGCTCGCGCCTTTCCTCACAACCTTGGCACATTTCCCAACACAGGTGCACAGAATGAGCGATATGAGAACCAAACTCGCGCCAACCGTTTTCCTTACCGGCCAGCGCATGGGAGGACCTCGCTGGAGAACACAGCTTCAATAGCACTGTACGCACGTACCTTTATCGCAACGTCGGAGTCCGTCTGCTTGTTTCGGCCAAGAAAGACCTTCCCATAAGCCCCCTGTCCTATGAGCTTGCCGGTTGTGTAAAACACTTCGATATGTCGCGCTGAGGCTCTTTTCAGAGCTTTCTCCCAGTGACGGAAATCCTCCTAAGGATAGCAAGAACCGAAGCATTATCAGCGCATGCTCAAACAAACTTCACCTAAACATTTTTTCCACTTCATCACTTGTTCGATTTTCTACAATTGCGGATCTCTACCAAATCTAAGCCTCTATCAAAGCTAGTTCACGTTCAAGCCCAGAAAAAACTCCTGTTCAAAAGTACACGCTCTCGATTGAAGTGGACTTCATCTATTGTGCCGATGCCCCAATTCTAACCTTACATATTTCTAAGTGCGGAACACCGACAAAGTCCACAAGGGCTTACCTTAGACTGTGCTTTAAACACTAGGTTCTTCTCAGCTTGTTTCAACTCGAACTTCAGGTCCTTTTCCCAGCATTCAACCGGACATCCCCAGATGTTCATTTCCCACTTGATATCACCTTTCTCTTCGTTGCGCATTGTTAAAACGGTGTCATTCAATTCTAGGTACCGTTTCTGAGGTATCCGCAGAAGTCCATCCTTCGTCACCCATCCCCACATAACCTTCTCTTTCTTATCAGCGGCCGCATTCTTTGCAGATTTTTTTCCTTTCCTGGAATCCTCCATCTCGAAGATCTCCAACCCACCCAACCCCACCTCCTCCCCTTCCCCACCTGCAAAAAAAAGAAGACGAAACAACTCTGAAATATCCCAAACCCAAAGCCGACTCTCCTCAAACCCTCAATCCATCCTAGCAACCCACAACCTCGTAAAAACCTCCCATAGACACCACATACCCCTCTTCCCACACAAATTTCCCTTTCCTCTTTCCTAACGATTTATTTACTTCCCCATCCACCTCCTCCTTCTCTACTATCCCATCCAAGCCGGACAAAGAACTGTCCTTACTAAACATCATCTCCTCCTACTCCTCTTACACCAAACCCAGCCACCCCTCCCCACCCCCTCCCTCCCCCTCCCCCAACCTCCCTTCCGCCCCCCGCTCCTCCTTTCCCTCGCCTTCCCAACTCAAGAAATCCCACCCGACCCCCCAGCCTCCCCTTCCACACCCACAACCACCCACCCGCTCAAACAACTCTCCATCAGAAAAGATCGTCCGTTAAAATCTCACAATCCCAACGTCCTCCTTACCACCCCCTTTCCCAATTTGCTTCTCTTTCAACTATTCATCAACGAAACCGACAATATTTATTCTTCAAACCAATACTCCGCTCAACTGAAAGAGAAATATCTAACCCCCTGCGAATTCCCCCCAAACCAAAATAGCTTGGTTTGCACACCATGAGGAAAACCCCGAAACAAGCAATGAGATGTTCTGGCACATGATTAACGTGGTCTACAATAACCATATTTACGATATAATTATAGTTAATATAGTATAAATTTCTCGTACAGAGTAAACGTTTTTCGCTAGAAATCGATGTTTCTTTGACCGGGTCCCTGATACGAGAGGGGGGCTGGTTATTAATGACAGATCTTGCAGGGGTAGACAATGTACACGAAAATAAAAACAATATTTATAAAATATTTATATTTTATAAATAGTTGTTCCGTTGTCACACACAGGGTTACCCCAGAGTAACGTGACTTCCCCTCTCCCCCCCCGCCCCACAACCTCAAGGGTTGAGTCTGTTCTACGGGCAAATGGACGATGGGGCACAAAAATTACTGAAATATCCATTCCTCTTCAAAAACATTGAATTTTCTTGAAATTCGATTTAACAAGGGGTTAACAAGGAATAGTCATTCCCAAAAGAGGTTCTGCCTTTTTGGGGGAATAACTATTCAACATTTTCTTTTTTTTAGAAAATTCCTTTGCTTTTTCATAGTCGAAAATGGATTCTATCGTTTTGCTTTTCCGTAGACGAAAATGGATTCCATTGAGAAGGAAGGAGGGGGGGGGGGACGGTGAACGAAATAGAGTTGAAATCATGCAATATCAAAAAAACTTATAAATAAACATATTCCTCGTTCTGTGATGAGATTCGGAGATTCCGTTGCTAATGAACATGAAAAACAGGGCATACATTTCCGAACATACGATTTTTGGGGGTTTGGGAGAAAGGCGGGGGGGGGGAAGGGAGCGAGAGTGAAATTAATGATGACGGTGAGATGATCTGATATGTGGATGGATGATGTCCAACCTCATCATTCCAAGCGCAGATCCCTTCAAGGTCTTGAGCGAGTCCGAATCGTCTAGGTTTGATTATTGAAGGTCTTAGAGAAAGCTGAATCATCCGTCCAGATTAAGAACAATCTCACCACTCCTTCACGTGGACTCAGATATTCATTCCATCCTGGATGGATGTGTACTTGTGTCCACAGCGGGAAGGTGGGGGAGAGGGGAGGCCCACGTTAATCATGTGCCAGAACATCTCATCGCTTGTTTTGGGGGTTTTCCTCATGGCGGGGTGATCCTGTTTTGTTTGTTTTCCCTGGCGATTGAGTTCAGGGAACTGTGATTTGATTTCGACAACAAACGAAAAAGAAAGACGAAGGGGGGGATATCGCCTTTGATTTGCGGGGGCAAGGTCCGCTCGTCGGTCGGGGATGCAAATTGGATGATGAGCATGTCTCTTAGGAACTCCTGTTGAGGAGGGGGTTCGAACGCTGAGTCTGTGGCCGTGGTTGCAGCAGGGAAATGGATTCATGGGTTGAGCCGCCGTCTACTTGCTGATCGGCAGTGTTGTGTGCGAGGAAAAGGGGGGGTTTTAGCATTCGTCCGGTTTATGAATGTCAACGAACCCAGCTTCAAAGCGTGTAGACAGGTTAAATATTAGCTCCGGGGCGTCAATGTCCATAAAATTGGAAGGCGCTTGGGGCTGGCCTTCTTTGATCAACACATCTAGATTATGTTGCCCAGTAGCTTTAGATCCATGCCCCATTCCGCTTCGAAGAGTGAAGCCGTTGTAGGAAAAGCCGATGTTCTTCGTTTCTTGGTTACTCTTCCATGATCTGCATAGAAGAATAGATATGCGGCCACGTAAATCAATTTTGTACAGTACCGCACTCCTGCAGCTCAAGTTTGCCCTCATCGATCCTTTCATATAGCTCGTTGGAGCCACAGACTTTCCTACTCTTCAGAGCGCCCTTGCCCTCAGCCAGACACTACATCGCCATAGAACACGACGGAAAGTCTCAAGCTGGTGCCCCTGTCAAAATCTTTTCGCTTTCTGATCAAAGCCTTCTCGCCGATCAACTGAAGGGCGACGGGCAAGCCTAGCTGCTTGACACCCTGTCCAAATCCGCTTTATGCTTTTCGAGCAAGGTCTTCGCCTCGTCGAGCTTCGCTTGCAGCCTCCGCTTCATGATTGGATTACTCTGCTTTCCAACCTGTTCTTCGGCTTCACGGACAACCTTCTCTTGGTTCTTCACCGATACTTGCAAGTTGACGATTTCCATTTGCTTTTGAGCTTTAGCGAGGGACGCCTCGTTCTCCTCTGCTTGAGCTTGAGCTTGCGCTGCTTCAACAGAAGGCTTAGATTCAGCCGGTTCCGGAGGGGAAGGAGCTGCTTTGGCAGGAGCTGGTTCCGCAGCAGGTCGCTGCAGTTCTGCTGCAGCGACTGGCTCCGTCAAAGCTGGCTGAGAAGGTGCCACCCTTGGACGCGATGGCGGCGGATTCTCCTTCCCGTCAGCACTGGAAGACGTGGCAGAAGCTTGCGCCGTTGACCCGAGCCGAGGCTCCTGCTTTGCTGGACCCAATGCAGGCATGGAGCTCATGGGCGCAGATTTCACTGGTTTCGCCTCCTTTTTCGGTTTCTGTGAGGCAGGCTTTTCGGCAGGAGCCTTCTCCGGAGTCAACTTCGGCTCTTTCTTCATCGGTTCTTTCTTCAACGTTTCATTCGGAGTGGGCTCAGGTTCGACCTCCTCAATTTCAACTTCTTCTGTGTGCTCGGGGACTGGCGGTGCCTCCTCAGCCTGAGAGGATGTTTATCAAGTGTCAGAAGTCCGATCATTAACAATTTTGTAAAACTCCTTCTCTGCGCATACCTTTTGAACAAATGCGATTTTCTTATCGAGGACAATCTTCAGCTGGTGCTCAACGCTCGTTACTTGCTCCTGGTTGTACGTTGGGATCAGAGGAGCGAAGCGGTGACCGGCTCCCTTCGATGCCTTCGTGAGCCCATCCTTTAGCAGCGTATGGGTAGGATGGTCATCTTCAGGATTTCGAACTAAAAGCACCTGGAAAGAAAGCGCGGAATTCTTTCAACATGTCTGCTCGCAAACCCGCATCTAAGACTCTGCTTAGACAAGTGATTGTCAACAGCGATGCGCCCTACATACCTGGTGAACATCCCCGCTTTTGAAGAAAGTCTTCTTATCGGCCGTCTTTTGAGTTTCGCAAATGCTTGGTAAATCCACAAGCGTCGCCGGATACTCCACCCCATCAGAAGCGAACACAGCTTCTCGCTCACTCAGCCACTTGATAGAAAAACTCGGGACCGACTCTCCACGATTGGCGGCTTTCTCCTTCGCTTTCGAGCCTGCTGCAAACTGCAGTTTCTCCGCTAACTTAGGCGGCAAACGAAGGATAAACTGAGCCTCATTCATCTTCACCCCGAATCCCGATACCACAGAACTAAGCAAAGCCTTTGCATTGGATAGATAGATGCAGACAAGAGCTTGGACGCATAGCAACACTTCGACGGAAAGGAGCTCCGTGCAACAAGCCCCGTCGTTGTCGTCCCCTACTCCGTAAATGAGCATCAGTCTCATCCGGGCCAACTATGGCAGCAGCCGCCATGTGCTGGCTTATGGTCGGTGTAGCTTAAACCTCAACGACTACGGTGAAAAGTGTGCGAGGACAAGGAAGGCACACGCGTGTTGCGCAGACTGAAGAGGACTACACTGCCTTGGCTGGCAGTTCGTTTTGTTGGCTTTGATATGGGAGCTGCGTAATTGCCCTTTCCGCGGCTTGGCTTTTTCGGGGTTGTGCTAGGTGGTGGAGTGGAATTGCATATTATGCTATCTACGTCGGGAACTCTTTCATGCGGGAAACTGCAAAGCTTCATTGATGTTGGCGTGGATTTGCTCGCCGGACTCGGGTGGGAGACGACCACGAACGCACATCTGGTTGACGTTGCTTCGCGTCCTATCTATATTGACTGGTTTGACTTCTATGATCAAATCGGCTCCGTACAGCGGAGCCTCTCTTGCTGTGATGCCAATCGCCCCAACGGTGCCCTGAACACGTGATCCACCGAAACTACAAGCGCTCCCAAAGCTCGGAGGGTCCATGGTGCCAAACACCATGTAATTCAATACAGACGACGACCAATCTACCAGCGCCCAAGCATTCTCAGATCAAGCCAGAAAACTTCCACCCTCATCCAAACTCAATCAAAAACATCCATGCAAAAAATAAAAAATACTATATATACATCCACCTCCGAGCCCACCACAAGATGGGAGCATTGAAACCAACTCCACAGAAAACATCCATGCCATGTACTGGAAAATAAAATAACTAACATAACTCACAATCTCACTCTTTTGTTTTCCCCCCCACCTCACAGATCTCCTCTCTCCCTCCTCCCGCCGGACTCACCACCGGCACACATAGACGGAAATCCTACAGCACACCCCCAAAAAACCAAGTCCAATTATTTACCAAAACAAAAACAAAAAGACAGCCTGCGGAAACCTACCAAGAAAAAACAAATAATTTCATCCCCTGTACATCTCCATTAATATAGACAGCCTGTCGGAGGGAATTTTCGTTGAAAAATTGAATTTTGTTTCACGGTTAACAAATCTTCTGGACAGACTGTCATTTTGTACATGTAAAATATTGAAAGTATTTTGATGGATTTGGGATACATGGCGTGGATAAGGTGGTCAATGTAGAAATATACAAAACCAAAAACTTTATGGCGAAGAGGATAGGAATTTGGTCCTTGTGACTAACTGAAGATAGTGTGACGCCTTGAGTGGAAAAGGGGGAGCTGTTTTTGGCTGAATTTGAGGTTTGGTTTCAGGAAAGGTATGATTTCAATGGTTTACCTGGTTGGGTGCATAGGTTTGACCTCTTGTTTTGTGGGTACTTTGGTTGGCGGTTGGTGGTGACGGTTGTTTTGGAGCGGGGGGGGAAGAGTCCCTGTGACGTGAAGGGAGATGCGAGCGAGGTTTGTGGGTTGAACAGCTGGGGTTTGGTTTTTTTTGTTTGTTTTTTGTGTATTTTTCAGCCCGGCGAGGTTTTTTCTGTATTTTGTGTGTGTGTGTTTGTCAAAGCTGGAAGCCGTGGGCATGGAGGAGGGCGGAGAAGCTCTGAGCGGTACTGAGCTTGTTCAGGTGATTTCTCATGATGGAGAGTTTCGGAAGGCAGAGCTGGAGAGGCTGCTGGGGAGCAGGGCGATGCTGTTGAATGGAGATACAGAGTACAATGTTGTGTCTATTGTTGGTCCTCAAAGTAGTGGCAAGTCTACTGTTTTGAATGAAGGATTTGCTACGAATTTTGTCACTATGGACGCTACGGAAGGGAGGTGGGTTAAGCCAAAAGATCGAGCTGCTTCGTGGAATCCAGGCATGAATGTGGAGTGCTCATGATTCGGAATTTGAAACTGAATAGTGCGGGTTTTTCGCTCAGTCCAGATATCAGGTATGGTAGGCGCGAAAGACGCCTCGCAAGCCTCGGCGAAGACAAGTGTCGAATCGACAGAAATAGCAGCAAGATTCGTGGCCTCTTACTAAACTTTTTCTTCCGGTTGTGTTGCTGAAATGTCGTCCTTTTTCAACTTTCACAGGTCACTCAAGGCGTTTGGTCATCTGTAGTCAATGTTGATGATAGAAAGCTGATGTTGTTCGACGTTGAAGGCTGCGATAGCTCGGAAAGAGGAGTGGAAGGATTTGTCGTTGAAAAAAAGCTTGCATTGTTCGCACTTGTTCTCTCGGATGTACTTATCATTAATTTGTGGAGTAACGACGTCGGCCGACGCACTGCATCGAACATGACGCTGCTTCGCAGCATTGTCCAGTTGCAGTATGAACTGTTTGATTCGGACCAGGAGTTTCGAAAGCACCCGGTGAGAATCCTGTTCCTGCTGCGTGACTACGACGGACAAACACCTCAGCGCAAAGTTGAAGAGAGCTTGCAGGCTCAGCTTGTACATGTGTTTGACGGGGTTGCGAAAGAATCGTTGGATACGGACACCCGAAACGGACACGCTACAAGTCTGAGCGACCTTGTTGAGCCGGGATTCGTTTACCTCCCACACAAAACTTTTTGCCCGGCAGAGTTCACGGCAACGGCAAGAAACCTGCGGAACTTCCTGCCGCTTCCTGATTTCTACAGCAGGGGGATTTCCTCGAGGGACCTACCATACTTTGCGAGCGGCATCTGGAATACGATTAGGACGGATGAGAAGTTGAACCTCCCCAGCCAGAGGGAGCAGCTAGCGGTGTACAGGTGCGGACGGGCCGCGGATAACATCCGCGCTGATGGCCTTGAGGCGCTATCGAGCCTCTCGTCCGAGTTTGCTAGAGGAGAATTCAAGAACCCTTCGGTGTTCGATGCTGTTTCTGGCCTCGTGGATGAAGCTGTCTTGGAGTTCAGCTCGGAGCTCTACGGCTACGACGACGATGTTGTGGAGAACAAGGCAGGGGAATTGCTGTCCGAGCTCAGAGCCGCAGGTGCGCAGACGTTCAGAATAGGAGTAAACGAGGCGAAGACGGCGTCCTTGAGTAAGTTAAATGTAAACCTGACCAACCGGACAAGGTTGGTTGACGCCTGGCAGAATTTTGCCAGGGATGCGTCGGATATTCGAACTGAGGAAAGCAACAAATTGCGAGCGTCAGTATCACTTGCGGGGTGCGGGACGTACGCTTCATGGCAATGCATCCTTGACGAGGAACTAGACAGGTACGATGACGAGGCTGACGTAGCCCTTGTCGTTGCTCGAGAACGAATACTCAGATCCGCCAAGGCGTACTTGGAAAAGAGGATGTTGAGTTCCGTCGAGCCTCCTCTTGAAGCGCTCATTAACGCCGGGGAACTTGATTTATGGGAGAATGCAACAGATCTATGCAGAAGAGAGTGGGAAGTTGTTGGACCTCTTGTTGAGGACGCGCTTGTTAATATTGGCATTGAGGAGGTCGACGACCAATTGCGCCTTATACGTGAACGGTTGAGGCTCGCGATAATTGAAAGGATCCGGTCGATGATTGGTTCAAGTGGCGTGTTCTTCCACAGGCTCATTGTCACCCTGAGGGAAGATTTACCAGAAAACTGGGCCACCAAGTCCAACTACGCAGTAATTGTAGCAGACGCTCGTACTAGAGCATTTGAGAAGCTCCTGCTGTTCGCCGTTGTCCGAATCGGAAACTTGGACGGTGGCATCCAGGCACCTGTTGAACACTTCACGGAATCCGAGCGTGAGGATCTTCTGCACGACCTTGAACGAGTAGAAACCGGACTCATTCGAAACGCCCGAGCGGAGCAGTACCAACGCAACGTACGGATCACCGAAGTCGTCGTCTCGACCGTGACCGTTCTCGGCATGGCCGTCGCCACCGCTGCCTTGGGATCCAGCCGCAGAGCTTGATAAGAAAATTACCGCACTTTGAATGCACACCCTTACGTTAAAAATGAAAATGGAGGAAAAATTTCCTAGGTGATGACCCACGTGAGCGGTTGGTGGTGTGATCTTGCGACCAGCTCCACAGGCAAGCAGGCTCTGAATAGGCTGACACCTCCCAATTACGCTAGATGAAAGATCAATCAATCACTAAGTCAGTCAACACGCGCCAGAAAATCTCGCGCAAAAGTAATTCCCGCGAAATCCACACAATAATAGCTTCTACCCCCCGGTCTCTTTTCCCTCAGCGACACAATATTGTTCAATACATAATAAAAATAAAAGGGGTGCAAAAAATTGACGTCTTGTTACCTCCCCTAAACTATTCAGTGCGGGATAGGGGAAAGACCAAATGCGGCGGAAAGAATGTGGAGCCAAGAAACCACAAGGACATTTTTTTGTTCATAAGGGAAAGTATAGATATTTTTAAGGGGTGGGTTTTCTTGCACAGGTCCATCAGATTCTTCTTTTTTCTTAGTCTTTGGGGAATATCCGGAGAAAAGTTTTACGGGGGGGGAAGATCAAACGAGTGAAACGGGGATTTTGTTGCTTGGGCAGCAAATGTTGAAAAATGGATTTCCGTGATTGTTTTTAGGGGAATTTGGGTAAAACCCGGGTTTTTACTTGCGGGTTGCGGTGGTTGGTGAGGAGGTTCGTAGAGAGTGCGGGTGAAGACCCACTTAACTATTTGGCAGACAGGATCTTTGTTCCCCTTTGTTTGTTTCTTGGCGCGAGTGGACCAAGGAGGAAAATTTTTTTCTTTTTCCGTCGGTTGTGTTTGAGTTGGGTCTGTATATATAGGGGAATGTAAGTTGGTATCCCGTATCGATTGAGGGTTGTGTCAGTGTTGATATCGTTCGCAAAAGGACAAAACCAGCGTCTTTTTCTGCTCCTTTTTTTGGTTGGTTTTAGGCTCTCTTTGTTTTTGGAAGGATGGCATGTGATGCCGGTGTAGGGGGTGAGCTTCGGACTGGGATACCCCAAGCCGATGGCGCACCGAGCGAGAATCCGATGACAGCGTCTATCTCTCAGAGAGGGACAAAAGGGAAGGGCCGAAATGCAGCTTATGATAGGAAGGTCAAGTCCTTGAGCATGTTCAGCCAAAGGTGAGGCAATTCCCCACTTGCTGGTTTCGCTTGCGTGTTCACTGGCCTGAAAGTTTCTGAACGCTATGTCAAGGTTCGTGGAGGCTTATGGGAACTGCATCGGATCTGAAATTGCGCTAGATGAAGCGGCATGGAAGCTAGGCGTGGAACGCAGAAGGTTATACGATATTGTTAATGTTTTTGAGTCAATAGGAGTCATGGTTCGAAAAGCGAAGAGCACATATGTGTGGTTCGGTAAAGCGAAGCTTGAAGCTGTTCTGGGCGTTGTAGGATCTACGCCGTTGGAGGATGATTGCCTCTTTCTAGAGCTGGTTTTCCAAGTGCGCGAATACAAGCAGCTAGAAAATGAGCTTGTATGACCTACGACTTCTCCCGAACTGACCTTGCGTATCTCCCCGACGCGTTCAAACAGGCTATATGCTCATGCCCCGAGGAATTATCTTCTCAGAAGATATCCCCGTCAGAACCAAGTACTGGAATGGCGAAGGAGGACGAAGACAATCAGAGAATTAGGCAAGCCATCTCGAGCCTGAGATCATGTACAACAGATCCACGGCGAGGAAACTCTCTGGCTATCCTTTCAGCGAGATTCGTGCAGCTGCTCATGCGAGCTCAAGATTCAGTAGCATCGTTCGCGGAGGTAATGCACGCAGACCTTCCGTAAGGAGGAGCTCCGCAAGTTCTGAGGAGATCCTCTTCCCTTCCCTGCAGGCATCGGAGGAGTTAATAGGAACTAACCCGTACGACGAGAAGCAAGCCGGAAGAATGAAATCGAAGGCAAGTGAGGGGCGATCATGAAACGCTGATCAACAATCCTCGATCTGACAATCTGATGTGTACACGCCTTCTTGCTGTTTAAAGATACGTCGGTTGTATGATATTGCAAATATTTTGTGCTCTCTTGAGCTCCTGAAGAAGACTCATACGGCAGACGGGAAGCCCGCATTCAAATGGCTTGGGCCACGCTCAAATGCTAGCAAATCGTGTGAGACCTTGCCGAACGCGCAGATAAAGAGCAAGCAGAAAAGGCAGCGGTCGAGTTCGCACCCCCCCACTCCGACAAGCGATGTTAAGAAAAGCAGACTCAGCAGTCCATCCGCAGAGAACTATTTTAGCACGGAATCGGACACCTCCAATGGGGTAAGTGATACAGCCACTTGAAAGTAGCCCAAAACTCGAGCTAAGCATGCGTTTCCGCTTTTCTTCTTCCCCAGGATTCACTGGGACCGGAGGACACGTTGAGCATGCAGGACTCACCTGTCTCAGACACATCCATGGGAAAAGAGAAGTCCATGGCTTCAAACATCTCACCCACGCAGGCTCAGACTTCTTCCAAACAATCACAATATGAGAAGCAGCCGTCCAAGAATTTGCCTTCAGAACCTCAAGAATGGTACGTAGCGAAAGGAGGACGTTCGTTGTGTTACAATGGGGATGTTCCGGCACTAATTTGAGGGCTGTTTGTCAATTTCCTGTAGGCTCAAACACTTGCAGAGAACGTGGAGCTCTATTCTGACAATGTCAACCGAAGAGGGGGGAGAAGATGCTCTCGGGCTTGGCACGCCGCAAGGTTTCCAGAAGTTTCAAGGCACTCTGGCGTCTCTCATGCAAAGCCAAGCCTCGTAAGTTGATACGCACATCAACCATATTAAGTCAGCAAAAACCTTATTTCTGTTTGTGAACCCTTCTCTACGCAGTGGCAATCCTCACTACACCTTCCCTCGTCCACCCATGATTCCGATGCCCATGGGAGGGTGCTCTCCTGGGAACACCTTTCCGCACCAGATCGGAGCAAGCACTCCCTCGTCACATGGAGCATCCTATGCTGACGGTAGCCCGGTTCCATTTTTTGCACCTGGGGGGGAGGCAGGCCATATCTACCCGGGAGGACCAGCACCACCTAACGCCCAAGGCGCTTCGGTACCACCCATGTTGTTTCCTTTTCTGCTTCCCATCCCGGTACCGGTTCCTTGCCCCTCAGACCACCACCAGGGGCAAGGAGCAAGCAACATGAACAAGACGGTAAGTGCTTCACCAGGGCCTAATCTCCTACACCATAAGCTCCGTTCTCGTTTCTCACCAATTCGGTGTTGTTTTTCCTTCCGAGTAGACTGAGCCTCTATCTGCATCAGAATACAATGCCGCTGTAACTGTAGCCTCGATGGCCACAAACGTGAAATAACCAGTCCGCACGGAAGCGCATCTAACTACTGACTTCGCGTAGAGGTGATTCTGAGGGGATTCTGTACGTGGCTTCTAGGAGTACATCCCCAACTCGAAAGCCACTCACATCTTACGTTCGGCTGCGTTTTCCCGAGGAGGATCCGGTTAGGAAGGGCCACCGGCCATCAATTTATCTGAGATGTAAATGTACAATGTTAACTTTCGATTTGAATGCTTGCTCTTTTAGATAGTCGGCTGGGGGGGTTGCCTTATTCCATACTTTTCCAGTTCTTGGAGTCTTGGGAGAGTTAGTTGACGCAGCTTAGTGTGACTCCTAAGGAAGAAATTTTGAGGCCTTAGCGTTAAGATGTGGGTTCCCACACTCCTGCTCGCTTGCTGTTGATCTTTGGTACATTCCGGCCGGAAGCTGGGAAACTACTGTGGGAGGCCAGACAGAGTGAAAATTCGTCACATTGGGTCTTTATAGCTCCTCGAAACCACGATTCGTCTCTTACCTTGTGTCGTAGTGTTCCGTATATAACGATTGCCCCTTTCTCTCCGATGCTGGATAGTCTGCTGAAGAAAAGTGACCAGACTTGGATTGGACGGGGCTGTTTTCGCGTCGAGCTCTGCGTAAGGAACGGATGGTGGTAGGTCGGCCTTTGCAAGCTTCCTTTGGTCCCTGGTCGCAAGATCCCTCTTCATTCCTACAAACAGCATAGGAATCGTAACCGAACGACACATGGCTCTCTCCTGAGCTTTTTCGGCCAGGTCATCACCCAAAAACTCACGCACGTATCTGACCGACGAGAGAGAAGGGCATCAGTTGAGAAGGTGCTACAGATTCCGTCGATACCAGGTTGTGGGTTGGATACTAGCGTACTGCATAATCAGTTCAACTAGCCTGTCTCCCAAGCGAATAAGCAGCAGTGAGCACTGTCTCAGCTCTCCTCTTCGAATCGCAGAGAACAGCTCCCTAACCTCATCGGCATCCGACGCGGGGTTGAAGAACTCCTCGAGACTACCAAGAGGATCAGAGAAAACGTGGGGCGGATTGTGACAGTCAGAGGCGTACAGGAAAGAGGGCAACTAGGACTGTGGGAGGTGCTTCGTCTTTACCTCTGGCCTTCAGCGTCACTGTCAAGGCATCGGACGACTTCCGGAAGCCATAAGCGTCTGATTGACGCTCGGGAAGGCACCCAAGTTAAGTCGTGTACAAACACAACGCCATCAGCTTCTAGCCGACGAAGGAATACCAGCCTACTATCTTCAAATTTAGCAGAGCCCCCTACATCACAGAATTCTACCAAGATCGAAGAATTTTGATCCAGCTGATGTTTCCGAACGTGGATCCTACATCCCACTGTCCACCCGCTGCTTCCCCAGGAGACAGAAATTGGCAGAAAGCGATGAACAGAAGAAACATCGACGCATCGCTCAGGAACCCATAAAAGGCATTCTCTCAGGGAAAACAAAAAGCATCCAGATCTTACCCCTCGTTCGAGACCTCATCCGCCTTACTCCCTCGCCTACACAATGACTTGCACAAGGCTGTCTTACCAACGCCAGTATCTCCGAACACGAAAATTCTGAATTTTTTTCCACACAGCAGACAACACAACAAAAGAACAACACAAATAAACGACGATCAGTATCGGATCTAACTCAGCTCTGGGGTTACGTTAAGAGTACCAAAAGACCTTCTCCGTCCTTACCTGACCCTTGGGAGCTCTTCAGACATAACCAGCCACCCTCCCGAAGGAGAAGAAAAGAAAACAGATACAAAACCAATACCGAGCAAACTACAACAAAAAAAACTGAAGAGACCATTCACCAATTGCCCTCAACAGGAAAGGAAGTATTTCACTCCCACGTCTTCATCACGCCGAAACTAGTAAACACCACTGTTGAGTAGGAAGACCCACATCATCGTTAAATCATCATGCGTTTATTCAGAGCCTAACTAGTTGAGATGCAAGACTCAAAGACGCTGATGACGCACGTCCAAAAATAAACCAGCGTTTGAACGACAGAGAGTCATTAGACATCTCCGTGAAGACCCTGTCATAACACCCTGAGTCGCTCTGAAAGAGAGCACGAAGCCAAAGCACTCGATGTGAATGGATCAATCCGATATGACAATGCCGAGTCACACGAAGCGTACGGTGTAACATTGTCTCATCGTGCTGGGATTGTTTTCATTGCCGCGTTGGCCGAGCTGCAGCTGCACGGCGCCGAGTGGACACAGGAAGGTACCTGGTCGCCAGAGGGCAAGGAATAGAAAGGTCGTTCAACTCACTTCGACGTGCACTCAGATGAATGCAACCTTTCATCCACTTGTCCTCAGTGTGCCTGAAGTGGATAAACCAACGCACCATATAACTTAAAAAGCCGTCACTGAAAAGAGTATCTGGTCTGGAACACGAGGTCCTCTGAAAACGTTGGCAAGCCTCTGTGTCTAGGACACGACCTTCGAGTCGTTCTTGCCATCTAAGCAGCCCCACATCGCAGGGACAGCACAAGGAGGTACACTGGCTCGGCAAGTGTGGTTCAGTGCTGTGGACAGAGCCCTTTTTTGGTTTTGGGAACATCTTGTTTAGAGAGCAGCTGATCTCGAGCACAAAAAACCTTTGGAAACGTTTGGCAAACCTTAACGTCCCAGGACGAACTGAAAACCAGCTACCAACCGCGTCCTCTGGTTCCTCCGAGCTGCACTCGCAAAGCAGGGAGGATGTCAATACTATTTACATAGAGCGGCATGCCTAGTCTCAGGGTTGCGCGTGTGGGTGAGGTTCCAGGATTCGCAAGCTCAATTTTTGTTGCTCTTTATACACGAGAGAGCCCGGCGCCGACGAGAGCAATATTCATCTCTATCTGTTCGGTCATACATGAAGAATCACGAGCCTAGCTCCGGAACTGCTGGGTTTTTGTGGATGCGTGCATCCCTATTCAAGACTATCCTTCTCTCTAATGCGTCTGGCCAGAACGTCGATCACTTCGGCCCGAGAAGATCCCTTCGCCACGTCATCGGAACCACGCTTTCTGACTTCCATTCTGGTCGTTGCTAGAAACGTTCTGGTGTAGAGGTTCGGTGACTTCTCCTCCATTCTACGTAGTAATCTTTCCACAAAGTACGCTGGGTTTGCCAGTTTTAATGACCCGCAGATGGCTGCCTGAAACACCACAGGCGATGGTCGTTTCGCGTTCTCGTGAAGGTCGTCGATGTACCTCGGATCGTACTCAACCAGCAGTGCACACGTTTCTTCAATTCCCAGGCGTTCAACAAGGTCTCTGGCGTGGAATTCGTTCCCTTCATCGAGGAACGCCTTGATAATCGTGTCAGTTGCGGATAAGTCTCCTTCTGAGCCCCTACACCTCTCTACCATCCTTGTGAAAAGCGGTTCGTTAACGCGTAACACCGACATCATCTTCGGGACGGTCCCATCGTCTGACAGAAGCTCCTTGTGAGCCTGGAGTGGAACCCGATCCAAAATCTTCATGACGGAAGCTAAGCTGTCGTCGGCGAAGCTCCTATTAAGCAACACTCGAAAGATTTCGGCATCTGGGAGCACGTCCTTCGACCTCATAGCATCGATGAACTCCGTCGGCAGAAACGTCTTCTTCTGTAGGATTTCCTTGAACATTATGACATCAACATCTTTCATGCTTTTCAAAAGATGGTAGGCGTGATCTACTCGTCCCAGTTCGAGCAAACAATTGAAAATTCGACGACAGCTCTTGTCGTAAAGAGCCATTCCCACGAACAGCGGTTTCAGCAGTTCTTCTACATTTTCAAGCTTACCCTTGCTGCTACGAAGATTCCTTTCCACCACCGCAACGGAAACGCGTGGCGAGTCGTTGATCATCTTCTCCAGCTTATCTTCAGGGACGCCTGGGAGC
This sequence comes from Rhodosorus marinus, assembly GCA_029953675.1. NCBI lineage: Eukaryota > Rhodophyta > Stylonematophyceae > Stylonematales > Stylonemataceae > Rhodosorus > Rhodosorus marinus. Next base: position 2,544,962 of record JAMWBK010000003.1, read on the forward strand.
CCTAGAGTGATTAACGCTGATGCATACTGCTCGGTCAGTGGCAGTTCACCAAGATGACTAAAACACTTCTGGATTTTCTGCGCATGGGCGGTTTTTTGCGAATGCAAATGTGCGAGCAGAAGATCTCCACAAGTATCCGCGAGAATGCCTCCAAGCGAAGACAGATCTTCCCTATGAGACAGAGTTTCGAGCGGAAACTTTGCAATCTCATCCATCTGTTTGAGAGCTTGTTCAAGGTCCCGTTTGTGGACGCTCATTCGCAGTCTTAGGCATTTGATGACCAGTCTATCCGAAGCCCTAGACTCCGTGAGCTGTTGGAGGGTCGAGTTGAACTTGTCAAGCTGTCCTTCACCCAAAAACTTGGACAGCACGTAGTAGCATTCCTTTGCCGGCAGTTTCGCGCCGTCCTGGAGGGCATTTTCGAGGACAGCCGCGGCCTTCCTGGTACGACCGATTGCCAGGTAGGCGTCGTGCATAGCCCGAATGGGCTCAGCAGTGAGTTCTGAGTTCGTCTTGAGGTAAAATTCGCATAGTGATATCACTTCCGCCGGGTCTGTTGTCGACCTGATCTTCTCGAGCAAGGCTTGACGCTGATTCCGCTTCTCCTTCTCCGCGTTCACTTTCCCCTCGGTAGTTAAGTTCAGGTTCGATGGGATGTTTTCTAGAATACTGAGTTCAACGTAGAGTAGCGCCGTGCACTGCCTGACCAGCTCTTCCTTATCCGTCAATTCGTTTTGAGAATTGTGCTTCATCCGAAACTTGCAGAGGGCGTCTATTGCAACCTGTTTGGCCCTCGAGAAGTCGGTCGTACCATCCGCAGCAACCTCTCGCAGAGCCAAAGCAACGGCTTCCGGGCCTCGTCTCCATGCGGATCTGATTCTGTTCAAGTACAATTCATCAGGTACTGGAACCTCACCTTCCCGCAGAGACCTAATAAACTGTCTCAGCTCAATTTCAGATCCCGATTTCGCCATGGATCTACTGATAGCAACCAGGTCATCCTCTGATGCCTTCTTAACAAGATCAGCATGTTGCCGAACATCTATCGCAACCTGGGCCAGCTCCTTTCGTCTCGGACCGGGAGTAAATCTCTCCACGGAAGCGGTCGAGGATTGCCACCTCGCTCCATAGCCGAGACGGAGAGCCCTCAAGGATCGAAATCTCATCAAATTACTGAACGTACTTAATATATGTACACACTATGCTAGACGTTCCCCTCCAAGCTCCTTAACCCCTGGGGCTCCCCATCCCCCCCTAACCAAAGCTCAGCTTCTCTGTGTTTTACTGGAAACCAACTACCAGCCGGTGCCTTACGAGAGGGAAACGGGAGTGACAGGCGTGTGACTACTAACTCACCAGTAAGCACTAACTACTAAAAACTACGGCACCATCGTAACTGCGAAGTGCATCCCAAGAGCTAGCTCCCCACACCGTGCGGCTCATCGCGGCAAGAGGTGAATGGCACTTCTTTGGGTCCTCCTACTACGACGGCCTGTCCCAATTCAGTTTTATCATGTCTGTTTCTGCATAGCATACTATTGCTAAATATTTTATCATAATACAGATAGTATCTCGCAGATCGTTATTGTTTTCGGTAATAAACATATCCCATAAATAGAATATAAGTACTTTTATTCGCTTGTGTGCTGTGTCAATTAACTCGAATATCTGATGTAAATGTTATTTTGGGACTTTGACACGGTGGTTAGATGGCTTAAGGCTTTGAGGGGGTTTCTTAACACCTAGTTCGCTGTGCTCGAGCTTCAGTGATAAGGATAGGCATATCCGAATTCCAGTGGACGAGGCGTAATCCGTTGGCATGGAGCCTACTTCGACATCGCCCGCGCTCGAGTAGAAAGTCCTGGTGACGGCCGTGCGACGCTTTGCGAACCAGTTTAATATGATTTAGTCACAAACTGGCGCAGATTGCGTGCTAATATGAGCATAGTACATTTTCTACTATATGCCGAGCGCGTGAGGAGATGAGTCTGTGTTTGGGTACCAGCCGGAGACAGTCGAGAAAATACGGAAAAGAGGACCTCTCCACCATAGCTTGTATGCATGCATGCCGGGCTGGTGAGGGGAACCGCGATTCTCTGAAAAGCTCCTGTTCGTACGGATACCAGAGTTCTAGGTGACCCTGTCCAGGAAACCACGTCCAACCGGACCCACTCGATAACTCAAGACAGTTAAGTCCTCAGCTATGGGCTCATGTCCGGAAATGGAACAATGCCGGAGATATTGTTGCACATGAAGCGAGTCCGAAAAAGGAAACGATATGGCTCGGGCCTTCCCATAGGTTTCAAAACTCTGATAACGAGGACCATCCTTGGAAAAAGCGACCTTGACTTCCATACGATAAACACCAGGACGCAAACTGTACAACGCAGATATAAACACGAAAGGGATCCTTGAGACCGACAGCGTTCCTGTGCTCTTATCGCAGGTGAAGGGAATGCTGCTGATACGAAGAATCTGGGACAGACCTGGGATCGTCAATTCTCGGCAGGTTCATCGTGGGAATGGAATTTTGAGCTTCTACTTGCTATTTCAACCCGGCCTTACCTTACATCTCATAGGGTAGAGACGCAGTCGAGCTCATTTCTGTGGCTTGCACAGAGCTCTCCTGGAGGTACGAAGAGGAGGTATTGTTGCAGCGGCTAAGTATTGAAAAGCTTCTAGAAGCGATCGCTGTCACCATCTGTCCTGATGAGTGACAACTCCTAGCAATCTGAAACGGAGCAAGTCAGACGGCCTGGGAATCTGTACCACAGGTTGCTGACCTGCAACCAGCAGTCACCTATTGGTCAAACTCGTATAGTGCTTCGAAACCCCGAAGAAAGCGTCCCTATCATCTGACGGACCTCCCATCAACGCCAATTTAGTCAAGCAAAATGAACGTCCAGCGTGGAATCAAAAATCGGGAAACGAAACAGCCACCGATGTGTATTCATTTTTTGATTCCAAGCTGATATGTAGCTGAGGCAATCTCGTACCTTCAGCAACAGCCGCACGCACGAATTGAACAGTCAAAAAGGCCAAAAATTCGGCGCTTGCGAGAGCTGGAATCTATAGAGTAGAACCTTCTCTATCTGTTCTAATTCACCGGAGCAGATCAGTTGCAAAGTCTGCTTTTAGATACAGACGCGAGAGCCGTTTAGGCACCCGCCCGCGTGTGGGGCTAAGGAGTACCAAAACCTATGCGAAAAGTCGGCCCGCTATCAAATCCACCGACTCAAGGGCCAGCCATCTTCTGCTTAACCCATCAAAAACAGAGAACATATCAAATTGATTCCAAGACCTCATGCCAAACCTGCTCCGGCCATACATGCCCCATATATTGAAGATTTGTCATCAATCGATATTGAGTGGAAAACTCGGAAGGGGCCTACACAGCATTGTACAAAGCTGGAAAACTCTTCTATCTCTGTAGAAAGAGATTAGCCGGGTTGCAGATACTCGATCTGGTTCTTAAGACAAAGGAGAGAGGGGCGGGTTCGGGGGGTTGGCGACGACCGCGAAAAGCGAACCGAACAGACGCCCCGCTATCAAATCTATCAAATCTATCATAGGAGCTGTTCCCACAAGATCTATATCCCTTTCCATTCAAGCCCAAAACTCAAAGAAGAAATGGACATAAGAGAGCCAATGCCAACAGTCCTCACCTCTATCGGCCGTATCTTCTCCTTCCCTCCAAAAAAGATAAATCAATGTACGGGAAAATCGCCTGAATTGCATCCGAATTCGTTGAATGCTTTCAATATACCCGTTTTGGACAGCTCAAGAATAAGAAAAAAAGGAAGGAACAACACCTGAACACTGTGATGGCGGCGTGGAATTATACCACTGTACTGATAGGGACAATAAATTGATTGGCTTAGTTATCACATAAAACACTTTTTTTTAGATGAATGCATTGGATCATTACGGAAAAACGGGCTTTTGATGTTTATCTTGATTGATTAAGATGGTGCACTCGTTTGGTTTTTTTGGTTTTTAATAAATTTTTAGATGGATATTCGTAGATTGAACAACGTATTGGTTGAGCGGACGGTGTTTTGGATTGACCTAGTTGGTGGGTTTCATTCATTGGAAGATATTCACAGCATTGTGGAATTGAAAGGGGTTGCCCCTACTGACAAGCTTGCAAGTGGCGTTCGTGAAGATGCTAGGATATTGGAATCGTTGGCAATGGGGGGTGGCAAAAGCTCCAACGTTTCCCGCAATGACCCCAAGACTATTTTTCCACGACAATGTCATCAAAAGTTTCAAGACAAGCCATGAAGTCAATATTTCACCTAAGACGTGGGCAGCATGCCTGCCCAAGCCCGCAGGAAAGCGAAGCCACTGTTCGCCAAGCCCGCAGGGAAGCGAAGCCACTGTTCGCCAAGTCCGCAGGGAAGCGAAGCCACTGTTCGCCAAGTCCGCAGGGAAGCGAAGCCACTGTTCGCCAAGCCCGCAGGGAAGCGAAGCCACTGTTCGCCAAGCCCGCAGGGAAGTGAAGCCACTGTTCGCCAAGCCCGCAGGGAAGCGAAGCCACTGTTCGCCAAGCCGCAGGGAAGCGAAGCCACTGTTCGCCAAGCCCGCAGGTGGAGATGCAGCACAGCACTCCCATATGGATCCGACTCTCTCATAGTTGATACATAAACCCACTTGGTTGCGGGCATTTACTCACAATAACTATGGTTCTTCGACCCATGAACATATTAATTAAAGTGTACACAAACGGAAAACCTGGGAGGACGGTCCCTCCTGCTCCTAGCTCTAGAGGCAAATTATGTACGTTTCCTTTTGGAGGAATGCTTGAACTTCGACGATTATCTAGTTATCAACATCGTGGCAACCGACGAGCGGCGGCTCGGCTTCTTTGGCAATTCCACACCAGCTACCAGCTTCTTCTCCGACTCTTTCAGCAGGAGTTCCAGGCAACTTGCTATAGGTCTTCCCCGTGTGGGTGTCAAGCTGAACGAACGAAAAACAAAGGCACGACAATTTTAAGACTACAAATTACAGTACAACCAAAAAAAATGAGCTGACGATGCATTTCTACTCACATAATAATGCCACGGAGCGCGGCTCATAACTCTCACTTGGAAGCGAATTTGCGGGCTTCCGACTCTAGACTCAACCAACTCCGCGCAGCTACCCATCTCGATCTCAATCCCAGCACTCTCAACTCTGTTCTCAACTCTCATCGTGCTCCCATACCTCAAGCAAGTTACTTCCTGTACTCTGTGGACATAAATAACCTTCAAAAACCCTATCTCATGATGCCACTCTCCCTGACATCCCCCCCTCCCGCTCCGCTGCCACCCACCCCCTTGAGCAAAAACCCTATATGTATACGAGTTACGTTCACACCGCGTGTTCCCTGTGCGCAACTTTCTTTCCACTGGAAATTTTCAATGCCCGCAAGTGAACTCGATTTCTTCTCTGAAAACCCAATTCCGACCATTGAAAATAGTAATTTCCAACTGAAAATACGAACATCTACCAATAACAAGTCATTACAGTTTAAAAATTATTATTTTCAAATACATTTTATCCAATGAAAACACGTCCATTCAATCTTCCAGCGAATTTTTACTTGGGATTCTGGTTATATTTTTGTACTATTCAGGTTTCTCTGTGAGTCTAAAAGATACCCTATCTGTACATCACCAATCTAACGTGGCGGAAAAAAAAAAGCCCACCAAAAATAGAATCAACCCCTGGCAAAATGACAAAATCTGAGAAAGGATGCACACATAGGAGTATGAAATCAGTCGAAATGGTATCTAAAGGACAATATTTCTACGAGAATACCTTAAGTGTTTGAAAGTACACTGAAATTGCTCAAGGGGGGGGAGAAGGTGCAGATGCAGCAAGGGGACCGGGGTAACCAGTATCGGACTATCGATCTGTGGAAATCAAAAGTAAGCCTTTCGCAAGCCTGCCATCTTAGTATGGTACTAGAAAATGTAAACTTCAGTCAATAACAGAGAGAATCTATTTTTTATTGGCCAGAAATTCCTGTTTCCAAGAATACAATCATTTTCCACGATAATTGACTGAAATATGCGAGGAATGCAATGCGCTGGCGAAAGTATCTGGGAAACTTTCAATATTTGTGTAGAAAATTGTCCTGTTAGACTAGGGAAGAGGTAATTTTGATGATGTAATGAACTAATTGGCTTATAGCAAAAAAGTTTCTTGCAGGGCAGTGGAAACTTAATTGCTGGTAAAGAGGGGTGGAAAATATTCGACTGAAACGAAAATACGCGAATTTAATTTATTAAAATGGAGTAAGATGCCATGAGGCAAAAATCCCGGGAAGGGTAACAATTCGCACAAAAAAGAAAAAAAGCAATGTCTAGCATGTGATAGGACACATTTCTTGATATTTGTCGAGAATTTTTTAGATACTTTAGAGGCATTCATATCAAAATAGAATTTTTTCCTACCTCTGATCTCGTTATTTTAGATATTTCGGAATGGCGCCCTATTTTTGTTTTTTTTTTTGGTCACGTTTTTTGGGATTGTGGTCCCGTGTCATTCGATTGCCGGCTGCAATTTTGAGGCGCTGAGTCATATATATTCATATAGAATATTTTCCTTCGGTTTGCTGGCGGAATATGATCACGTAAGTCAATCCTTACGAACCCCCCCCCATTTCAATTTCGAAACCAAAATCCCTATGGGACAACCATGAATTCCTAGTTATTCTTATATTATTTTTTGGATCTCATCAGAATCTCAAGCATTTTCGTTCGTGTCGGATTTTTTGAAGGGGATGGGGGGGGGGGGGAGGGAAAGGTGACTTGATTTGGCAAGCATGAGGGGAAGGGCGAGGGGATGAACTTTGGGAGAACAGCTCTGCAGAGTCCATTTTTAGCGGAAACAAAGAGGATGACTGATCTATGAATAGCTGTTTTTAGGGTGGTCTGTTCTGGTAATTGTCCATGGCGGCGGAATTTTGCTGTGCGTTCTTCATGTCAGTCTACATGCCGTCGGCTAGGTCAATTGTGTTGTGAAGGCGGCTTGGGAGGGCATTTATTCCCTTATCATTTCTGATACTGATTGAGAAAGTGCGATGAAGTGGTCCCAAGTCGATGTTTCGAGATATTCTGTTGACAAGTAGAAACGCTCTTGATTAGCTTTCCAAAGCCCAAAATTCAAGTACGGAGAGATTATGCGGTCAGGGCACCACCTCTACGGGTGGACGGGGAAACCGTCAGCCGAAACGTATTGCAAGTGGAAGAAGCACGAGAATTCAAAATTGGGACGTTCTGATATGTCAAAATATCTCTAAGCCGGACGTGTGTTTTTTCTTTCGACGATTCACGGCTGTTTCCATTACGGGACCAGTTTGTTTCGTAGGGTTTTGGGGTGACTGACGTCTCAGGGAAACCCTGCGAAATTCCGCGATTATCGCATCTTGTCCAACATTTTCCGGGTTTACGTTAACAGGTTTTGTTGCAGCTGCTTGCCTCCTCATCGGTGCTCGAAGACTGCTCGAACTATTTGGTCCTGTCTCCGTCCGCCTTGTTTGAGGAGGCCAATGTACTCCATGTCGGAACAGGTTCGGACAAAGCGACCGTTAATCTCGGCTTCAGTATGTCCCGATCGTTCCAGCTCTATTGAAAACGCAGACAGCCAGTCCTGAAGTCCCAAGATTTTCCCTGAAGTTGATAACACGTCGTAAGCGACGCTCATTTCTGAATCCTCAACTCCATACTCGCTTGGGTTTCGTAGAGCGTCGACACTCAGCTGCCGTGGTTGTAGTGAGTCAACTCCAAGATATCTGCGCACGGAACTCACGCACGTCAATGCCACCAATTCGTGAAGGGGAAGTTTTTCAATCGGGGATAGCAGGTGAGCCATTGACTCTAGGATGTCGCAGACCATCAGTCTTCCATACTTCAGTTCGTCCTTAACAAGCGTCTGCTCCTCTCTCTGTTGATCCTTGATGAACCGATTTAGCTTCTCCATTCTTCGGGATCGGGCGGAAATTCCTCCGTGCACCGCCGTCTTCGGAATTTTGGTTTTCGGACCACTCCTATCATCAGTTTCTAACCGGGTCTTCGCTTTCAGTAGAGCCTCCTGCTCACCATTAAGCACCTTTGCTGCCTCTTCAACCATCAACAACACATTTTCGACTGACTTAAACTCAAAAACTCTGTACCGAGACTTTACTCCTTTCAGCTCCCTTTTCCAGTGCGAAAGCATTAGAGAGAGGAATTCATGATCTCTCGTTCTGACCCGTCGACACCGAGATTCCGCGGAGGAGTTGGTGGAGAAGGAACTGGACAAGGCATCCTCATACACTCTTTGATGAGCTCGCTCAACTAGGTCAAGTTGCCCTGGATTGTCAGTCGAAGCGAGGGCGAAACATCTCTCCAATACATTCTTGCTTAGACGATGTTCAAGGAGCTCCCTCGCCCATTCAACCACCTTCGCAATGAACAATGCCTCGCTTGTCGATGAACTGCTTTTCTCCACTGATTTATCCGAGGCACCGACCGAGTTGAGCTCCATGAGCTGCGACATCGGGACATGTGCAAGAACTGCCAGAAGCTGCTTCTTCCACTGTTGAAACGTGGTTTTCGACTTCGGCAGTTGCGAAAGAAATTGCTTGAGGTTCTTAAGGTCGTCGGTGTAGTGCGAAAGGAACGCCATGCGCAGTCCACGGACAAATCCGCCCAGGGTGGCATCTCGTGCCTCCAGGTCGTCCATGAGTTGGAAATAGATTCCAGCGGTGAGTTCAGGGCCAGCTCTCCTTGGAATGACAACCTACTCATCGAGCCAGTCACAACGATCCGCGGTCCGAAAAAGGCAGAGTTGAGGCACAAAATTTGGCGTGTCTTGCATGTTGAAGGCTGTTGTCCATTGGGTCGACAGTGCGTACCTCGGCTATGATCATATTGATGCAAGTGCTCGTGTGGGGTAGGTGGTGTGCCCTCACATCCACCATCGTGCTCTCTCTCGTTCCTAGACGCTCGAAGAGAACATCTTGCGTGCCATATGTACACAGTACTAGACCTCGGCAGTCTATATTGCCAATGTCCGAAACAGTACCAGGGCGACCATGAGGAGCACAACGCAGGACGAAGAGCAGATATATCAGATCGCGGAGGAGGTCAGGTTGGAATTTCTCCACGTCCAGGAAGCAAACAACAACTTTTCCAAGTTTCCCGGTTTGCTTGGCATCTTCGTCTCCTACAAGAGCCTTGTGAACCAAAGCTTGCGTTCGGTGGACATCGGCCTCAAGCATAACTAGTCTGGGACAATGTGGGGCACGATCAAGCGATTTCAAAGCGTGCGCGTAGGCAGTTCGACGATGAAAATCACCTGCCCCGTGCTTCAGCAATAGCACGTTTGTAGGAATCGGATCTGCGTGCCGTAAAATTCAGAGTCTCACCCTCAGCTATGATGGATGTTCTCATGTGAAACTATCGTTCGTGCGCACCGTTCGATTGCTGGGTACCGCTGCTTTTATTTCCATCCAGGACTCCAATAGTGAAACTGTCCAAGCATGGCTTCCACGTGCTCTCAAGCGTACGATTAATCCCATCCGAAAATCTCTTCCACTGAGCTTCAAAGACAGTTTGCGTTGGCCGCTTATTCCCACCTCTTCCCAGTGTGAACACTGACTCTGAGATAAGATCCATACGATCTGCGTTGGCAAGAAACTCGCTTCCCGCGAGTGCGATTATCAGTCCATACCTAGCTCTCCTTGGATTCGAATGCGATACAACCTTCTTCGGGTTCAACGAGGTACTGGCGGCATACCAACTCGAAGCCCCAGTGGTAAGCCGAGTTCGGGTCAGCCTTGATTCACTGTTGTTTTCAGTCCTGCACACAATATCACCTGCTCCAACAGTTGTTCAAAGGGGTGGCGGGAGCAACGATAATCTTGGAACGGCAGACTGTGAGCTGCTACTAACTGACTATTTCTGGTAAGTTCGTCATTGCGCTCACGCTCTGCGATAGCTGCCGCGAGCGTTTGTGGTTCTTCGCTTTGAGAGGCATCGAGGAGTTGAAGACTACGGGAAAACGGTCACCGCGTTGATTGCGGAGTGGGGCTTTGACGACGCAAAGTCAGACGCATCGATCGTTACAGGAGTGCTCTCGCGCTGACCCTGCTCTGCCTTATAGCGCTTTGCAGTTATAGACAATCAGTTCAATGTTGACGAACCTCTTTCCAGGATTTCCGGGCGATGGCTTTGGGATCTGCGCTCCAGTGCTCCAAAATAAGCACTATTGTATCAAAACTAGCACAATGGAGTTTTAAAAAAGCTAAAAACATGGAGTACTTCCATTGTACCTATCCAAATCTAGATACAATTATCTAGTTCTAGTTAGGAAGCCCGCAACCCAGTCAACCCAATACCGTTTTCCTGTACCGTATTTCACCAACTTGCCGGGAAATGATTTGAGACGAGACATTTTCTTAATTTTTAAACAATCCCTAAATCGTCAGAAATTATTGGGAAACCATTCCCGTCTTCCAGGAATTTTCTCTTTAAATCAAAGATCTTGGTATTTTTAAATTATTAAACAGGAAAAAGTTTCCAAGCCTTTTAAAATCCCAGCGAACGAGGAGAGATTTTTTTCTTGGTTTTGCTTTCTTTAAGAACTTCTTGCCTCCTGGGTAAGAGTGTGTAGACAAAGGCGGGGAGGGGTGGTATCCAGATAGAATGTTGCGCTGATTTAAAACCCAAGAATGCAGGGGGTGAGAGGTACTGCGCCTTGTTTTTTCAAGATACTAATTAGTTGGAATAATTTGATATATATTTTGAACTCTTCAGAAAAAGAATGGGTTGGGAAAAAAGGTTTTCAGGTGGATCCTTGTCCAAAGGGTTCCTTTTCCCGAAGTGGTAGAGGCTTCTTATTTCAGGTTTGAATTGGGGGTTGGTGAGCTTCTTTTCAGGATGGACGAAGCCGGTTAGGGGTGGGATGTTGATTTAGGAGGTTGGAGGCGGGAGAGTTTTGCTCACTTTTGCTGTGGGGTCTGGACCGTGGTTCCGGGAGGAGAGAAGGGGTGGGAGGGGGGTGAGGGGGGTTTGATGAGGAGTTCTGGATTGTACTTTTAAGCTGGCGAGGAAGGGGAGGAGTTGGTTTGGGGTGGGGTTGTCGGAGGTTGTTGGTAGTTTTTTCCCTACCGAACAGACGTGATGATTGGGTTTCAGTTTGTTGCGGGCCGGGGTGTGTTGGGGAGGGACGTGAGATGGAAGACCTGCGATCGTGAATATGGACGGGCAAGGTTTTTCGAGAGGAAAGATCAGGCTGTTAGGTCGTTCGGATTTGAGCCAGTAAAATGTAGTTTGACCGCCGGGAGGACTGCGTATGCTGATGTCAAGCTGCCCGAAAATCCGAACCTGCGAAGGGGAACGTTGCCCAATGGCTTTGAGTACAACATCCTTCCGAATGACTCTCCATCTGGACGATTCGAAGCTCACCTGGAGGTATTCGCTGGATCCACGGTTGAGGATGAGGATCAGCAGGGAATTGCTCACGTCGTGGAGCACGTAGCGTATATGGGCTCTGAGAAGAGGGAGAAGCTACTCAGCGGTACTGGGGCATCGACTAATGCTCATACGGATTTCCATCACACCGTTTTCTTTGCGGCATGCCCGACGTACATACCTCGAACTGGAAGGAGCTCAATGGTAATGGCCCTCGACGCCTTGCTCGATGTGATGGAGGCAAAAATTGAACCAGCTCGAGTGGAGAAGGAAAGAGCAGCGATTCTCTCAGAGATGCTGATGGTAGGTTCTATCAGTCATATTTCGGCGAGAACTTGTTCGGAAAACGGACTAGTGGATTGGGAGGCATTTGCATGGAAGGTAGAGATCGTAGTTGTTATTCAACTATGAAATGGAGACCGACATCGCAGCGCGAAAACTGAGTGTTGGGGCAGCACTGACACGGCGTGAACTCCGCGGACAGGCACAGCCTCTGTCTGCGTACAGACCTGGTCTGCACCTCCCGTCGTCATTTCAGATCGGATTGACTCCGTGGTGCTCGCCCTTGCTGATGCCTCTCACCCAGCCCGAGCTCCGCATTTGCTCGTACCCGCTAAGGACGATCCGAGGACGAGATCATTGCTCCCGTTTTCTCCACCGATTCTTTGTGGATGTTGCTCACCTGGTCCTGATCTTTTTATGCTGTATTCCCAGGTAAACACCATCGAGTACAGGGTGGAGTGTCAGCTCCTGGCGTCCCTACATGCCGAGAACGTGATCCCTAACCGCTTTCCGATTGGTCTGGAGGAGCAGATAAAAGCATGGACTGCAGATGATGTAAAAAAGTTTCACCGCACCCACTATCGTCCTAACAACGCTGTCCTGTACGTTGCTGGTGACTTCGACAGCGTTGACAAAGTAGAGGAAGAGATTGTGAAGAAGTTCAGCAACCTCAAGAACTTTGCGATTGAGAAGGATGTTGCAAAAGGCACGCTGAAGGAGACACGCTCTAGGCACTTCCCGGCCGTTGTTCACAACTGGAGCAACTTGATTACTCCGTTGGATGCCCCCACGGACGTTAGACTGTTTCGACATGAGCTGCTGTCAAGTTTCAGCCTCCACGTTTACGCCAAAAATCCGTTGCAGGAGGTCAAGACAATGTCCAACTTTCGGTAAGTCACACGCACGGAATTCCTGTATCCCACTGTTTGAAGTGTTGACCGCGGTCGTTTGCCATATCATGGGGGCCTCGGTGCTGTGTGAAATAGACGAAGCGTCCTTCGCAAGCTGGGCTACAGTGCGTTGCAAATTCGGCTTAACATGGCTGGAAGAAGCGAAGAACTGGCGGGAGATTGTCCCTTTTCCACAGTGGAGTTCCTGGATCAAGATTCTCCTCGCGAGGCCTGTGAAGTGCGAAGCTTGGACCTGACTGCAAAGCCTTCCTTGTGGCGAGTAGCAGTGCGTGTGGCGGTTAGAGAAATGCGTCGTTTTGCGCGGTACGGCTTGTCTGCACGGGAGTTTGAGAGATTGCGTGTGACGCTGCTGAATATGTCCCAACAGTCAATCATGCAACACGATATGGCTACGACCCCGGATCGTATCGAGGATCTCATGGAAGCAGTTGCTGCTGGGCATACTTACCTCACACCCGATGCTTACTACGAGCTCCTCGAGGAACAGGTCCTGGACATTTCTCTCGAAGAAATCAACGAACACATCAGGGACATGTGCTCACATTCTCTCTGGTTTGAGCCCAACAGCAACGCTCCTAGTCCGAATGCAATAGTTGCATGCGCGCCAACTAGCATACCCGATCTCACCACGGAGGAGCTGATGAAGGCTCTGAAGGAAGCTGGCTCGGAACCAATAGAGCCGCCGCGTGACGTGGACGTGCCGCAGTCCCTCATGTCCCGAACAAGGATCATCATGCTTATGCAGGTAGGTTTGAACTGGCCTCAGTTTTTCTCCCCTGCTTGCGCGAGGATTGGAGGTGCTCACATCCTTCCGCATGTGCACGAAAAATCAACTCGTAGGACAAGAACGCTTCTTGGGTCTCAAGCAAGGTGAACTCTGCTCGAACGTTTATGCTGGGCAAGCTATTGAATGGAGTCACCGTGAACATGCTGAAATCTCCGAAGAAATCCGGACGCGCCTGCATGCGAGTTACTTGCCCAGGAGGTCGATCTGTGGAGGTGAACGCTCTTCAATCGGAACAGTCGGGAATCCCACACGGTGCGGTTCCTCTGGGTAGCGCTACCGTGCAGGAGGGGGGAGCTATCGGAGGTTGGAGCCGGGAACAGATAGAATTGTACTGCATCGACAACTTGGTCGAGGTCTATGCCCAGGTCGAGGAGGGAGCTATCCACTTCGACTTCATTTTCCCCTCCGAAAGGTTCCCGTCAGTTTTGCAGATTCTTCGAGGCTTGATGACGGACTTCAAGTGGGAAGCAGATGCCTTGGCAAGGGGCAGAGAATCACTGGAGCAACGCTGCAGAGAGGTTGAATCTTCGCTGGAGGAGCGAAGCAAGGCGGAACTGCTGAAGCTCATGACTGGCGGGGACCTCCGCTTCGCTACGCCGTCTGCGGAAGCGTTGCAATCGCTCACTCTGATGGAAGCAAAGAATGCCATGATTGCGCACTTGACTACTGCAGGAACTGAACTGTCGATTGTTGGAGATTTTGAGATGAATGAGGTTGCTGATCTAATCCGTACATATATTGGTTCAGTACCCGCTCGAACAAGCTCGATTCTGGATAGTTTACCACGTGCACTCACGTAAGCTTGACTGTCATCTACCGCTATGAATTTGATTTTCAGATGGTTTCATGGACCTCTGCGTACTTGCGCCAGCCCTGACCCTGGAATCGTGCTGACTCCTTTTTTCTTCTCTATTTCTGCAGGATTGAAGAGAATGGAAAGGATATTGAGGTAGAGATACCTGACACAGATGCGCGGTCAGTTGTTTACGTTGCTGGTAAAATGCCATCTGGATGGGGCTACAACTCGGATGGAACTCATGCATTTTTGGAAAAGAACTCCTTCGGAAAAAGATCACCGAGGGACGTGCTGCTGACGGACACGAAGGCACGAAGAAACCACCCTCTATTCGCATACGTTGGATACGGTCTTTTGCGTGAGGTTTTGACAAGGCGAATGTTCTCAGAGTTGAGGGAGGAGGCCAACCTTTCGTACGAGGCTAACTTTAAGATAATTGGCTTCGACAACGTCAACGGAGGTTACTACCTCGCAACTGTGAGGATTTCCGCGCGTGACCCATACTTTCCCCACGGCTGCTGTTTCTGACTGTGTGCCTCTTTCGTTACTGCCGCTAGGCGACCGCCGCCCCGAAAAATGCGAAGAAGGCTCTGGGAGTGGTAAAGCGAACGCTCTCAGCGCTACGTGATGGAAAGTCGTCGATTACGTGGGCGAACTTGGAGAATGCTAGAAGATCAGTTACGGGACGATTTGAAGGGGGCATGGAAGGTGATGGATACATTGTTCAGATGATGAGCGGTATGCAGCACCAGTCCAACCCGCTGAAGTCAGAGCAGCTCTTCGAGGATCTTCTTGCCGTCACCGACTCCGTGACGGTACGTCGCGTTGCACTTTCGTAACAATCTTTACAATGATCAACGTTGAGCGGCCTCCTGAACTGTGCACTACTTATTTTCTAACGGCCGCAATCGTCAGGTGGAGGATCTTAAGTTGTTGCTTTCGACTCTGGCGCTCGGGGATGATCAAATGTACTCCTGTATTGGAATCAGCGCTGGTGATCACGATCCGTCAGCGGATGGTAGCCCGCCGAGGTCTCCCCCGCGGGGTGGTTCTACTGTGCTTAGGCACTAGGACTCCTTTGCTGGTGACTTTCAATATGTCCCATCTCGAGGAGCTCTTATGTTTGCGAGCTTGAGCATGCTTTAAAATATTGTTTCCTCGTGTCGGGAGGGAGCTCTCACGCTTGGTGGGCAGCGCGCGCCGTGCGTTACCACGCTCTCGACAGAGCTAGAGGCGTGATTCGGACGATCGTTTTAGTGTACTCTATGTAGGAATTGTAGTAGCATTTTAGAGCTTTCCAAATCGCGACCAGACGGGAGTGCGCAGAAGTTGACTCGGATACCGTTCCCGGACGGGTCGGATGCGAATACTGACAATATAAATAAAAACTGAGAAACTCTGATATGAATTGGTAGCGCATCGTGAGCTGGAATCCGTTCTGCTGAGTTAAAGTGCGCCTGGGGCAGCACTCGGATTGACTGTCCTCTCATGAAACCGGTGAGTTCATGAGCTCTCCGGTTCTATCCAACAATATGAGGAGGACGTGGACATGTTGGGCAGACTTAATGAATTTGAAAGCATTTTCGATATCGAGACTTGATGTTGGACTAACGTGAATGTTGCCAAGCTCTCTCTAAAAACCCCCAACGGATTGATCAAAGAGCTACGCTAAGCTCAAAAGCCAGCGCAAGTGCACCCGCGGCTTGGGTTCAAACCTAAGTACAATTGGAGCATTTGTGGAAGTGAAGGCCTTGGAGTGCCTTGGAGTGCCGAACTGCGTGTCGGGAGTTCTGAGATAGTAGGACGAAGGCATCTTGGAAACTGGAGACTTGAAAAGGAGGGATCAAGGACAGTTTTCGTTCAGATGAGGAGAAAGAACAAGGATGATGGGATTTGTACTAGCACAAGCTTGTAGCTTTGGCCGTGGAAAGCTGCTATTGAACAACCGATATGGTGGGATTTGTGTGCGAGCGAGTAAAGGGGCTGAAAGCTCTGAACCCGCGTTTGAGACGGTGACTCAGCAGGCGATTGATGATATAAGAAGTATTGAGTTGGAGTGGCAAGGGGTGGATCCCCCCGGTTTAGAAGACGAGGAAGATATACCTTCGGTGGGTGCGGGTTGGGTAGACCAGAATGGAGACCCGCTGGAGGTCACGGACATTGAGGATGTTGAGAAGTTTTTCGACGAGCTGATGGCTGAAGAGGATGAGAACGAAGATGGGAGGAGAGCAGATTCTAGAAGCAACCACAACCCTTGGTGCCCCGTCGAGGCTGGGACTTGGAGGGTTGTCCATTTAGGCACCTCATCGGCAATGCCGACAAGGAAACGCAACGTATCATCGATCGCACTCACGTTCTCTCGTGGATCCGAGAAGAAACCTACTGTGATGATTCAAGATGCTGGTGAAGGTGCAGCTGGTCGACTACAATACGCGAAATGGTTCGACGACGAGCTACTCGGCTGCGTCAGGTACATCTGCATCACTCACGTCCATGGCGACCACATCTACGGCCTTCCGAATCTGTTAAGGATGGTCGGAAGCTATTATGCCAGAAGAAAGTTTTCCAACAGACATGAGAATCTCCGGAGCGACGAAGAAGAAGGCCAAGAAGATCCAGTCATCCAAATATTTGCTCCCTATGGGGTTAGAGGTTTCCTACGCGTAGCCACAAACATGATGACCGATGTAGGCGTCCGGTTCTCTGTGAGAGAGCTGGTCCCGAGGGAGGAAGATTTCCAGCATGTAGGGAGACGGGACCTCTGGAGACCAGGAACCGATGCGTTCTTCCTTGAAAGTGAAATAAGGAGAGGGTTCAGTGCTCAGACGTGGAGTCCCAGACGTGAAGGTGTACCACCAGCACATGAAAAGGAAGTTAAGATGGATGATATTCGAGCTTCCGACGATGGGAGTTGGATTCTTGTCGATGACGAAGAGCTTAGAATATCTGCTGCTCCGTTGAAGCATCGGGTGCCTTGTTTTGGGTACGTCTACGAGAGTAAACCTGGTGTCAGTGATGATTCCCAAGGTGATCAGGAGCTTGATATGGAGCTGGCTAGGAGTCTAGGGGTTAAAGGAAGGCAGTATTCAGTTTTGAGAGATGGGAGGCCAGTGACGGTGAAGAGCACTGGACTTGTTGTGACTCCGGAGGCGGTCATGAAGAGCAGTTCTCCTTCTTCTGCAGGGAAAGGTGGTCCTGGAAAAAAGATTGTCCTGCTCGGAGATACGTGCGACTCGAGCTTGGCGGTGGGTGTGGCAGATAAGGCGGATGTGCTCGTGCACGAGGCGACGTTCAGCTCGAAGCTAGCTGATAGAGCTCGTATCGCAATGCACTCGACGGGGACGATGGCAGGGGAGTTTGCTAAGAGGACCAGCGCGAAGTCGCTCGTCCTTACGCACTTCAGCAGTAGGTACGAGGCGTTTGTGACCAAGCCTGCAGAGGAATTGGCAGAGTCGTTGTCCAGTGCGGAAGCACGAGAGCTTGTGGACGTGCCAATTGATGAGCTTGAAGAAGAGGAGGAGGAAGAGATCGACGAAGGGGAGGAAGACTTTGTCTCTATAGAAGAGCTTGTGGCAGAGGCAAAAGACGCCTTTGGATCCAACGCAGTCACGGCCGCATATGACTACTATGAATATAGCGTGTAGCTTGCACTGATTCGTGAGAAAGATCCTCAGACAAGTAGACCCGCTGACGTCGAAAGCGCAATCTTGCCGGAAGGGAAGTAATGTGGGTACACACTCGCTTGGGCTGGTTTAGCCTTCGCAGGCCTCAGAATGATCCTCGACTGTGGTCGGTATCCTTGTAGGACTGAATCGTGTGTCTGTTGAGATCTGGTATGACAACGTATGGAGACCTATTTAAGCAGCCGTACGTATGTATCGTAGATATATTAAATGACTATGAATAGCGGGGCGCATCGTGATACCGTACGATCCACTACTCCTCGTCTAGCAGAAAGAAATGCATCCGGCGTTGTGAACTCCGGCAGGCTCACGGCGGGCTGCAGTAACCAACAGAGCGAATCGTTCTCGCAAACATGCACGGGCCATTTGTAGCTTTTGAGCTGTGTTGGTGACCACTTTTCAATACGAGGAGTCCCAAAAAGCTGGTCCACGCCACTCCAATACCGTGGAACCATCCCGCCGGGTCATCCAGTCTGATCCGAGATAAGTCCAGCCTTGACAATCCAGTCAGCTTGATTTCAAAAACTCGCCTAACAGACACGGAGAAGAATTAACCACAGAGGAAAGAATCAATCCACCAACTCGGCTTCCCGTGGCAGGTGCGGGCTCCGAAAAAGTCTGCCGAGACCATCCACCATATACGCGGGGGACAGATCTGTTCGACCCAACAGCCTTCTTGATAATGCAGCTTCAGCCTCTTCCACTCTGCACGTTCTTTAGTCTCAGTTAAGAACCTCTCCTGCTGATTTTCCGCATTGCATGTTGAGTAGCTAAAACCTCTAGTTCCTCTCCGACTAAATTCACCGACCAGAACAGTGGTCACTGAACTGGCTGCGCACTCTTGCGAGTTTTCCACAGGCTGCGCGATGTTCTTCCCACATCTGCGCAACGTCATGGTGCTGCCGCTGGTTCAATGCGAGGACTGAAGGAGTCTCAGTACGCTGAGGCGATGGCTCATCCAACCTTTCGGGACTCGTCGCATTCTCGGCGGTGGTTATTGCACCGCTGATCATGGATCCCCTTTCGTCTTTCCGGACAGTGTTCCTTCTCGCTGCCTTCGTCGAGTTTTTCGCGATGTAGTCTTACAGACCCCTCACGGAGCCTCCCTCTGACTCTCTGGCGTTCGAATGCCTGCTTTGTTGTTGTACGCGCATCATCGACGTCTCCACTTTACGCTCCTCAGCGTAGCTAGGCTCTGAACAAACTGATGAACAGAAGAGGATTCAGTTTCAGTGGAAAAGAGGTATTGGACTGACCCTCGTAGATACTGCAGATGAGCTCGGAAGACTTTGTTGTGAGAGCCGCAACTGCCTCATGAAGCTGAGCCGGTGGATTCGGTTATCTTCCGTTAGAAACTTGGCCGTGTCTCAATTGGGGGCTTCCTTGAAATGATGCTGACCTGACCGTCGAGCCTGAAGTAAACCAGTAGACGTACTAGTTTCCTGGGGGTGGTGGGTGTGTAGGGCGTTGGTTTGGGTGAGAGGAAGAAGGTAAAAGTTAAACGTTCAGATTTCCTTTATGGTATGAGTCACGTAGTTTGAAAGTGACGGTGAAGTTGTGCTGCTGTTGACTTGTATCTGGCCTTTTTTGTCATCTGGGGGTTTGGTTTAAGAACCGCCTGGGGATGGGGAGGTTGAAGTGATGTCGTTCGTGAAGGGATTGAGAGTATTTAGAGACTTGGGGGTACAGAGGCAGATGCTTGGAGGTGTGAGGTTACTGCAGCAGGGTGTGTTTCCATCGGAGTTGGTGAGAGGTCGTAGGACGGAGATTGCGACTGAGTTGATTGAGGAGGAGGCGGATGTGGGGGTGAAGTCCGCGGAGCTTGTGCCTGCTCAGAAGCCAGCTGATGTATTGGTTGAGGAAGACGACTCGGAGAGGGGTCGTAGGTTATTGGAGTTGAGGGAAAGGAGGCTGGCCACTGAGCCAGATTATGAGAAGCCGCTCCAGAGCCTGGCGGAGATTTTGCAGGAGCGCGCCAGTAAGCTTCCCAATCGAGTTGATTTGATAGACGAAGAGGAATGGTTTATGCAGGCGTTTCCGCACATGAACAGAGCCAAGGTCAGATACGCTCTGCATATGATGGAAAAGATTACCCAGTATCCACTCGATCCCAAGAAGACTCGGAATCCGGACGCAGCAGCCGGAGTAGAAATACACGGGTGTGGTTATGAACCCACCAGGTCAGCTAAAAAAACACACCAAACGTCAGCCTCATCCCTCTAAAGCCTCGGGAATGAACCGCTCCTTTTCCACGGGTTTTCTTGATCCACGAATCGAGGAAACTGAGGTTTTCCCTTCTCTATCCGCTTTGCAGGTTTGGAGATTGGTCGAGTTTAGGAGGCCGTTGCACTGATTTTTAGCCGCCAAGTTTGTTAAGAATCGGATCGTATAGAAAGTTTGGAAGTGCTCTGGAAGCTCTCATGGCGATGTGCTCCATGAAGACCGGGAAACCGTAGTGGGAGGATTCCGCCGCGATAGCTTGAAGAACGTGCTCTGCGGCCTCACCGCTCGTCATGAGGAACGGCTGCGGATGATCAGTCCCTACTGCGGGGGTATCAACAAACCCTGGATTAATGCAAACGAACTGAAAAAAGAGGGCATCTTGTTTGAGATTAGATGTTTCCGCAGTAGCAAATGCATGTTTGAATAGAATGTATTGTATCGTATCACTCTGACATTCACGAAGAATCGGAAAAAAACTAACCTAGGACTAGAGTCAAGAAAAGCCGCAAATGTTTACCTTGATTCCCGAACCCCACAACTCCACCCTTACAGCTTCCATAAAGTTGGATATCGCAGCTTTTGTTCCGCCGTAAACGGATCCGCGAGGTAGTCCTCTGTAGCCAGAGAGCGAAGAAACTGATGCAACGAGTCCCTTCTTCCGCTGGATCATTGTTGGTAGAACCGCTTTTACGCAGTACACTGTTCCTTTGAAGTTGGTAGAGATCACCTGCTCTATCGTGTCTTCGGAGAGTTCTGCAAACTTGTTTCCTCGGTTGTTGATCCCCGCATTGGCGATCAGAATATCCACAGGTCCGTAGTTTCCTACTGCCGTTCGATGTGCAGTGGCGATTGTCGCGTAAGCCTCTGATACGTCCAACGGTACGCACGTCGCGGCGAAGCCGTCCGAGACGAGTTCCTTAGCCATAGCTGACATCTTCCTCCTGCTCCTCGCAGACATGGTCACCCTAGCACCTCGCAATGCAAGCTCCTGGGCTACTTGCTGGCCTATACCAGATGACGCACCCGTCACCCAAACATGCTTGCCTTTGAAGTAGGTTTTGGCCCTCTGCTTCCTCAGCACGCTCCGCAGAGACAGCAGCAACAGCATCGCAGCAATGCAGGCGGAAATAAAAGATAAGGACGCAACGGAAATCATCGAGATTGCTTTTGATCGCAGCAAACCTCGTGCGAACTGTAGTAGTCATGCACCAGCTCACCCCGTCATTGGATCTTCCTTAATCCACGGACCGAGAACGGACTTCACATCCTGTTGAATCAGTGATCGGGTAGACAGAGTGCACGCCGGGAGCCAAAAAGGAGTTCCACTGTGTTCTGATGGCTGAGAGCAGCCTCTCGTGCTCGAACCTGGCGAAGGATTATCGGCTGAGCTCAGAATCAGGATGCTTGTCTGTCCGGGAACAAGCTCCGATGCTCCACTGTGTGGGTCGTCGGGTCTGTTGTAGATGCTATAATATGCTTCGAATATGGGTTCAGTTTACTGTTCTAGTGATACAAAGTTAGTAAGAGTTCCCATGGCACGCACGTCCACGGGTCTGGTGAATCACACGTCCTCAAAGCTCCCAGACCGTAACCTACGCGGATGGTAGCAAGTCACGCAGCAGCCTCCGAGCCTGAAAACACTCTCGCACATCAGCTTCTGCGACACAAAGGCGGAGCAATTTCGTTCTTGGGGAGGTGAGAGATGACTGCCTCCTTGGTGATCTGCCCGCTGGATTTCGTTTCACGAGTTTCGCTTCGGCTACCTCGACGAGGCCGGTTTGTGAGAGGGAAGAATTGCAGATGTTGGAGAATTCGCCGAATGTGAGGGAGCTTGTCCCAGCACGCAAGCTCATTGGTTGATACTCGTCATACACGGAGCCTAATGTAGCTTCCTTTCGCTTCTGATCCGAGAGTTTTCTAACAAAGCTGCAGAGCATTACTTGCTGTTGAATGGGCAAGTTTTCCATTATCCTCCGCACACCACTAACGCTCCCGCGAGATTCGAAAATTCGCACGATCTCCGCAATGAACGTTTTCGGTCTGGACGGCTTATTCTTCACAGAATCGATTGCCGCCCTGCAAACGTCGAGAGCGAGCCGAACGTCTCCGTTGACGGCGGCAGTCTACAACGTACAAAATGAAATCCTAGTCAGAACTATCCCTAATCGCAAATAGCCAAGCTGCTCTGTTCGGTTGCGCGTTCTTGCAAGTGGCAGGCTCACCTTTTTGGCACAGAGTTTGATGGCGGGCAGGTCCATGACATCTTTCTCGATCCTCTGCAGAATTATTTTTTCCATCGCGTCGCTCGTGTACGGCCTGAAGGGGAAAACGACTGGTACTGACTGGCATGCTCTCAACCAAGGCAAGAGTCTCTCCGGTAGATCAACAGAGTTGGCAATTCCTAGCACAATCGCCTCGCTACATTTTTTTGGGAGTTCGAATACGGCGTACAACAGGCTCAAGTCTCGCGTGATCAGAAAATCAAGCTCGTCGAGAACGAGGATTGTCTTCTTCCCCTTCTTCGACAGAGTTGCAATCAGGTTCGCCTCAGTCGACTCGGAAGTAGTACTACCCTTGATCCGGTCACAGAGCGTTCCATAGATGGCCCTAGGTTCGCCCTGGGAAGCACAATTTACCCAGATAGATCTGTATCCAACTTCACGAAGAGCGTTCTTTACGGTCAGCGTTTTTCCAGTTCCGGGTAGTCCACTGACGTATACTGCTCCACCTCTGTCAGCCTTCAGTATTCCTTCGAGGGTATCCTTCAATTGCAGGGCTTCTGATTCCCGCCCGAGAACTTTGTCCGGAACGAAAGACAGCGACAGGCGATCCTGCGACCTTCTCCACCATTCCGTCCCGGGCTCAGTCTTTTTTAGCTGATGTTCATTTCGCTCAGCCTTTTTCACCACTCTTCCAATCGGAAAAAGAGGCTCGGCCACCCTTGCACTTCTGGCCGGTCTTCCCATCGTCCTGCATCAACACGACACCAAAACGACCAAAGCCTAGATGACTGTCCTGCCATCCTCGCTACTAGTAGCCAACGTCCTCTCGCACTTGAACAAGGATCAGAACGGTATAAGAAGATACTACTCCAACCGCCTAATTTCCAGGGAGAGAGAGAGAGAGAAGAAAAAAAGATGAACACAAAAAATTGAAGAAAGATGCGCTAACAGGTTCAGGCGCGGGAGACTACATCTCCGCTCCCGCGCCATAGAATATTAATCACTACCCCCTACCCCCGTAACAGAAACTTCCTCGCGCTCTGTTGATCTTCTTCAACCCACCTGTTCAACAAACTCTCGAAGAAAAGACTTGACTGAATGTCCATTATAATTTACTTGGCCAAGAAAGCATGGCGGATGATACTTTACAAGGCGACAGGAATTTACCCCCTCAATGGAAAATAGCGAAAATGAGAATATGATTAATTTATCTTCATAATATATGGATAGGGTTATTCTTTACCCCTCCGTTGTCCTATAGGATTTTTAGGAGGTTTCCCGCGTAAATTGGATTTTCGATGATTCCCGCGTCTATTCAGCCAATGATGTGTATGGGATATGCATGGCAATCCAAAGGCGTGGTCTGTTGGTGTTTGCTTGTCCAGGTTTGTTGGGACAGTTGGGACATGAACGTGCCTCGATCGCTTTGGGAAGTTGTGGGTGAGCTAGTTTCTGCGGAGAGTTCTGTACAAAGAACTTTTTGAACATGAGGGCTCGCAAGGCGAAAATGAGCTCGGTTTTCTGATTTGACCTGCCTGTAGGCTAGGTGTTGGTTACCTACGCTATTGAGCGCATCCGCTTTTGAGACAATGCCAACAAGGGTATGACCCTGCACCACTGATCTTTTCAACTACCTAGGACCTCCGTGAATACGATAGTGTAGACGTGCTGCAGGGAACTAGGCATCGTTTTCAGGTGGCGAGGTCGTCACGGGGCACGCGGTGCAGAAATCGCGTTTCCGATGGTTCAGAACTTCTTTAGAGTCCCAAACTCAGCTTCAGCAGAAAACAAAACAAAACCGAAGACCGGTTGGTCATCCGTGTGGCATGCTGGAAGCAACAGACAGTGAAGAGGACGGAGGGGGTCCTGGGGAAAGCAAGAACCACTTAACACGCCGAAAACCGTTTGCAGTTTCGGTGATCCACATCAGCACTGAAGAGGATCTCACATGTGCTCTCTAGTTCAATAGAACGCAGAAACAAACCCAAAAGTCTCCACGCTTTCATACCATCAACAACAACTCCGAAAAGCCTGACCCCAACTCCCTCAGCGGGACACGTCCTGTGTGGCTTCGCCTTGCCAGCCTGTACCCTAACCAAATGGTTCCTCTTCAATTCTAACTTTCATGGCTATCCTTCCTTTATTCGTCCCTGCTCGCTTAGTGAGCTGCTACCCTACATGGCCATTCGGTTTGTCACATTCCATATACCATTCCTACCTAGCCCCGGGCCTGCTGTTGCCCTACTCGAGGTGTGATCACAACATTCTTGTCAGCTAGCTTCTACAATCCATGGCTCCGAAGATCATATCACAACCAGCGATCTCCTAGCTTTTACGACAGAGTTCAATAACGGACCAGCAGAATTAATTCTGACTCGAAACTTCCAAACTCCTTCACCCCAGCTGTCCCAAAATCCACGCTCCCTGTCCCAATTTTTTTTCCTCTCCATCAGAGTTTTCCAAGATATTCTTTCAACCCAATCACAGAGCGGCAAACCCCTCCAAAAATTTAAAAAACTGACAAAAACAGATTTCAGCGAGAGAGAGAAAGATTTTTTTTATTTTTCTCCTTTTTCCGCATTGATCACTTGCTGCAACTTAATTTAACGCCTATTCCAACCTATCCCCTCTCCTTCCCTCCCCCCTTCCCTCCCCCCCTATTCTTTTCAGCTTGCAAACGTTTAATATCCATAGAGGTGTCCTCTTTATCAGTTAATACGCTTATGAACAAAATATGCTTAATATTAATAGTGATTATTTTGTATTTAATATCGTTTATGGTATATTTTGCTTTGAGATATTTAGGGCCTCGTTCCTCTGTTGGATGGCGTGGGGCTACTCAACGCTCGACAAAGAACTTTTTGGGGCGGCTGGGCAAAGGGTAGAAATATAGCTACCCTGAACCTACGTTCAGGGTAGCTATATTTGGATGAAAGCGGTAGACGAAGATGTTCTTAGCGTCAGGAGGGAGCAGAATGATACGGACATTGTATGTGGTTGGGTGTTGAGTGAAAGCAGTGCTACTCATGGCGGCGTGTTTGGTTAACGCAGTTCGCGATCCGGATTGTGGAGACGACGGAGAAGTTTCAGTTGTTGCTGTTAGTGCGGTGGGCGACGAGGAGGAGCAATGTAGTATGCCGAAGGGGAGGAAATCTGTGACTTTTGCTGATAGCGAAGAGGTGCAGTACTTTGTTTGTAATCCGGAAGAGAGGCTCCGGGTAAGGGCACAACCGTTCACGAAGCTGGTTTTGCGTATGGCCCTCTGCCTAACCAGTCCCGTCATTGCGCTATTTCAGAATTATCCTAGGATCACCTCTAGGAGAGCGCGACCTCAATTCCAATTGGAAATGCCTGCCGTACTGAGTCTCCCGAGGTGGGAATCTACCTTACGGACGGAGGGATCGTATACTTACTTTGAGCAGGTACGACCGCTGTATTGGTGAATTCTGCACCATGCACACTAGTAACTGATCAAGGTTCTAACCTGTATCTCCCCGCGACCTTGCAGATGTTGGGCGAGTGCAAAGAGGTGCTTACGGA
Organism: Rhodosorus marinus; assembly: GCA_029953675.1. NCBI lineage: Eukaryota > Rhodophyta > Stylonematophyceae > Stylonematales > Stylonemataceae > Rhodosorus > Rhodosorus marinus. The sequence continues at coordinate 2,570,853 of JAMWBK010000003.1, forward strand.
AGCCTCGAATGAGTACCAGCAGGTGAAGAGCCAACTGTACACTACCATGTGCAAATCCATGAGTCAACTAACAGGTTACGACGTCTAAGTTAAAAACTAGCTTCCACAAAGCGGACTAAGAATACCCTTATTCTTACATCAAAAAAAAGGTGACATGACGGACTCCCGTTTCTCACCAAAAGGTCGAATACTCCCAGCCTCAATACTACAATCTGGCTACATCCCAGGCGATCAAGATGCAGTGAGCAAGTCTAACGCAAACGGATGTTCTTCCAGCTCCGAATCAGGGAAAGTCCTTTGCCTCCGAGCCACATCTGCCTCACCAGTAGGAAAACCCTCAAAATATAAAAACACCGGCCTAAGTTTCTCAGTTCGGGAAGAGGGACTCCCACCGCCCCCTTCGCCCAGGATGTTCTTTTGAACAACAAGACTCGTCGACTTTGTCACCCCCAGTCGCGGTTCAAGCTCAAAAAAAGCAACCACCAACACCCCAAAAAGATGCTTCGCTCTTAATCTAAAACAATATAAATCGTAATTGTTCCTATTTCAATTTATTTAGCACAATATTCCAATTTATTTAGCACAATATTCCAATTTATTTAGCACAATATTCCAATTTATTTAGCACAATATTCCAATTTATTTAGCACAACATTCCAATTTATTTAGCACAACATTCCAATTTATTTAGCACAACATTCCAATTTATTTAGCACAACATTCCAATTTATTCTGCACAATATTCCAATTTATGAGGCATAATATTCCAATTTATTTAGCACAATATTCCAATTTATTCTGCACAATATTCCAATTTATTCTGCACAATATTCCAATTTATTCTGCACAATATTCCAATTTATGAGGCATAATATTCCAACTTATGAAGCATAATATTCCAATTTATGAATATCTGGTCTATTCTATGCAATCGGACCGTAATCCAATGCTTATTATGCACGTGTCCTTATGTGGATAAGTGGACAGGACTTGTGTGTTGTTTTTGGTTGGAAAATGGAGGCTCGTTTATATGAGCTCAGTGATTATTGTTGAATCGGAAACAAAAGTTTTAGGGAGAAAGGAGCGAAGGGTTGGGATGAGGGGGGTTTGGAGGTTGGATGGAATGGGAAGGGTATGCTGGTGATCTCAGGTACGATTGCGTATTTGGCATTGAGAAGGATGGAAGGGTCTGGAGAGGGTAGGCGCGATAGCGAGATGAGTCGGCTAAGCGCTGAGGAGGTTTCTCGGGCGGTGTTGCTGGAGAACCTATCGGCAGAGACGACGGATGCTGATCTGGAGGATTTCTTATCGATTTGTGGAGCTGTGGATCGTCAGAGCCTGAATATTGAGAAGAAGGAGGCCTTGGTTGTTTTCCAGGATGAAGAAGGTCGACAAGCTGCGTTGATGATTAATGGTGGGAAGCTGCATGGCTCTCCGGTTACCGTATCGCCTGTTCCCGAGGACTACGGCGCGGAGAATGGACTGGTGGACGAACTTGCTGCTGATGAATCGAATGATACGGGTATACCAGTGATAAGCGCCGACGAGCTAGGAGGACTAGACGATATGCGGAGATCCCGAACAGCTCCTGCGAACCCAAGCTTGTTTGGACCCTCGAGCGAGTGGCTTGAAAATATGAAACAAAAATTCCTCGACGCGAAGAAAAATGCTGCTGAAGTTGCGAAGGAGATGGGTGAAGAAGCCAAGGTTGTCTCTAAGGAAATCAACAACTCCATCCGTGGGTCGATCGCGGACGCAAACATTCCAGAAAAATTTGAGGCGGCGAAGAGCTCTGCCTCGCAGTCAGCAACGCAGACGAAGGAAAAGTTTGCTGAAATCGATGCACAGTACGAGGTTCGCGCGTTGATTCCAAACCGACTTGCTGTGACAGGCATTTTTTTTGGTTATTTCCCTGGCGGGAGGACATCTGCGAATAGAAAATCTTTCGCTGAATGCATGTTTTCTGCTTTCTCAGGTCTCGGAGAAGGCTAAAAGAAGCAAGGACGCAGCGACGAGCTTTTCAAAACAGGTAGATGAGACGCTGGGAATCACTACCGCGGCTTCGAACGTAGCCCACGCTTCACGGAACATGGCACAAGAGGTATGAGAGTCAGAAGTTGCAATCCTTCCCTAGTTTTGACGATTCCCCTAAAACTTAACTGGCACGTTTCCTGAACGAAACCAGGTAGACGAAAACTTGGGACTCAGTGAAACTACGAGACGCCTGACAGTCCAGGCCCTTGACAATGAAACCGTCCAGAGCACAGTGCGTTCGTTCTCCGCCAGCTGGAGCGCTTTGAAATCCAAGCTGATGCCCGAGGAAGACCCAGCACTGGGCCCAGCCCCCACTTCGAACTTGGATGACGAGGACGAGGGAGAGCCCCTGTTCCCCGAACAGGTCGAGCAAGACAGGCAAGAGGGCAATACCCGCGACAGTGCAGGTAATGCTTTGACCACAAATCAAGACTGTTGTTCGACGTAGACAGCTACGTTAGTCTGGCGTTAGTACTGTACATCGAGGGATGCCGCGATTTACAAGTTTTCTCTTGGAGAGCTTGAAGAAGCTCCCATTACTGTTCGAGATCCCAGATTCTAAGTTTGTGCTTGTCCTTTCCATCTTTTTGTTCTCCGAAATCATTCCAGAGCCGGCCGCGTTGGGAGTTGACTAAGGGAGCGTCGGAAGATGTCGTTCAGATTTTTGTACAAAAAACCAGACGTTTTGGTCATTTGCTTTTTTTCTTTGTTTGCGTTTTTTATGAAAGGTTCTTTCTCTTCTTTTTAGAATTCTATGAGCGCGGTTACTCATCGCTGGGCGATCCCCGGTGATGTCTGGCTCGAGAACAGAGAAAGTCAACGTCGAAAACCAGATCCCTTTCGTCACAAATAAAGCGGATGGATCTCTTTGTTGACGGAAGGGGAGTAGGTACGACTGCTCTGCTCAAGAGTCCCAAGAAAAGGAACAAATCCGATACTTTCGGACTACCCACGTTTAGACTCGTACCAGCTCCCATCCTTCCTCTTACTTCTTAGCTTTTAGAAACTTCACAACGACGCCAGCACATGATATGTGTGACCTGGCATCACGTACAACCCCAGACTCCCGAAGCGTTCAGAGTCGGCGCGAGCGGATGCCTGCTTGTTGTCGCTCTTGTTGCTGTTGCTCCTGCAACGCTACCGCCACTTGCACAGAGGTGTTGGGGACAAGGGCTGCTGGGCTCAAACTGGTAGATTCTTCACTGCAAGGGTCGCTCACTTATTGGCGAAGTACAAAGCCACCGCTAACAAACATGTGTTACAGTACGTCCATGACAACAGCAGCCCTTGCAATACTAGTCTAGCCTGGCAGATTACAACGAGGTTCTTCTTCCAAACTGGCTACCAAAGATACTGCTGGCATCCGGACCAGATTGCACGGTAGGCTATGATGCGATTACTGTCAGAGTCCTCCCATTTAAGTCTTTTTTAAGTTGCGAAGTTTACGGTGTGCATCAAAGCTTGCTTCATATACACCTGCCGCTAGTAGTTTCCACAGATCTTACTTTCCACGAAGCTCTGCTTCGAGACCGCCGAGGCTATCAGCTCAGTGAAACACGAGATGTCATATCATCTCCAGACGCGTTATCCTTTGACTATTGGCGAATCTCCTAATGGTTGCTCTACTTTGACTGCGAAACCCATCACGTCGTCGGCTGGCCTTTGCAGAAGGGGCAGGCCTCTCGCTCCGGTTCAGTGGCTAACATAGCCGTTGCCTGGGCCAGAAACCACGTTTATCTAGCTACGGAAGAAGTGCATTTGCCAAAAAGACCGCCATGGACACAAAAGCTCAAGCACAGCAGAAGCTCTTCAAACTTACATAATTCAATGTCGCTACTGCTCGGAGTGGATAAGACGATAGACGAAAGTGGTAGAAGAGGCGGTACATTTCCACAGAACCTCAGGTCCTCTCCAACTTCATGTATACCAGCAGATGCCAGCCAGCACGAAGACGTAGCTTCCCGGCTCAATCTGAAAACCGATTGGAATTCTACTCTTAGAAAGTGCCATTTCCGCAGAGTGCGGTTTGTCTCCAACACCAGTGCGAGATTCTTCAAGTGTTTTCAGTATAAAAGAAAACGGTTTTGGGATGGTGGGGGAGATATGAAATGAGTCCTTCGCAGTCAAGAGCTTCTTCTTCTAGAGGCACTAAGTGAACAGAAAAGGAACGCGTCAACGCACGCTGAGGTGAACGAGTAAGTTTCTGGGGAAGATATTGTGAACTTGTATAAAGGGCTTTCTGTTTTTACCAGCGCGTGTACCTTTTCTGTTTTAAAAGCGTTCTGCTTGGCTTACCTGCAGAGATGAAAAGAGAGTATGAAGGATGGGATGGTTCAAAGAACAATGTTGCACAGTGGGAGAGCCGGCTTCAGTCCTCTTACGTGCCGAGGGAGTGAGTTCTGATGGACAGAAATCTTGAACTTTTTTTGCGGTGGATTTTCTTTCCTGGAACGGACAGCTGTTGACGCTGAAGCTTTTTCTCGCTGTTGTGGCTCCTTTTTCGTTCAAAAGGACGATTGACCGAATCGTGATGGACTATTTCGTCGTTGAAGGTTACCAAGACGCTGCTGAGAAGCTGGTTAGCGAAAGCGGAAGAACCAGTCTGAGCGAGTTTCAAACTGTAGATAAGACAGCGCTGGCGAATAGAAGGGCAGCACGTATGGCTATTCAGAATGGACAGGTCCAAGAAGCTATCGATTTGGCGAAGAAGGTTGAGCCATCGGTAGGCCTCGTTTCTTGGTTTTGAGATGGATAGTTTACTGCAGCCGAGTTCTAACATGAGAGAAATGCTTCGTCTTATACTTGCTCGTCTCAGATTATTAGTTGGAATGTTCTCCTACGTTTCCACTTGCTGCAGCAAAAGTTGATAGAGCACATTAGGGCAGGAAATACAGCCGATGCCATTAAGTTTGCTCAAGAGGAGCTGGCGCCTTGCGGAGAAGAATGCGTGAGCTACAGCTGCGCCTTTCGTAGCTCTCACCAGTGTGCACAAGGAACTGACTCCTGTTTTTTATTCTACGCGTATCCCAGCCCGAGTTCCTGGAGGAGTTGCAGCGTACTTTGACGCTGCTGGTTTTTGAGAATGAACCAGATGGCACGCTTTCAGAGCTGATGAGTTTTGCGCAAAAGCAACGGACTGCGTCTGAACTCAACTCTGCGCTCCTTGCCTTCAACAAAGAGAAGAAAGATCCCATGCTGCCCTTTCTCATCAAGCTGATCATATGGACGGAGAAAAAACTCAATGAGCATGGACATCGTACTTGTGAGATCGACATTAGGACTGGAGCATTGTCTGAGCACTCAAGTACTTCTTGATTAGGAGTATAAGAAGACATATATTATGAAAACGGAGAAAAAATGGTAAATAATACAGTAACGATCGATGAAAACATCAACGAACGGGAACTATACATATAAAAACAAGAACTGTATGTGCCCCGTCGTTATTGGCACCAGAAAATTGTCCTAAATTGAGTAGCAACCAAGTGCCTCAAAACAGATTGCGCTTGGGAGACTTTTTAGAGGGCTGCCGTCTTGTTTCCAAGCGTGGACTGACAGATTCTGATCGACCCTTATACTGCTTTTTCAAGGAGGCGCGCTTCACGTAGAGCGTGCTGCTCTCATGTTTTGGGCTCGCGGCTGCTTTCACGCCCCTGAGGACCGGGCCGATTTCTGGCAACGTGACGCTTTCAGTTAGCTTTGGCGTTCCCGGAGCTTTCTTGGGGGGGGTTGGAGAGTGCATGAGCAGTTTAAGACGCGCGTAGAGGTCCATGGAGACAGGAGTTTCCACGCTCGCCTCGTCCCCACTGTCGGTGACTTCGTCCAGTTCAATGGACTCCAAGCTTGGTCTCGGCACACCAAAGTCATCCTCATCACTACTGCTGAGCTGTGTCGCCTGAGGTGATTTGCCAGAATCTCTGATCGTGACTTTCACTAAGAGGAGCAGAAATGGGAGAAGCGCTTGCGATGTCAGGTGAATTCACAGCTTGGAGGACCAACTAGACCAGTATCATGGTGGTCGTCTCACCTCTTCTCCAGAACGAGCTGGTTGGGTCCAGGAGAGATCCCTGACAGGCTGGACCGTTTCCACCATCTAGGGGGGACGTCATAAGTGCCTTCACTGGGTGTAAATCAGTGACTGGGAACGACAGGTCTTCCATTTCAGTCTCAGCATCGTACGAGCTCTGGGTGCTGTTGTTCAGGAGGAAGTCATCGTCAAATGCCATTTCTTCTTTACCACCGCTTATTTTCTGATAATCTGGAGACAGAAGTCCACAACGAGAGGTAGGGTCAGTGACTGGGAAGACGTAGAAGACGGCGTTCAGGTCCGTATCGAAAAACTCACCAGAGAACATATCATCCTCCTGCAGAAACTCAGTCCAGACCATCTCAACTTCGTTCTCCATCACTACGAGCAGTCCGCAACCGAAACTAGAGGGCAAAAAAAAGAAAGAAGCGCAGCCTTCCGACCTGATCGAACCTTCTTTCACAATCCAACAACAAGAACCAAAAGCTCATTGAGAGATCCAGCTGACGGCCTCCTCACACTGCCCCACCCACAATCAGACCCTTTATATAATACCAGCCCGCGCGAAAATTTCCCCGCACCCGTTTCTATCAACCTCCTCTTCCGCCACCTCCTTGAAACAACTCCAATAAATAAATAAAACCTGGGAGGCGAGCCAAAACACGACCCGACACCACCCCCCCCCCAAAAAAAAGTGCAAACAAAAATGCAAATAATTATTTGGATAATAAAATATTAGCGGATCTTATGGATGGAAAAACTTTTGCCGAGTCCGTTCCGTGGGGATCCATTTTGACAGAGGACTAGTAGATAGCGTCTGGGCTTTTTCGGAGCTCCGTGAAGGGCATATTTTGGCAGACTTGAGGGCTTTTTGGATCGATGGGAAAAAGCATCATAAGATGAAAGAGAAAATATAGGGAGAAGCTAGACGGAACCAGAAAAAACAAAATGGGGGTCAAAAGCCTCCCAAGGAATTTTCTTGGAAGTGCAAAACCGACACCAGAAATGGGTAGGAGGAGGATGGGGTGAGGAGCAGAGGAATGAAAAAATAACATTCTCAGTTACAAAGAGTGGGCCGATTGGTGTGCTTTTACGTCTATTGGACCTGGGGAAATCCGCCTCCAATCCGATCAGATCGCGCCGCGTGCAAGGGGGATAGGAGAGGCAGGAGGATTCTCACAAAATAACCGGCAAACTCTAAATCCCCCTCCCTTCCGCGCGCCCATCGATTGCCTTATCGCTCGTGAGCCAGCAGCGTTTTTTTTTGGTTCAATGATTTCCAACTCGCCACATTGCGAAACCTGATATCGAAACGAAAAAAAAAACCTGCTGGGCGGGGAAACAGGAAAGCCAACGTACTCAGAGAGATTTCTGACTACGCGGGCCCCCGGCGGAGGAGAGGGCATGCCGGGTGTTCTCACGTTCCATAAAAAAAGGAAGGTTCATGTCAGATTCAGATGCTGAAACGATGATCCAGGTATTGAGTATCTCCTTATCTTGTCATCTTCAGCCCCAATATCCCGCTCGTTAGTCCCTCACCCTTCCCCCCGTCCCATGAGACGATACTCCCCTTCACAGACTATCAGCCTGTAGATTGGTGGAAAAAAAAGGGAGTGGGACAAGATCCTCGTAAATGGGCAAATGGGAAATTCTGAAAGTGGGACAAAACGCTAAAAATATTCAAATATTCATGACTTATTCCTGGATAGTTGTAGTGGTACTTACTGAGCCTGAGATGTGGGCAGGGTTTTTTTCTCGTTCATACCTCCAAAAATCTATAAATAAATTGACAAAATATAATAGAATAAGGCAAATTTGGAGCTGGTGGTTTCTTGGAGGTTTAGAATTTACTATTTTCAATTGTTTTGTATAGTGGCTTAACGAGAAGGTCTATTTTTAATAATAAAGGATTGATTATTGTATTATGAGATTTTTCATGAGAAATTCATCTCATTCTGCGCGGGACATCGGTGCAACTAGAGGAAGGGGTGTGGAAGAAATACTTCAAACAAAATTGTGTTGATAATGTTTGCATAAATAAAGAAAATAAGATTCTTGAGTCGATTGAATGCCCCTCGTCAAACTTGTCGAAAAGAAACAACTCCGCCCTTGGGATAGGATATTTGTTTTTTCATTTAAAATCGATATCCGTTTCCCGACGCCAAAAAAAAGGATGACGAAGGGGTAAAGTATTTCAACCAATTCCGTGTTTACTTAGAAAAACAATTCATTTAACGCATATTTCTAGAATTTTCTCGCAATCAAAATTCTAACCCCTGCTACAATCTGCTGCTTTCTGCCCATCCAATATCCAACATTGAAGTACGGAAATATTCGGAGCATTGAACATTCCCTTCTTTCCCCTCCCCCGCCCCGCCCCTCAAAAAAAACTAGGCCACCATTTGCTGCAAACTGAGTTTTGTCTTCAAACCAAAAAAATGGAAATCATCTATAATGTTTTACATGAATTTAAGTTTTTTTTCATTTGCAAGGTGAACCGCGCAAATTGTGAATGTTTGACGGACAGGTAAAAATGAGTAGATGGATATTGCCGTTCTATGTTAAAGGAAATATATATCTATCTATCTATCTTTTCTAGTTAGAATTTTGTAAATAAATAAACTGGGATTGCCTTTTGCTAGTTCAAAAGCTCCATCCACATAGTTCATTTCGGAATACGGGCGGGAAAAGCCTCCATTGAATATTATTAGAGAAAATTGGGTGAGAGTGCTATTGGGTTTTTCATGGGAGGAGGCTGGAGAGAGTGGGGGGGGGAAGAGATTCTGGCTGCTGGCTGGGGAAACTTCATCGTTGCGGTGCTTTGATGAGTTTTGATTCTGTGCAGGTAAAATGATCCGTGAGAGATGAGATAATCTACTTTCTGCAAGTGAGATTGGCCTCTACAGGTCTTGAGAGAAAGTCACAGTGATATCACAGCTATGGCCCGGTAGAGCTTTTTGGCGATTACTCTTCGTCGCTTTCCATGGATTGGCAGATCTTGGCTTTTTTTCCCCATAAAGCGACTCGTACTTCAGACGCGCATCGGAGGTGGCTACAATCTGGCATATTTTCTTGAATGTCCGAAGATCACAACGTTTGGATTGCCAATCCGTCTGTTAAGCAAGTTATCCAATCCTACACTCTTGAAGGCTGCGTATGGCGGGATCCAAGGGCTTAGTGAACCCTCTTCAAAACTGAGGGGATAGCTTTTTGGGACCTGCACACGAGTAGTGAATCTGCCGTCGCCACTGACAAGCGGATGTGCGCAGACCTATGCCTCCAGACTTCTTCAAAGACTCCGCCTGCTGCGAAGGTCGCGGCCGACTGAGCATAGCCGCCAGCAGAGGGAAGCATCAAGCGTACGGGCTCCGCAGAGGAAGTGAGCTGATTGCTGAGACCGAAGTCGGGGAATCGTCCTCGTTAAATGAGTGCTGGGGTTCCGGAAACAGTTGGATTTCTGATTCCATTGTAGTCTTGCTACCAAAAGTGTAACACTTTCTGGCAAGAAGCGGGTTCAAGCACTCCTTCTTGTAAGGAATCGAGCAAAAGCGTCGGAACAATACTATGGTTGAGGCGCCTGTAGTGCAGTAGACGGTTGCATAACGTATCCAACAGGAGTCCTGCACGCAAAGGCCCCAATCTCCTGTCTACGAGCGTAACTAAGGGAGCAGCAGCAAGAACACACATTTCCACCAGCGCAGTGAACGAACGGTACGCAGGTATGAGCACCATATCCACTCGCCGGGAAGCTGTTGGAATTTTACAAAGTTTAAATAACGCTATTGAGTCTATAGGAAAACTCGATAAGCGCCGACATATTTGTTGGAATCGGCGATCTCCTCGTAGTGATACCCACTATCCCGCAAATAGCGCCCAACCGCGGGTTTGAGTCGAGGCGCGCCATGAATCCCACGGCTGTGGTGACCCGATCCCGTGAGAATACGAACAGTAGTGTGTTTGGTTGCTCCCTCGAGCTCCAGACCTAATCGCTCAATAGCCTCCTTAACGTGCAAACCGTGGAGATCCAGTTGACCTCCCGCGATGCCTCGGGAATTACGATATCGGAATATCGCATCTGCTGCAAGGGCATGTTTCTCTTTCATCTGTAAATTGTACGCGCGTCCCTTACTGGCATGCTGGTGAGCTGCGGCCCCGTTGCCAGCCGATGACGCTGCCGCAGCTTGAGCGAAACAGTGATTTCTGAGACGTGCGAGATCGGACGCCTCCTCCCGATACCTTGTGTAAAGTTCACTGACGGATTCGCCTGTTTCCACCCATGCCTCAACGCCAGTCGTTTGTCGAACGTTGGTGCTAGAGCCACGCGAGCTGGCACTACTAGCAGAGACCCTGCTGCCGTCGATGCTGGACCAGCCTTTTGGTTTCGTGTAACATTCTGAAATGAACATCTTGGCGTCCAATACGCTATACTTGCACTCCTTCAGAATGTAAGCGACGTCCTCGGGGTCAACCCACGGGAACTCATCGACTAGGCTCCTCTCCTTCGTAACAGATGCAAAATCCAGTCCGGGCTCTCCTGGCTCTCCAGGCTCCCCAACTCTGGCATCGTCTACGAGAGACGGGAATGCGGAGCTCCAGGCCGAAACAGCTGCATCGTATGCTTCCTTATCAAACAAAGAAGCGTCCTCGGAATTCAGGATACCGCGCACTTCTGGGTCATCCTCAACTCTGCCCTCCTCCTCCTTCGGAGATTCCAAAACCACGTCATCCTTCTTCCGATCTTCAACCGTGCTTGGGCCGTCCAACTCCTGCGAAAGCTTCAAGCCTTTTCTTTCTTTAAGATCAGGAGAAGGTTTTGCGACAGCAACTCCACCCATCAGACTCGCGAGTGCTTCGCTGTCGCCCATCTCAATCGCCTTGAGAAGCGCATCTTCAGTGTTCTCCATCAGCGCACTTTGGAAACAGTACTACTCCATCACAACGCTCACAGAATGCTGCGGTTCACTGAAATTAAGAGTACAAAACTAGGGGTAGAACTCCTGCAAATTCCAGCCAGCTTGTCTCAGAGAACTTATAAGAGTCCGTCCGTCTCTCCCCTTCTGCCCACCCTGTTGGGCTGAGTCGTTTTAGAGTTGTTCTATGGGAACGAATTTTCATTCGGGCCAGCAGCGTCTGTGAATTCCTCGGCTTTTCTAAGTTCACAAACTTGGTGTTAACGAACGCATAACCAGATACAGTAGTACTAGGGTCTCGATAGTACTATTTTGAAAGCAGTTGGGGGGGAGATAATTGGCTTTGCACAAGCGCCATTCGAGGCGGACATCCTGAGACCTGCTACGGTATTCGGACCAGAAGCGGGCTGAAATAGTGCATGAGGGTTCAAGAAACATCACAGAGAAAGGATATCCATAATTCTCACGGAATAAATCCTGTTCAGAAGTAACCACTAACTGGTAAGCAACGTTGACAGCCTCGTCACCCACCGCTTACTCGAAGCCGCTTCACTACCAGATATCGCCCTAAACTCAACCAAAAATACTCAAGCAACTCCTTCGAACCAGAAATATACGTTAATCTCCAGTTTTAGTCTGAAAAGTACTTGCGAGGTACAACCCATAGGTACCTAAATAAGCCATAAACATCAAAATTAGGATTTAATATCATTTATTATAAATTATTAGGTTTCCAAATAATTGTAAATATTCCTTTTCTAATCCATAGTACGTATTGTTGGTTGCCTTGGTAGATGGAAATGCTGCCTATATCAGGGATAGCAGACCTACTGCTATCCGTTATTTTGTATAGAGCCAAAACAGCGCCTCTATACAAAATAAAAGAAAAAAACCTGAACATAAAATATCGCTTATACGATATTTTGCTTCAGTTTTAACTATATAAAAGACGACATCATATAAAATAATATTTAAATGTAGTTATATGGTTAATAATCGTTATATATTAATCAATTTATGATATTGGGATCCTCCTTTGTGGACGTGACTCTAGGTTGGGCCTTTGGGGCCGACTGGATGTTCGGAGGTCTTCCAGAGCTTCATGGCATTGGCCGAAGACTTAAATAGAAGACGAAAGTTACATTAATCGTGAAAGGTAGAGAAGGTGGAATGTGATACACAGTAACAAAACCTACCAGGCATTTTTGGATTCAATATTTGACCGCCCCTCTCCCAAACCGTCGAAGCGACCTAATCCAGCTGGAGGTTCGTTCTAGCAGAGGCTCTTCGACTAGTGCGCAAGGGCCTTATGGAGCCCGTTTAACCCCAGAACAGGACATCCGAACTACACACATCGTCCCCCCGGTCGTCTGTCCTCATCGCGGTGGATTGAGAGACCAGCGGTGACCTTGCTTCGAAGAAGCGTTGGTGGTTCACATTTCTTGAACTGAAAAGAGTGGACACCGAACGGAAGGGCCATAGCGTGAATAACGTATCGAATGAATTCTGGCTCAGTGGGAAAACCAGTCTTGGTTGGAGAGCGTGTGGTGAGCAAGTGAGTAAATGAGCACAGAATAGGAATAATAAAGTTCAGTGCATACGCACAGAGGTCTGGAATGGAAGTTGTGCCTTGGTTGTAGTTTATGGACGGGTGAGGTAGGGAAGTTGGAGAGCGTGGGGTGGGTGTCAACTTTGTTTTCTTTTCCGGTTCTGAAACGGAGCGAGGATCAGGAATTTCCCCTGTTTGGATATTGAGCCTTTGTGTTTTCGCGGAAGGTATGGGGAAGAAGGTGCTGATCGTGGGAGGAGGGCCCGCGGGATGTGCGGCCGGGGCTACATTCGGGATGAGAGGGGACGATGTTACAATTGTGGATATGAGGGAGGACTTGAGGATCAGGAATGGAGGACCTGGGCCCGAGCAGAGATCTATTAATTTGGCTTTATCGACGAGAGGCCTGACGGCGTTGGATGCGATCGGTTGTGGAGATGGCGCCAGGGAGCTAGGGGTTCCGATGCATGGGAGGGAGGTACATGCGTTGGATGGAAGTACTCAGTTTCAGCAGTATGGTCAATTTGGACAGTATCTTTTATCTGTTCCCCGGTCTGCACTCAATGAACTTGTGATAGATGCGGCTGAGAAGAATGGGTGTCAAGTTCTATTCGGGCATAAATGCCGTGACCTATCCTTGGACGAACCGAGTGTTACCGTGGAAGTTGGACAAGGAACGGAGCGCAAACTGCAGGCCGATCTTGTGATCGGAGCGGATGGTGCTTTCTCAAGAGTGAGAGCGATGATGATGCGCAAAGAATGGTTCAACTATTCTCAGGATTATATCCCAGCAGCATACAAGGAGTTGTCTATATCTGCGGAGAATGGCAAAGACATGCGGCTGGAAGCCCTTCACATCTGGCCCCGGCACCAATTTATGCTCATTGCATTACCCAACCTCGACCGGTCCTTCACCTGCACATTGTTCTTGGACAGAGACCAGTTCGACAAAATCACAACACCTGCGCAAGTGAGAGAATTCTTCCAGAAGTGGTTCCCAGATGCCCTCGAGCTCATGCCAGACGTCGACGTTCAATTTTTCAACAATCCAACGCCGGGTCTTGTGACTGTCAAGACGTACCCATACCACTACTCCGACAAAGCACTTCTCATCGGTGACGCTGCACATGCGATAGGTAAGCTTGGGGATGAAACATTCTCTTGCTTAATCCGCAGGGCACCTGTAGCTATAATTGTGGTCAGAGAAAGTCGGACTAGAATGCGCAGTCGCAGTTGAGCACAATACTTGATGATCGTCTTGTCGATCATTTGCTAAACAATGCCTTTTCTCTCGTGTCTGGTATCGGACAGTTCCGTTCTATGGGCAGGGATGTAATCTAGCTCTGGAGGACGTGCGAATACTTTCCGATCTCTTGGAGGAGCACGGTGGAATATTATCTAGTGTTCTCCGCGAGTTCACAGAGAAGAGAAAACAAAATGCTGATACGATTGCAAAGCTTGCCCTTGACAACTACTCGGACATGGCCTCGAGAACTGCTTCCGCGTACTTTCAGATGCGGAAGAAGATCGGTCTCGCTTTGAACAGGTAAAACGAACAGAAGAATGTCTCACCCGGATTGTTTGCGGAGGCGTGCTCTATTTCGCGGTCTGAACACCCCTCCCGATGCTTGTTCTCGAGTAGAATTGCTCCGAAGACTTTTGTCCCGTTGTACACGATGATTTCCTTTTCGAACGTGCCGTACAGTGAGGCAGAGCAAAGCGCGCAGAGAACGGAAAGAGCGATCACTAGCCTGTTCTCAACTGCCGCAGTACTGAGTGTGTTGGCCGCAGGAACTGCGGCGACGGTTGCGGCAGTGAAGACGTACCAGAAATCAACCAGATCTTGATGGTGTTCTGTTTTATTTCAAGGTTACGGCGATCTCGAAGTCCCTTTTTTTGTCAGATCCAAGAGCATGGGAAGCCTGGAATGGTTCCCTTCTGTACAGAGCCTTCCTCTTTTTGTTTAGAATGTACTGTTAGGGTTTCAGAGATCAGGAAGGGGAATCACAGGACTCGTGTTCGGTAAAATGTTGTACAGAACCACCAAGACGAAGACCACAACGAAAACAATACCAATCCAATTTTGCTTGTATGGAGAGGCCGTTTCCTGCTTGAGCCTTTCCCGTAGCTTCTTGTCAATCTTTGGCTTTCTTCTTCTAGGCTTTGACTGAATGGATTTAAGATCAATCCAATAGTCTTCTCCGGTCCTAGGGTCCGAAGGTTTTTTCACAAGCGGCCGAGTTTCCATCTTGTCCCAGTCTGGCTGCATCTCACCAGTCCTTCGCTTCCGACGAAGTTTCTTGCTTCTTTGCGATATTCGCCTGCGCTCGGACTCGGTCTAGAAAACGAACAAGGGGAAACATCAGAACTTCCCAAAACCTACATGAAAGGCAACCGAACCCACAGAATTCCAAAAGCTTACCCTCATATTTGTAGGGTCATTCGGTCGCTGCACAGTCCTCTCCTCCTCGGTCAAATACTCTTCCAACCCGAGCAAAATTTCGTCCTCACCCTCGGTCAAAATCTCCGTCTTCGGGGGAACAGGCCTCTCCAGGTCATCACCAGCCTCCTCCTTCGCCTTGAACACAGTTCGAACCCTCCTACGAGCACATACTGTACTCCTCCTCCTTCCAGGTACCAGACCAAGCACCGCTCCAGGCCCTCCTACAAACCCAACCATCCCTGCCCAGCCCCAACCCCCCGAACAAAAGAAACTCTTCCCCAAAACTACTCCCGCCTCCTCCCCAAAAAAATCACTCCACAAACGCCCTCCATCCTCCCCCGCAACCTCCACTATCAACCTAGTCTTAACCCTTGATATACCGCCCCAGCGCCCAATCCCAAAATCCCAATTATTCCCAACATGCGGAATCCCCACGACCATCCCCAAAGCCACATGAGACCACAGCCACATAAAGTCCCCCACCCAGACTAGCGTCTTTTTGGCAAATCCCCCACATTTAAGACTCTATTTCTCTAAAATAGCATTTCATAATTTCATTCCAAACAGTATTCTGCTTGAGCAGTGGCCATATCTAGAAATATTAGGATCTGCTCGACTTTATTCATGTCAAACAAGACCCAAATAAGAGATGAGATATATAATTATGATACGTTTGAATTATATTTTCAATATTTCATATTATCTAGATTTATTTCTTATATTTAAGATTATTTGTCCCTAAAGAGGGAACTGTACGAGGACGAGATCTTGCACTGGCGCCTGCGAAGTATCTGATCGTAGGGTAGATAGTAATTTTGATAGATTAGATGGTATATCCAATACGTATTCTGCTTGTAGGGATATTGATTTATATGAAGCAATAAATGTGTTTTGATTGACTGTCTGTCGTTGTAACTTGGATACAAAGAAAAACACCCAGGCATCGCAGGCAGTGTGGAGCGCTGATCTGGACACACAATGGTCCAGTATTCTATTCTCAGGTCAACGGTACATAGCATGCTAAAAAGCCATCGCACCTAACCCCATACGTAACCCCATTGCGCATGAACGTGACTTTCATTCGCCTTAAGACGAAGCTCTATTGGGGTTGCGGGGCTGCGGGGCTGCATCTTGCTCACGGACGGAGACGATCGGCGATAAAGTCCTTACTGAAATATCGCTCGCTGAAAAAAGGCCCCTAGCATTCGATGGTAGCAGACTCCAAGTCCCGGCTGAGAGTGCGGACACCCCCATCGGACGCAAACCGTTTCGGGCTTTTTTGTCTCTGCCGTGATTTCCGTTGCTGAATATGCGGAACGAGATAATGAAGGTGAGCAACCGATCAGCGATGGTATCGAGTGGTTTGGGTAGGGAGGGTTCGGACAGGGCGTATTCTACCGAAGAAGCAGGATGAGGACACTTATCTCAAAACCTAAACTGTTGGCTGATTGGGGCGAGGAATACGAAGAGCGTGCTGCGGAGTGGTGGGAGTTGTTCCTGGACCTTGTATTTGTGGCTGCGGCATCGAACACTGCGGACTCGCTGAAGGAGGATCTTTCCTGGCATGGGCTTCTAGCGTTTTTCCTTTTGTTTTCGTTCTTCTATTCGGGTTGGAGCTTCTACACGTTCCACCAGACTCGATACTATGGCAACTCGATGTACCACCTGGCCCTGTTATACTTTTACATTGTCGGGACTGCGGGAATGGTGGTCAATAGCGCTGGGTTCGAGTACATGGAGGGGTTCAGCGTGGCGGCGCTTATCCAGAGGATAGCTCTAATATTGATGTACCTGGACGCGTACATCGCGATTCCTCGAGCTCGGATACAGTGTAGAGTCGAGATCGGAACTCTCGGGGTGAGCTGTGTATGCCTCTTTTCATCGATCCTTGTCAAGAACAAGACGTTCTCAATTGGAGTTTGGATCATTGCCGCGATCTCGGAGAATATGTTCTATATTCTACACCACATTGGCTTTGCCCATTCCCATCTGGTATGATCCACCCGAGAGCTTCAAAAAACGAAATTCGCGAATGACAAGCTTGGGTGTCTGAATTCTTTTGGATCCCTCTGGCATAGGTACCGCTTAATATTGACCATTGCGCTGAAAGAATGGGATGCTTGCTTATGGTTATCCTTGGAGAGAGTGTGGTTTCCGGTGTAATCAGCGGCCACAACATTGAACTGAAATCGCGTCGTCTAGCGTACTACGGAGCGATGATGCTTACGATTCTCATGGCATTTTCGTTCGGATTGATCTACTACGCTGTTATCCCTCCTCGTGAACTCCACGCTTACCGCCGGTCTGTATCACACGGGATAGGTTTCGTCTGGGTGCATTGGGCGCTGCTTTCTTCGCTACTGGCGATGGGAACGGGAGTGAAATTTGTGGTATCATCGTTGATTCACGACGAGCAACCATCGATAGAAAGAGGTCAGGTTTATCTCCTCTTCTTCTCCCTCGCGATCTCCATGCTTTGCATTGTTGTGCTTCGGGCGCTGCACTTCTGGGGCATTCAGCCAACCGCATCGGACCCTCCGAGGATCAGGAGGATAAAATACTTTTGGTGGGCTGTGATCATCGTCTGGTTTATTATCCCAGTGTCCCTCGGATTATACTTTGGGGAGAGCTCAACTGCGGTACGACCGATGGTTGCCATGGTCGCCACTGTGCCATGTGTCCTTGGCTACGCCATGTTTGAGACAGTGCTGACCCATGTACTTGATACCGATGGCTTTGGCGACCTTAAGCCTGAAGGACTTGAAGTAGACAACACGATCAGGGTCGACTCCTACCACGCGATTAAGTAGACAACCGGAAGGCGAACTAACTGTTTGGAAGATTGTGGATTTAAAAAATAGGGTTTCCAGGCGCTTTTCAAGTGAGAGAGATATCGTTTAGGGTTTCGTGACCCATAAAAACAAATCTCCTGCAACGATCGGCCCTGTGTCCCAATCTCAACGATAGCGTGTAGTAGTGCAGCTTTGCCGGGAGCACCCGTACAGTGTTCTTTCTAAACTGTGAATTTCACATATGGAGTTGTGAACGACACAGGCGCACTAAAATGTAAAGCCAATAACGACTGGTGAAGAGATTCTCGCTTGGCAAAAGAAAGCCCACTTGAAAAGCTTGTCAAGAAGCGTCAATCGCAGGCCTGGTTGCTGTTTTCGGCCGATGAGGGTACGCTTTGCCAAGTCTACGACAAGCGTTTTTCTAGTTTCATCCCCAAACCTCTGCTTGGATTAGCTTCGCAATAGAACTGGCCTCTTGACACCATTGAGGCAGTCCCGGCGATTGCAAAGCATAGCCTGAGCCAGATTGTACATTGACTTTCCATGCCTTCTGGTGAAACGTGCAAAAGCTTCAACCCGAAGCGGAGAGCAAAGACAAGAGGAAGAGGACCCCTATACCTTCCATGGTGGCGGACTCGGTTCCTCTGGTTGTTAGGTCGCTGGCTGATTGCTTTTCCAAAAAGCCCATAGCGCTCGATGGTAGCAGACTCCAAGTCATGGGTGAGATTGTGGACGCCCGCATCAGATGTAAACCGTTTCGAGCTCTGCCCTGCACTGATTTCCGGTGCTGAACGTGGAGTAGCGAGATATTGAATATGAGCAAGTTCTATCAGCAATGGCATCGAGTGGTTTGGGTAGGGGACGGTTCGTTCAGGGCGTATTCTACGAAGAAGCAGGATGAGGACGCTTATCTCAAAACCTAAACTGTTGGCTGATTGGGGCGAGGAATACGAAGAGCGTGCTGCGGAGTGGTGGGAGTTGTTCCTGGATCTTGTGTTTGTGGCTGCGGCATCGAACACTGCGGACTCGCTGAAGGAGGATCTTTCCTGGCATGGACTTCTAGCGTTTTTCCTTTTGTTTTCGTTCTTCTATTCGGGTTGGAGCTTCTACACGTTCCACCAGACTCGATACTATGGCAACTCGATGTACCACCTGGCCCTGTTATACTTTTACATTATCGGGACTGCGGGAATGGTGGTCAATAGCGCTGGGTTCGAGTACATGGAGGGGTTCAGCGTGGCGGCGCTTATCCAGAGGATAGTTCTAATATTGATGTACCTGGACGCGTACATCGCGATTCCCCGAGCTCGGATACAGTGTAGGGCCGAGATCGGAACTCTCGTGGTGAGCTGTGTATGCCTCTTTTCGTCGATCTTTGTCAAGAACAAGACTTTCTCAATTGGAGTTTGGATCATTTCCGCGTTCTCGGAGAATGTGGCCTATGCTCTGTTCAGCTTTTTTGGCTTTTTCCGTTCCCATCTGGTATGATCCGTCCAAGAGCTTTAAAAAAGCGACGTTCACGCAGCAATCTTGGGTGCCTGAATTCTCTTGGATCCCTCTGGCAATAGGTACCGCTTAATATTGACCATTGCGCTGAAAGAATGGGATGCTTGCTTATGGTTATCCTTGGAGAGAGTGTGATTTCCGGTGTAATCAGCGGCCGCAACATTGAACTGAAATCGCATCGACTAGCGTACTACGTAGCGATGATGCTTACGATTCTCATGGCGTTTTCGTTCGGATTGATCTACTACGCTGTTATCCCTCCTCGTGAACTCCACGCTTACCGCCGGTCTGTACCACACGGGATAGGTTTCGTCTGGGTGCATTGGGCGCTGCTTTCTTCGCTACTGGCGATGGGAACGGGAGTGAAATTTGTGGTATCATCGTTGATTCATGACGAGCAACCATCGATAGAAAGAGGTCAGGTTTATCTCCTCTTCTTCTCCCTCGCGATCTCCATGCTTTGCATTGTTGTGCTTCGGGCGCTGCACTTCTGGGGCATTCAGCCAACCGCATCGGACCCTCCGAAGATCAGGAGGATCAAATACTTTTGGTGGGCTGTGGCCAGCGTCTGGTGTATGATCCCAGTGTCCCTCGGATTATACTTTGGGGAGAGCTCAACTTTGGTACGACCGATGGTTGCCATGGTCGCCACTGTGCCATGTGTCCTTGGCTACGCCATGTT
Source organism: Rhodosorus marinus (assembly GCA_029953675.1). Taxonomy (NCBI): domain Eukaryota; phylum Rhodophyta; class Stylonematophyceae; order Stylonematales; family Stylonemataceae; genus Rhodosorus; species Rhodosorus marinus. Next base: position 2,590,796 of record JAMWBK010000003.1, read on the forward strand.
CGAGACCGTGCTTACCCACGTACTTGATACCGATGGCTTTGGTAACATAAAACCTGAAGGACTTCAAGTAGACAACACGATTAGGGTCAACTCCTACCACGCGATTAAATAGGCAACAGGGAGGCGAAACCTCATGTCGTAGAATCTAGACCCGAGAATAGGGTTTTCAGGTTCTTCAAATGTGTGAGTTTCCTAGATCCTGTGCTTGACTACAGGGGGTCGAGTCTTGTGTCCCCTCCCACCCATAGCATCTCGTAGCGCGGCTTATCCAGTGAGCTCCCTAAATTGTTCTTTCTAAACTGTGAACTTTATCTGACAGCCAACACGACACGGGCGCAAGAAAACACTAAAAGACAATATAAACCGTGGACAGATTCTCTATCCGTGAAAGGAAAGCCCTCCCAGGAAAAAAATGTCAAGGAGCGTCAAACGCATGCCTGGCTACCGTTTTAGGCCAAAGAGGGTACGCTTGAAAAGTCTACAAACAGCTAATATTGCGTTTCATCCACAGCCTCTGCTCAGATTTTGCTTCGGAACAAGTACTACTACTCATTTTTCTGCGAGTTGTTCAATCTAAGGAAACCGGATCTCAATACCATCCGGATGCTTTGGTGGTGGGGGAGCCGGTTCCTCAGGTTCTTCTTCCTCTTCTTCTTCTTCCTCCTCCTCTTCTTCAAGTTCAGCAATATCGTCAACTTCTTCAACAAATTCGATGGGCTCTTCGTAGTCCCAAGTTAATGGATGTCCAATGATTTGCTGTAAACGCACAGAACCATATCTCTTTCAGTTTAGACTGCCTAGAATCCCTTTGCTGCCTTTGGGCTGAAAGCTTACCTCGCAACTCCCATGAATGGTTTCGGCGTAAGCTGCAAGCGGCAAGCTGAAGCTTTTGTCAGTGAACGGGTCCTCGATCATATGAGCAATTTCCTCAATGGCAAAGAGGGCCCAGGTGATCATCGCCACACCAAGAATGGTCTTCAAGCCCTGGCTATCTACCAGGATGAACGGCAGGGTCATGGCATACAGCGAAAGGAAGCGCGATGTGTGCCTTGAGTACGCAAGCGGCACTGGAGTCTTGACAATTCGCTCACAGGCGCCCATGACGTCCATCAGAGTAGTCACATCCCCCTCCATTGAAAGCCGGACAGCAGCAGCCGGGAGCTCGCCTGCAAAGGACGATTTAAAGATATGTTTGTTCGTTAGTTGGACGTATCCCCTCCCCCGTTCGCCAACATTTTGGTTGTACGGTGAGTGTTCACAAACGGTCAACGGTCCCACAGTATAAGGTCGTTACTTAGCTGCTCACCTTTAGGTCCAATGTCCTTTATCTCGTCGCGAATCCTGGAGGCAATTCTGTAAGGCACGTTTCCGCCTTTGGATATTAAATCATAGTCCTCCTCCCTTAGTTTAATAGGCATTTCGTCCATTCGAACTTTACCTGAACGTGTTATAACAAGAAAACACAACTCAGAAAACTCAGGCTCTGTTGCCAACTGACTGACGCGATTGGAGGATGTAAACTCCTCACCCTGAAGATGTTGGCCCAAAAGGTAGGAAAAGGCGGCAGTGAGTGAGACCACAGCCCTGGGATTTTCCATATTCGCTACAGCAAATGACGCAAGATTGCGGCAACGATTGATCAGGGTTCCCCAGAGTTTTCTTCCTTCCCAGAATCGGTCGTACGAGCTTTTGGTTCTGAACAAGAGCAGCAGAGAAGCAGGTACGCCCAGAATCTTATGTGGAGTCTCCGACAAATGAAAAATCTGCCAGGGTTATCGTTGAACGTAAAAGCGCGATTAGTTTCTTGCACTCAACGGGTGCAAAACTTTTTTTCTCGTCAAATCGTAAGGAACTCTCACCGAAAAATCCTTATTCACTTCATTTACCAATGCGATGACCACGCAAGTGCAAATAGTAAAGAACACGTGCGATCTAAGGTTGGAACAGTACACTCTCAGATATCAGAACACGAAGACACCCCAGTGAGCACCTTCACGCAAAAAAACCAGAAATACTTACTGAATACGCCTAATGACAAGAGATCTCGAAAAGTTATTGAGATTCCGCGCCCAATCCGAAGACTTGTACCTCTCCGGCCGCGCAATGCCAGCCAGAAAATCCAACTTCGGCACTTCCGGCTTATCCTGCTGTGGGGTAGTCACCATCGTAACAACCCGAACTCTCCTGCAACTGCTTCCCGGTGTTCGGGCCGACCTCACAGGCTTGACCGGATTAACAACGAAGCCCATCGCCTTACCACCCCAGGAAACTACACCGTCACGGCAATCCATACTTCAGTCAAAACAAGTCAAACCCACATCACCCAACCCCACCCCCAAACCCCCCTCTCACCTCACACCGATAACAGGCACACCCAAAATCAAACCACCCTCATCCAAATCAACATCCTCACTACTCACAGACACACAACCCAAGACCACACCTCCCTCACTCTGCCCACACGACACTCGATCCAAGCCCTCCGCCCCTCCTCCCAACAAATTCTCCCTCCCTCCTCCAAAAAACAATTACCCCCACCACCCCATCTTCTCTCCATTCACACACCCACCCCATCCCCATCCTTCCCCCCCCCCCAACTTCTTCGTTTGTATTGTCCCATTGCAAAAAAATAAACTTTGATCTAAAAAACAAACAAAAAACAAACAAAAAACCGCCACCCCCCTCCTTTTTCAAGTATCAAAACAAAAACCCGGTCAGTTCCTCTTCTCTCTCCTTCTCTCCCCAAAAATAGGAATCTCTACATTCTAAATCTTGTGATCGCAATTAGTTAATAAATTTTATGCGATCCTTCGGAGTCCCATTCTCACCCCCCTCCCCACCTCGCCTCCCCATCCCCCCGGGCGATCTGTTTTGAAATCCTGCGATCCATTTGTTGTTTTTTTTGATTCATTCGCAATTTGGAATATCCGGACATACATTTTTAACGTGTTTTTTTTTTTTGGTTTGTCGGAAGGGGTGGGGCGGGGGTCGGTAGGAAAGGAAAACGGGGGTTAAGAGTGTGGAGTGTTGTTTTCTAGTTGAAATTGTGAAAGACTAGGGTTTCGGATTGGGATTTGCTGGCATTAAACATCATCTATGGGGCGGACGGGATTGGTTGGGTTGTTTGGGGTGCCGGTGGGGGTTGGGGGAGGCGGGGAAAGCGGCACCACGGCGTCGTGCACTTCACAGAGCTATTTTTTCGAGGTTTGACATACTATCCCCAGTGTTTTTTTTTCTCCCGTCGGGTTCAGTGTGGCGTGGATGACTAGTCCCTCCGTGTCTGGATGGAAAAGGATAGATTGGTGCGATTGAGAGAGATGCTCTCTCGTTGTTGGTTTTTTTTTTTCCAGTCTGAATTAGCAACTTTATCTGAAACGGACATAGACGAGGGAACAATAACAAATCAACTAGCGGGAATTTTCCATACTTGATCGTCCCCTGAAAATAGGTCCCCAAGGACGGGACCTCAATTGCAAACCGGCTATCGTCTATACTAGAGAGAGAGTGCGCGCCTTCTGTGTGTTTTCAAAGCCCGGAATAGTTGTGCTTTGCGCTTTTCGTCCTCTTCAACCGATCGATCACATTTGCTTCAAAGAAGGTAGTGCTCCCAAAAGACCAGTTTTAGAGGATCAAAGGTAGTCGGACATCACTCAGTTAATTTGTGTCCAACCAGTTCCTAATGCACATGATACGATCGATAAGTTGACAATCCGAGATAATTTGTTTTTTGTTCTTCCCCTGATGCGTTACCTCGAGACTCCCATGGATGGTTATTGCGTAATCTCTGAGCGGCAAGCTTACGCTCTTGGGTGTGAAAGGATCTTCAATCATATGACCGATTTCCTCAATACCGAAAAGTGCCCAAGTGATCATGAGCACACTTAAAACTACCATCAGCCCCTCTTTGTCCACCAGGATCAACGGCAGGGTGAACGCGTAGACTGAAAGGAATCGCGATGTGTGTCTGGAGTACGCAAGAGGAACTGGTGTCTTAACAATTCGCTCACATGCACCCATAACGTCGATCAGGGTTGTAACATCCTCTTCCATCGACACACGAACCGCAGAGGCAGGGAACTCGCCTTTGGTGACAAGACAAAAAACAGCAATGTTTTGGTTAGTCCCGTTGGCCAGAGACTTTTACATGTTGAAATCGATATCTTGTGATTCGCTTGCTCTGGAAAGTACCATTATTTCCAACGCCCCTGATCTCCTCTCGAATCATCGCCGCGACCCGGTAAGGCACATTTCCACCCTTGCCGATTTCTCGGAGTTCGTCATCCTGCAGCTTAATGGGCATTGTAGACATACGAACCTCACCTACGCGAGTTAGTATTGCGGAAACGCTCAGATGTCCTTCCTTTCGATTCATTGAAATGGGTTGACTAGTGCAAGTCCTTACCCTGAAGATGTTGGCCCAAAAGGTAGGCAAAAGCTGCGACCAGGGGAACAACACGAGTGGGGTCCTCCATATTCGTCACAGCGAGAGACGCGAGATTGCGGCATCTGTTGATGAGCGTTCCCCAGAGTTTTCTTCCCTCCCAGAATCGGTCGTAAGCGGAGTTGGTACGGAAGACAAGCAACAGAGAGGCAGCTGTACCGAGGAGCATGTGCGGCAGGGTCGACAAATGGAACAGCTACGTGACAAACAGGGCATCGAGCAACCTCTTTTCAGATGAATCCAATGGACTCCTTGAGACTATACGGACACTTACCACGAAGTCTTGGTTAACTTCATGAGCCAATCCCACGGCAGCGGCCATAAAAATGTTCCAAAGCAAATGCGATCTGCAGAACGGAAGAAGCGCGACCAAAACTCAGACTCTGCAAGGACAAACGTGCACCTTCAAGGCCGCGATCGTGAACGACTTACTGAATACGCCTCAAAACGGACGATCTCGGCAGATTGGTGAGGTTACGCGCCCAATCCGAAGAAGTATACCGTTCCGGTCTCGCAATTCCGGCCTTCAAGTTCGACAGATCGGGGGGGCCCTGTGGCGCAGTTGGAGTACTGACTCTCGTCAGAACACGATACCTGGTACAACTCTTTCCGGTCGCCGGCGACGCCCTCACAGGCTTAACAGCCGGGTTGACAAAACCCAATCCTTCAAAAGAATACATTTCTAAACTCTCCCAACAAACAACAAACAAGAAAAACCAACCCAAGATCGTCAAAATACGACAAGATACCCAGCCAACACTCTTCCCTCCTTAACTCTACCCGAAATCCCTCCGAAATACGATTATGTATGACATCCAAACCATCTAAAAGTCCTAACGCCCCTACACCCACCCCCACCCCCCCCCCAACCAAGTCAAAACTCCAAAACAGAGGCTTTACCCCTACTAGAGATTTTAAGATTGTAATCACAAAAGGCCAGGCCCAACGCGCAACCATGGCCAACAATCCACAACACAAACATTGCACTTCCAGCGCACTCGACTTTCAAAAACGTCCTCGAAATCCGAGATTTTCCAGAATGGAAATCGCTCAGGAAACCCGAAACCAACAAATTAGGGTTTTCGTCTGCTGCTTAGGGGGTTTCGATTGGTGGGGAGAGGGGGGGGAGGGATGAGAAAAGGAAATGGGAGAGAGATGACTACATCCAGCAGTAGATGGAGATAAATTCCAGATTTCGAGAATATCCGATTCATTTCATGATTGGCTAGATGATACTAGAAAGAATATGATTGGAGAAAGCGTTTCATTCGTTTGTGTTTGGTTTGTTCTGATTGGTTGGTATTTTTTTTTCGAACGGAGTTGGGAGAGGGTTTTTAAATATTAGGGTTGCGGCGGTCGTAGATAAAGGGATACGGGTTGCTAGTTTGGGAATCGGGGAGATTTTGCTTTTTTTGGGTTGTTGGGGGGTGGGTAGGTTTCGGGCAGGTTCTTTGCTTTCTGGGTAAAAATGGCCTGGTGCTGGTTGACAACCCCGTGGCTGGATGCGATTATTGAGCTTGCCGCGGGCAATGGAGGCTGCCGCAGTTGTCACCCGCATACGCATCAAATGAATGCTCGGGACGTAGACCGATTTTGGCCGATCTTGGATCTATCTAGTATCAGCTCCTATCCTAGCCCTGTACGAACGCGAATTGTCCAGGATCTTCGATCTACTCGATGATGCTTTGGCCCTTCAGCAAATTGCTGAACCTGCTTCCGTGGGCTCGTGCTGCTTTAACATATAGGATGACTGGCCTGTGCAAACGACTATCCTTCGTCTGGATCAAAACCCTAGTGTAAATGTTGCACTGCGCTAGCCACCTTCCACCTCCCGATCCTAGAGGGTGAGATCTTGTCACGCTGGGTTTCACAGGATCGTTCTTCAGATCTAAGAGTTTGGAAGCGTGTATCCCGTAAGGCATCGTCACTGCCTCTCCACAGCTCCAAAGGAACACGCTCGAGCCGTTCACTTCCCAGCATCGTACACCCTTTTTTGAATACATTTTCAGCCATCTCGCTCCGTTAAACTGTAGTGCTTTAAAATATTTCACAATTAAACAACAAATGACGAATCAATATACGACAAATTGACCCATCGGCAGAAAACGTATAATCTGACTTGTCTAACCGCATAAAGGGCGCCAATCATCGTTGGAAATCGAAAATGACGGTTTTTGGAGCGGAAACGCTCCAAAAATAACCAATCATAACTTGGAAACGTTAGCAATCACCTAATAACAAACCAATCATCACGTGAAAATCCTTAAAATCATTATCTAATCAGGATGTTTCCAACGTCGGTTGAAGGCCACGAATTCATTCTCATCCGTTTGAAATCTCTTCAAAATTAAAACATTTTGTCGTCGAAGTTTGCCCAGCATGCCCCGCACCCCCTTCATCCGCTAAAGAGATTAGGACGCCTCATCGTTCTGTTGTCGAAAACGATTAAAACGTCATATCAGTCAAATTACACTACTAATTTTATAATCAAGAAGAATGTTTCGGCTTTATCAATCATTATATGTGCATCAATCATTATTGGCGTGTAGGAGAATAAGTAATTTTGTACCGTGAGAATACATCTTAATAGGAAGATACTGATGGGCGGTTTTTGGTGGATTGGTGTTAGGACTCGCTCGCTGGGATGCTCTGTGGAGGAAGGGAGCCGCTTGAGGATGAAATACTAGATTCCCCAACAGAAGCCCTCTCCTCAGATTGTTTCTGTGTTCACTTCGCTGTTAGTAGCGTTTCGGACCCTACGTCTGAAGAGATTGTGGCTACTTACGGCTTAGGGGCCGACTTCTCGTTTCCCTGATAATGGCTTTATCGCACGCGCACAAATGCTGTGGGTTGATATGACGCGGTGAACGCCCCTGTGCCGTCGGTAAGAGCTTGAGGTCTTCTGACAACAGTTGCGGAGCGAAATTTAAACACCGGACGAAGATAAGTGCTAGGAACACGCGTACCGGTGGGACGCTCATGGAAAGATTCCATTGGCGGTGTAGCAACCATAGGATTCGCGGATGCAGATAAAATCCTTTGTTGGATATTGCAGACGCCTGCTCTCATTCAGTTATTCTGTAGACAACACTCTCTATTTGTACATTTGCACGATTGACCCTTGGTCGTTCCAAGTCCTGTCCATAGGTTCCTTTTTTTTTCTCGTATATCAGTTTCAAGTTTGAACTTCCGAACTCTTCTAGACCCAGTTACATTGTGGTTGTGGGTATTATGACTTGCTCTCACAGTCAAGCCTCCACCTACGGAAAAGCACATGCTAATCGAGCCACTGCAGTAGATAAAGCGTGTACCAACTTGGGGTTGTCCCGGACATTCTCGGGGCCCTCAGGACGTCGCCTTCGCAAGTATTGGACTCTTCGTTGCAACAATTGATTGACCGAACAACATCTTCGGCTAATGATTTTCAGTCCTAAAATCCGATATGTGGTAACAGCCGGTGACACTTTCTCCTGGAATCATAGCTCAGAGGTGGTGGAATAGTTCAATTTTTACGGGGAGGGTAGCGGCAGGTGGTGGAATAGTTCAATTTTTACGGGGAGGGTAACTGGCCAATTGCCACATACTTGCTCCAGATATTGGCTCGGATGAGGTAGGCAAAGCTCTGGCGGAGTTGTTCGTTCAGTTTGAGGCGCTTTGTTGAGGTATATCAGTGCAGCAGTCCCTCTCTGAGAGCGAGGTTACGGAGACTACCCCGAAAAGGAATTCGGGGTTGCACGCCAAGAGCTTCGGAAGTGCGGGCTAGGCCGGGCAAAAGGCTCGCTTGCACGTTCTTGCATACCCAAGATCTGAGGGTCTGCGTACAGGACCTCGAAGCTGCTCTCAGGATTGTTGTTGTCAATCCTTGTATTGCCAACCCAAATAGCTATGTCTGATTCTCCGAGGACTGAGATTGAAGAGAAAGTGAAAGCTTTTCTGGACTTCAATTCTCAATTTTCTGGGCGGAGGACGGTGATCATCACTTCCGGAGGTGACCACTATTGCCGCTCTTACAATACCTTGTTGATGATCGTGTGTTGACTCTCGCAGTTCTTGTTTGGATGCATTCTTCGGAGTAGGGACAACTGCGCCGTTGGAGAGGAATACGGTTAGGTTCATAGACAACCTTTCCACTGGTAATCGAGGCGCGTCATCCGCAGAATCCTTTTTGAGAGTTGAGCGAGGGGACGTGAGCTACTCAGTGATTTTTCTGCACCGAAAAAGCTCCGCTCTGCCCTTTATGAGACACTTTGCGGTTCTGTCCGGCTCCTCCGGTGCCAGTTTTCTGGATTTTGACGAATCTAGTGGCGTGATACAAGGTCCGTTCCACCGTATATCCTCCCAAATGTATGCGTTGTGCTCGTCCTGCTACCATAGGTCTGAAGTTCTGGAACACTTGTTACCCTTGCGACACCCTAGTCGTTTCAGACGAAAACTTGAAGAGCGCTCTTCGGGACCGAAAAAGGGTAGGGGCTCTAAATCTGAGACTTTCATCGTTTTGTGCTTTGGGACTGAGGAAGGCGGCTTTTGTGAATGCTTGGGATTCCTTCAGGCGGAGAGTGAACGTCGGCTGCTTGAGATTTCTTTTGAGAGCGTGGAGGACTATGAGATAGTCGTTTCCTCTTCATGTCAAGCAGCTTCATCCCTCGGCAATGAGTTGATGTTTTTCAGTGCAGCTGCCGTTTCTGATTTTTACGTCCCCAGTGACAGCATGGCAGAGCACAAGATTCAAACCAGCGGGGGTGGTATGAAGATGAACCTCCATCCGGTAGGTTTCCACTGAACACCATATGCTTGACGCAGCAGTATTTTTCACGTTTGCGCATACCGTACTTGTCTCCAAAGTGTTTTCGCTTACGATTGAGAACCTGAACGTTCACAGGTTCCGAAATTCGTCGGAAAAGTGCGCAAAGGCTGGGCTACTGAAGCTTACGTGGCATCCTTTAAACTGGAAACTGACGTGTCCCTACTAGAGCAGAAGTCGAAAAACTCGCTTTCGAGCAATGAGGTCCATGTCGTGATAGGGAATACCCTCAAGGACAGGTATGAAAAAGTGACGCTGTTCACTTTGCAGGGAATTGGGGTGATTGAGAAGCAAGGGGTCTCGCCCATTAAGCAAGGGGTCTCGCCCATTGAGCAAGAATTAGTCAGTTGGCTGGTAGATGCCCATACCAAGCATATTGAAAGCTCGTGAAGCGGAGACACGGTCTGTCTTACCAGATAGCAGGCAACTGAAATTTCACAACTGATTCACAGCAACAGAAGCTCAACTGCTAAGAAATGAAAGGTATCTTTAGTGGTTCTGACTTCAGCATTGCCGATCAGTTGGAAGCAGACACTGCATGTTCTCGCAACAAAAAAAAGCCGAGCCGAGGAACACGTTCATCGTCTGCGGGATGAACTGATAACGGCACGGTGACAAACGAGGACGACACTGAGATCGGACATGGACTGAAGTGCATAATTTAAAATTTCTATTCGTAATTATAAGATATATAATGTCGCATAAGCGATAAAAGTTTTCATATTACAATAACATTTCATTATTTATTCAAAAATACACCCACTCTACGCGCGTACTTCTTCAAGATAAGAAACCTCTTAGAAATGTTTTCATCCACAATTCAAGTATGTACGTAAGACCTTCAGGTTTATCTTAGATTCAAGGATCTTGTGCGGAGTTTTAGTATTTTTATTAGGTAGTATGAAGGCTTGTGCTTTGATGGTTCAATATTTAGAAACAATCCCAATAAACATGTACATATATTCTAGACATGGTTTTTTGTAGAATGTTTCAAAACCCTAAAATACTGAACTACGATTTCTGGCACCCCTCCTATGCTGCTAGACCAGTTTTCCGTTCTCACCAAAATGAATAAAATAGTAATTTATTGGTGCTTCGGAGCTCATGGATCTGTGACATTGGTGCTATCCCCCCCGTTCTGGAAATACATTCTTCCCATTCTTGCTTATCGCGTATTTGTGTTTGACTAAGATTTCCAACCCTATGGATAGGCAGCTGAAAACAATAAACAAAAAAAAACGTTTGAAAATACTTACATCAACGATGATTTCAGTTTTGCTGAGCAGCCACCTTCATCATTATGCATCCATTGTATAAGCCGTACGTGGGGTTCACCAAGTAGATGCAGTAATACTTTGGGATTGCAACGGCAACAGGCTTCACAGGAGTTGATTGTTGGCAACAAGGTCGCGTAGGGGCACTGAATTAGTTGTGAAATTAAGTCCCTTTACTTTCTGGTAAACTGGGTTGCGCCCGGCTTCAAGGCTTTTCAACATGTTTGGGGTGATGGGGCATGGGATGTACTAGCCAGTCTTGCGGTTACGTTAGTCTGGGGTTTGGTTCTTAATCACCTCAATCTTACCCTGGAGTAGACCATCCACCACGTTGCTTGGCACTAAACAGCGTCTCTTTTTCATACTTGTCCCGTAAGGGTTCGATTTCTGTATTGGCATCTGTGCAGGTTAGGGCTCAGAGAGAGAATTGTTTTTCCCGCAAGCCAGTTTACTGGATTCCGGATGCATGTGGTAAAGGATAATGAAAATTCCTCCAAAAAAATAACAGTCAAGAAAACGGACACGTCCGATTATCTCAAAAAGCTCCTACACAAATGGGCCGCATCGTTCTTAAAATCATCAGGGTCCAATAGAACTTCATATCATGCAGAATCTTCATTATTTATCTCGAAGCTGACACCATGAATGGGCCACATCGTTCTTACATGCATCAGAGTTACAATTTTACATCACGCAGCATCTTTATGCGGATATCTCGTTTCTTTTCTTCAACCGAAAATTTTCTTGTAGAAACCAGGAACGTTCGTGTTTCCTCAACGAAATCCATTCGTCTTCTTCACAAAACTAAACGGGATAAGGGGAGACAACCCTACTCTTCAATCTCATCTCCAGAAGCTCCCCTTCTCCCCCACTCACTCCAAAGTTTTTCCCTGTATCCCTGCCTCGAAACGCACACCATGCTGCTCCTGCCCCACCCGTTAGAGTCCCCCGTCAGGGGAGACTGATGTCTGACGCGTTTGACAATAAGACACCGCCAAAATTACATTTCTACTGTCAAAACGGACATATCATCCGAATTTGTTTCAAAGAATATTTTACCAACAATATATGAAATGCTTTAAAATATTACTAGTTTTCTTCTCCATGTTTCGGTAAAAGGGTTCCAAAAACGAAACTAAAAAAGAGGATAATTCTGCCTTGGCAGGAAGGAAAAAAAATAGGATAGAAAAAATGGTTTAAGCAAACAAAAAAAGAGATGGAGGGTTTTGTGTCAGAGAACATAAAATTGTTGTTTGGACGGATGACGCGATAAAAGTAATATGGTTTGTTCTGGGTTTTTCTAAAACTTTTCGCACGGATTGACGAAAACGGTTGTCAAAAATGAGGGGTTTTGTAGAAACCTGGGTTTTTGAAGGTTTTGGGGTTTTAAGGTGAGGGTTGGCAGGGGAAGGGAAAGGGAGGAGCGGAGGGAAGGAGAGGCGGGTGTGGGGTGTATGGTAGTGTATTGAGGTATACTTATTGAAAGGTTTAGACCTATAAATACGGAACCTCAAGAACTCGATTCCCTCTGGTATCTGTGTTTGTTTGTTTTTTTCTTGCATGCTGTGGAGCTGAGCGCTGAGGTTTTCGACCGAGTTTTTTTTTTTCTTCTTTTGGTTTGGAGAGCTCGGAGAGCGAACCGGAGGTTGGGGGGGCGTTCTTATCGACAACTTTTGTTGCCCGTGAGATCCGCTACCTGTTTTTATCTGCTGTACCAGTTCTCTGATGGCGGGGTCCGCGACGCCGGAGCGTGCTCCCAGCAGAGGATTTACTGGGCTGAAGGGTCGCTTGTCGAGGAAGAAAGGAGCGGTTGGAGTGAAGACCAAGTCGAAAACGAGAGCGGCCTTTGATCCTTCTAGGTACACTGAGCAATCGGAGAGTGCTCTTCAAGGAAAGACGATAGAGAAACCCGCGGTCAATTCCTACGCCCTGTTGGAGAAGCACGATGCGGTGGTAGCTGGCGCAGTGTCACTCAGAAAAGCGAACATGCTTTCGTTTAGCAGCTGGGAGACATTCTACGCAGAACTCAGAGGAACAACTGTACTCTTGTATCCGGACGGGAACGCTCGTACTCGAGGAAACATCGATTCGAACCTTGTCGGCCTGTTCTCGATGGCCGGCTGCGTCTGTACATCAAAGGGAGGGAACGTTGTGCGGTTGAGGAAAGACGGTTTCGCAATGTTGCTGCGCGTGGAAAGCCCTGATAAGGTTCGCAGATGGATTGATGCTCTGGAGATCGCAGCGGGCCAGCACAGTCGACGGCCCTCCGATTTTCGAGTGATCGCTGCGATTGGAGAGGGGGCAGGCGGAAAGGTCTTCTTGGTGATGGACGTGCATACTGGGGAGAGGTATGCTTCGACCCCCTAACGTTGACCAAGTTTTCCCCCATGGAAGACCAGAACCCCGTTTAACAAAGGTATTTTCTCCTGTTCTTGCAGACTAGCCATGAAGAGCATTCCAAAGGATAAGGTGAACCAAACTGCAGCTGGATTTCGGCATATGGTTGACGAGAGACTATTGATGCAGCTGAGCGTTGGGCATCCGTTCTTGGTGCAGCTCCGCTACGCGTTCCAGACTCGGAAACGTTTCTATCTGGTTACCAATTTCTGTGAAGGGGGTGATATCTATTATTATATGTATCACAGCCAGAGCGGGTTAAGCGAAATCGAAGCGAAGGCTGTTTGTGCGGAAGTCCTATTGGCGCTGGAGCACATTCACAAGCTCGGGTTTATTTACAGAGATTTAAAGCCGGAAAACATTCTGCTGGACGGAAACGGGCACGTAAGGCTGGCCGACTTTGGCCTCTGTAAGCACTTCAAGGAGCCGCTGCGGCTTGCAAGAACTGGGACGATCTGTGGCACTCATTCCTATGTTGCTCCGGAAATGTTGACGGAGAACTATGGCGATTCAATTGACGCGTGGGCAATGGGAGTTTTCTTGTACAACATTGTTGTTGGTCAGCCACCTTTCGTAGCAACCAACCTTACCGAGGTTGAAGAAAACCTGAAGGCCGATGAGGAGATAACTTTCTACGACTCGATTATGTCCGAAAAGCTTATTGACTTTATTTCCGGGTGCGCTATATTTCCCATCTCATTACGGTAACAGGGCTAGATGCAGTACACGTGTTAGTGCATCAGGTATCTCAACAGGGCGATTTTTTTTTTCGTACTGTGTATGTTATTTTGGGCCTACAGACTTCTTGACAAGAAATCCTCCACGCGCTTGGGTTGCAAGGAATCCAGTCTCGCGGAGCTGAAGGAGCACGAATTCTTGGTGGACCTGAACTGGAACGATGTCCTCCAGAAGACGCAGCCCACCGAAGGGCGGCTGAGAATCAAGCAATCGAAGACGGGTGAGGGGAATTCGGATCAGGGTCTCTTAAGAAACTTCGAGCCCTCCGAGTGGAGGCACGTAAAGCTGGATCCTGAGGCCCCAGATCCAACGTACGGAAGACTATGGCCTCCCTTGGGCGGGCGGGAGCTTTCCGAGATGGACAACAACCTCCTTTTGGGGTTCGAATTCTCGTCGGCATCTGCATAGCCTCCCACCACAGGGCCCGACGAGCACTCGCGATACAGAATTTTGTGGAAGCCAGTTTATTGGATTCCAGGAATAGATTATTTTCAATACCTTCAGCATACTGACCATATCTACAAGTGATCTAAATCTGCGGACCCGCAGATGCTACCTTTGAATCGAGGTCCGCCGGTTGAAGCAGCTGTGTATACAGGTTGTTATTCTTCAGCAGTTCCACGGCCTGACAGGTGTACAGGAATCACAGACGCAAGCAAATCAAAATGGCAAAGAGAGAAGCACGGCTTTTGATTAGATCCAGGATGTTGTGTATGTCCTCAAACATAAGTACTTAAAAGTAATAAAATCGTATTCGTGTGAATCGAGGCAAGGTGTGTTTTGTCTTCTTTGAGGACTTCTCGCATACCTTGAGCACTTGCGCATCAGTCTTCGCTTCAGCAACCAGGCGAACTGACTCCGCTTGCGTCCTAGACCTTATCGAGTGTTCGAGCCTCCTACGTATTTCCGTTCCATGTCTCACAAAATCTAGTTTCATCTCCGCAGATATTGTGCTCCGTAATTGGTTCATGTGACCTCCGTCCGAGTAGCCTTCCTCTTTGAGATACTTTTCCAGCGACTCCAGTCCCAAATCTACTCGAGATTTGTACTTGAAGTCGCTATCGTCGACGAATTTTACAAAGTCCTTGTAAATGGTGTTTGTAACTACAAAATTGTCGGGCAAAGGAGCATGCAGCTATAGCAGTAGAGCAACCAGGTGCAACAAGAGAAAAAAAAAAAGGCTCGCGTACGTCAGCTCTTCATGAAAGGTCTATTGATAGAGGCCGACGGACAAGAATCGGCGAGAAAAGGAATCCGCTACTTACATTGGCGGCATAGTCATTTGCAAAGTAGAAGAACAGCCCCTTCTCAATCAGTGATGCCTCGAGTTCACTTAGTTGTGAGGCAGGGGCCACAAAGTCAACATCAATTCCCCCACCGTCTTTGACAGATCGACCGTGAAGTGTACGAAACTCCTGCGAATCAAGGGGAATACAATGAGCTTTCCGCTCCTACATTGCAGAGAATTCATCCCCTCAACGGCAACGCCGAAAACAACTTACCAGTCTGTCCGCGTCCAACCTTTCCTTGGCCACGAGCGTACCGTTATCTGACGAATAGTTTAGGGCCTGGATACACCGCCCGCTGGGCGTGTAGTACCGTCCAACGGTGTACCTTAAAGCTGTTCTGTAAGGAAGACTCTGAATGTTCTGAATAAGGCCTTTTCCGAACGTCTTCGTCCCAATCACAAGACCGACATCGAGATCCTGTACGGCTCCCGCGACGATCTCAGCCGCCGAGGCTGTCTGTCCATTTACTAGAATAGCAAGTTTGACGTTTTCTACGTAGAAATAGAAGAAGGTCAGGTCAGTTTTGCTTCGGATCAGGAAAAAAAAAAGGGCGAGAAAGCAACTCATGAAATGCACAACGAGGCTATCTGATTGTATGCGGGTAGCATCGAAGTGGACGTCAAGGATTCAAAAGCTCCGACAAGAGCTTTGCAAAAAAAAAAAAAAATCTCGAATTGTGTACGAGTCGAAGCTCACCAGGGAGCGCCGGTTGCCTTGAGCTTGTATAGGTCTCCGTGTCAGAAACCTCACGGCCTTTGGTTGTGACGATCAGGGAGTCCTTTGGAACGAGTGTTTCAGCAACCTCGACTGCAGAATTTAGGAGCCCTCCCGGGTTTCCTCTCAGGTCCAGCACAAGACCCGTCAACTTGGTCTCGTTCGAGACCTTGGCGATAGCTCTACGAAGCTCCGAGGCCGCGTCCTTGGCGAACGACTGGAGTTTGATGTACCCAATTCCATCCCTTGCATCTACGATTGTCGCGACAGGAACGTCACGTATGCTGACAAACCTTCTGTCAAGCTTGAACGTGATCCCAGAGCTTGTACCCTGCCGAGATACTTCGAGATTGACGGATGTCCCAGGTGGACCTCGTAGCATGTTAGTAACTTCTTCGATGTTGCGTCCTCTGACGTCTACGTCATTCACGCGGTCAATATAGTCCCCGGGCCTCACTCCCTCGTCGAATGCGTATCCTTCGAACGCGGACATTACAACAAGGCGGTCCGGATCCCGCAAATCTTGAGCCAGGCCAAGACCAACCCCTCCGTATTTACCGTTGGCTTTTACGTTCATCTCTCTCGCTTGAAGATTGTTCTCAAACTGTGTGTACGGATCCAATGAGCTCAGCATGGCTTGCATGCCCGTTTCAAACAGCTTTTCTTCATCCACCGGTTCTACATAGTTGCTCGTTATATCCTGGAAAATAATGTCAAAGAGTGCGACTTTTTCACGCACGGATTCTCCAACAGCCGCCCCATCTGGTACGAGCAGAATGGCCCCTGTAAGGAGCAGACCGGAAACCAGACCAGAGAAGAACAAAACCGGGCCCTTTGTGCAGAATTTGGTGACCGCGATCCCCACAGACTTCAGAAACGATAGCGCTATTCCAACAGCCTGCTGCAAGCGGCTTTTCTTGCCTTCTCTTCCGTCCGCTTTCTCCTCATCCCGCCCGTCTGCCCGGGGATCACAATTCAATATGACCAGTGAGGGTTTCCCTTGTTCACTTTTCCCCCTAGGGCAATGCCGAGGTCGTCGTCCGTTCAAACAGATGGTCCTACCACTCGCTGTTGCATTTTCAACCGCGTTAACCCCGACCACGAACGCCATCCCAACCTTTACGAGAAGGAAAAGCAAAACTTCAACCCAAGCCCAAAGAAAAGGGAAGCTACGCTCCACCCGCCTCTCCAAGAAACAAGAAAATTCCGTTCCAATTCCTGCTCTACTCTGTCATCATGCTTTTACTAAACCTCCCCGGTCACCCAACGCATCAAAAGAAACAAACACCCTCTCTCCTCACGCCACAAAGCTCAAAACCCTTCCGCCAAATCCCACCCACCTTCCCCTCTCCCCCCCTCGCAGAAACCCAGCCAAGCCAGGACAATCACATCCAGAACAATCAATTCCTCCCTCTACCCTTCCCCCCCCCCAAACACCCCCGCCAACCCTCCTCAAACCCTCCTTCCCCTCCAGTAACTCTCTAGAAAACTCCCACACTTTCTAAAACCCATCACGATCCATTCAAAATCGCCATTTTCTCCACTAGAACCTCACATTTTACCCTAAAAGCGAATGGATCGATTAGATGAAATGTTTTGGCCCCATCTTCCTCAGCCACAAGAAATTCCCTTTTTCAATCTCATCGCAGTTTTGCCTTTCGGAGATGACATCGTATCAAAAATAAACACCAAACATGAAAAAAGTGGGTCACAACCGAACAATATAGAAAAATCCTTGACCATTAAATAACATATGAAAAGTCTTATATTTGACGAAGAAACGGCGAGATATTGACTTATTATATATATATATACAAGAAGTGATAATTTTTGTCAACATATTTAATAAATTCAGCACTGTTTATCGTATTTTATGATGCGGGGAAAACAGCGGTGAGGGGGTGAGACGTCTAGATCCCGAACATTGAGGGATCTGCGTTTTTTTTGTGGGGGAGGGGAGGGGGTGGTTGGTTTTTCTTCACCTTTTACAACTTTTATTTTTGGTGGTTCAGATCTAGACGCCGTTTAGGAGCCGGTAAGTGGGTGTCCCACACGGACGAAATCACTCTTATGATGAGGTTCTGACTTGAACGACGCTGACCTGCGGATTTCTGCTGTGGTAAAGACTTTCGTTTCCCTTCGGATTGAAAGGACTGTGTGGCGAGGGGATAGTCGCATATTCGGCTGAAAATCCATCCCACGCCCCCCCCGGCCGGGGCTTTTCACTTTTTGCGAAAATCATCTCAATGGTTCAGATCCATGCATTGTGGTGATGCTTTTGGTGCGCGACAGCAAAGTCGCTTTTTGATGACGCTCTAACTTAACGCTGAACTGCAGGTGTCGGCGATAGAACCCCAGCTTCGCTCCTTTGTGATTGAATCGTCTACGCTCGTGGATCGTGAGGGTGAGCCGCCATCGCTGCGGGCTGCTTCCCTGGAGGAGCGCGGGCTCCTCCACTGGACAACACAACCCAATTGCTTGATTTGGTCGAGCAATGCTGCATTGTTTCTTAAGTCTTTCGGGGTCGCTTGTCCTGGGTGTCCTCGTTCGCACTTCTCTCCGTTTGCTGGATAGTTGGCGGTCTAGAGAGAGTTGGGAACGTAGGTCTCGAATCCGCGTCTAAAGGTCAATCTCTCTTTTTGGTTCTGAGAGTGATCCACCCGTTGCTTCTCCATAAGGTCCGGTCCAATCAACTAGAGTGCGTGCGGAACGTACGCTTGCAATCCGCATCTAAGGTTCAATCCGGGATCCATCCGTTACCTCTCCATAAGGTCAGGCTCAGTGAAGCAGTCACGCGGGGCATTTCGCATGGACTGGGGTCCCAGGTGCCTGGTAGTGCCTGGTACTCTTCTTGAAGGATTTCATGGTTTCGCGGGCGATCCTTGATACCTCAAAAGACTGGGATTCACTCTCCTCTGGCCAGTTGGCTCTGAGTAAAAACGATTCGCTCATCCTGTTGAATATGCTGATCGAGTATGACGAAAATGAATTGGACCGGAAGCATCCAAGCATCCAATTACACACACAAGTGGGAAGAGAGGGAATTGGATCTCATCCCGTTTAAGGGTCGAACGGTCCTAAAGTGGGAAGAGTGCGTATTGGATCTGGGGAATGAACACTCACCTAGAACATGGGGACCTGAAATAGTATCATCAGAGGTAGCAGGTGTTCTTGATAGGCCTATATTGCATAGCGTAGTATGAAATCGTATCCGATATCGTGGATGCTATTTTTGGTTGTGTTCTTAACGACACATCGAAGGGTAACCTAGATCTAGATTTAGACTTAGGTTAGCATAATATCGAAGACTAGCTTCGGTATTTAAACGGGAGTTGAACGTGGTAGTAGAAGGGTAACTTGAAGTAAAGATGACGAAGGTCCAAGGTTCTCCAGGAAGACATCGGTCTGAACTTTGCGGCAACAATTGGGTTATGAGCCCATAGATCAAGACTAGGATACCAAGATGATTTCTGATGAACGGCAGTTGATTCCAAAGCTGACCGAGGTAAACTATCCGGAATGGGCTTTCCGGATAAAGAGGGCTGCGGAAGAAGCGAGGTACAGCGGTCCTGTAGGCTCTGACAAAAAGAGAAGAGCACGGCGCTGGTACGGAGAGCAGTGATTCAGCATTAAATTTGATGGTCGAGTCGATGGGGACTCAGTATATCGACTGCGCGATGAGATGCGACGACCACGCATGGAAAATATGGACGGAATTAGAAAAGGTTCTCAGATCCACAAGGGTTGAGAACAAATTCCGCCTTCTCGATTCTTCAGTTCTTTCGAAATGGATCCCGAGTTGGGGATGAGAGAAAACATCAAGTTCAACCGCATCAGAATGGAGCTGAAGCTTCTTGGGGACGATGTCAACGATACACACGCGATGTATCGTTTGCTGAAAAGTCTCCCGACGGATTACGCAATTTTTGCGAACATCCAACAAAACCAGAAGGAGAGTCCATCACTCGCTGTGGTCATAGAAAAGCTTCTTGCAGAGGAGCAAAGCAGAGCACATCGAAAAGGAGACATCGATAGGAAGCCCGAGGTGACGGCTACGTCAGCGAACAGAGTCGCAAGAAAATCCGGTAAATGTCACTACTGCGGGAAGACAGGGCATCGGAAGAATGAGTGTCGGACGAGGCACCGGGACAATGTGGCAAAACGGGGTCAAAGAGAAGCAATGACCGCCGAAGGCCGGGGATCGCTAAAGATCCCCGGGGGGGTTAGCGAGCTGGTTGGTAGACTCCGGGGCGAGTCACCACATGACCCCAGAAAGGGATTATTTCACGAAGCTGAATAAAATTGAACCACTGAGCATCCGCACAGCAAATGGTGCTGAATACACGGCGTTTAAGAGGCAGGTTCAGTCCGCGTAAAGATGATGGGGGTCGAGTACGAGATCCAGAACGTGCTCTACGCTCCATGGGCAACGGGCAATATCTTGTTGGTAACGGTACTGACGAAGAAGGAATATGTGGTTCGGTTTAATCCAAATATTGAGATTTACAGAGCACGCGATAACTGTTTAGTTGCACGAGGGACCCCTGACGGACGAATCAGAGTTCAGGATGTCTCGGAAAATAGTTACGGCTATGTAACCGTAAACTTTACTGGGCAGCTGCCTACTGCAGCGTATCACTAGTGCTACTACTATGTAGGGAAAAGCTTACGTTAACCCCGCTACCGGGGTCTCATGCTACGTTCGAAAGAAAAAACAGGGACCAGTGGATTCGCCAACTGGTCCACTCGGAGAGCGCCTATCGCTGTCTCCGCGTTCCCCTGCCATAATTTCCGGTTGATCTGCGATCTTACATCGCTCTGTTCTAGGCTCCGGTGCAACAAATGCTTGCAGCTGTCGCGCAGAAACTCCTGTGCCATCTGTCCCGTCCGCCCAAATGTTTCTATTGCAATTGGGATGAACTTGTCATCCGGGTGTTCTATCGTCATCGCCTCCTTGTAGTGCGCTTTCTTCCACCTCTCTGCACATCTTGCTGCATATCCGTTCTCCCCCTCACTACGCCTCAGATACTTCCCTTGCAGAGGAGACACAACCGTCACGTCCAGCGCATACCGTTGAAATGTCCTCGGATGCGTAGCAATGATGTCTGGCCGTAGCCCGTAGTTTTCAAAGTACCTCTCTGGCTCCTGCTCGATGTCCAGAAAGTTCCACCTGTTCAGCCACCTTGCGATCTCTGTGCATATCTCGTCATGCCTACGTTGCCAGAGGCCAGTCGACGCGGGGCAATGATGAAAGCGTTGTACTCCGTTTGCACCGTGTTTACCACTGCATCGAGTACACTTTTCCGTCGTCCGCAGCCCCGGAATCGGTAGCCCCAGTAGTTGTAGGATATTCACGTGCATTTCCGTCGAGCTCAGCTTTTTCGGCTCCAACGTCGGCAGTTCTCGCAACCAGACTCCCGATCCAGAACCCGCCGCGGGCCTGATTCGAGCACGATGTTCGCCGAAGATGCGCGGATTGTTAACCAGGCGTTGGAACACGGAATGGTGTGCCTCCCGAGAGAGAGCTTGTTGTGTAGAACCATTATTCCAATCGCCACAGTCTTCTGGGGCGTCTGCTGGGGGGTTTTCCTTCGTCTGCTGCAGGGTGACAAGTCTTCTGATTCGGGGCGGAGTTTCCGGTCACAGCCTGCTTTGTATCGCTCGAGCAGATGATCGTATCTGGTCTGTGAGTTGTTCTGTGGACCAGTGTAGTCGTGTCGCGGTGTTCGTAGCGGGAGTTCTGTCTGTATAGACCTGCCTCTGCAGCTCAGCGATGTAAGGCCAGTCGCTTGGATTGCTTCGAAAGGTATTTGTCCAAGCCGAGTAGTATGCGATAGGCTGGATACGCCGTCGAGTAGCGAACCCCAATCCCCCCCAAGGGCAAGGCAGCGCAATCCGTTCCCACACGTGTCCTAGGTGCTCATCGTCCTCCATGGCAGAGGTAGCAAGGCCTCCGAGCAAGGTTTCCAAGTGATATCTGGTCATGGTATCCGCCTCCCGTGCCAGACTGCGTCCGAACGGGTAGGATAAGCATCGTAGAAGATAATCTAGGCGCGTTTCAGCGCAGTACCTGAACAATGCGACCCGTGCGTTAAGTTCATGTTGCGGTAGCTGTGCTATTTCCTTGATGAGCCTTTCGTGCTTATTTTGAAGCGCACGGCACTCGTGTTCGATATATTGCCGGTTTCCTAGCGGGGTCGAATGGATAGTGACGCCTTCTCGGGTAACATGTACGCCAGGTATCTCGCGATTGATGACTCGCGCCGTCGTCAGGGCTCGGCCGAATAGCGTGCATTTGTTGAGTTGCAGGCGGGCCCCAAGAGCTGGGAGCATAGCTCGGCTCCAGGCTAGTGCTTGTTTCAATTCCTGCAAGGGTCCCACGATCGTAATACCGTCATGGATAGCGACAATCGTTAGATCGGAGAACTTTGTTCGCAGAGCCTTTAGGATCGGGGCGAGGGCTAGTGCATGTAGCACCGGCCCAAGAGGGTCACACTGTTGTACTCCCGTAGCTGCTTGGAGCGTCAGTCGTGAGTGCTCCGTTTGGTTCTCTCCAGGTACAGAGCGCCAGCCGCAAAGCGTTGGCGAGTCCACTGCGTCGCTTCCGTAGCCAAGTCTGTAAACCGTCGCAAACTCCGGAAAGTGCCGGTAAACGAGTTTCTTGGCGAGGCGTCGATCAATCCTGTTGAATGCATTCTCGAGGTCAAGTCTAAGTACCACCGCGTCTGGTTCACATAACCGATGGGCCTGGATCGCGTGAAGTGAGCGTTCGCATCCGCCACTGACTCCGATCCCTAGCCAAATACGAGGGGGTAGACAACACACTGATGGATTGGAACCGCAGATTGGGACGTGTTGGGAAGGATGTCCTAAGGAAATGATCAATGCGGGAGTACTTTCCATCAACGGATACTTCGCAGGATGAAGCCTGTGACCTTTGTCAAGCGCCACGGATGATGCACAAGACGCATCCATCAGTGTGTTGTCTACCCCCTCGTATTTGGTTACATAGCCGTAACTATTTTCCGGGACGTCCTGAACTCTGATTCGTCCGTCAGGGGTCCCTCGTGCAACTAAACAGTTATCGCGTGCTCTGTAAATCTCAATATTTGGATTAAACCGAACCGCATATTCCTTCTTCGTCAGTACCCTTACCGACAAGATATTTCCCGTTGCCCATGGAGCGTAGAGCACGTTCTGGATCTCGTACTCGACCCCCATCATCTTTACGCAGACTGAACCTGCCTCTTCCGCCATGCATTCAGCACCATTTGCTGTGCGGGTCCTCATCGGATACGATTTCATACTATACTACGCAATATAGGCCTATCAAGAACACCTGCTACCTCTGACGATACTATTTCAGGTCCCCATGATCTAGGTGAGTGTTCAGTCCCCAGATCCAAGGCGCACTCTTCCCACTTGAGGACCGTTCGACCCTTAAACGGGATGAGATCCAATTCCCTCTCTTCTCACTTGTGTGTGTAATTGGATGCTTGGATGCTTCCGGTCCAACATCCTCCCCCTCAGACAAGTATCCAACTTCAAACCGCTCAAGGTTGCGAGGTGTTTCATCCGTCTACCTGTGATCGCCTTTCTTAGGCGGTCAGCGATCATGTGTTCTGTCGGGCAGTATTCTATCTTCAAGTTCCCCTGTTGGGTTTGATCCTTGAGCCATAGTTGCTTGATCTCCGAGTGTTTTGTTCTAGGAGTCACTCACTCGGTTTTTACCAACGCCAAGGCCCCACTATTGTCCATTCCTATGCGGGGTGTCTGAGTCACTTCGCCCAAATCATTTAAGAGGTTGTATGCCCATATAGCGTCTCGACCTCCTTCATTCGCCGCGATCAGTTCCGCTTCGCAAGTTGACTGAGAAACGACGCTCTGTTTCTTAGATCCCCAGTTGATCAGATTTCCACCATACAAAGTTGCGTAGCCTGTCACCGATGTTCTGCCACGTTCGTTTCCGAAACTCGCGTCACTGTAAGTAACGACTTCAGGCGTCGAAACTTTACCATACTTGAGTTCTGCATTTGTCGTTGTACCAATGTATCTGCACAGGTGCATGAGGTTCTTCCATGCTTGTTCTGTGGGTGATGCCACTGTTTGCGCTAAATACCTCACTTGCGAAGCTCAGATCTGGTCGAGTCATAGTTGCCAAATATAGGGCCTTTCCTACCAGTGCTCGATACTGGTCCACCTGTTGAATTTCCTTTCCCTCATCCGCACCTGCCAGGTTTCCTGCGTCGAGGGGTGTACTAACATATCGGCCTACCCCCGCTCCGTTGTAGATTTGTTGAGCTAATCCTGGCTGGCTCAACTTCAGCACACCGCGTTCCCGGTCGTACCATAATCTCACACCTAGCAGGTCTCTGACCTCACCCAGTTCCTTCACTGGGAATTGCGCCTTGATGAGCCCCATAACTCGATCAATGTCCTTGATAACCGGTGCTGCTACCAAGAGGTCGTCTACGTATACTGATATTCCTCCTCTGTACCACAACGGAGAGTAATAGTCGAAGACTGCTGGATCGGACTACTGGTGCATATACCTCCATAAAGTCCACACCTGGCCTCTGGAGGAAACCCTTCACCACCAATCGCGCCTTTCGTTTGGTGAGTGTCCCCGAAGCATCTCTCTTCGTTGTGAAGACCCACTTTGTAGCCAAGGGTCTTCTTCCGTCCGGTAGTTCTGAGAACTGCCAGGTGCCCGATCGCTCAAGGACTTTCACTTCCTCATTCACCGCAGCTCTCCACACCTCCCCGTCAACTCCATTGGTGGCTGCTTGATATGTGCCTGGGTAGACCGCCTCTGCATTTAGGACTTCCGATTGATAGATGTGAGCCAATGAGGCTTCTTGATTGTCCTCTTGCTTCTTCTTGGCTCTACTCCCTGTTCCGATTGATAGATGTGAGCCAATGAGGCTTCTTGATTGTCCTCTTGCTTCTTCTTGGCTCTACTCCCTGTTCCGATGTCAGTTCTGCTTCTGCTGCACCGTCTTCTTCCTCCACTGGTCCATTTTCTATTTCTATCAGGTGAGAAAGGACAACAGAAAATGACAGCGTACAGGAATGCTATTAGCCGACTTTCTGTCACTACTGGATAAGTCCTTTGGTTGCATACTGCGGTTCTTCAACGTTTCTCCCCACGTGAACTCAAATCTGTTTGTTGTACCATTCTTAAGGTGAAAAGGAGATGAAGGATTTTAGCATTGTTTGCATATGCACCCCTTCGATGTAGTTTTTTCGTACTATTTAATGGGCATTTGACCTGCTCCAGAGAGAGCAGAAGGGTGGCATGGAAAAGCGTTAAAACGGGAACTCAAGTGAAATGGTACGCGTGTCGGTTCATGTTCATCGTACCGTCAAGCTCCTAGCCTGGCAGCCATCGTGGAAGAGCAGAGATCTTTAAGAAGAGTCTGATAACCTCTCCAAGTGGTGCTTACAGGACCGCGACTATTCTATTCACATCATGAGATCGAAGGAGGGTTTTCGTTGAGTCCGCGGGTGTGGCTTTGAACTGCGAACGCTGTTTCCGAGTGTTCGTGTGGTGGAGGCAGGAAAGGATGGCAGATCGTGAGGTAGAAAAGGGGAGTTTGCTGCCATCTGCTGTCTCTGATGAGAGAGGGCAATGGGACGCGATCGACCCGGATGACATTTTGCTATCGAATGAGTTGCTTGGGAAAGGGGCGTTCAGCGAGGTGGTTGCCGGTCTTTGGGGAGGTACACCCGTGGCAGTCAAGAAAACGGAGGAGACTGGCGTGGAAGAATTTCATCGCGAGCAGGAAACTTTATGTGCGCTGAGGCATCCCAACATAGTTTTGCTTCTTGGGGTCGTTCCCTCCCGCTTGTGGATTGTTTTCGAGAGGCTTGGTGGCAAGGTAGACGTGGAAATGGTTGCGAAGAATTTCTTGACAGTAACTACTGTGGCTTGTGACGTTGCAAAGGCTATGGCGTACGCACACAGTCGAGGCGTAATCCACAGAGATATCAAGCCGTCGAACTTGCTAGAGGACGGAAGAGGTGCGTACAAAGTCTCGGATTGGGGACTGAGTCGATTTATCGACACTGAGCGCAGAATGTCCGGAGACACGGGCACGTATTCCTTCATGGCGCCGGAAGTGATAAAGTCAGAACGCTACGGATCTAAATGCGACGTTTATTCTTATGGAATATTAATGTGGACATTGCTTACTGGAAAGACAGTACCCTATCCCGTCTTCACACCGGAACAAGCAGCCGATGGAGTTGCGAAGAATGTCCTCCGGCCGGAACTACCAACCCATGTCAACCCGGATTTCACAAAGCTCATGCAGTCTTGTTGGGACAATGAACCGTCGAGTCGACCGGATTTCAGGGAAATTGCCACCAAAATAATTGCCATAGATGCGGAGTCGAAAATGAGGAAGAAGGAAAAGCTGCCGAAGAAAAAAAGCTCTTTCTGGGGGTAAGCCGTGTAGAACACTTTGAATGCAACAACTGCTTGCGGGTTTTCACTACAACTTGAGATATCGGGAAACCGTGCGCGCGCGTGGGGTGGCGGGCTGGGTGGGTAGTGGGAGAGCACCTTTTATTATTTCTAGTTGCTTCCCATCCCACAGCTGTAAATGATCTCGGTCACGGTCCAATTGTATCCATGTGCATGATGCTGGCACGAGGAACGATTTAAACCAGAGAGCTGAGTTCTAGAGAGAAACGGATTGAGGGCGCTGTCAGTCACTCCAACACTTCTTAATCTGTGCATCAACCATCTAGAGAAGCAGTTCATCCGAGAGAGTGAGGAAAACATCAGTCTTGAAAGCTGGTTCGGTAATCGGCAGTGTCTACGCTCGCAAATAAAATATGTCGCCTGCCGGTAAACAGGCAGTGAGAAAGTGCTTGCGCACGTGCCTGTTCACGCGAAAACCTACAGCGAAAAGAGCGGGCAAGGGTGCGAAATACCAGCTGGGGCAAGCTGATGGTGAAAGGACCAGAATTACCACTCTCATTCCACCAGCCAGGAGCCCGATCAAAATTGCACCTGCAGGAGACTAGCTGACGGTGAAAGGACCAGAATGACCGCGCTCATACCACTAGCCAGGAGCCCGATCAAAGCTTCCAAGCATCAGCGTTTTAAACCGGCGGCCGATCAATCCTTCCCAATTCAGTGGAATCCAACGAGCGTTAGCTTGTAGGAATAAGCAGCTGGTAACAAAATCCGGGCACATATGCTTGTTGCGAAAATCCATAGCGACCAAAGCAGGCGAAGGCTGCGAAATACGAGCTGGAGGCAAGCTGACGGTGAAAGGACCAGAATCACCACGCTCATACCACTACCCGGGAGCCCGATCAAAATTTTCCAAGTATCAGTGTTTTGCACCGGAGGCCGATAAATCCTACCCCATCCCGTGGAATCCAACAAGCGTTAGCTTGTTGGAATATTGGAACCGTCCCCATTCTTTGTTATTTTCCTTTTCCTGTTTTGCAACTGTCAGTAAAAACGAGATAATCGCGACCAGTACAATTGTCTTTTCTGTTTCTCCGTTCAATGTCCTCCTATTTCGTTTGGAATCCCCCCTACCATGACTCAACCGCGGGGTCTGACGCTAATCATTATTTGGTTATAATCCAAAACACTATATATCACAGCCCAAGTCCGTGGCCATCAAAACAAAAACAAAAAACAAACACACACATACAACAACAGAATGTCGTTCACGAACCCCAGGCTCCCCCGTTCTCCCCACAATCACGCAGGAACGAAGCTGCCAAAAAATCAAAAAATCCAAATAACTTCCTTACTCCTCTTGGGCGGCCGTACAACAAGTGAAATCCTCAAAAAAAAGGATCGCTGACAGTCCCCATGAACGAATAGAGATCTAGTAAAAATAGTTCAAGAGCGGATTTTCTTCCAATTTGTTCAAAAACAATGAACCAGTGTTTCTATAACAGATAGTTCAAGTGCGGATTTTGTTCCAATTCGTTCAAAAACAAT
The DNA here is from genome assembly GCA_029953675.1 of Rhodosorus marinus. NCBI lineage: Eukaryota > Rhodophyta > Stylonematophyceae > Stylonematales > Stylonemataceae > Rhodosorus > Rhodosorus marinus. The sequence goes on from JAMWBK010000003.1 coordinate 2,618,424, forward strand.
GAACCAATGTTTCTAGCGTAGAACAACGTCCGCACTAAACTTTGGCTGAAAATATTCATTATTCAATTAGCTTTCGTAGATGTATTTTTAGAACCCGGATGGTTGAAAAAGTGACAAAATATATTGATGTATAGAGCAATAATATTCTAATATATAGTAATTATATTCTATGATTTAATAACTTAGAGAAAACATAGTATATTAATGTCAAAAATATAGATATTATTTCTAAACGGGCGTTGACAGCCATTTATGCGGACAATCTGCAAGAGAGGTGCCAATGGTTATGCGTTTTCCTCCTTTACAGTTTTATTTCAGGAAAACCAAAAACCACTAACGATTGGTTTACATGTGGGCTGCCAATTGTTGACGAAACGTGGGTGACGCTTAAAATATCGTATTTATAGTATTTTGTTGTTATACATGAATGCTTTGTTTCTTCTGCAGATAATTGAGTATAAACTTCTTTAATATATATTGAGTGGGTAGAAATATGGTAAACAATAAGGTATGTTTTGTATAGGAGTATCAAAAGATAAATATGTGTCTAAATGTCATATCCGTCTTTCATGGATTGTTGTTGGGCTCACTCTTGATGATCGATTTTCGAAGCCCTTGCAAAACGCCTACGGAATCGTTTTCGAGGTTCCACCTTTTCGCCTTTGTTTTTGGACTGCATATCCTGGGTTGGGAGGAGGGGGGAATTGGCAGAGAAGAGCGGCCCCAACACCTACCGACAGTCAAGAAGTCAAAATTTGATGGGTACCGACATCCTTCTTGCGCGCAAGTATTTGTTGCCTATATATGTACCTGTTCGAGGACTACTCAGATGAAAAAGTTGGAAAATGGCCCTAGCAGGTACTCGAGCGAGACTTGGGAACGTAAGGGACACTAGAAAGGCGAATACAATTCATGAGCAGTGCATATGGATAACGTAGGACTGTATGATTCCCCGACTGGGTCGTTGGATTCACACTTTGACACGGATGATGGGGCCAACTCACTCAATGGCTATACTTTGAAGCGAGCGATAAGTCGGGAGATGGAGGCCTTCTGCTATATGAATGATGACCTGGAGAGTGGGCACTCCTGCAAGGGCGATTTTGAAGTGTTTTCGGCTGGTAAGACTTCAGCGTTGCCGTTGAAGAGGTTTGTCGAGAGGATGATGAAGTATATCTCCTGCTCCAATTCGGCATATGTTGTTGCCTTTTGCTACATTCACAGAATCATGGATCGCCAGAAAGACCTTAGAATCTGTCCTCATAATTCTGAGAATCTGCTGTTCGCGGCGACAGTGACTGCCGTAAAGTACTTGGAGGATCGTGTGCACACAAACGCGTTCTACGCGAAGGTTGGGGGCCTCAGCGGGTACACGGAAATGAATCGGCTTGAATTCCAGTTTTTGAAATTGATGAACTTCGACCTTGCCGTCCCCGCGGAGGAATACCGCACCATGGAGAGCTACCTTTGCGGCGTCGGCGCAAAAGAGCTCTATTAGAGACCAAATGCTGATCGAGCATATCTACACATACTAGGATCAATAAAACTACATATTTATCTTCTGAACGAAGATGACGCGCTGTCTACCCACAACAAAGTGCCTAGCAACTACGTCAGCTTGCTTGACTGAGTTGAGCTGGTTTGCCTACTGCTGCGATTAAGATGAGTTCGGCTAGTAGCTGTGATGCTGCGATTGGTTGTCCTGCGATGTATATCGTTGTTGGTGTGCTGTTCAAGATCGGCAATATACTGGTCATGCTGCTTCATTGTACTTTCGTGCTTGAGTAACGACACTAGATGGCGACCACACTCATGCTCAATTTCTAGTGTTCAACTCAAAGACAAAACTAGGGCGTAAAATCATTATTTAGATAGAGGCTCTAATTATTTCCATTATACAAATAAGATTAGTCTGAACGTCCTCAAAATACTGCCAACAAAGTCTCAGGTTTTCATCTATCTACACCAATCCAAAAGGATCACCTTTTTTTTTTCCTAAAGATTCAAAAAAAAGAGGGCTTTCAGCTTTCAAGTTCACATTTCTCGACCCCCCCTCCAATCATATGACCACTATTGGGTGCCTAAATTATGTCTCCGTTGTCATTGTTTTTTTCGAAGAATAACAATCGGGCGGTAGCAATTCCTTTTTCTCGAATATTTTGGAAGGTGAATGAGGGGGCCCTGTGATCTCCGGAACGTTGTATTGGTGAAGAATTACTGAATGTTTGTTTTGGGAACATTGGACTGTTTTAGCGGGGCCCAATAAATTCTTTTAGTAAAGGATAAAAGCCTCAGATTGTGGTCATTAGCTTCTTCGAGAGCGGTTTTTGCTTTTTTCGGCAGTTTCGTGGATGCCAAAGAGACGCAGAGTTCCTCGCTGGGGAGGGAGGAGAGATGGAGCATGTCTTGAGACGATTGCGAAGGAGTTCCTTGTAGCGTTCTTCTTTTTGATTTTGCTTTATTCTAGGTGCAACATCCAAAGACAGATTGTTTGAGAAAATTGGAAGGAATTCACTATGAATTTTGAGTTGGCTTTTGGGATTTCGTCCATAGGGACTGGGTCCAAGCCACGCGGGCTGACGGGCCGTACCAGGCATGGAAAGAGGGGGTTGGTGTCTATGAGTCAGAACAAGGCGCCTCATGCTGCGCCATTGAGCGAAGTTACGATGGATAACTTTAAGAGGAAGATCAACCTGCTCGGTTCAACGGGTTCTATCGGGACTCAAACTCTTGACATTGTGGAGGAGAGGCCAGAGAACTTTGAGGTTGAGGCGCTGGCCGCCGGATCCAATGTTGAGATGCTTGTGGAACAAGCTGTGAAGTTCAATGCTAAATTGGTTTGCGTCCGCGATGAGGCGAAGTATAGTGAATTGAAGGAGGCCCTCGAGAGCGCAGGATGGAAGGGTGATGTCGTAGCAGGGGAACAGGGAGTGGTAGAGGCGGCCAGGTATGGAGATGCGGATGTTGTCGTAACTGGCATTGTTGGTTGTGCTGGGCTTCTGCCAACAATTGCTGCTATTGAATCAGGAAAGGACATTGCACTAGCCAACAAGGAAACTCTAATCGCCGGCGGCCCCGTCGTTGTGCCTTTGCTGAAGAAGAACAATGTCAACATGACTCCAGCGGATTCGGAACATTCAGCCATCTTCCAGTGTCTGCAAGGCCGTCATGATGGAACGCTCCTGAAAAAGATTCTTCTCACTGCCTCCGGCGGAGCTTTCCGGGACTGGAAGGCTGAAGATCTGAAGAACGTCACAGTGCAGGACGCATTGAAGCACCCCAACTGGGACATGGGTGCCAAGATTACCATCGACTCGGCCACCTTGATGAACAAAGGATTGGAAGTAATCGAAGCACATTATCTTTTCGGTGTTGATTATGATGACATTGAGGTCGTTGTCCACCCGCAGAGCATTATTCATTCCATGGTGGAGTTTGGAGATACATCAGTTATTGGCCAACTTGGTTGGCCGGACATGAGACTCCCGATCGTCTACGCACTGTCATGGCCCTACAGATTGGACATGAAATACGACAGATTGGATCTTGTGAAGCTCGGGTCGCTCACTTTCCGTGAACCGGACAGGAAGAAGTATCCAGCTCTGGATCTTTCTTATGCCGCAGGTATGACTGTTTCCCTTCTCTCAGCGACTCCCTTTGCTTCATTCGCATTTACAAAATGAGGCGTATCTCAGTAGTTTTCAGTCATCCTGACTTGCGTCTTTTGCGTTATCTCCGTGAATGAATTTACAGGCCGAGCTGCTGGTACGATGCCATGTGTTCTGAACGCTGCGAACGAAGCTGCTGTTGAGCTATTCCGAGCGGAGAAGATTCATTATTTGGACATGCCCAAGGTGCTTGAATCAGTGATGGAGAGACACAAGTCTGAATGGAAAGAAAACCCTACATTGGAGGACATTGTAGCTTTCGACAAGCTTGCCCGAGTTCATGCGAAAGAATTCATTGCCGTCCCTCTGTGACCCCTAACCTGACCACAGTTAACGTACATAAAGAATTTACTTGATGACTCAATTCAGTCGACAACTCATGGTTACCGAGCTTCACGTGTTGAGCATTGTTCAACAATAGGTTTGGTGCTGTCCTGCATGCAGGGGTACCTGGAACCAACTACTCGATATACAACGCTTTCGACATGCATCCGAGGCAATAGGTTTGGTGCTGTCCTGCAAGCAGGGGTACCTTGAACCAACGATTCGAGATAATCTGTGGAATGTACATGCCGGCCACTGCGAGCAGATGCGTGTGACAGTAGCTAGTCGCTTGAAGCTTACTAGCCTTTTCAGCCGAAGCCCCTTTTCCAGTGTCCTCGCATTGGGATACATCAACTCTTTACCTCGTTCAGAACAGGAGCGAGTCTGCTGCACAGTGTTTCCGCCACCTCTTTCCACCTCCGAGTTAGCATGACGTCATGCGGAAACGCTTTCAGTATCTCTGGACTTGTGTTGAAAAACTTCCCTAGCTCCTCGATGCCTTCACTGTCAACAATGTAGTCGTTTTCCGCACCGAAAACGAAGACTTCGGTGGCATCGCTATCCATAGAAACAAGAGCAAGACGACCTAAGCTGTTATTTCACGGCCAACGGAGGCGTTCTGTGCAACATGCGCAAGGAATCCTACCTGTTAAACCAAGACGCACGTCCAGTGGCCTTGTCGGTGAATTTGTCAGGGAGCTTTGCGTTTGCATCAATGAGATCAATGATTGAGTCCCGGTCTTCGTTAAAATGACGTATGGTTGTTTGGACTAGCTCCTCATCATCGTCTGGAGTGAAGAATAACGCTCGTGCGAGATTCAGGTCGCTGGTCACCTTCTTCATGGCAAGCCCAACTACGATGTTCCATGATTCTCTTATTTGTAGCCGCTGAAGATATCGCTTGGTCATAGGAGAGTTCCCTGAAGGCGGTACAGAGCAGAAGAACGCTATTGCTTTCGCCTTAAGGCCGGCCTCCAAGTATTTCATCATGACCAACCCGCCTATTGAATGGACCACAAAGATTGGTGGTCTGTCTGGGCTCAACTGCTGGACAACTTCTAGCATATCATCTACATGGTCTTGGAGCTTAGGAGTCTTCATCCGATCAGCGAGCGGAGATTTTGAAGTACCACGCAGGGAGATCGCGTGAGATCGGATTCCCTTTTCAGCGAAGAAAGACGAGAAGTTGTCCCAACACCATGCAGAGTGAAACGATCCGTGAACAAAGATCACGCAGTCCTTAGACCTCTCCCTTTCAAGAGCACTGCTCGGCGATCTGACCTCCAAACTCACACGTGTACCAAGATCCAATGACCTCGACAGAATCTCTATCCGACAGACGGACAACCCACGTCGGGTACATCTCGTACCAAGCGATGGTACAAACGCCATCCTATTACCTCTCAAGACTGCTCTTCAGCAGCCTGATCTGATCTAGCCCTCAAATTGCCGGGCTGTTATCAAGTGTATACTAAGAGCCTGAAACCCCCCTCCACACGCTATCAATATCACCGATCTGCCGCGCAACAAACAGCGGTCTCAAGACTGGTAGGCACACCTTACTCACCACAGCCATGCTCATCTAGTCAATGCAAATCCAAAGGAATGGAAAGAGTCCCGACTGTTCCGAGTTGGCGAAATCGTTTTCAGGTAATGTCAGGTAGTTACGTACTCGTGGCGCTAGTCTGTAGGGAGGCAGCTTCGCAGCAAAGGTTACCGATCTGCTATGCTGGTGGGACATGTTAAGATCGTCGCGCGAGGCCGCGAGAGGCTTTGAAGAAGTGCTTCACGCTGAAGTATCAAGCATCGTGGACCGTAATCTTGTGTGATGGAGGTGGATAGAAGTTGATCTGGAGTGTTACAATTCTGTGGAAAGAAGCGAGGACTGAACTGTGGAATCTAAGCAGCAGAGACGGCAACGCTGTGATGAACGCTCAGTGCCTGCGGACGTTAGTACACGAAGTCTGGGGAAAAGCTACGATTCTTTGATCCCGTGGTAGCATGGAAGTGTTTTGTACTCTCTCAGGATGCACGCTCGGCTTCTGGGGTGTAATGGAGATACTTAAAGAGTTCATACGTAAAAAATATTATTATGCGGATACGGAATACCACCAGCGTGTGCCTTCCTGCTTCCCAACCACGCACTTACGCGCCACCCTCTCGGCGGCAAAGTAGATCGGCGTAGGATCGTACCGATAGAACGTCGGGAAAGCTTCTCGAATCGCCTCAGTGGCCTTTCTCGCTTTGTAGTGAGGTATTCTGCTGCAGATGTGGTGGGCGACGTGGGTTGAACCAATCCGATGGTGGAGAAAATCGATTACTGACGGATACGGTCTATCGACTGTACAAAAGGCACCCTTAACCCACGTCCAGTTCTCGCTGTCGTAATGAGGTACATCCATATCAGTATGCTGAAGCCATGTATAGAGAACTAGCCAGAAGTTCACCACAAAATACGGCCCGACGTATAGAGCAAAGACCTACTCAACATACGAAGATCAGTCGTCATGAGATAGCTTCGCTCTAGTAGGGTCGTCTTGGTCATATAGATCGGCATGGGACATACCATCAGACTTCCAGCTACTTGGCCCCACCAAATGAGCCCAAGGATCGTCACGATTACTCCAACGTCGGAGACGAAAACCTTCTGCTTCCATTTTCCAGGGAAGAGCTGGTCATTGTTTGGATAGAAATGGCTTGATGGACCCCTCTCTGGACTTCCCGAAGCTCCCGTCAGGAGATACGCTGGCCACCCGAGGACAAAGTGATTGAAACAGTTCAAGATCGCCCACGCGTCTTCTCCATACCTTCAGACCAAATACAAACGAGATAGACCGTCGATGCTTAGTTCATACAGTCAGCGCATGAAGCTTGCTGAATGTCCTAAATTGAAAGAGCTCGATAGAGCAGAGCAAAACTCACTCATTGTAAACCGCCAGGTACACGGACGCCGTTGGCGAACCTGTCAAATTCGGTACGTGGGTCTCGCCTAGAGTTAAATGATTTGTCTTTGCATGATGCACGGCGTGTGACCTCTGCCAAGAAAAGTATGGCACCAGCATCGAGGAATGGATCACAAAACCGACCACGGTTTGGAGCATCTTATTGTCAGAGAACGCGTCATGGCCGCACTCATGACCCACAACCCATAGACCAGTGGCTAGGGTCCCTTGAACGGCAGCATAAAGAGCCCATAGAAAAATCGCGACTACTGACCAGGTTCCAGGGGTCGGCAGAAACTTCCACGCTGCGATCCCACAACCAACCACAAGGACGCAGGAAATCGCCAAGTAAAAACTGGACAGCCACGTATTCTTAACAAAACAATCCTCAGGAATCGCTCCGAGGAGCTCTCGAGCCTCCGGATACTCATCGTGATCGACGAACGGCCTGCGATACTTTAGAATCCGCTTCTCCCTCTCGAACCGCTCCTTCGCGGTCTCATCCCTCACAGCCACCATGGTTTTTTCCCTAACACATAAATTTACAAAAAAACACACACCCCACCCCCCACAAAAATCTCAATGCTCACAATCCCTTCCCACAATCTCAGTCGAACAACTCACCTCTCTTCTCATCAATCTTATATACTCTCTCTCTCTCCCCACCCCTCCCACCTCCCGCCCCGAACTCTTCCCTCCAGGTCAGTAATCATACTACTAAGACTACCATCCAGTCACTGACGGCAATGCCTGATCAATCTTCAGCTCAACGACGGGAAGTCATCCTCCTAGCTTATCAAAATGAGGCTCCCTCAATTGAAACAGATATTTTCTAGGGGTTAAATCCTCCCCAACATTCTACTACTAAACAATATTTTGGATAATTTTAGAAGGTAAATTGATACCTAAAATACTCCAACCAGGGTTACCCAAACCTCATCAAGGACACGATTTGTTTTTCATTTGTTCTATGGAATTATATAGAGAATCGGCTTATTTACTTCCAACAAACCATACCCGAAAATGGTCATATTTATTTTAAACTTTTAACAAGCGATCCGAAATAATTTTTTGATTAGAAGGAGGCGGGATAGGGTTTCTATCCCTACCCCTGGTAAAACCGACACGAAGAGTATAGATTGCTTCTAGAGCTATAACAGAACCATTTGTAAAAGTAGGAGCTTAGACAAAAGGGGGTGGTAAGAATAGTCATCAAGCCAATCGCTCTTTTGGACGATCTCGGCGAAGTAACTCAACAGCCGTCCTTAGCAAAAATCATCCATTATATTAATTTCTGCTGTTTTTGGTTTCGACAAGACCTTCCGGCTGGATAAAAGAAAAACGTCCGATTGCGTGTGATATTTATTGGACGGTCGGATATATAAAGTTTATTGGACAAGACTTAGTAGTAGTGCAAGAAGCTTTACTAGCCTGGAGTGGGTCCGATATCAAGTTTCTCAGACCTGAATTAGAAATTAAGAAAGGTCTGGTACGTTCCGATAAGGGCGGACTCACGTTCGCACTGCTTGGGTCCAGTGTTCTTCCTAAAAGGTCGAATGGAAGAGAATCATATGAAAAGAAATATGGACCTCTCACCGTTTCTGAGAAATAGTGTTACAGCGTTGCTCACCTCGTTCTTGTTCTGTCCGCCTACGTTTCAGAAGCAAACACTCTATCCTATCTTTCGGGACTTGGGGCTGTCTGATCTGTTTGCACCGCTCATTATAGAGGGGACGTGTATTTTAGATGAGCGGGTCTTGCTACTCGCAGCCTTCATCCTGTCTTTCACAATGAAATGAACGCGAACATCTTGAAAGCCTCCTCATGGAGCTTTCTTTCACACTACGGCGCTCTACTGCTGCTTTGTTGCTGGACGCCGCCGGATCAGCGTCTCCCTTTCCGCTCCTCAGGGTAGTTAGGTTCTCAATAAACGATGTTTATGATAGGCCAACACTGAGCAGCACGTGATTCTCCTTCTGGATGTAATCTAGGGATGCGATCGGTGTCAAGTGATTTCGAAATGACTGAGTACCTGATTGATTGATGCACAACGAGTGGAGTCAACTCGATCAGTGCCGCTGAATGTTGGATTGAATGGTTGCGGGATGGTCGCAGGACAACATGGACAGAGAGAGTAATTCGGAGGAGAAGAGCCAAGTTGCACAAGGACACCTTCACGCTGTTGGTGGTATTCCTGTCCGGATTGTTTCAGCTGGCGGGTGGTGGCTTGCACTGGAACGCACCAAACTTAAGCCTAGAAACTGTGACTTGCAATTGACGCCTCCCACCTGGCAAATCCGTTTTAAGACCTCCGCACACATTCATTTGCTTTAAGAATATTAAAGGGTCGTTCTGGATTGGATGAAACGAATATTATTGAAAATAAAATATCATATATCAGCCCAAATTGTTCGGAAAAGAATGACTGCTATACGCGGCTGATGTTAACCTGCTCGTTCCAGTGATCCATCCGACCATGGGTCCCATTGGGGAAGGGTTGTGTAGTCATTTCGAGGTCCCTGATTCCATGAGGGCTCTGTGAAAGGTTTCCTGATATGGTTACATCTATAGATGCCATATCAGGAAACCTTTCAGCTACTGAAACCGCTTGTGGCTGATTGATGGTCTGCAACATCCAGCATCAAAGTAGGACGCTTCTTTTTAGTACATGTACATTGACAATTCATGTAGGAATCGTACTAATTACACATAAGTTATGATCAAAAGTCAGTTATAAATCACGTATAGTCGTACAAGTCACTGTCTCTCCCCGCCAAGCGTGGTCGAGTGATCGGTATACTACTCGCCAGAGCTCAACAACATCTTGTGGGAGATCAGCCGTCCTGGCATCCTAGCGGTAACACTCGGCTCGCCTGCTGCTCCTTTAGGGCAGCCCTATCAGCCAGTCGCAGGTATCCGCTATAATAGCGGAGTGTCCTGGGAGATATATTCACATTCCAACCAAGCAGCCCCAGCATTTGAAGCTCTAGTGCGTTCATTTCGTGCACACTGCGCACCCCCGCGATTTGGCCGTAGTACCGATTCGTGTATACATCATCATCCAGAAACTTGGCGGCGAGAACGACAGCTGCAGTGAACAATCGATGAACGTTGAAGCTGTTTACTGCCATGGCTGGGTGTCTACGCTGTGCAAGATCCAGGAGGGCAAACGCCGCCACGAAAACAATGTTCGAGCAGTTCATGTACCTGGAGAACCTCTGAAGGTAGAACGTAATATCAAATTTTTGTCTCTGACTTGAGCAGAAAACCGCAAGCTGCCGAAAATTACTGGCATTCAACCCTTGCCAAACTCTATCGTTTTTGTGGCACAGCAGCTTCAACGCATACGATAACCCTATAAGCATTTCCTCCCTGCTGAGACCGTCCCATTCGTCTTCAAAGTCAACACTTTGTCCTCCGTGCATTTGAGCCTCACTTTCCGGGAGTTTCATCTTTACCTCCTCGAGCCGTTCCAAACCCGTTTGAGCTAGCGCCACATCTACCACCATTGTACTTCTCGGTCTCCCTAAACTGAACTAAGCTCAGACTATATCACCCTCAACATCCGCGAACAGCCCAACGGTTTCCAAAATACCAAACCAGTCACCTCCAATACCTCTCACATAAAACCATGCCAGAGCCTCTATAACAGCATCGCACGTCTCACTACACACCCTCAGTCAACCCCATAAAATTCCAAAACATCTTCTACGCAGCCGATTCTATCGCATAACAACTCATAAAGGGCACATCCCCTTACAATGTCCCACACAAAATATCCCCATTTTTCTATCGCGACTCTCTACTCTCTTACATTCCCCTTCTCTTCTCCAACCCACCCACCTCTGTCTCAATCCAAGAGTTTCCTCAATATCCAGTCCTATTAACCTCCGCGAACAGAAATCTTACGGTCTCCAATCCCCCTCCCCGCCTGATAGAAAAGACAGAGAAAAAAAAATCCAAAGATATCCGCTCCGACCAATCTCCAGCACACCAGTCACCCTCTCAAGCACTACACCGTTCCCATCCCCGCCAATGCGAATTCCAGATTTAGCGTCCCAACACAATACAAATAAAATTAAATCAATCTCAATATGTATTAAAAGTTTTAGCAAACAAAAATCCACATCCAAAACATCCACTAAGCAACAAAGACCCGAGAGCGGGGGCAAATTCATAGGAATTTTTTTAGTTCATTTTATCTCCACCATTCTCTCAGTCCATATTTCGCTTAAATTATATTTAAAATACTATATCATCGTATTGTATGTAAGATATTTTTATGAATTGATTGGCCAAACCGGTACTATTTTTTTTCTTTTTACTGACACACTATTCTTCGATTGCTTTTCCTGAGAAGTCGTGGTGGATGATATTTTAATATTGTTTCTTTATTGTTTTGAAGGTATACGGAGTTTGATTGGTGAATATAGTTAAATAATCGATAGTGATTGGTGAATGACTTGACCCTTGTAAAGGCTTTGGATTGGGTTTGATAGGATATTTGATTGAGGGATGTCTGGAAGCCACAAGGGGCGGGACTTTTGGGGGAACACTATATATTGAGCTGATACTAGATAGCACCCGCTTTGACTTCTTCTCTAACACGTACAATGGTTGTGTCTTTAACAAAACTAAAAGACTGGTTGTTGAGAGATATAAAGAAGCGTTTTGCTGCTAAACAGGATTGCTCATCGTGCTGGCTGTTCTGTAGAGGATATGGTTTTTCCCCACCTCTGTGTTCAATCCGTTTTCTTCTTTTTTTTTGGTTTGTGTTCGTAATTCTATGTGGATGTGCTTTTCGCCTGTGTTTTAGTGTTTCAGGGGACTAGGACAAAATCTTCTCCAGCCATTTCGTGGCAAGTCATGCAGGAAAAGCGTCGGTTTAGGTCTTCGTCTCGCTCGCAAAGGCGCACGTTATTGACGGAAATAAAGCCAGCGGAGCGTGGGGGAGCATGCGCATAGAAGGAGAATTTTTGTCCGACCTCTGTTGATCGTCAAATCTATGCGCACCCCGGCATATGTACAGAAAACATGAGCGCCATAAAGATATCAGCGGAAAAAAGGGCATTAACTTTCCGGGCGGGTGTTCTGAAAACTGAAGCCCCGCGGACATCTTGAGCTTCCCCGCCACAATGTGTTTGGTGCAGCGTGTGGTTGCGAGATATAATGATAAGCCTCTGCAGGTATTTGGACATGGGCGCAGCATGTTTTGATACGCAGAACAAATTTCTTTCTCTCAAGAGGCAAGATCAGGGATTTTTAGGGCACGCGGCGAATTTCCCCTTTTGTTGCCTCCACCTCCCTTGGAGGCACGAGCGTGTTGCCCAACTTCAATGTCTGGTGCGAGTCTTTCAAATCTTTCTGGAGAGATCGTGGGTTTCTTCAGAGAAAGTGAAATCCAGTACTCCAAAACGTCAACAATGCGTCCGTCTGCTCTGTTTAGAATTGTGCCAACTTCGCATCTCCAACTCATTGCGGATTGGCCCGCAGAGTTAGCACAATAGTCCTAATGCGCATTAGGAAATTCGGTTCCCTGTATCTGAATCTTCTATTTTCTACGATTCGCTTAGATAATCACATAAGAAGTCTAAACCGTCTCGTTCCCAACACCCCTGGCTGCTTTCTAGCACGCCATCAAATGAACGCTACCGTCCAAGACGTGCCGCAGAACAGGCATGTACTTTCTTCCGGAGTTCCTGGACATGGCTTTAAGCAGCTAAGAACTTCATACCTGTGAAATTCGCTACAGATCCACCAAACTCATCCTCTTCCAAGTTGGGACAACAGCCAGAAACAAAAGACAAAGCCGGCGGATCAATGGGAACCCAAAAAAGGCCCGATTGAAGGACGTGAGGAGACCATGATGATTCATTTCTTCTGTTTAAGGGGTGTAGGGCTATCTGATGATAGAACAGGGACCGCCACTTCCCGCCCCCCGCCACCCTCGCCTTTTTGTATCGAATTTTGGTCGATGGCGCTTTTCAGTCGCAACAAAAGAAAGATTTCCCAAATAAGTTCCTCCCTCCCCACGGGATATTCTCGTTTTCTCAATCTATTATGAAGGAAAACTTGTTATCAGGAACCCTCTGAAGGCCACTTCTTGTTCTCGAATATGTTTCATGTTCGAAGGATGGGAAAGGTGAAGTTGGTATAAACGATCTTTTCTTACAGATTATATTGTACAGATTTTGTATATTGAAGAAAAATAGGCAAGGCTTTATCGTATAAGTTAGAGATATTACGTTAAGCAGGTTTTTTCGGTTTCAGTGTTGTTCTCTCGGGAAGGGACCGGACGGTGGTTGGGGTCCCGGGACATCTGGAAAGATTCTTCTGGATTCCATCTCCTTCGAAAACGAGGATTTAGTGAACTCGCAATGCGCCGCTTCATTTTTTACTCTAACCTCGTTTCTAAACTGCTGGCAGAATTCTATCCCAAAGTTGGCGATGAGTGTCAGAACCGAAGCCGGATGACGCAGTTGGCATGGTTTCTTTAAAAAATGCGAGCATTGTGGCAGGAGCAGCAGTCACAATATCGTGGTTTCCCTGAGGGCTAGGCCTCGCGACTATCGCTTCTCTGAGCTCGGACTCTCTCTTGTGCGATTTGAACCGTTGAGCCACAAGCAGTAAAGAAAACAATTGCCGCCAGTCGTCTCCTGATCCTAGGGCATGGCGATCTGGGATTCTGTCGCAGATTGGTTCCTCGACCTTTGTTTTTGCTTCAAACGCCTCTGTCCCAACTCCGAGATCATCTTTTGAAGCAGACGGCATCCAAGCAAGCCATTGGTCCGTGCTACCTCAATGCGAATTGTAGCGGTTATCAGGAAAATACAGCATCGGGATAATGGATCGTGGCACACTCGTGAGCTAATGAGACAGGTCCAAATTTTTGCAGCGTGGATTGTTTTGGTAGCTTACACTGCGAACCCTTTCCAGGAGTTCATATCGAGGGACAAGAATTCCTCCTGCGAACGCTAGAGAGTTCATTGATATTCCATCAAAGCACTCCGCCTTCCGAGGAACCATGAACATCCAGTCCCTTGTTGCGAGCAAATTGTACGGCATATGGGATGTCACAGCCGCGCTGGGCATCAGCTCATCAGACAGCCGCGCGAGACAGCTTAGATACCGTTCGAAAATGAGCTCTGCAGCTTTCGTTGGTTGCAAGTCCCGGCAGTCGATCGTAGACATCAGAGTATGAACAAAAGGAAAAGCCTCGCAATACCTAATTTCTCCAGGTTGGGCTCCTTCCAGAGACCTGCTAATCGCCTTATCGAACGGAGTTCTCATGCTGCCTCCGATGTCCAAGGGGGTTGGCACCACTTGTAGGTGCTTGTGCCTTTGACTGAGGTGATATGCAGATCCGAGAAGCGGCGCCTTAGATTTTTCTTAGTCAGAGTTCATACAATGCGACTGTGCTCCTACCTGGCACCAGCGATCTGTCCGCCGTTGTAGAACGCCAGCCCATCCAAGTCCTTGAGAACCGACCACATCGCCTCAAAGTCGTGTTTAGTCAGCAGGGATGACTGGTCTTCAAACTCTTTAGTAACGATGAGCAAATGATTGTCGACGACGTTAAATTTGTTTAACAGAAGCGCATGGCGAGGGGGTGCATCCCCGACAAACATCTCCTTCTCATACGGAAGAAACGGATTGAAGTTTGGATCTTTGGCTTTGGATTCCTTTTTTCTCTTGAGGTTTCCTAGAACGCGCACAATGAACTGCAAAAGCCGAATAAATATGTCCACACGTAAGCAATTACATAGTGGGAACCAAAAGCATAGGACTCCCAAGAAAGACAGTTCTAGGCTCACCTTGAATTCACCTTCCTCAACATGATGAATCTCAGTTGGCAGCGAGAGTAGATGTCCACTGGCCTTTGCCTGGTGCGAAACGGTGGCGATCCGTTCCAGAAGCTTGCTCATCTTTAGCAGAAGAAGACCATACAGGACCAAGTACTAAATCGAGCCCATGAGATTTCTATCAAGTGCTTGTACAATGCAAGAAAGCAACTACTCGGGCACGCAAACAAATCTGAAAGGTACCACCAGAGAGAGAGATTTCAACTGGCACGCCCTTACTCTGTCAAGTGCCCGCGCCGCCTATCTCAGGCTGGCCTTCGCTTCGATGGGTAGTAGGTGCTAGTCAGTATCCGACAATCGAGACTTATCGCGAGCGCTGAGGAATCATAGAATGGAGTTCCAAGCTGCAGTGAAAAAACTTGGCTACAAGCCAACATCCCAGTTCACATTAACAGGCGTGGGACGGGACCGAGGATGTTAAGCACGTCCCGAGGGGTGTCCTGGACTAAACCTCCTCGTTCTCTCAGGTCACGGTATAGCTGTCTGGTCAAGGAGATATCGTATGATCTTTCTAAACATTGTTGGTGCCCGCGAAGGGACTCGAGAAAGACTTCATCTTCCCAGCTTTCGAGATTTTTCGGGGGTTTGGTTCGTGCTGCTCTTTGGGCGTACGGATCGCCACATTTAATTGTGACGCTCAGCAGCCTTCGCATTCCATCAGTCCTGACACAAGCGTTGGACCTGATCAGAGGCCCACTATTAGGCTATCGGCGATCCAGAATAACGAACTCTCGGCACGTGATGATAACTATGGACGGAAGACTGAGTAGGCCTTTTGGATGGTTGGGAGGTAGAATGCATAGGTTGTAGTTTGTGATACCTCGAGAGTACTGGCGAAGATGATCCGGTGTGATGAATCGTTGCCTCTTTATACAGAACGTATGCCTCTGGATGTACCCGCCCTTACGGAACTTCAGGCGGGGCTGGAAGAGCAGCTGAAGGGGAACTACGAATCCGTCGACGTGAGCTTAGTGGAGTGCGTTGATCTCAGCCGTTGGGGGCTGGCCTTTCCTGGTTTGTGTGGATCCGAGAGTCTGGTTGATGTTGGAGGAGTTCCTAATTTACTCGACCCAACGTTTCAGAGGCTTGCCTACCCCATTGAGGAGATCTGCGTCTGTGCAGGCGTACCCAATGGCTGTGCCCTCGGTGCATCCGCTGCGGACGCAAATTTCGTCGGAAGGAACGCTGAGCTGATGCCGTGCGAGTCTGTTGGAGGCCGTTTGAGGACTACACAAACAGCAAAGTTGGATGATGATGATGAACGGCCAGAGTTGATGGCCTACGACCACGGTAGAATCGGTTGCCTCGGAAATCTGTTCGTCTCTGAAGGAAAACCTGGCCGCGTTTTGAAGATAAAAGTTGCAAACCGTAGTGAACTGAGCAAAGGTGACTTCGTTGCTGTGCTACAGAACTGCTTGGTGAAGGCATTCCCTACAGAGCACATTGGATTGGGCGGCGTGTTCAGACTTGACTCCGGCGCCGTAAAGGCGCACATCATGCCAGATTTCAAGAAGACCGTGATGACCGACGGCCCGGAGGTCGAATCCTGGCTCAAATTTTTTGAGTTCGGGCCTGGAGGAACTTTCCTGTCAACCCTGCTAAGCTCCGACCCATCAGATGGTCGGCTGAATCTCCGTCTCAGCCATACGCACTTCTTCAACTCCGGAACCGGAGAAGGTGGTCACTATCACAACGATACTACTCCAAAGGATTGTCAATACACAGCTTATTTTATGCCAGCCAAATACATTTACAGAATCGAAAACGCTTTTGATAGATCCAAATGCCTTGTTAAAGTGGACTAAACCATTCGCACAATACTTGAAATAAGTCTCCGACAACGCACTCCTAGAGAGTCGCTGGTAGTCAAGCTAGTCGGTAGGCAACCCGTGGCATCTTTCTGCCTCCATAAACTCATCGCCCAGCGCGGTTCAATCGCGACACCACCCCCGAATCGTATCTCATCAAATCCCATTCTGTATTGGACATCAAACCGAAACGGAAATGGAAAGAGGAAAACGGCGGTCGGCAGAGCTGCCCTTCTAACCCATGGCACAATCTATACCTCCAGGAACTAACTCAGATCTCCATCATAGATCAATTACCAAACTCAAATCACATCTCACTCTAATCCCATTCTGCATTGCACATTTAAGCGAAGCGGAAATGCCAAGAGGAAAGCGCGGGTCAGCGAGGCTGCCATCCCAAGCCGTGGCACAATGTTTATCTTCACGAACTAGCTCATCATCCAGTCCGGAGACCAATCGCCACACTAAACCCGAATCATTTCTCACTCATATCCCATTCTGCTTGAACGGTTGAATCGAAACGGAAATGCCAAGAGGAAAAGTGCTGGTCAGCGAGCCTGTCATCCCAACCCGTGGCGCGATGTTTACCTCCAGGAACTATGTCTTATTCTTGTTCAGAGATCAATCGGCACACCAAACCCGAATCACATCCTCACCTAATCCTATTCTAGCCTGGACGTTGAAGCGAAATAGAAATGCCAAGAGGAAAAGTGCCGGTCAGCGAGCCTGTCATCCTAAACCGTGGCGCAATGTTTACCTCCAGGAACTATAACATCTTCTAGTTCAGAGATCAATCGCCACCACCAAACCCGAATCACATCCTCACCTAATCCCATTCTGCATTGGTCATTAAAACCGAAATGGAAATCAAGCCAAAAAAAAATCTGAGTAAGGAAAATGGCAGGCGGTGCCGTTGGCGGTGGTGGTGTGGGACTAGTGAAGGAGAATGCATTTTTATTGGAGATTGGTTTTTAGGAATTTATGCAGAAGGATGGAGGAGTATATTGAGGAGGGGGATTGAGTGACTGTGGGAATGGTATTCAGAGGGTGTTGACTTTGAAGTAGTCCCGTGAGTTAGTGGAGAGAGTAGTGAAGTTTTGGGGGTTCTTGGGGGATAAAGGAAGGATGGGATTTGTTGGAGTCCCTGGAGGGATGAGATGGAAGTTTGGAGGGGTGCCGATGATCAGCCGAATGGGATTGAGGACGTATCGGATGCTGTCTACGATTTCTGGGCTGGCCGGTTCTGACGTTAATATGTTTCGTGCAAAGCATATTCTGTTGAGCTCCAAGGACATGGCAGAATCTTGTCAGACTCAGGTTAAATCGGGGGCCAAGTTTGCAGATGTCGCCAAGTCGATCTCGCAGTGTCCGAGCAAGGACAGAGGGGGCGATTTGGGGTGGTTTAGGGCTGGCACCATGGCCTCTGGGTTCGAGAAAGCCTGTAGAGAAACAGCTGTTGGGGATACGGTAATCGCAGAGACAGTATGCCAAGTCCCACTTTTTACAAGCCCGCTCTTTCTTTTCGAAGCGCGGTTGTGCGGATTTCACATGCTCAACACTCCCACCTATTCAATTTCTCAGGAGTTCGGATGGCACGTTATTCAGGTTAACGGCAAAGCCAATTATCCGAAAACTATGACTGTACAAGAACTATCTGAGCTGTACAATGACAAAGAATTACTCGAGAATTACCAGCTCATAGATGTCAGGGAGGTATGCAAGAGTGATTGCTCCCCACAGTCGTGCAGGGCTGATTGTTACGAGTCTGACCGCTGTGCTCTTCGTCTTCTCCTCCTGTGCCAGCATGGTGAGGTCGAAATCGCAAAGCTCGAGCACTTTGAGGTTTTGCCAATGTCCGAGTATGAATTGTGGGCGGATTCAGTTGAGAATACAGGGCGCTTCGATAAGTCCAAGCCCACAGTAGTTATGTGTCACCACGGTATACGGTCTGCTCAGATGGCATACTACTTCGCGCAGCAAGGATTTGAGGACGTGTACAACCTCGCGGGCGGTATCAACGCTTGGTCCATGGCCGTTGATGAAAACGTCGCTAAATATTAAAAATCTGAGTCCTCATCATCATCCTCTTCGTCGTTGAAGGACAGAAGACTTTTGTTCTGGGTCTTCACGGGTTCTCCTCCCTTCTTATCCTGCGTCCCTTTTCTATCTTTCCTGTCCTTCTTCAGAGTCCCAAAAACTGGCTTTGCCTCCTTCGCCCTCCTTCGTTTTTTAGTTTCCTCTGTACCGGCAAGCTCCACAACTGCAAATCCTTCCTCCTGGAGATCCGCAATTTCGTCTCTCTCCTCTTCCTCAGGATTTCGTTCATCATCACCAGCCTTCGTCTCTGCTCCAGTAGCAACATCCCCTTTATCAGGAGCTACTACCGCAGCTGCATCTTCCCCATCGCTCCCTTGCTCCACCGGCAACTCACCTTGTGAAGCATAGAACTGCCGAAGAAACTTGGGGATCTGCCTCTGATAGGTAACATTACTACCTTTCTTGCCACCACCAGCCTCTCCACCTAGCTGACGTCCCATGTTCTCCAAAGGTGTTTATTGACCATCGACAGGCTGACAATTTCCGATTTCTTCCCTCCACCGAAAGCATCAGCCGATTCTTCTCACCTCCTCTAACCTATTCACGCCGGTCACCAGCAAAGCAAGTTTCTTTCAATCAACGTTCACAATTCAGAGAGAAGGCACAGGCCTCACAAAGCACAGCCCCCCCTTGAACGTCGTCAAACACCAGCTCGATCATTGTCCAGCTGAAGAACCCTAAATCCCCAAAACGGTGACTTCAAAAATGGACAAGAAACACTAAAGAGTAGAAAAATAAGAAACCAAAGTCACCCTTCGTATCCTCTTTTCCCCCGCAGGCGCGCACCTCGCTACCTTGGGCCAGCAATCTCATGACTCTCGTCTTCAAAACTCAGGACGATCGATAAGAGGGAGGAATGTCAGCCGGCTGCCCATCATCCGATGGAGGTAAATCAAAGCTGAGACAGGCTGTTTGACAGACTGTCCTTTTTATTGGAATTCTACGATATAATGTTTAAACGATAATCGTTTATGTGGTGACTAGTATCTTTTCGTGCAGAGTAAATTCTAGTTTGTTTTTTAAACAACAAGGAGTGTCTCCGCGAGCTCAGGACAATAAGATTGAGTTCAGTGTCAGCTCCTTGAGCTATGCGAATTATGATATTTTGAAATATTTATACGGTATATATAGGTACAATTGGTACGATATTTGGTTTTCCCTTTTTGGGCGGAATAAATAAGCCTGTCTTGCAAATCGTTTCGCCAAAGCCGCCTCTAAATGGGGGAGACTACCGCAAAGTGATCTCAGTGTACTCAGATTTAGATCAGATGCTTAAATTTTGGCTGCATTTGGACCATCTGTAGGGGAGGAGCGGACGTTGGGCCCCCCACTCAGCATGGGTTTGCCTGGTGACTGAACGTTGGCTGCTACTGAATTAGGGGAACCAACGAGGGCTAGAAGAGAAAAGCCTAATGGGATGGGTTCAATGTCTTGCACTGTACTTGGGGTGAGCAGGGCTCTGCACGGAAGTTTCCAGAGCAGAGCATTTGATCTGCGGGTGGAAAGAAAGAAGTACAGGCTTTTTTAATATCCAGCGGCGGACGGACTACTTCCAATACCACCCGCCTGGGATCGCAGAGAGAGAGAGAGAGAGAGAGAGAAACTTCCTCCACGTTTCCTCCAACGTAGCGTAGGTTTGCTTCCCTCTTCTTGTCTTTTCCGACAGGGTGCACACTATATACGCATTGTCTATTCAGCGCGTGTTACTCTGCGGAAAGAAAAATTCGGTGCCTCCTTTGTGAAGATCACGAAAGAAAGTTGTAACGCCCCAAGAACCCGCTTCCACCTGTTTCCGAGTAAAGCCAGATAGAACAATCCAAAATCCTCCCTTCTCCTTCCCCACCCACTTCCCCCCCCCCTCCTTTTACCCCGGCCTATCAAAAAAAAGGAAAGCTAGACCAGTCTATCAAAATTTACGACGACATCCAATTTTTCCGTTGACGAAACTAACACTCCCGCATTACGTCAATCACAAATTGGGCTCATCCCCTTACTACTGTCAAAAATTACAAAACTACAATAATATGAAGGTCCGCCGTGGTGCACCCCAACTGAGCTGAACGATGGATCATCAATTCCCAATAAAAGTTTCTTGCAATCTTTGATTGGAGGTCAACGAATTTGTTTCTACCATACGAGAACTGATCCCGGAATTTTATTTAATGAAAGAATTCTTAACCGTCCTGATCGGAGGACCTCTTCTTTTCTATGGAAATTCAAATTTGACCGGTACGCGAAAGGGTCTTTTTCAAAAACAATCTTAAAGAAAAAAAGAAAAAAGGGGAATTTCGCGGGGCGAAATTGGAGGCGTTGGATGTCTTTTTTAAGGGCTGGAAAAAAGGGGGGTAAAAGAACAAATGGTCCGGTTTTTGCTTTTTTTTCCATCAAAATACTCTACTTTTTTTCCTTTTTTTGTCTCTCTGGCTCTCTCTGTCTCTGTTTGATCGGGAGCTGACGTTCCAGTAGAGGGATCGGAACATGTCGGAATGCGGACTGAGGGGTAGAAGCCGGCAGGATGGATTAAGCATATATATATGTCTATGTAATTTTATGCGGGGCGGGGTGGGAGAGGGAGAGGGAGGGGAAGGAGTGGGCTGTGGGTTGGGTAGTTTTGTGTGGTGAGAGTGTCTGTTTGAGTATATGCGGTTTGGTGTTAGGTGTTGATGCTTTTTGTGTTTGTGGTTTGTTGTGGTTGTTTGGATGATGGCCTTTGTTGGGAGCTTGGGTACGGGATTTACCGGGTCGCGGGTGGCTGTGTCCCGGGCTCCGGTGAGGAGCGTTGGAGTGATGGGTCATTCGAGAGTGAAGATGACGCTTGCACCGACGCGTGAAGAGATCACGCAGATTTCTGGGGTTGCGGCAGAGGGGTGGAAGGTACAGCTGTTGTACGACTCGGATTGTCCGCTGTGCATGCGGGAGGTTAATTTTTTGACCAAGAGGGATGGTGGACGTGGACTTGTTGACTTCGTTGATGTTTCAGACTTGTCCTATTCAGCAGAGGAGCACCAAGGTATCTCGTTTGAGGACGCAATGGGACGGATTCATGCCGTTCTTCCCGACGGGACGGTGATCACCGGCATCGACGTCTTCGTGACGGTGTACGAGGCTCTCGGTATGGGCTGGGTGTACGCAGTTACCAAGATTCCTGGAGTGGGAAAGATCGCGGACTCCGTTTACAACATGTGGGCCGACGCGAGACTGCAGCTCACTGGCCGAAGGGAACTGGCCGAGCTTGTCAAAGAGAGAGAGGAGGCTCTAGCTGAGGTGCAGGACTGTGAGACCTCTTGCAAGATTGAGTGGTAGATGGCTACCATCCGTCGATCTTCGATACCGTTTTGTAGATTAGTCACCGCCTCTTGCGAGAGGCATTTTGTCGAGCCCTGCCGCATGTGCTGCGTGTGGCTAACAGTTTAAGAACCCAGACCGGGAAAATGTAGACTAGGACCGCACCGTCGTATATAGCGTCCGAGAATCGTAGTACTGTAAATAAAGAACACAAATCCAAGCACGGCCAGGTCGAAGAATTGTTTTTTGCACTGTATCCGGCTTGTAGGACAACTCACAGTATGCACGAGCCCGTTCGGCAGTCACGCCATTACGGTTATGCCCGAGAACGCCAATTCCGTAACAGCCGAATGCATCAGTACGATTTAGTCAACTCACTCAAAATGATCGGCATAATTGGACTGAGCTTTCAGGGCGCTGTTTCTGAATAGGCGATTGCCTTTGGGAGTGAACGGGTGGACAATTCACCACCGAGGAGTTCTAGATGAATCCTGTTTGGAAGATTCGAGCAGGACTTCTGTTTCTGGCTGTGGTAGCAGTAATCTTCCTGCTCTGGCCAAGTGGAGAGGCGGATTTCTCGAAGGAGATATCCGCCCATTTCTCTGTCCACAAGAATCGGATTGTTGGGGCAGCCAGGGAGAATCCGTGGGAAGGAGCGACCAGGGGTCCAGTTCAGAATCAGAGGATTGGGTCTGGCATATGGAGGACATTTCGAAGAAGGGCCAAAGGCTGTGGAGGTACCTACCGCCCATCGGTCGAGATACATGACCAAGTCCGGGTAGGATGCACAAGTCAAAGATAAATTAAAAGTCTGCTTATCCATCAAACGCCTTGGCTCTGCTTAACCGATCCTGTTTCTCAGGTTCGATATGTTGCGAAGTCGGGAGAAGATGTGCTGGACCAAGTCCTTCGCGATGAAGGGGTACTCATAGACATGGACAAGGATTCCGCCCCAGAGGGACTCAGGAAAGCTCTCCTTGGAGCTTGCAAAGGAGATCTAGTTCAGCTGGTACTGCGGATAGCTTCAGTGGATAGATAGCCGACGCACATTCTTTTGACGTGAACCCGACTTGTGGCTTTGTTTACAGACAGCTCCCTCGCGCTTTGCTAGTACTATAGGTGGTAGCGGCAAGCACTCGTCGGTTGGACGAAGTCTGGATTTTCTCGTCGAAATAACGGGTCTGCTGAAAAATAGATCAGACCGCCAACCAAACGATGAAGATGAAGATGCCTTGGCGGCGCTGATCTCCCCCGGAAAAGGGGGTCGTGGCGAGGACTGCAATACCGTCTGCAAGAGGCTATCGAGGGGTTGCTATGAGGTATCAGAGGCGTGACCTTATCAGCCACTGCCAGCCGTTCCTCCGGAAACTAATACCTCCTTCTCAAAATCTGTCTCAGGCTGCATTTCAGATCGTCAACACGTGCCCGAGACTGAGAGCTGCGTTCGATTGTACTGCTTGCGAAGTCGCCGCAGTGGGTACCGAAGGGCCAGATATGCCCTGCTATGTATCTCCGAGAGCTCCATCGTCACACCCAAGAGGATTCTGCATGGTGCATACGAATTTTCGAAGGTATCTCGACGTACAGGTTCCGAGCCGAAGCATCGAGATATTGACATGGTTCTTGGTTGACAACTCAGGTCTAAATGCGACGCCAAATACGTGCATACTCATCGTCTGTGTCCCTGTGTACGTTCTGAAGACATAGTACAAGCGAATGCAATCGCTCAGGAGCTAGGATGACCATGTGCAGACAGTTAGCTCACTCCTATCAGCCCCTCTGTGCGGTTTGGCAAGAAGAGGGACTTCTCGCTCGGAAAAGAAGAAGGCGGCTAGCTTGGACACTATCACGTGCTTCGAAGATGGATCCAGTTAGTCGAAGTCACGCAGTACTTCTCCAGCTCTAGGGTCTACCCGGACGCCTAAGATCGTTTCATATGTAAAATCCTGATTCTAAAGAGCAGTTGCTTTACTTTTGCGCAAGGGATTCAAATGGCGCGAATTGCGGAGCCCTGGAAACGTGGCCTTCAACCTTGGAGTCAGAAAGGCATCGAAGGAGAGCTCCAATCGGCAGCGTTCCCCGGGAACAGAGCTTTCCACACAGAATTTATCGACGGATGAAATCTTGCGTTCTTTATATCCTTTGTTAAACTATGCATGACTCTTCTCTCCAAGCTTTGCTAGAGGCGGAGCCATCTTCACCACCCATGGAAAGCTATTGCAAAAGCCAGACTCCACCGGAAACCTCATTCGGTTTGCTTCAGGGTCGTCCGGATGTGGAAACGTTAAAACACGCATGATGTGGACGCCTTTGGGAAGTTCACCTGTCACCTCGTGATGTGAGCCGCGGGCTGTTTCTTTTGAAGTCTTACGTCCTGACGTGTGACTAAGCTTCATAAAAGCGGCGTCTTCAGTCACGATGTGAAAACTATGTTTTGAGAAGGTGGTTAAGGGCATGCGGTTTTCAGTGTGATCGAGGCACAGTATGTTGGGTGAGCTTGTGATAGCTGGCGTTGTTGCTGTGCAAGAACGCTGGGCGCCAGCTAGCGCAAGCCAACGCGTAAAGCTTCTGGCGAGTTTGCTCGAACGTTTGAAGAGCTACCGGACAAGTGTCACTGGGATATGGATAGGAAAGTCCGAAATTTCTCCTTGCGGAACGACCCTGGCGCTTCTTTCCCGTCTGCTCGGGAGCGATATGAAGGCTGTCGCGAGCTCAGATGATCTCACAATTTCTTTGCTCAGGTTAACATGTGAATCTTGCGGATTCTCATGGGCTCGACGTGCGGCAGGTGCTCCCTCAGCCCTCAATTTTTCGTTCAGCGTTTACTGATCACGCAACTTCTCTTTTCCCCAAAACAAATAGATGCAAAAGACCAGTATGGATATATCAGGATGAAAGCAGAGGCCGCAGATGCGCTTGGCTCCGGAAGAATTGAGATGGAAGGAACGGTGGCACACCTTTTGGCCTTCTGCACAGACGTACTATCGACTGAAAAATCTGTGGAGGTTTGATCATGAACCACCCTCGAAACCGCTCAAATCATGAGCTTTCTTTTTTTGAAGTCAGTGAACACCTACTTTCACGGCGCGTTTAGATCTACTGCCTCGCGCTGAGGGCCATACACGGCCTCGTGAATGCTGGACCGCCAGAACTGATCGCAAGATTCTTACCTGGAGCCCTCTCCAAACTGATTCGCCAACTCTCGGGGATTCGGTAGGAGCTATGCTATTCCGTTCTGAGACGAGGATACGATTTGGGCTGCTCTCTGGATGCTCGTCCGCCTCTCACCCCTTGAAATGTATCCCCTCCCGCACTTCTTACAGGAAGAGCAATCGAGAAGTCGGGGTTTGTTCAATAAGAGCGACATTCGCGTTGATCCATAGAGGTTTAGACATGCCAGAGGTATGGTTCAACCTCATATGAGTATCCAATATAGTTGTGCACAGATGCTGAGTCATCCGTTGCACACGGCAAACCTTCAGTCTGGGAAGACGACAGCAACGGTTCCGTTCTCTCAGCTCATCCAGCCCTCTCCCAATAAGAGCAGCAGCGATTCAACAGGTACGAAATGGGCGAAGAACGACTCGAACGAAGCATCCCTCAGAGCTGTGTCGCAACGTTGTTGTGTGTTCTTCCAGACGCTTCTGCAGATAAGGGGAATAAAGATGCTGCGACCACGGTTGTCGATTCGTTCAGAGTCAAGCGTACCCGAGAATGGATTCTCTCGGTCTGTGATCGTATCAGCGGGCTTTTGACAACGGTTAGCGGAGAGCGACAACTTTCATCGATCGTAGATTTTTCAGCCATCGAGTGAATTCCTCTCAACCTTTTGCCTTTGAACTTCAATAGGTTATACTGAGCCATGACGGACCTGCCTTGCACCGCGCTAAATCTGTTCGAAATGCCCTCGCTTCGGGTCTAGGAAAGCTTCTTCAGCGACACCACAACAACCTCCGTAAGCCCAAGAAGTGTCGAATGATCGACACATGGCTCCGGGGCTGAATCAGTTGTTTTCTCATGTAGGGGACGAGTTTGTATCGATCGCATTCATGATATGCGCAAACACTGCTGCGGATATTGGCAAGTCAGGGAGTGAGTACATTTTACGGGATCTTGACCTGGAGCGGAGAGCAAGATACGTCGTAAGGATTCAGTCTCAGACAACGAAAGACAACGCGAACGAGCTCTTGCTGAAGTTCAAAGCTCTTGATGGGCTTCTCAAAGTGATCCCAGCGGAAAACCTGCCACCGCTAGTGGCAAGCCTTCAAATTGAAGAGGTTTGTGCTCTGTCCTACAAGGAGACGTCTTTTCTTGTCATTTTTTTGGATGAGGTCTAAATGCTCGATCACAATATTTGTTTGACGCAGGATCTTGTCGGCATGTTAACGAAGCACACTTTTGGTCCAGCGCCTTCATTGGACGGGGAAGTGCCTATCTCCTACCATATTCGAGAGGTGTGCCGCTTGGTTGGTCGTCACAGCTGCGAGAATGTGAGAATCTCGATTAACGCAGTCCGCAATAAGCCGGGTCTGAAATGAAGTCTGCACAAGCCAGCTTCTTACCACTCCGCTATTAGGTATAGTAGAAAACTCTGGCGCCGATGAAGAGGTGGCTGGAGCATGCTACGCGTTGAACCACCTTCTCCTAGGAGTATTGCTCGAGGATCCTCGACGAACAGAGTTTGAGACTTCCTCGAACGTCCGAAAGCTGATTAGGCAGGTACGAGTAGCTGCAAAGGTTCAAAAGGGGTTGCCTCATTCTTGGACCATTCCTTAACCATAGGTTCGGATGGACTGCTAGATTATGAGTTGCTTTGCCCTCTCTGTTCTACATCGAGCTGATGACTCTGATCATGGCGTACTTAAACGATTGCTAGCACTCGACGGAATTGGTGAAATAGCTAAATCTTCTGGCCGCCTTGCTACTCGTGAGGTGAGGAGGAAACAAACACATCTCAACATCTCAGAAAACGAGTTGTTGATTTTCTCGTGCAACTTGCACATGGCTCAATATTCTTTCTGGACATGTTCCAAGGACATTTTACTGCAAGTGCTTCTGCCTGTTCTTGAGCAACTGACCCAGCCTACAGTTGGGGAGGTATCAGCAAAAGCGAAATGGACGTTAGAGAGTATTTCTATTGTGGTTGGCTATGAATCGACAGCGGAGTTGTACAGGTATGTCGCATTCGAGATTCGCGTCGCACGTATCGCTGAACGTCGTAAATGGAAGCCGCGGGAATTTACGCCTTACCAGCGGAACATCTTTGCGGTTTTCTGGGTTTAGACGCCATCTCAACTTTATTGTGGATACCAGTGCTCAGCTGCTCTCTTCAAGGGAAGCTGCTGACGTGCTGCGAGAGGTGGTTGAGATTGTCGGTGATGATGCGTTATTTATTCTCTCCGATCAAATAATTCGCGAGTCAGATTTTTTGCCCACATTGTCGGATGAGATGGCGGTTGTCTCACTAGAGAGGATCTCCAGCATTCTGGCCGCCGCTAGAACCGTCCCGGTCACTGCTTGTGAGTCACCCTTGCCCGCAATCCGTTTCGACATGAGTTGCCGGCGTTTCTCTTAAGCCGTTCTCAAATTCGTTTCTAGTTGGTCCTCTGGTGCCACGATTGCGGAAGGACGTTAATGACTACGTTCTTGAAAAGCTTGACATCTATTCTATCCAGAGCACGCCCAAAGAACAGGAAGTTGAGGAGGTAAACGCCGTCTGGGAAACTCACACTCTAGTTGTGCCCGAGCCATCATCAGCTACTGATCATTGCGTTTGCGGTGCAGGAAGTACAACCCGAAGCTTCCGAGGAGGGATATGACGAAAAGGAAAAACCGATATTGCACAAAGTGGCGGAGAGGACGCTTATGGGTGTGGTTGACGTGCTTCCTCGGAGGTCAATGGCCGTCCGATCACGAGCACTCAGGGCTGCGCTTCTGGCTCTGGAGGTGAGCAAGATTGTGTGAATACCCCAAAACAAAGAATTGCGGGCTTCTAGCTGAGCAACTTGTCTTTCGCCTTGCTATAAACAGATACTAAGGGATAGCACCAACCTACTGCTTCCTCGAGTAGCTGCCTTACTAAACTTAATCCCATCGCAGCTGAAGGAAACAAGGGAACTCGA
Organism: Rhodosorus marinus; assembly: GCA_029953675.1. NCBI lineage: Eukaryota > Rhodophyta > Stylonematophyceae > Stylonematales > Stylonemataceae > Rhodosorus > Rhodosorus marinus. Next base: position 2,646,532 of record JAMWBK010000003.1, read on the forward strand.
TGTTGTGGAAGCGGTGTGCGATGTACTGGCCTTCTTCTTCAAGGCATGCGGCGGGTTTGTTTCCAGTAGATTCACCTCTGATATATGGCCGGTTTTACGAAAGCTCGTACTTCCGAGGTAATTCAATCGGGATGGTCTATCTCAGAGAAAGAAATATCCTAACTCGCAGTCCACAACTCCGTCTGCTTCTAGCCAATATGGGTATGGAGAAATCCAATCTGCCGGTGTTGCGATAACACTCTTGGAGTCGATCGCGGCGAACCATCCCGAAGCTTTGAAGCCCATATTAGAGGAAGTGTACAGCTACGTTCTTCGAGTGCAGAACTATCGACCGTCTTCCCGACTGCGGAACGACCAGTGCAAAGAAATATTGAGAGGGCTTGCCGTCGCCGATCCCGATCTTGCCTGGACTTTAATGACTGCAACGGCAAGCACTAGGACACAGTGGCGACCTCATTCATCCCTTCTTGCCTACGGATTTTACTAACTGCACTTACGGTAAATGAAGCATTGCTGATAGATATGGGGCTAGGACGTGGAGAAACTGAAACCCGAGTCTATAATCGAACCACGCCCGCTCCACATATTTGACCGGCGCAATTTGTGTTGTGGTCAGGAGCGGCACTCATTGGACTCTGAGAACTGGTGCAAGCCAAATATTCCTCGATGGGTGCGGCAGCCGCCGAATCTTCCAAGCTGATTTGATGCCCTCTCTTATCCGCAGCGTCCAGGGCTTGGACATATGAGCATTTGCTGGAGTCGTAGGGCATAACACAAAGTTCCCGCGATTCGGATTCGGCGATCCAGGCGTAAGTCGAAAACCATATCCACTACCGCCACCGTCCACCCCGTCCTTCTCTAGACTTCGCTTTCTTCGGCACGCCCTCTGGTGCTCGGGTTATCATGCGGGCCAAGATCCAATGCTGACAACCGGATGCGGGGGAAGGCGCGTCCGGTACTCAGCACTGAGGGGATCCTACCCGGGACAAGGACAATTTATCTCTTCAAAAGTTGGACCCGACAAATACATAGTGTAAAAAGTCATCCTCATTTCCAAATTGGTATCATAATCGAAATCCAATGACCCACAAGCACCTGACCATCCACAGCTCCCAAGCCCCGGACCACCACATCCCCGCAGAGATTTCTACTTGGTCCAAATTTACCAAAAAACATTAAGATTTCTCCTCATGAAAGATGGGTTAGAACAAACAACTCCGTTTGCATAGAATGACTCCAAAACTTTACGATATAAAAGAAAGCTTGATTTTTGACTTTTAGCATATAGGGGTTGGACAAAATTGAGTAATTTATTTATTGAAAAAAGGGAAATGACTGATGACGCTGCTTTTCTTGGTTTGCTGATGGGGAGAAGAGTTTCGCGTCAATAGGTGAAGGAGAGCATTAAGAGGATCTTGAAGTTTGGTTTGGATTTGGGAGGGGGAAAGAGGTTGACGATCTGTGAGGGGATCCTGTTTTTGTAGACGTTGACGATAGAAGCCTTTGGAATTGGATACGGGGAGGTCCCGCGGGGAGGAGGGAGTGGGGGGTGGGTTTGGAAAAGGTTTGTGGTGTATTTTTTTTTTGAGTGTTTAGGAGGGGTTTTGGGTGACTTTGGAAGAGCTTTTGCGGTCGTTTGGATTGAGCGAGCTTGGTCTCGATTGGGTTGCTTAAACATGTCTTGGAGACCGAATAGTGTTGCTGTACATCCGATTGTTCTCTTGGGAGTTGTTGATCATTTCAATCGGGTATCCAAGCATACGAAAAAGTACGTACATTCCCTAGCTTCAAGAATCACTTGTTTAGTCTGTGGTGGAGCTTGATCGAGTATTGCGATTTGTTTTCTTACTTATGTTAATTACCTTGTGCCTGTGATCTACTCGTAGGCGTGCGGTCGGAATTTTGTTGGGTCAGACATCTCGAGGAGTTGTTTCATGTACGAATTCTTTTGCAGTGCCTTTCGAGGAGGATGCTAAGGATACTTCAGTGTGGTTTCTTGACCACAATTTTCTGGAGAATATGATGGAAATGACGAGGAAAGTCAATGCAAGGGAGCAGATTGTGGGATGGTATTCCACTGGCCCAAAGATCCGACCCTCGGATTTGGACATTAACGAACTCTTGCGCAACTACTGTGCGAATCCGGTATGTTGGCCTTTGGAGGTTATGTTCGGGAGAATAATCATAATCAGTGCCTTCCACTTATCCAAGTAAACATCCTTGCTACCAATCTCTTGAAATAGGTTCTTGTTGTCGTGGACCCCGACCCGAAGGAGCTAGGACTGCCAACGGAGGCTTATTTCTCTGTCGAAGAGCCCAAGGAGGCAACTGTACAAAGGACATTTGTTCACGTACCGGCTGTAATCGATGCATCGGAGGCGGAGGAGGTCGGGGTTGGACACTTGCTGCGTGATGTAAAGGAATCCTCGATCTCCACTCTTACCAGCGAGGTGAGCTTCTCTGAACAGTTGTACTCTGGGCTTGTCATTCTACTTTTGCGCTGTGAGGGCTCGTGTGTAGTCGGATATTGCTAAGCATCATCAACGCGTGTAAGCCACACATAGGTCGCTCGCTAATAATCCTTTGAATGATTCCTTCTGGTAGGTCACATCAAAATTGTCCGCGCTCAAGAGCCTCATGATGCGGTTGCAGGAGCTCAAGGAATATCTCATGAAAGTGGCAGACGGAGAGCTGGAAGTGAACAACGAGATTATGTACAATATGCAAGACATTTTTAATCTTCTTCCCTCGTTCAATACGAAGGTGTTGGTGGACTCGTTCGCGTCCAAAACCAACGACGCAATGCTGGTACTCTACCTATCAAGTCTCATCCGAAGCATAATCGCACTGCACAACCTGGTCGATAACAAGTTGCTCATGAGGGATTCTGAACGTGAGGTTGCTGAAGAAGCTGGGGTTGTCGAACCGAAGGAGACTAAGGAAGGAAAGGACGTCGAGATGAAGGACGAGGTAAGCGACGGCTAGTCTCCACTGAGAGTGCTTGATCTCGGACTGAAAAAGTGGATCCGATGATTGTCTCAATCCAGTCAAAAGAAAATGAAGCTGAAAACAAGTGAAGACGCGAGCGGTGGATTTCAGAAAGATGTGGTTTTGGGAACCGGTGCGTTCAGATGAAGCCAATGTGGATGTCTACGATTCTTCAACAATCGATTTCAACACAAGACACTTATAGTGAGCGCCGCCTATTGCTACCGGCTTTTGATCTGGGATTCTTTGCCCATGACAATTTGCACCACGGCGTAGACGAAGTTTGATTGCCCCGAAAAGTCGAAAGTGCGTGGCGCCGGGCTTCTGTTTGATCCAGTCCTTGAAGTAACTGAGATGTAGGAGGGTGTATTAGTACTTGAAGGGTGCGCACGGATGATCGACTCTAGGATGGTGCATTTGGAATGTGTCCAATGGCGTCCATTTGATCACGATATTCGTAGTAAACGGAAACAGATTAAGGACGACTTTTGAGAGGAGCAGATGAGGTGCCTTGCCCTCACGATCAACAGTGAACAGTAGCAGGTATATCGTTTGGGCCGTATCCCGCTCTACGGATCCAACAACTGGCAACGCTCCTTCTTTTCACCAGACTTGTTCTATGAAGGGGTGATTGATTACCTCTCGATTACTACTCCACTCACTTTATTCATAGGTTGCTTATTTATACGTATCGATGGCGGATTCTATGTCATCAGTTCGCGCGCCGGTGATGGTATGCACTCGCTCCTTCTCTTTCCAAAAATGGAAGGCCGGAACTGCTCTGATCGACTCGGTTTTCATCATCTCCTGTGTTTCCTCATCCTTGTCTCCCATCACCTTCAAAAACACCACATCGCTGTACTCCTCGCTCATCTGTTGGAACTTCGGCTCGATCATTTTACAAGGCCCACACCAACTCGTAGAATAATCCACCACCACCTACAACACACCATAGTAATTCAGCCAAAGAAATCCAACCGGAGCATTGGCGAAACAGAGCAGTGGCAAGTACCCGGCCATCCCCAACTTACCAAAGATGATCCAGCCCCTTCCAAAACCTTATCCAATTCGGCTTTAGAACCAATATCAGAAACCAACATTCGGACAACATTTTGCGTCTGAGCTGTACATACAGCTCCCGCCCTGCCAAGGGGCGTTCCCATGAACGAAGAAGCTATGAATGCCATCGGAGCAAGAAGAAAAATGAGACAAGACAACGGCCTGCTTACACAACTGCATCAACACCCCCCCTCAATCCCCCTCCCCACAAACACGAAGACTGAGTCCAAGTGCTTTCTGTCTCAAGCTCTCAAAATCAACGCAAAATACAAAACGCGTTCTCCTAACAAGATAGTTTTAACTTCCAAACCTGACCTCCTTCCTCCCCTACGAACCCCTCAGCCATGGTAACCAAATGCTACCGTGGTGAGCTGCCTCTTGCCGCATTCGTTCTCAAGGCTAGGACTCAGCGAATCAGCCTCGCTACTCTACCCCTACGGAAAAACCGACAAACAAATCAATTCAATCTATGTATACCCCTCCGGATGCATTAGGCATTTGTAGATGCCTAATGCTGTCTAGTTTTTCTTAAATACACGATCAACAGCAAATTCTAACCCCTCCGAACAAGTTCTTCATTTTTCACAAAGTTGCATCCCTACAAATCACCCCCCCCCCATTCAGAACTGCTTAGTTTCATCCTCTTCATTCAATAGCTGAGGCCCGCTTCTCATGAATATATAATATTTTTATACTTTTTTAGACGGTAGAGCTCGAATGCCATCAAAAGCCGGAGAAATCAAGTCCATTGCAAGGATCTCGTTGTGAACAGGGAGGCGTCCCTTCAATCCACACAGAACAAAATTATCCAATAAAATAGGATAGTGTATTGTAAAAGATTGAATATCTATATTGATTGCTTTTCTCCAAGATATTTTTAGCGGTTTGGTTTGTTCTGTCGGTTCGCAACCCTTGATAATTTTTCGATTAAATGTTTATTTGCAAAGGATTCTTCTAGACTGAACTAAGGAGAGCGAGTTCATGTTAAGAGTTCTTATTGGCTTATAATTGTTTAGTTTAATATATAATTTAGAGGGCCTTTCTTGAGTGTGATAGTATTAGCCAATGAAGAAAGCTATTTAGTGGATACCTTTACCTCAAAGTTTGTGTTCAATGGTTGATATGCGAAAAGTTTAAGCTAATGATTGGCTTAGAAAGTAAGTAAAGAAAGCTAATAGCCAATGAAGGAAAGTCTAGACGGTATTATAACTAAGTTTGCATCGGATCGGCATCGGACGGGAAGGGTTAAAAAATCTCGCGTCGGGGTCGTAAGGTCCCTGCGCACCGAATTCTTCCCAATGAGGTGGACTGCGTGCACTGCTTCGAGCTAAAACTTGTTTCATGGCTTTCCTGTCGGCGTTCTTTTTACTATAGTGTAGAAAGGAGGAAACTGCGCCTAGAATGTGCCCTTGATCGCGATTGGGTTGAGGGCAAAAAGCCTGTGCTTTTGGGGTTAAATCTGAACGACCGTGACGGGCGTGTTGGGAAAGAGAATGAGCCTCGCAAGTTTCTGGCAGCGCACTGCACCCGAAAGCTCTGTGCAAGTTTTTGAATAAAAACTGGCTGTCGCCAGCGACTCGAGAGCTGAGATTGTGGGGCCTGGTTGTGGGGCTCTGCTTTAACGGAAAACAACAGCTCTACACGCAACAAAAGCTAATTTTATCGTGTACTGCAGAAGATCCCATTGGAACTCATCTCTCGCCGTCTTTAACCGATGAGTTCGGGAATCTTTTGATCACGAACCTGGTGACGGTCTTTCCAACTTCGCCACAGGCGTCCGGCTGAGTACTTGCAGCTCAATCTCCCCCCCAGCATCTGTCCAAAGTGATTGAGTCCTTTGTGTCCATCGTACACAAGTTCCACACATCCTTTCATTGCATGCGAGATGTAATACTGCCATCATCAAAAGTGAGGCTGAACTGGGGTTCGGCAGAAAAAGTGTGTAACTGCAGTGTTCATGAACCTAGACGAGACCACGGACCACTTCAGAGAAACTACTACAAATACATGAGCCGTTGCATACACAGTTTGGATAGGCATTTCCGGAGTTCAGGCAGCTGCGATACTCTTTTCACGAAGCTCAGCGGATGCAGGTTTCATTCCCTAGGTTGGCAGGGGCGGTTGACTTTTGACAATCCCCAGAACGCCCAGTAACTGGGCTGCGAAAGGAGCTATTTGGCGGGGGGAATTGGGCTTCCTCCTAGAAATGTTGTGGCTTGCCCCAGTTTGCGGTGTTATGGGCAGGGAAAGGTGATCACGGTGAGACGATTCGGATTCAAAGAAGGCCTCGATCTGGAAGCACTTGCGAGCAAAAACTTTTTCATCATGAAGTTTTTTGGGGACGACCGCGATGTGCGCACAAGATGCGCTTCACGATTGCATGACCGAGATTGCCGTTCCTGACAGGCGAAATTCAGTACCAGAGCGTGAGAGAATTTTTTGTTGAAGGATCTTCCTGGCAAGTAGCTCACTTTCTCTAGCAAGATGCAAGCATGCAGCCCAGGTTCTCCGCTCGAATCTCATAGATTCCGTAGTGGTGGTACTCAACCGCACCTCGATGATTATGAACAGCGATCGTGTGCAAAAAGGATACATCGTCTGTCGAGTCAAATCTTGTGGATGGCTGCGTGCAACCAAAAAATGCCGCATCCCCGCGTAGACCCGGATCGCCGTCTCAATTCAAGAATATCAAACCAAAAAAACAACAGAAAACTGACAAACCGATATCAACACGCATGGGGCTAGTCGCCATCGAATGAAGTCTCCAGAACCCATTCAAACGCTTTCCAAATGCAAAGAGCTCCTAACGCGTTTCCATCAAAACGGATATGTAATACCCGTTTCCCCAAAAATCCAATGAATCCTTTCTTTCTCTAACAAGAGCTTTTCATGCAAATCCAATGTCACAAATGTGTCACCTCACCACCAACATTACCAGAGTCAAAAAGCCTCCCCCTCAGGAACAAAACCTATTCCCAATACCAACCAGGAACCCCAAAGAAACCAAGGACCCCTTCCCTCCCTTTCCCCCCCCCAAAAAATATATATATCTCCGGAAAATCACAGAAAATAATGCCATAATTCATGCAAACCCCATTTCACAAAATAATCTCCCCACCCTATTCTATCATCAGAGCCAAAAAGCCTCCGCTTAACAAACAAATGAGCCCAATCTACCAAAACCACTTGAAAACCATCAAAAAACGAATCTCTGGAAAAACTTCAAAATATCCATAAAAATCCTAACTCGTTTGTCATATCTTAAGTGGTTCTATCCCCAGCACTTCTTTTTTGCGGAAAAACAGTTACTCATATTCCTCCAACAAGACACGGAACGGCGGCAATTTTAAAAATAGAAACCACTCTTAAATTTTATTTAATACACATCAGTGTTGGAAAAGAAATGCAGTAAGCTTGGCAGGATTTGGTTTCATGGGAGTTACTTTTTAGTTATATTTTAAAATCAGGAAGGAATTTGTGTCTAATTTTATTTTCAATTCAATCCTAGAGTTGTTGGTTGTATTTTTATCACTGAGGTGTTTTAATTGGAGACAAAAGAAATTGATTTTTTTGTTTTGTTTTAATGTTTTTGTTTTGTAATGGAGAAGTAAATGAGGGTTTTCAGGTGCATGGGAAGTGGGGAGCGAGGGATGGTGTTTAGGTTTCTTGGCTACCGGACAAAAAGGGGGTGTACCGTTTGGGGCGGCATATCAGTCCCGTGATAGATCGTCAGGCCTTGGATGCGTTTAATCGTATTGCAGGAGGGTTGGGGTAAAAAGCCCTTTTTGGCTCATTGGGTACATATGGGTATGGTATACGGCCGTGTGGCAAAAGAGTGAAACTTATGAGTACATTGAGTGCTGTTGAGTTGTGCTTTCTAATTTTGAGCCCGTATGGTCCGGGGGGAGGTGGTAAGAGGGATGGCATTTGGACTTATTCTTTCAGAATTTAGTCTTTTTGACTTGGGCGCATGTCTTGCACGGCACATCATGCGTTGCGGTTCGAGCTGAGATTCACGCCTTCGAAGTCGTTGCTTGATGAATTGGACGTGGTTTGCGAGAGTATTTCAACCCGACCTTCCGCACTCAAGGTCTGTTAGGGTGATGTTTCAGGTATCACAGCAACGTAGAACTTGAACTGACTCCTGGGAAGAGAAACAAATAGCGGAGAGAAGAAACCGAACTAGCAGAAACCGAACTAGAAGAAACCTTGCAAGAAGATGGTGAGTCCAACATTTTACCAGAGGTGGGCAAAGGTTGACCCCATCCCGTTGATAGGGATGGTATCGGCAGTTTTAGGAATAGCAGGCTATTCTTTGGGACACAAAGCGTGGTATGATCCAGCCTGGCAATTCAACAGATCGAGGAGAACCGGCGGCATCGATGCCCAGTACGCAAAGCCGGAAGATTATGAGGATCAAATAGGCGCTATGCAAATGTATAGATATAAGTCGACATCCATATTTGACCACTCGGATCTGGCTAATCCAATGACGAGATACAAGGATGTCGATCTCGCCCATGGAGTCGGAGCGTGGTGAAGTGACGTAGTCTGACTTGAGATATATTATTGAACAATAAAGCACTGTCTATTGAAAGCAATTAATTCTGTGTGAGGGAACACACATACTAAGCAGAAGCCAAGGCCTCCTCCCGTTGATTCCAAGGAGTATCTGATGTCGTAGGGAGTCAGGAGGGTCTGACCAACAAGACTGAAGAGTAGGATTGGAGGCGAAATCCGACGTGGTCCGACCACGTTTCGTCAAAGCAGCCTGCTTGGACACAGTAAAAATCGATAGCAAACCACCACCGATATTGGAGACATGCTTAGCTACCTCTCCAACAAAGCTGAAATCGACTCAACAAGCCAGGAGCACCGAATTGAGTCTTGCAGAGGTTGTCCGAAAGCTCGACCAGTGCAAAAACATCACACTTTACGTCGGGATCCCCTACCACCCTTTGGAAACGACTTAAAACTAGCGGGTCAAGACAATCGCTGCTTCAGCGGCGCAAGACTTTCCCGACAGGGAACCGGTGGTATTCGGCATATGCTGTCGCTCGTTCTCCAAGCCAAAAAAAAGGGGAACGAACAAATCCATCAAGGGATCAGTCATTACTACAAACAAAATCAGTCAAGCTCTCAGCGTTCGAAAACTACAATCATTATTACAAAACAAAATCAGTCAAATTCTCGGGGTTCGTAAACTATAGTACAGATACTCATCAGGAACTAAAACCCCTCCATCTGAGTGTTTTCGGCACATATTTGTACTATATAGTACGAATCATCCGCGGAAACTTACGAGGAATTGAGAACCCCTCCATCTAAGTGTTTTCGGTGACAGTTAATTCCATTAAATAACCGTTAGACGAAAAAGAAATACTTTAGAACATTTTCTAAGGGGGGGCAAATACTCTGAAATGTATTGGGAATGACAAGCGGGGCGCCGTCGGCGTTGAGGTTGAAAAAGGGAATATTTTGGGAGGTTGTTGTCGATGTCACCGATTCTGAGGTTTTTTGGAGGACGTGTATTTTTCGTGACGGAGGGCGATGTGCGGGAAGCGGGCGGGTCGGGAGGTATTGGGTAAGCCATGAGTGTGTAGGAAGGTATTGTTTATAGTAGGAGGTTACCCAACTGAGTGGAACGAAGCAATCATGGTAAGCTCATCATCCGTAGAAGAATGTTTACTTTTTTCTGGGTCGGGAGAGAGTGTTATTGTTTTGTTTCGTCCCCTATGAGGGAGTTGGCTGGTGATGGGGAAGGTGGAGGGTTGTGTAGCACAATCTCACGGTTGTTTTTGGATATTTCTGCATGGATTAGGGTCGAGTAAGGACAAAGACTGTGAAGAAGAACTCTCGTGTGATTATTGAAAAGTATTATTCGAAGCTGACTCTCGATTTCCAGACGAACAAGAGGGTTTGCGACGAGGTCGCGATCATACCTTCGAAGAGGCTCAGGAACAAGATCGCGGGATTTATCACGGTAGGTTTTTGTCTAGAGTTTTATGAAGTGAGGATGATGAATGGTCGATCTAGTACTATCAACCGAGGGATAATTGGAATTGGTGTAGCCGTCTTGACTTTTGATGTATGAGGTCTTTTGGTGGAGTGCTAACAAACTTTTGCTTTGGCTTTGATACTCTTAGCATTTGATGGCGCGAATTCAGAAGGGACCTGTTAGAGGCATCTCTTTGAAATTGCAGGAAGAGGAGAGAGAGAGGCGCATGGACTTTGTGCCAGAAGTGTCCTACTTCGAGGGCAAGATGGCCGTTATTGACCCTGACACTAAGGCTATGCTGGACAAGATGAGCCTGAGGCTTAGCCCAAATGTTACTGTTCAGTCGTCTAGTGATTATGGGAGACAACGTTATGACCGTCGATAAATTGTTATCATTGTGATTTTAAGTTTATGCCAAACCAATGCGGAGCCACTATCAAGTAGTCGTCGAGTGAATCGCCCGATTCGCCTAAGTAAATTTTTCCAAGCGATACGTACACCTAGCCCGCGGAAGCCATGAGAAATTTCCGGGCTACCGGTCGCCGGAAACGATTCGGTGAAATGCTCATGCTTTGGAGTGGGTGGCTTGAGCGAATGTCTCGCATCTGCCGTTTCGAATCATATGAGTTTCGTCGAGGCACGCCTCGTCCCCTCCAAGCATGTTCTGAAAACAGTCTGGAAAGGCCCATTGGGGGCTTTTCCAAGCGTCTGCTGAGTCATACCCTTTCTGCACAGCTCAAGTGAATCAGTACTCGAAGGTCAGAGCGAGACGGGGTTGCTCGAGGAACGCCAGAATACTAACGACAAAGATCCAGGATATGCATAGCCCACCATACAGATCTTCAAACCATACTCCGACAACTCTAAATCAGACTCTCAGCTTTCAAGTGTCGAAAGCTTCCCAAACTGCTTCAATCACTCCCCTTCTATGGACAGTCATTATTAACATTGAAAACAAGAAATTAAAATGCTTTTTGGAAGTATGTAATCTATTTTATTTATCCATACAATATTTTTCCATCCATCAAAATAATGAAATATGTAAACTTATAGATTTGCCAAGCAACAATACATTATTTATTTCTATTATTCACGAGGGAATATATTAAATAAATAAATAAATTAGATATAAAACTGCGCTATATGTAGTTTTGTAAAATGTTCGTTTGCAGGGTTTGGCTTTTTTGATTTTATTTTGGGAGGGAGCTGAAGGTGGAGGACGAGTTGAGGATCTGGATAGGTTGCATGGAGAGGAGTGGGGAAGACGTGTTATGAAGGGTTGTGGAGATGCTAACAAAGGGGAAAGGAAAAGCATGGAGAATCCAATAGAAAAGCAGGAGATACAAGGGAGCAAGAAACCTCAGGAGAAGAATAATAACCCAGAGAGAGTTGAAGTCCCCGGGAATGAGGAGGCTGATGATCAGGGAGGCGGAGGGGTTGTTGTGACCGATGGAGATGGGAGCCAATCTTCAAAGGCTGCTCGTCAATTTTATACGGAGCGTAAGTATCCTCACCATGGATACAATGGACTTCATGAAACCTATGAACTTACTCAAGCCGAGGTTTTATGTATGATTTACCACTTTGCAGTTCGAATGATGATGTATGGGTTCGGTGACGTTCACTCTCCCCTGCCGCAATCAATCGATCTAATGGAGGATCTCGTTATTCAATATATATGCAATCTGGTTCAAAGAGTACGATGCTTTTCCCCCCTCATCGTCAACGATGTCAGACTGACGAGAGCGACGCAGATCCTGAAACAGCCTTTGTTTTTTCCGTTCTTGCCGTCTGTTCAGAGCAACGAAGTCGCAAGCAATAGGAGAAGAGACCGCCCCGTAGCAAATGATGTCAAGTTTGTGATTCGAAAGGACACGAAGAAGCTTCACCGAGTGCAGTATCTTTTGGAGCTGAAGGTTCAGATCGACAAGGTCAAGAGTCTCGGTCTTCAGGGTGACGGTAAATAAGGCCGGTCGCCATTCGCTTCTTCCAGGCGCGCGGTTGAGACTGCAACTATTCAAGGATTGGAAGTTCCTTGTCCTGCTGGGGAGTCTCTTCGTTACCCTGGCGGCTAATGCTTGAGGTGAACGATGCAGGTTTCTGGACAGTTGAATAAATTTGTCAGTGGTCGGTGTAGCCCTTTGGGCATGTTCTAAAAGGCAACTGGCATTTGGTCCCAGCAGCGTTTTGTGTCGCGGATGGTTTGAGCGATGCTATGGCGAGGTTGATGTTCGCCAAGCTTGAGAGACATGTATTCAAAAGCTTAATCCTTCTTATTCTGGCATGTAATATAAATGAAACGTTGAACCTTTTTGTTCTTATCCACAGCTTTTCCGCTCCAAATCCATGAGTTCCGTCCTCTGCAAAATCGTCTCGTCAGGCAGTTTTTCCTTTTGCAATGTGGGTTTCATAAAGTAGATGTAGTTGACCAACCGCCTTAGCCACTTCTTGTACATATCGACTGCCGAACTTCTTGAGAAGCATTGTTGAGGCTACTCTCTTTTCCTACAACGCTCTTCATTCTTCGGAGAGGAAGCCGGTCACTTTTTCGGATTTTTCTTCTACTCTTATACTATTGAAGTGTACAACAGCCGCTCTTCTTCTTTCTCCTCTCTTTTTGAACTTCGTTCACGCTCGATGACGGTTTTAGCGAAACGTGAACAGTTGTAGAATTGGAAGAGCCAGTTCCGAACGAGCATTCTGCGGGGTAAGAAGATTGTGAGACAGGCTGGGAGTCAGAAAAGGCCTTGTGTATTCAGAATGCAATCGAGGTGTACACCAGTGAGGTACGCCGGCGATTGGACGTCGACGCATGTCGATGGAGGTAGTACGGAAAGCAAGCAGGAACCAAGTTCGCCCTTGACGGATCTAGCTGAACGCGGTCGTTCATTATTCAGCCGAAGCTTACCCTCGAGAGTCTTGTAATCCTCTAAAAACTTCCCCAAATACAAAATACGAATGTCGTCTATTTTTTCAAGAGCCGGGCTGTGCGTCTTCTCCGCCAAGTCGACTAGTTCTGAAATGTTCCGAGCAACGAGTGTAAACAAAAAGTATTCAGTCTTTCAACGTTTTTTTCACCGGTTCAGCGACTCCGCACGAAAAAAAGCCTTCTTTAAAAGTCTGGACTTACCTTGCGGCTTCGATTTAATGATGGAATTTTTCACGCCTCTTATAGAAGTTCTCGATGGAAATTCCATTCGAAAATCGTTCCCATTGACCAGAAGGAACCGTAAAAAGCATTCGCTCCCATCATCCGCACTCTGAGCGACAAGCAGGGCATCCACAAATTAGAACATTATCCTCAACAAGCAACTACGGAATGGACCGAAAACGGGGCCTCCTCTGCCCACAAGCTGGGCAGGTTGACACTTCCCGCTTCCTGGACAGAAAAGGAGGACTTTGGCTCTCAAAACTCACCTCGACAGCAGCCGGATCCGTCGTTCCAACTTCTGCTGCCGTCGCACTCATATCTTACCCCAACCAACCAAACCTTCTCAACTCAACTTTCACAAAAAGTCCAAAATAACCCCCCTCCCCTCCCAAAACAGTTCAAACAAAACGACCTCAAGAAACCACCTCTTCCACTAGATCGGAAACGAGAAGCCTCGGCGGGACTCAACGCCCCTGGTCACTCAACCCAAACCCAAGCCATACACATCCCCCATCACATCACCACCACCACCACCACCACCACCACCACCCAACCCGCCCCTTCTTCCCCTCCCGTCAAATACCCTGTATCAAATTACCGCTTCGACAAAACCCAACCAATATCCCCACCCCTTTTTCCCCCTCCTCCAACACAACCACCCCACCGCCTCCTCTTCCTCCTCCTCCTCCCCACCTCCTCATCCCCCCCCACCCCCCCAACTCTCTTTCCAAAAACATCCCAATTCAAAACACCCAACGCCCCACACCCCCTCCCAAAAGGAAATTCCCAACCCACTTTTATTTCCCTCTCCCACACCCTAAAGAAACCAAAATTCTTTTCAGAATATCTCTTTTCCTTTCATTTAAAAAACCACTATCCTAACGGTTATACCAAAAAATTACGCCTTTTTGGTTATCCAACTTAGGCTAAGAAAACTAACCAACCCCCCCCCCTTCTCAGACTCCGTACAAAGAAATGGCAAACCTACGCCCCAACCCCCCCCAGCAATAGACATACCGTGAAAAATATATCTATATCAGCTCTGCCGCTTCTGTTTAGTATAAATAATAATAATACGTGTTGGTTATTATTAGTATTAAACATGAAACTGGCGTGGGTCCTTCGATCAAGTCTGATGGGGTAGTAAATGTCTAATTAACGAACTTTGAGAGGGTATTGCTATGGTAGCCGAGTTTTTATCCTTTTTGCTCACCCCGCCTGCTCACTCACTATTCCGCTTTTAGAGGTTGCTCAATGAAATCGGAGAAATTTGAGGGATTGGGTTGGACAAGCTAAGGAATGGGCGAGGGGGGGGGGGAAGGACCGTTTTGTCAATTGTTTACGTGTTTTGGATACTTCTTCATGCTATGATTTATGTAGGCTGAGAGGGTAGGGGATGACAAACCACCGCCAATTCTAATAGCTAGGAATAATGGGGTAGATGTTTTGTCTGATGTAGAACTTAATGGTTTATTAGTTTTAGTTATTTCAGAAAGATAATATTGGCGACAGATTGGTAGAGGGGGTGGGGTGTTCCGGGAAGAAGAGTCGGACCGGCTTTGGAGAAGGAGGGGGTGCGGTGGAGTGTTTGATGTACGGACGTTTTTATTTCTGAAAATATGGATGAAATTGCCATTAATAATATATGTTTTTGGAGGTATTCGTTGGAGGTTGTTCGTGCTTAGAAGAAGCCTATAACAACGTTATCTGAGCAGAATTCCTTTGGATTTTTGTCTTGTATTCGTTAATTATTGAGAGTAGTTATAGGAAATTATAGAGATATGCCCTTGATGGGTTTGCGTGCGACGGAGAGCAGACCTTGAAAGCTACCGATTCCTGTCCAATATGGTGTCACCAGTGATACCATAAACGCTACAGAAAAGGCGAGAGGTTTCTGATAGATAATCGGATTCCTTACATCGCGAATGCGCTGGTTGCGCTGTTCATTAGATTCTAGTCTGAGCGGGATTTTCCCGGACGAGACAGCGTTCAACGCGACGAATTCTCACAATCGATGTCTTCGGATAGACTCATCCTGACGAACTTCTAGCTTGCTCCATTTCAAACCCCGCCGCGTTTTGCTCTTACTCGGCCATTGGAAAGCAACTGCTGATCATCTGTTCAAATGAGCAAGATTAGGGTGATTCTAACACAAGACCAGATGTTGAGCAATCGGTGCACGCTTTTCTTCAACGCTGCTCAGATTCGCAAAATGGCTCGCTCCCCAAAACAGTTTTCCCCTCTCTATTCCTTCTTTATTTGATCCCCGCGATCGATAGATCTATTAGGTCTGATAGGAAGAAGTTCTGCTTTCTGGAGAGCGGGTAAACCTAAGTTCGGCTGATTGAGGTCGTGGTTGGAAAGAGGATCGGGACCTAGCTCCTTTCGAGAGTGCTCGACATGGCTTCTATTTGTATCGGAGGACCCAGAGTCTGTCGTGGGAAGCGAAGACACGCGGAGATCGCAAGCATTGGTACGTCTACTGGGATACCAGGAGTATTTATGAAATATCGGACGGACCTTTGCCCCTTTACACTCCGCCGCAAACGGTAATGTGACTCTCTTTGTGTCCGTTTCCAACCGTAATAGCAAGTGTCCAGTCGATGACCGCAGCGACGGGCTTTGGGTCTATGGTTGGATTTTGCTGTGGAATGTTCGCGAAGCGGGCCGGCAGTGCCGCGGCTATCACGCTTGGAGGTATTGTGACGCTCTTTCAGGTGACTAGCACAGGCCGTAATCACGATAACTAGGGGAAAACCGTGCCCTGCTCCGCATTGAGACATAGCTAAGACTGAGGACCACTTTTTATTCCAATAGCTGGCTGCCTGGGGTGGCTATATAAAAGTGAACTGGGACAAGATCTCCGCCGACACAGTACGGACCTTCGATTTTGACAAGAGCGGGAAGCTCGACCACGGGGATGTGAGCTTCGCATTGAAAGAGACGGTTACGGTTCTCTCGAGCAATATGGGCGTATCCGGAGCAGGTTTTGCGGCGGGGTTCGCTTTGGGGTTGAGAAAGTAGACGGTGTCGATTATTTCTTCCTATTTCTTGTGGTCATGTCCGGACCATTCGCCGGTGAGCTGAACTGATCGGACTCCGATCACCATGGCCTCGCTCAAAGAAGAACTGCAGCTAGCCTCCAGAGAAAGCCGTCGTCGTGGACAAAAGGAACCAAGGAAGTTTTGAAAAAAAAATCACACCTTTATCACTATATTCTCCGAGAGCAAATAGAATCTTGCTTCTGACCAGGACTAGTTGGTGTCTTTACAATCTATGTGCATGGGACGGCTCCTGGGGATAGTTCCCACAGGATGATAACCTTTCTTCTTACTTATTGCCACCCCTTCTTCTAGTAGCACTCACACATATTCACGCGTTAGCCACGCTTGCTTTCTCATTGGTATCTTCCAGCATTCGCGCAGTAACCAGCTTCATAAATTCCCCGAAGGCGGACGTTTTCACCATAGCGCACCAATCTTTCCCTTCCATACCCTGAGCATTGCGATCGCGGGAAAGTTCGGCGATCACCGGACGCCAAGCTCTTGCTGGAATCGCACTCCGAGCGTCCTGGTGACCTGCTACCTCTGAAAGACCGAAATGGATGGTGAAGTGTCAGTCCCAAGTTCAAAGCTGCGAACCCAGACAATTGAGGACCCGCTAATTGCCGTAACGTACCTGCGGCTCTTCCGAAGTCGAGGATGATGATGTAGTTCCCTGGCCGAATATCAACGTCCAACTCGAACTGACGTCCTTTGGTAGGTCCTTCTCCCAGGAACCGGAGCCTTACTTGGACGACAGATATCCAGTTTACCTGGCCACTGAATCGTGAAAGCAGAATCCTCTCAACAACTGCACCAACAGCACACGAGCGTTCTAACACTCCGGCAAGTGCGATCCCAACCTGTGGCTCCAGCAAAACAGGGTATAGGACAAGCATGCGAATCAGTGAGAGGAAAGCGCAAAAAATTCGTCCCCTGAGAAAACCCAACCGATATAAGGAACTCAAGCTTTATGTGGAAATCATCAACTCACGTCCTCCCTCGCAGCATCCATGAGCTCCTCGGCGAGCTTAGCGAGCGGGGTCATCGCTGGAGTTTTGATGGGCTTCTGCGAAGTAGACGATATACCGACTCGAAAACCAAAGCGCCCGTAGGAAGCAATGTCCAACGTGAATTGATGAGAGAACAATGATAGAGTCGGGTTCTGATTTGGAGTTTGCCCCGGAGTCTGGGAGCCAGCAACGACCGTGGCTGAAGAGTTCGCATTCGTCGCGGGCATTCCATTGGAAAGTTGCGGGACCTGTGACGAAGAACCTGCCCGCTTCTGCGTCTGTTGTGCACTTCGCCGGGTCGCATTGATGTGGACCGGATCGAGAATACCGAAAATCAGCTTCCGCGGAGTCCTTAGCATCATTTGATAAGTGCTTGTTTTCCGCGGCAGCCTAAGCCCAAACGTTGCCATGGTTCGGGCGCATTTCAGTTCCCTGAAGCAGAGCAGTTACGTTTTCAATCAGCACGTCAGTTGGCAACCGAGGTGGAAAACAGCTTCAGTCCGGAAGCGTAAAAATCAACGATAAACTATCAACAGAAGATGAGGGACTGGTATTACCGTAAGAACGTCCGAACCGCTTCAGTAGTGACCACAGGATACGAGAACGTGAGGGTTCCATTGTTGTATGTTACAAATCTTGTAGGTCCCCATCTCCGAGTTGAGTAGGCTTGTCGGTCAAAAATGACTTGCGAAGTCGTTAACTTCACCTGATTATTAGAAACCTAGCGTGAGATCTCCGCACCCTCTATCTGCCTTGTCCATTGCTCCTTACCTGCCACGACTCATCTGCGTTCAGAATTAGATATGAATTAACGACACACAGGCCGCTTGTTGGAAGCCCTATGCCAGCATAGCGGCCTATCTTGTCAGCAACTGGAGTCCACTCAGGCCTAGAAGCAAAAACAAATCCCAGTGAGAAACTCAAACTGCTCCTCCGCCGAAACAATCCAATTCCCCCACACAACATACGCGTTCTCGTCGAGAAGCCTTTCGACGCGAAAAAGCCTCCTCAGTTCGCGAGCAAGAAAGTGGCAACGAATTCTTTCGATCCACAGGATTGCTGTATGGACGTTCTTCACCGATGTCGCCCGAGATCCAATGAAAGTTATCAATCCCCTTCTCTCTGTATCTGTGATATTAGAAGAGGTTGATCTGTGCCTTAACGACGCGAAAGAGCGAGGATGGACGCTCTCTATTGGGACGTATGGGCCTTCGACTCTCAACGGTCTCGACACGCCGGCGGGGGGCACGACGGAGGCGCCTATGCTCGCTGACCGGAAAATACGAGCCTTCGAAAGCACCCTAAGAGCGTCAACCGCACGGTCAACCACTTTTTTAATTTCAGCTGCCTCCTCTTCATCGTTTTTGAAAACTGCCGAGGTCGATAGTAGCTTTAAATCCTCAACCTACGACGTTCGTGAGACAATGTTCAAACGGGCCGAGTTAAAACCTAATTAATCATTATCAACTCTTCGTCAAAGGCACGAGCGAACTGGTTTCTACTGCGTCATTCCTACCTCGTGGTTTGCTTCTTCCATCACCAACGCCACATGACCAAAATAACGTGAACTAATAGAGCCCTTCAAGGCATCCATTCTCAATTCGATCCCCCCGTGCATTCCATCAGCGCTGATGGTCACCGAAACATAAGGAGATCGGTTCAATCGCACACGCACTTGACGCTTGTTGTCCAGCAGCTGTAAGCGGAAAGGGAAAGAGCCAGTGAATGAGCAAATGAATCGTATAGGGACGAACACGATAGAGCTTAAGCAAAGTCATAGAAAATGTGATGGAATTCTAGTACCGCATCCTGAATGGTTGAAAGGCGAGCAAGCTCTCTCGAGCGCAGCGTGTGGTTCAGCAACCTGCAACAGAAGAGTACGGAAACGAAGAAGTTGGAGGCTCAATTCCCCCCCCCCCTCCCAGCTGCGCTTGACGTGCTTCTCACCTTTCTAAGTTAATTGAATTCATCATCAGGGGGCCAACTGAATCGTTGATTGTCTTGCTCAGGGGTGGTTCGTGAACAACGGAAATGAACCTGGACGGTAACCTATGCCGCTCGAAAACTTCGTCGATGCTGGTCTCTCCATCCCCCTCAGCTGATTTGATGACAACATGTGAGCTTCTCCTATGGTGTCGCCAGTAACTTACAACGATAGGCTCGCCCTTTTTCAGAACATCCATCTGCGCGTACCGACAAGTCGAGATGAGGAGAGCCTGGCTGAGACGCGCTAAGGTACGTATTTATCCGCTACTGCCGAAGATTGTGACGCGTCCTACCTTGAAAATATTACTTAGCGGTCCCTTGGTCATTTCCGCTGCTTGGTGATAAAGGTGCTCCATGGCAAGTGGCGCACAAACTTCTGGACCAATGAACTCACGGATTGCCTCAACCATCTTGGTGCAGCGTTTCGCAACTACCAAGTCCCTCTCTAGTGGATCAGAATTCGTTCCAGGAGCGTCCATATCTGAGATCGCCCCTCGAACCCTCTCGTTGCATACGTTTACCAGAACGCTTTTCTGCTTTTCTGTCATGCTGAAGCGAGCTTTTGAACCAGCGTGCGTTGCCTCAGCGGAAGCGTCAACGTCCGAGCTCACCATAACCTACAAATTGCAATAGTCGAATTTCAGGCTACAGAACTCGCCACTTATGAATTGGCGTGGATCTCTCCAGCGAAGCTCCCTACCTGCACAGCGTACACTCGCAGCAACGCGACCGTCGTGTCGAGTTGGTCGAAGCTTATGTCCGCGCTCCAAGCCCCTGGAACGCCAATTCTCGAAGCAAATTCTGGCTTCTCTACACGCCACTCCAACACTCTCACATTTCCCGGCAAAGGTAGGCAGAACCTTAGCGCATGTCTCGTCAGCTGCCCAAGGCTTCTCTTCGCTCCGGACTCTCCTGATCGCGTGGAAAACAGAAAACCTCAGTTCAAGTATACGGTGGACGCAGAAGAGCTGCAATCCCAGCATATAGAAGATCAAAGAGTTCATCCGCTGTGCTAGGTTTTGAGACATATGCATACCTCCAGACAAAGGTTCGGGAATATTAATAGACCGAGAAATAGCTTTCGGCATGCAATCCAATTCACCAGAGACGAGAATTTCCGTTGCGCCTCCGACCAACTTCGCTCCGCTTTCGGCCCCGACAGATGTGTTTCGTACGAAGAACAAGGTATCGGCTGCACCCGAATACGATTGCGCTCTCTGGTTTGCTAAAAACACAACCGCGTTTGACTGCTCCATTTTCAGAGCGTAATCCATCGCCCATCTTACCGAAACGAGGATCCTCAGCACTCTATGTCGCGTCCGTTGAGCATAGTCTAGCACCAGCTCTTTTCTCTCCGTACTAGACTTCTCCGGAAGAGAGTCAATTAGCTGGTGCAGCTCTCGATAAGCGTTCTGACATGAATCGTGTACCAGAGAACCTAGCTGAACGGGAGGTCGACCCACCCCAGAAGGATCTGGCGGCAGATTCGCCGCCATATCTCTTTCAACACAATCCGAAGACAATCAGTCCTCAAGTTGTGGCAAATCTTAACCTCACTCGGAGACAACACCGAACCCAAGGAAGCCCTCTATACAGCAACAGAAAACCCCACATATATAGAATAAAATAGCTGTCATAAATATGTACAAAACAGTTCCGGCAACACACGCCAGTTGACGAAGACCTCAAAAATCACAAAAGCAAACACCACCAACTACAAAAGGAATCACACCGGCGTCCCACCAGAAAAACCTCCTCGATGGAGCGAATACAAAAGTAAACTCACTCCATTATCGATCAAGCGGGTGGCATGCATTGTTTATATTTCCATCTGCATTCTCAAAATTCTCCACCCTCAATATCCTCCACCTTCTCCGACCTCCCTCTACATGTGCGAGCTAAGAACTATCCCATCCACCCCTTTCTTTCCCTTGTGAAGCGAAAGTCGCGGTTCACCTTAAAAAAAACACGAAAAGAATCTGACTTAATTAAGAATTATCTAGAAATTCAACGTCGCATTGTTTCCTTAAATTTATATTTTGTATGTTTGCATCATAGTTTAGATCTGTTCGTTACAGATTCAGGAAGTTTAGGATAAGAGGAGCCGTAAGCTTTGTACGTCTTGAAAAGGGGAAGCGCAATGATCGGAACGGGTTTGGACAGGGAGAATCTCGTGGCACATTCGCTGCTGTCTTTGATGTCTGGCCCGCAGATTTACATCGGATATAAGTTTTCAAAATTGGAAGGTTCAGGAGATCGCCCTGGAGATGCGTGTATCATCGGCCACTCCTGAGTGTGGATCTTGGACCGCAGAGTTTTTGTACAAAAATGGAAGTGCTGGGTCGCGAAGAAGAAGACGACGTAACGGGATATGGGATCATCTCTGACGCACTTGAAGTGAAGTTTTTAAATGTATACAATGGATTGCTTACGATCTGTCGAGCTTTGGACAGGTAAGCTCGTTCACAATGGCTCCGGCGGACCGGGTGGGACTGAAAATCCGGAACGACTTCCTACGTCAAGGGCTGCTCAGAGGTCTGGACCTTCTTCGTAGCCGTGATCCGACTGCTAGAACTCTGGATCTCGAGCTAGAGCGCCAGCTTCGGAGCGAGCTGAGAGAGCGGATAGCGGTTTTTGCTTGGCTGGTAAAAGAGAGAGAGTGATATACCGAGACATTTTAAGAGTCTTAGAGCAGCGTCCCTGACATACGTGGCCCTCTGTTATGGTGCGCATCAGGATAAGGGTACAGTTCGTCTAGAGGAAGCTACGAACGCTCCCAGGAGTAAAGATCCAGAGTCCGCAGGAATTCTTGAAGAGGACGGCAACAGGGAGGCTGTAGATCTCCAACTCACAATCCTAGTGCGGGTACTGGATCAGAGCAGAAGTGTGGTCATCAGAAATGTCTAACAATAGCCTTTCGGGTTTGGCCTTCACAGGAAGAGCCTTTAGTTTGTTCAGAGGAAGCTGCAGATGTTGCCAGTGCCAGCGAGCAGGAGCCTGCAGGGCACCTGCAGGATTGCACTTTTCACAAGGAAGATCTCCGTGCCATGAAGGAAGTATGTAGAATGACTTAGAGCCGAGAATATCGTCTGACATTTGTCTAATGTTCCTAATTCCCCCGGTAAGCTCTGCCTCCTTAACGGGAAGTTGTCAAAGATATACGAGAATCTGTCGAATCTTCACAAAAGGTTACAGAGCTCTAGCAAAGGAGAAGAGGAGCTGACTACGCCGAAAATTTCTCCTGTCTCTGAGCCGCGGGACCTGGAAACCACGGTACTATTTGCTCCACTGCATGCTGTACAGTTTAATAGTGGCAACACCGCCTGCTAACGTTTGCTATGTCCGGTCGTCATTGACCAATAATTACCCAAGTCCGGTACACCTTCTACTACGGTCAACGCCCATCAAGTTCCTGTTCGCAATTTGATTCAGAGGTTTGATGAGGTTTCGGTCTCAAGCAAGATGGACCGTCTCTTGACCCGCTTTGTTCAAAGCCAAGAACATTAGAGGCGATCTGTTCCGGGGGTTGTTCAAACTGGGGGCACAAGAACAAAACACGAGCCCCCCATTGGCAAATTATCAACCCCCTTGCATCGTGCTTTCCATCCCTGCCTGGACTTCTTCCCCTTCCCGATCAGCAATGATTTGTTCCAAGACTTCTTTCATTTCTGGTAAGGAAGCAACGGTATAGTCGGGGATGGTCAAAGAGTGATCTCTGTGCTCATCACCAGGTATGATTTGATCCAATATTTGAATGGTCATAGCACCCGCACTCCGTCCACATTGTATGTCGTCGCTAAGCAAAAAGGGAATACACAACAATCGGAGTTAGTCCTTGGGAAGGACCCTCAACCTAGCTCACCACGGCGGAGAGGATGATTACCTGTGATCGCCTATCATGACAACGTTCTCTGGTCTAGTCTGCCATCTATTGCAAATCTCCAATAACGCCGCTGGCGATGGTTCGGTGGCTCAAAACTCCTATCAA
This sequence comes from Rhodosorus marinus, assembly GCA_029953675.1. NCBI lineage: Eukaryota > Rhodophyta > Stylonematophyceae > Stylonematales > Stylonemataceae > Rhodosorus > Rhodosorus marinus. The sequence continues at coordinate 2,669,756 of JAMWBK010000003.1, forward strand.
AAGCTTCGTGAAAGTATTTCTCTGAAAGACTCAAGAACTGATCTATAGCAAGATGAGTGTTCCTCGTCAACAATGCCCTTCGTAAATGATTCTTGTCCAGAAAATCAAAGAGCTCATCCAGACCGTCCCTAAGCTCCATGCGTTGAATACCCTCAGCCTCGACCTCCAGTACTGCCGCCATTGATCGGGAACTCTCCTCTGCTGGTAAGGAAGCAATGTGCTTCAAAATATCTGCTTTGGGTGGTATCTGAGCCCGTCGCCGCATCTCAGCGAAGTCAATTGCGCCCTGCTTGGTCAGACAACCATCCATGTCAAACACTATCCCGGCAATCACACTTGAAGATTCAGCCGTCATTGACGCTACTCTCCGCTTTGAGCTGCGAACCAATCCAGCGAGCGATACAAAGGCCATCCAGTATTCTCCAACTTATCCTCGGAGAGAACGACTCACTCTCCTTGCCGATGAAGTCAGTCTGTCCAGCGCTCAGTGCTTCAAAGACGTTCAGCGATAACACAGTGCTTGTGCAATTGAGCAGAAAACCGAGTTCAGCAAATTTCAATTGCGGGAGGAGAAGTCCTGGCCGTTATTTGCTGAGGTCATTTCTGAAGTCATTTCTTCACTTATGATAAAGTTTAAGAGGGGTATGCTGATCGAAGGGGAACCTGGAAATACACAATCGACTGGTTGTAGGGAACATTGCCAATAGTGACTAATCGTCCAGCGGTCAGAAGAGCAACCCTTACCGAGTGGTCTGGATATACTGCTCAACTGCGGTGAACGGTGACTTAACATTTCCCCCTGAACTGCTGGATCGCACACTGTTTGCTCTTGGCTTTCACTTCAAACCGATTGTTGGGTTGGATAAACTGGGATTCGTCCTTCCGCTTGAAGATGGATGGGGACGGTGGCAGCGATGCTGAGAGCTTGTATTTCTGACAGCTTCCTCCCTACAATTTACTGGGTGGAACTCTTACCCACATTTTACAGAGGCCTAATGCAATTCCCGAGAAAGAACCTGAAATGGACAACCCCATGCGAAGAGGTAGTCGACAACAGCAAGCCAAGACGGTTCATCCAGATTAAGAACATAGCAGATTAAATTTGGATATATATTCTAAAATATTCATTCACAAGAATTATTCGATCTTGAAGTTCATAATTACAGTATAGTACGATCATTACCGTCCAATCGGGAGAGAAGTTGATGTTGTGTCCAATTGTTGAAGCAGTTCGAGAAGCTACCGGAACGTTGTGGTTGTTGATGAGAAGGGTAGGGATAGTTGGTGGTAGGGGATTAGCTGTTCCGTGAACCAAGGAGCCGGCTATTAAATTACGTGTTTTGGAGTGATCAAGATTTGGAATACGTCATGTCCAAAGGACAGGCTGTGTATTGCTTCGGGTTGTCCGTGTCGGTAAGTGTATCCTGTCATTCGGTTGTTTCTGTTGCCCAGGTTTGATCGTTCAGCAAGCTGGTTTGGGGGCCGCTGGAAATTCTGTTGACTATGAACCTGGTTATAACCTAGAAACTGAATGAAAACTCCATTTTCTCTCCACGATAGGGCGCGATCGCAATGGTTTGCTTTGGCGCAGCTTTTGCAAAGCACTATCCCTACTTTGGCTATGAGGGTGACATGGTAGGTCCTGTACAGGCAAGGACATGGCTTTACTAGCTCTGCTTTTCCTAATGTCCATTCCCCGGCATTTCTCAAATACTAGGATGAAGCCGCTGGTGCATGCTTCCGCACTGCGATCGCGTTTGGAATATTGGGAGGTTTATCCGTAGTGTTGTTCATGTACGCAGCTGCAAAGCAGAGAATGGCACCGACCAACGTTCGAGGCCGGTACGAAGCGGTTTAGAGATAACTTAAAAAAATCCATGGCTTCAAGTAGTCGAAACACTTAGGGGCTGGATGCGCCGACCACCGAGTCTAAATATGAGCTCTACGATGGAGAAAAGCGTACTTTTGGAGTTTCTTATTTTCCCACAGATTCTTTATAACAGTATCAATACAAATGAAGAATGCGTAAGAAGGCTTGCCCGTTAGCGTCCATGGCCGCTCGCAGTCTGGACAGCCTGAAGCAAGGCCTTGGGATAGCATCGTTGAATTCGTTTTTATGACTCCAAAGGCCTTGGTCTTAGATGCTCGGGTGAAGTTAGCTAGACATCCTCATGGTAAACAGTCCTTGTCGACACTGAACAGGAGAACTCGGCACGAAATCTACATCTTGTTGCTGTCCGAAAGACGGAAATGTGATCGATCAACGATGTTTCCAAAGCAGCTGGGAGCAAAGGGAATGCCGAAATACTACAAGTCGCGGCAGGAGTGGACAGTAGGCCTGAAACCCCTGCTCTTCTTAGTCTCCGACCTTGAAATAGTAGTACCTATGTCCATTCTCCGCTGAAATCCCTAACTTTGCCCTGGCTGCACATGGCAACCGCTGTGCGAAGGCCGTGGCATTTCTCATGAACTCACAGCCAATACCACAAGGAAAGCAGAGCGGCCTGACAAATAATCAAGAGAAGAGGAATGTCAGGAAAAGCAAATCGCATCTTCTCTCCACTGCAACGCAGCTGGCTTTGGATTGTACCATCAACTTCAACCCGACCACTTTCCGTCGTCATAAAAGTCCTCCTTCCCAGTCATACTGCTTAGGATTTCATACTGTCTACCCTACATAGTACTTAAGGTGGAGCTTACAAGAGCCACTGCCGGTCATGTGAACGGAAGCATAAACGTTAAGAGTCAATGCAGAAGCCTTGACCATGCTATGGAAGAAGTTTGTTAAATGCTCATGGTCTCTGGGCAATCGCGATCCCCTGTTTGCGACGTCTATTGCAGCTATTCGGCTGAGCTAGTTTTCCGGAGCTGCCTCGTCCTCCTACGCCCCGTCTCGCTGTCCTTCTAACCAGCAGTTGTCCAATCGCTTTGCAGACCCCAGTTATCCAGACCGTTTGAAAGCAATTGTCATTTGATGGAATCACGAACATCAGCTCACAAGCCCGTAATCTGCGTACTTCGACATTATGATATATAGTTCTTCCATGTACAGCACGCTACTGAACAAACCGCGGCGGCAAGGAAAGAAAGCCAGAGCCATCGACCAATCTGTGGCCACAAAGCGAGGGAGAATTACTGAGCTCAGACCTCGTGAGCGCACTTGATCACGGCTACATTGCCACTCCGCAGTACTGTAATCTAGAACCCCAACACCAACCTCTAAGGACTACACCTGGAGCCAGTTTAAGTATCCACAGTAAACGGCTGCATGTGGATTCAGCAGATGGGAAAAGCGCCATTGCCCTGTCAGTGCTCCTAAAGCATATGGACTGAGCACTCAGTCATCCATCAAGGGCAAAAGCCCATACGGAACGAACAGTGATAACCAGAGCATCAAAATCTGCCTACGAAAACTCTTCAGTAAGCAGCTCGCTCTCATCCATCGAGAGGCGGCAGTATGCCCTCCCATCCTTCCCAACGCTTAACGGAAACGGTCTTTGGTTTATGGAAGCCAATTGCACTCCAAGAGTCCCAACTGGCAGGACGGAATTCAATGAATAAACGTTCTACTTTCACTGGTGTGGACAGCTGTCTACATTTGGGTCACCAATGAGCCTTTTCCTTTCAACTTCTGGAAGGACGTTTTCTCCTCGAGCAAACAAATCGATTGAGGATGATCGCTTCCGATAAATTTCTCCCGAATTTTGAAATCCTGGCGAGGTTGACGGCCTTCGATTTCAGATCAGTACTTTAAATCATTAGTCAATATACGATTCTGTTTTCCCGCTTCAAAAATGTATGCACTCCTGTCCTTGTCATGGACCCCCACTTCATTTTTACGGTTCGTGCCGTACCCGTAATATGGAAAAGGAATGGAAGTTTCATATTTGTTTAGTAGAAAAAAGAAGCAGCCGTACGAATGTTCATTTCTGCATGTAGGGGGGGGATCTTTTCGTTGTTTGGCCAAACCCATCCATTAGGACAACTGATATGGTCTCGGGGTCTGGGGAGAACTTTATTATTAAGATTTTGAAGAAATGGAATAATATTTTACTATATTTCATAAATCTCCAAGTTTAGAGGCCGGAAAATCCTCTTCTCCAGGATCTTTTTTGTTTACGAGTACGCGTGTATCTCCCCTTCTCATCCGCCCCCCTGCCGAGACCTCATTAACCCCCGCCGTCTCCCGGGAACCATCGAAATTTGATCTTTTTTTGTGAAGGAAGGTTGAGTGCCATTCTCAACTTTCGCTAAAGCCCCTTTTTGGAATTGAACATTGCTTCGTCTTCCATAAGAGCGCACATCAAGACGTCGCGCGTGGATCAGAGGGCTAGCGGGTAGAACAGAAACTTGGGAAAGCTGTGTGATATTTTCATTTTTTCTAGAATAGGTCTCTAACATATTGCAAGATCCAGAGGGGGGGAAGGGTGTGTCACATGGTCTGCTATTTTTTCTTCTACAAAAGCAGTTGATGGTGAGAAAGTATCCAAAAAGTTCTCACCCCCCCTCTCTTTGATCATGTCGTCGTCATGTGGACGCTGTTGTGAGCAGGCCAATTACGTATTTCGTATATGGATAGATGTACTTCAAACAGGCGCTTACTGGAACCCTAGGACTCCGATTTCAACGACCTCCCCCCCCCCCGCCCAACCCTATCCCTCCTTTTTTAAAGGTACCGCACCCTACAACATGGTGAAACCGGAGATTTCGTAATTTCAAAAAATCTTAGGTAGAGGATTTTTTTTGATGTTTTGGTGTGAAATACAAAGCAAAACAGAAACAAATAGCTTCAGGTGTCCACAATTGACGTGACTCACCTTCGCAACAACCTAACCCTCCTACAAAAAATAGGGGTAAAACAAAAACATCGTTCAGATATAGTGCTGCATAAATATTATTTTATCGTAGATTTATCGGCAGCCAGCGGATATTGGTCATTACGTTGACAAATACAAACAGGGGGAGGGGGGGTAGAGTTTTTTTTTTGTACGAGACGACCCATTGTCCACTGGCCATTGAGCCTTTTCATGAGCTTTCGTTAAGTGGGGCCGGTATTTACCCCCCTGCAAATATTTTCCCGGTATATATTCTTCTGTTTATTATTTTAAGAGGGTTATAAATTTCTGTGCGCAGAGTTCCCACCGGCTTGTTTTCGGATAAAAAGTTAGGATCGAGGAGGCCAGATGCAGCTGAAAGCCATCGAGGCGTAATCTTTTTACTTGTTTCATAATGAATATATATAACGATGGGTTTGGGAGGGTGCGACAGTGTGGATGGGGGGAGAGCGGGTTGGGGGGTGTGGGCTGGGTGGTTGTGGTGGTGGTGGTGGTGGGGGATGGGGGAAGCCCGGGGAGGAGAAGGAATAAACAGTCGACTGGACTGATATTGTAAGGAATAATGTTTCTGTTCTCGTTTTCGAGGGAGCTGGGTTTGTGGGGGCTGAGGGGAGTGTTTTTCCGGTAAGGGAGAGTTTGTTTGGGGGAGGGGGGGGACGGTTGGGTTTGGACAGAGATGGGGTTAGTGGATATGGAGATTTTGTCTCCGTTATCGGATGAGACGTCAGTAGATGATGGAACGGCTCAGCCTGGGTTGGCGCTGCTTTGTTTGGCGGTTGAGGCTCAGTGCGGGAAGAAGGAGGAATCGAGCTCGACGGAGGATTACAGAAAAAATAACAAGGTGAAGCGCGCTTGGTTGGCGGAAGAGGATGAACTGCTTGAAAGGATGGTTGACATACATGGACCACGTCATTGGACGCTAATTGCCGAGAAGATTCCTGGTCGGACCGGGAAACAGGCCAGGGAAAGATGGCTAAACCAGCTAAATCCGGACCTGAGGAAGAAGGGTTGGACGCCGGAGGAGGATCGAATAATTCTGCAAGAGCATGCAAGGCTCGGTAATAGGTGGAGCTTGATATCCAAGAAACTCAACGGACGGACGGATAATTCCGTTAAGAATAGGTTTAATTCTACTCTCAAGCGAATGACGCTCAACGGCCAGAATAAATCAGATGAGGAGGCCACGGACGTGTCATTCGAACCCGCGGAAGGAAAGCGGAACAAGGGAGAGCGTCTGAATGCCCAAGGGAAGAGGCGAAGGACTGGAAAGGACTCACGGACTTTGAAACGAAAAACTATGTTTTAGGGACGATGTCCGTACAACTGTGGATGTGTGAAAAGTGAGCTTCAACTGTGTTCCCGTGTTGCTTTTTGTTTGTGTTTGTGTATGTGTTGTTGTGAGTAAATGTGGGCATATCAATGTGCTGGCCATTCGAGAAGACGACATGTGCATTGTTTTATGTATGTGTGTGTGTGTTTGTGTTTTTGTGTTTTTGTGTTGACTATGTATCTGTTTCAACTTAGGTAACTCTTATAAGTGAGTTTGTTTTCGAGCGCAGCTTGCGTTGCAAAAAAGTATTATGTTTATGTGTTCGTTTGCCCGGTGGTGGCTAGGTTTAACTTTGTGATAAAGATCAATTGTAATTGTTTCAAGATGAAGAACAACTGTGCGGATGGTCCAACTTGTGTGATAAAAAAGGAAAGTCCCGCTTGGAACGAGAGGCCTTCGATCTGCGAAGCGAGTTCCGCTTCAACGAACATGAACTTGAAACCGTGCTCAGGTCCAGCACGGAGCAGACAGGTCAGCATGCATGCAGTCCAAAGCACCTGCATCGATTCCGAGCACTCTAAATAAGGGTGGTAGTACGAGCTTGGGTATCGTGCCAAATTGCCCAATCCAAGTTGTGGCATTGGCAAAACGACGAATTTGCAGTATTCTGTTCGGAGTACTGTAGCTCCGAGCCCGACAGTAGAAGAGCATCAAGGGAACGTCATGAGCCCGGCATAGGCTGTGTCAACTATCGAACAATTGCAAGGAGCCTTAGTCTGGGTTGGGGATGAGGATGCGCCAAGTAGGAGGGTCCAGAATGTAAAGAAATTAAATAATGCTTTTATACATCTTTTTTTGAAGTAGTTTAAAATAATTTGCATTATTTTGTACATATGTGCATTCCGCCATCGGATGGACGTCTAATCAGTTGCCTGCCAATTTGACCGCAATGGCATCAACGACCTTACCAAAAAGGTTTTGCTCTTGCTTAATTTCTCCGCATCTGACCACGTTCTCAGCAACGCTATCGTCATTCGACACTTCGGAGGCAGAATCAGTCCACGTGTCCGTGGAGGATATTATGTGCTGTACTTTTCTAAGAGCAGCAGCAGCATCTGGTCGCTGACTTCCTTGCTTAGAGAGGAGCGTAGAAATAAGCCCTTTCATTGCAGGAGTTACTGACTCCCAGACGGGGTCACTGAACTCAACCTGTTTGTGAACAATGTCCTTCGCGATGAGCTTCTTCTCTGTGTGGAGGAACGGAAGCTTCCTAGCAAGGAGAGCATAGAGAAGCACGCCCAAACCCCACATATCAACGTGAGCTGGATTGTAGGACTTCTTGATGCAGATCTCCGGAGCACAGTACTGGAGGGTTCCGCAAAAGTCCGTGCAATTGTCCCCGAATGTCAGGTCGCTTGCTCTGTGCGCAAGTCCGAAGTCAATCAACTTGACCGAGTCGAGATTGCCATTTGCTATCATGACGTTCTCCAGCTTAATATCCCTATGTGCAATACCGCGCTTGTGCAAGTAGACCAGCGAAGTAAGAATCCTTTCCGCGACGGTCAAAGCTTCAGCCTCGCACAGACCCTCTTTTCTCTCCTTCAACACAGAGTATAAATCGCCTCCGGAAATGAGCTCCAAAACAATGTATATGTACTTGCCATCCTCGATCAGGTCGTGAAACCCGACAACGCCGTCATGGTTGCAATCCATCAGAATCTGGACTTCCCTCACCAGAGCTCTCCTAGAGGACCCAGTGGACGTCTTGTGCTTGGGGATAACCTTAACGGCAAACTCCTTCTCATCGCTAAGCCTCGCCACCCTCAAAACCACCCCACATCCACCCTTGCCCAGGTACCCGATGAGCTCATATCCATTTTCAAGACCAGGAAAACCTTTCATGGTTCAAAATCAGTTTCTTAACCCTTAGATCATACTATCCTATTCCTTAATCACTATCATCCACCATCTCCCAATTCTCTCTCCACAAACCTTCCTCCTCCTGTACTGCGCCCAGTCTCTCCCTTTAAAAGGCCATCCATGTATACATCCCCCATCTCAAAACCCCTAAATCACCCTCTCCCAAACCCAATCGTCAGCCAACAAAAAAAAAGTATGCAAAAGAGCTGATCAAGTCCAATAATAATTTAAAAATGTACTTTCGAAAAAGTCCTCAAAATTATAAACTAAATTCAAATCGACAATTTCCCCTACTGTCCGAAAATCCCGTAGCAGAAAATGAAAGAACTAAAAGCGGAGTGTCGTCAAAAGCCGATTGCAAAGCGCGGGCTGCTGAACCCCTGGAAATCTCTGTCACACCGGCCCCTTTCCCGTATTTTCAAAAGAAATTTGTTTTCTCGTCAATGAATAGAGAAGAAATGCCCGCTTAGTGGTTGTTCTTTTTTGGGGGGGTGGGGGGTTTGACGTTCCGCGGGAATACGTTGTGTTTTTATAAGAAAATTGGGGTTAGGTATGTAAATTGGAAAAGAGAGAGAGAGCGCTATCATGATCTATTTAGTCAAACTGTCAGGAGGACATAATTAAGAATAGTTATTCGTGTTTTGAAGTCATGAAGTCACATGGAATTTTGAGTTCGTGTCCGGGGCGGGGGGGGGAGGGGGCTTTGCTTTGCTTGGAAGGATTCTTACTGGTTTCTGATCAGTCTCGTTGAGCAGTTTGACAATAAATCGTTTTTGGTCCATTAATATGGAGGGTTTTAAAACTCTTGTAAGGTAGAAAAGGGTAGAAAAATGGAGAACCATCTAGACATCTACACAGATCTAGTACAGAATGGAACTTGATTTAGACAATGCTTTCAGGTTAGCCCCAGTCGACTCTGTCGGCGACGGTAAGGTCTTGTTTTTACATGAAAAATGGAACAAAAAGGACAGAAACGATTGGTAGACGACTTGGAAACGCCGCCACCCTTTGGCCTGATGTCTGTTTCGTGGCTCGCGCGATACCCCATAAAATTTATTAAAACATGTATCTTACTCGAGCTTTTTTTAATAAAACAATGTGTAATTTTTGTTGATCTTTATGGGGTGAGGGGGCCTTACAGTGCTCGTGCAAAGCAAGATTTGAAACATGAAAGCTTTTCTCGCGCTCTGAATAGCAAATTAATATGATTGGTTGATGGAACGATCTATAGCCAATTATGGTATGTGAATTCCGTCACAGCTCATTGTATTTTGTGAAAAATAATGTAGGTTGGGCAAAAGCATTGTTGTTTCAATCATAATTTTGGGGAAGCTCATAGCGCTCCCAGTTTACACTTTGGGCTATTTTGGTAATCTACGATATGATGAGGACATGATGCGGTTCATGGGCGAAGGGGAGATTCAAAGTGTCAGGACTATTGAGGAGGGTGAAGCAGTGTTCGATGCAGCGTTCGAATGCTGCTTTGTTCTTGGACGCACGTCGTCGGCGTCTCCCTTTCCACTCCTCCGGGTAAATGGGCGAGGCAAGATCTTGTTTTCCACTTGGACGGCTCTGTTCTGAGGACCTCCATAGTTTCGCATCCGACAATGTTATCTTGGAGGTTACTCTGTCAAGCCCATAATGTTTTAATCGACGTATGAAATCGAGTTCGTTGAGGAGTTTCCCTACGCTTATTTTTTTGATTGTGAACATAGGGCTATCGAATTAGTTGTAGTTGACAGCGTCCTGAATGAGGAACATCCCGACAGTTTGGTTCTTGTCCAGCGGGCAGTTCAACAGTTGCTAGGGCTGCTCTCTCAATTGTCCCGAGCAGTTCTCGCTGGATGCGAAACCGTGTCTTACGCTCAGTGAGCAGCTAGCCCCGCGTGAAGAAGGCCCTTTCCACGTCGCAGCCCTTGACACGGCAAAGAGTTTTCCGGGCTAGAACGAGAAACTCATTTCGAAGTGAACAACCGCCTGTCGCCGGATTGCACCTTTCGGTGAATGTAGATGTGTTTTCGAGGAGAATCTTCTCACGCCACGATTCTGGCTACATTTGCTGTGGATCTTGCAGGGCTTGTATGCTTGGTGGTGTTGCACCACGATTGGTGACAACCAGAGAAGATTCGCGCCGACGAATCGTTTTCTGATATGTGTGAACGGAGAGAAGGTGGAATTTCTGGCATTGTGTAAACCGTCACTGTCTGAGAATGGCTTTTAAAAGTACTCAGTGCTACAACAGCAAGTTTATTCCGTGAGCGAAAGCTAGCAACGGAGTCCGTAACCTTCGCGGCCTTACTCAGCCGTTCAGCCGGCATGACCGGAGGTATTTGATGAAGACATTGCACCATTTTCCTATATGAGACTCGAGCACTTATTCTGAAGTGCTGAGAGTCGAACTAAACTGAGAATGCTTGCTGGAATGCAATATATCCACTGTCTCAATCTGCACGACCCAATCAAGTACAGAAGCTGGTGGGCAACAAGCGGGAAACTAGACTGTTCGGAACCATCCTGAAGGGTGATGTGAATAAGATTCGACTGGAATTGATACGGGATTGAGCGAGAAGTCAGTGTATGCTTTTCATCAAGGCGATTTCTCTTATCCTTCATCTGCGGATCGACTCCAATGCCTATGATCAAAACGAGTTATTAAATTTACAGAGAAGTGGTCCTACAGCGGACTGGAAAAAGCGAGAGGTGGCGGGCCAGTTCTGCCGCCTAGTGCATCGACTATTACTCTAGTGTTGTATGCCATCATTCTTTGATAAGTTTCTGCCCCGCTCCCTGTGGTCATCCGTGCAATCGAAAACAGATATCATGAGCAAACTGGTCCCGGTTTAAGCAATCCAAAGACTTAATCATACCTTCAGGACCAATAGAGTCAGAGTACAGACTTTCATCGCAGAGGTCAACATTTGCATCCTCCGCAACTGCTCGTATCAAGGTTGGGCTCACAGTCTTCTCAAAAAATACGACTGGTGGTTTTGCTAATCGTATTTCAGATATTAACTCCGACATCATCTTCGCCGAGGGCTGTTCCTCTGTGTTGATTCCCATCAAAGTACCCAAAATCGTCAACCCATAAGCACGGGCGTAGTACTGAAACGCATCGTGAGTGGTCACAAGCATTCTCTTAGATTCCGGTACTGACTGAATGGATTTCTTGATCCACTGGTCCTAAAATGATCAAAACAGGATCGCAGTACTGTTCTTGAGCGAATGGTTGAACTTGAAGCGTGGAACGCGAACAAGGTCCATCGTGACATGCTCTTACCAGCTCTACGAGCTCCTTGTTCATTCTTCTTGCTCTCTTCAAGTAAATCTTGCCGTGTTCAGGATCGCACTCAGAAAAAGCGTCCGAGATTGCGTTCACCTGTTCATGGAATGTATGTTAGATCAAGGAGGTACTTGCTCGTAAGACTGAAGACCTCCGACTTTCCGGGACCGTACCATGCAGGCTGCATTCCTTGCGTCGTTCCACACGTGAGGATCTGGAGTGTCGGTTGATTCGCATGATGGCATGGGCTCTACGCTTTCACCAACGGCGAACTGCTTGCATTGCTGCGTCGCATTATTTATCAGCGGCATGAGATTCATTTCTAGGTCAAATCCGTTATACAAGATGATATCGGCCTTTTCAATGCGTATCTGTCCGTAGGTTCATCAACATTCCCCGTCAGAGCTTTTCCAGGTTGCCGCACTTTGGACTTCCAGCCACTTACCGAGTCAGTAGGAACGGGCTCGTACACGTGAGGATCATCTCCAGGTTGAATAATGCCAGTAATAGAAAGAAAATCTCCCGCGATACACTTTGCCAAGTCAGTAATTATCGATGTGGTTGTTATCACGTCCAACTAAACCAAGAATACATAGACAGAAAAAACCTTCTTAAGTTTTGAAAATCTCCAAATGGGGCTCTCGTCGTTCCGAAGGCACAAAATATAACTGGCGCCTATAGGCCCTAGCCGGTGGCACTTGTCCTCCAGGTTAATACTTAAAACTTTGCGCCTGCCTGCCTCTACTATCCCCAATATGGCAAGGATTTCGCATTCGCTGGGAGGGCTGGTGTACCTTTTTCGTCGGTTCGAGGGGAACGGCCGCCGGCAAGCGAAATACTTCATCTCCTCCAAAATACCCATCCCCGTCGCCTCTCCCTCTCCCAAAATTGTTCAGTCCTCCCCCACCTCCCCCACCCTCAGCACACAAACGATGAACCCTTTCCCTTTTTAAAGACCGTTGTTGCAGTGATCTGTTCCCCAAAACCCCACCCAACGCGAAACCAGGTAAAGACATCGTAAAAGCGAGGAATCCCAACCACAATACAGCCAAAAAAAAACACCAAAACAAGGAAAAGAACCTCAATAGATTAACACAAGCCGTCAAACCTCACGCATGCGTTCTCCAAGCCCTTTCAGCCCGAACAGGAAACAAACCTCAAAGAACCCAACGCACCCAGGCCCTAAAACCCAAGACTCTAGGCCCGAACAGAAAAAAAAAAGCCCCTCGACGAAACCCAACGACACCCAAGCCCCACCCGAACATATACCAAAAGCCAAAATTTTCCTCCCTGCTCGAGCAAATTCAAGATGCTCTGGAAGAAGTACGTGATCTCTTCTTCAATACTGCGCTCTCGAAAAGCTACCCTCAAGCATCCCTACTATTCCCCGTCCCAGAACTCTGTGAAGCTGGCACCACTCTATTGCAGCATTTCATCCGTTGACACCGACCAATTTCGATCCCCTACATCAATCACATCGTCCATTGCAACACGCAAAAGACAATTAAGGACCAATCTCATAATTAAGCCAAAGTAATTTGCCCAGGGGTATTCTAAAATCAATACAATATTATTTCACTATAATAGAAAATTTTATGGACATGTCTTGCAGTCCATCCTTCCCCCCTGGAGCTCAATGAGTATCAGCCAAATCTTATTTTATAAAATAGCTTCATAATTATCGAAATATACCCCAAATTACGCCGGTTTTTGAGGTTTCGGGTTCCTAGAAGGGTTCCCTGAAGAGGAGCCACAGCTTTTTAGTTTTTCGATTTGTGAGGAACGGAGGTAATCATGACGAATACGAAGATTTTTTTAGTTTTTTACAAATACCAACGGGCCATGTCTCGGTTTCGAGGTAGAATGGGGCATGGAGAGAGTGGCGTTGAGCTCCGGGCCCGTTTTGTTTTTTAATTATATATGTCCTGCAAGGATCTTTTTCGTCTTCTAAACTGGGGGTGGGCTTTAGGAGGCTGGCACGAGAAAAGGAGCTAGAGCAATCAAAAAATGAGGTGGGGTAAGGGAAAAAGTAGAAATTCTTCTCCACCCGACGAAAATGCGTTTTGCGGCCACTTAATCTCAAATGAGTCAAAAGCAAAATCTCCTCTCTTTCCTCCAAAAAAAACGCCGGCTGCTTTCTCTCTACCTCTCGAGGAAGGAGTTAAAAATATCGTCCTTTGCTTTGCTCCGCATGATTTTCCTAGCCAGAGGATAGGCCATGAGATCTTCAAATTCACCTTTATGACCTCCCCCCTAGTTTGGATTTTAGTCCCTACAATTTTTTTTTGAAATGTAGTAACCTCAACCCGGTCCCCATGCTGCCGAGTTCTTCCAAGGGGTAGAGCTTGCCTTGTGGAACAGTTCTGAGCTAGTTCCTTCTAGTACGCGTCCTGGCAAAGAGGAGGACAGGGGTACGAATTGGGTGAAGATGTAATCCAAAATATGTGTGCATAGGAAGTCTTCCTTGTTAGTTATGACATTTCAAGAGAATGCGCTTTTTTCTTCTTTTTTTTTCTCCAACCCACAATCGCTGGCGGATGGCGCAATGCTCTTTTTGCAATTTTTGCTGTCGAATTATAATAATAATTAAAAATATATTTGAACCAATGATGTATCGCATAGATATTCACGTTCTAAATTTCTATATATATATTTCAGGTACCCATTCTTTTTTTTGCATATTCTGATTTATAACGAATTAACACCTGCCGCGTGTCGAAGATCGAATCCATGAGCTCAATTGATGTGGTTGTTGTATTGTCCAACCAATCCACAAACGTCACGAGCTTCCGAGTTGTTAGTCTTCTCCAAACATGAAAAAAAAAAAACTTCAGCAGGCTATGGACCAATTAATGAACCGGTTAGCAGCAGTAGATTGGTTTCTGCAGCGCAAAAACTGAATGTCAACGGCCTCGGCTTTGCAGTCACACATTTTTGTTCTTGGTATGGCAGGCAGAGAAAGTCTTCGCCCTCGGACATAACGCACCAAACTGGACAGTTCAATCTGGGATGAAGTGCGTGAATTGTTGCACAAGGTTGCTTCAGCGGTAGGTCGGACGTGACTGTCCTTCCCACGCATTCATGCCGGGAAGTCGGAAAGGTCCGTGTATCTGAGGGTTAGCAATTCCACGGCGAGCGCTTCTCGATGATTGATTGAATGAAGACTGCAAAATTGATCGGCTTACGGCTCTCAACTCAGTCTCACATCTCCGTCTCTCTGCAGCTCACGTAAAAACGGTTTCCTTCAAGCACGCGCCGAGCAACGGATACTAGTGGTAAGCGAGGGCGTTTGCTTGTAGATGGTTCGAAAACCGCGTGCAAATATTTCAAGAACGGGGACTGCGTCACTCAGCAAAGGCATTCTACTCCTCAAGAGTAAGTTTGATCAGCAGCGCTTTGCAATGAAGGGCTGGGTAGACTTGGTTCGGCGACAGGTCGTATTTCGCCGAAATTGGAGGGACCGCATCCAGCGAAGGAAGCACTGACACCAATCGGACCAGGAATTGCAGCAAGAAGCCCTGAGAGACGTTGTCTGCGAGGGGGCACAATCCAAAAAAACACATCTGCACCCGGAGTGAGGTTTCATGAAACCATCGCAGGTCGACAATATAGTGCCGCTCGGCGATACGAGCTCGGAACCCTCTTGAACTACAGATCACAGTCTCCACGGCAGAGCAACAGTCAGCAGATCAGATATCTCCGCAGCCAGGACCATAGTCAGACCTTCAATTAGCCATCTTACCAAGTCCGGCACCCTCGTGTATCCATTTACCGTGCCCGCCGACCGAGCCTTAATCAAGAAGCCATTTCTTCCTAAACATTTGAATTTCAAAATATCAGCAAAAGAACTTCAGGGTGACCTTCATGATAACGGTCGTCCCACCTAACCCCTATCCCCATTCTGTAATTCGTAAATCACTCTCCTGTGCTCCTAAAACATCCAATTCGTCGCCCATCTGCGCACTCTCCACCACGGTGGCAATATTGACCTAATGGTTCTTAGAGCGATTAGATACAGGCCCCCTTCTTTTGCGCCAATTTGCAAGGAGTTTGCAAACAAAAAAGGCTCTTTTTCTGTTTAGACAATTTTAGAAACCGGATTTTCTTAAACTAGTATTTGGCCAAGAACTAAATGGGAGTGCAGATTTTTTTGCGCGAAATTCTGCCAGAAAGAGTGTTTTGGGGTAGGGGGGGATTGTGATTTGGGATATCTGAGCTTGGGAAAATGTAATGGCGCGGAGTTTCGTGTTTTTTTTTTTGTCTTGTGTGGTTTGGTTGATGTAGAGGATGGAGCTGATGTGGGAGGCAAGGACGTGAGAGGTGACTTGTGGGGGGGAGAGGGATTTTTTGAGAAGCAAGTTTTATGACGGGGTTGTTTGGAAGGAACGAACGCAATGGGATTTGTGCTTAGTGGGGTGTTCAGTCATCCTGGATTGAGCCGGAGATGCCGATCGTCGTCGAGTCGATCGGGCCCAGTTTTCATGACGCTTGAATCTCCGCCCTGTTCTATTAAGGTGATCGGGGTTGGAGGTGCAGGTGGGAACGCGGTGACGAGAATGCTGGAATCCGGCTTGGACTCCGTGGAGTTCCTCTGCGCAAACACCGACTTTCAGGCACTGTCCCTGTTCAAGGAAACCCCCGGGGTTGGAAAGCGTAGGGTCATTCAGCTCGGTGAGGATACGTGCCGAGGTCTAGGTGCGGGTGGCGAACCCGCAGTCGGAAAACAGGCGGCTGAGGAATCCAAGTCAGATATTGCGAAATCTCTGTCTGGGGGTGATCTTGTTTTTATTACTGCGGGAATGGGCGGTGGCACTGGAACAGGCGCAGCCCCCGTAGTGGCCTCGGTGAGCGCGAATATCCTCTCCGGAGATCAGCCTTTCAGCTCGTCTTTGCTAGGGGTACGCATGCGTAGCCTTGGAATGCTGATCCGACCCTCTGGTCTATGACATTGCAGGTAGCAAAGGAACTTGGTTGTCTCACGGTTGGAGTCGTGACAAAGCCGTTCATGTTTGAGGGACGGAGGAGAATGTCACAGGGAAACCGAGGCCTTGAAGATCTGAGAGACGCTGTTGATACGCTGATTGTCGTTTCAAATGATAAGCTATTGGAGACAATCCCAAAGAACACGCCTTTGTCTGACGCGTTTTCAGTCGCGGATGATGTCTTGAGGCAAGGTGTCAGCGGTATTTCTGACATCATTCTTCGTCCGGGTCTAGTCAACGTCGATTTTGCAGACGTCAAGTCGGTTATGGAGGAAAAGGGATACGCACTGCTTGGTATCGGGTTCGGTACTGGGGACAGTAGAGCCAAGCAAGCAGCTACTAACGCTATTGCCAGTCCTCTTCTCGACTTCCCGCTTACGTCCGCAAAGGGAGCAGTCTTCAACGTGAAGGGCGGGAGTGACATGACCTTAGCTGAGGTAACGTTCGTTCCATTTATCTAACCTGCTTCAGGGGACGATGCTCCTGACGACATCGAGAACCAACCTCTGCGTGCTTTTTTTTGCATCACCTAGGTAAACGCTGCGGCGGAGGTAATCTACGACAGTTTGGATGCGGACGCAAACATTATTTTCGGTGCACTGGTAGATAAAGAGTACGAAGGGACTATCAGTGTTACCGTGGTCGCAACTGGATTCCAGTAAGCACTGTGGGGCAAAGAAAGTAAACTAACGATTTTCGACCAGCTAGAGACTGAGCGAGGACATTTTTTCGATTTAGTACCAACGAGTACATGTACTAATTTGCACTATCCCATGAAGAAAACCAATGGCTGCAGTCAGTTTGTCGATTTTGATTGATATCTGCTCTTTGCTTTTTGTGCTTATCCATAAGGAATTTCACAAAAACGAAAATATGGGACTTAGAGTCTTCTCGGGAATGTTTTGATAATATTTTTCCAAATGTTTTTTCTGCGGAGCAGAGGTGCCCATAAACTGTGAACGACACACCCCCTGAATTTCGATACTAAAAAAAACCGCGGGATTCCAACCTCACCTGGTCGGGAGGAGCACTAATTTTTTTCCTCTCCTGCGGGAAGCGAGAGCTGTGCGTTAAGCCAGCCCTCCCTCTTCGGCAGCCACAATTCTTTCCTGCAGCCCGCAAGACCCACTACCTCCACCTTCCAAGCCCCAAGGACTACACACACAGACACACACACACGAGCAGGTTAGGTCTGGCCAAAACAAAACAAACGGAAGCTTCGTCGGTGTTTAAGTGCCCTAAAGCCCCGCCAAAAGTAACTCCCTCAAAAAAATATAAAATGCCGCTCGGACTTTTTCCACAACCCCCGAAAAGCCTCTAAGCAATCCAACGAAGAAAAATTTTGTTTTTTAACGTTTCACGCCCCTCTACCCATACAGAAGGCGAGAAAGGCATCGAAACAACCCAAATGACTCGATACCATCTGACCGGACGGATAATGTTGAAACAAGTGGGTGGCACGTGAAATAAGGCGGGTAGGGCAATAATCAGTAAATATAGGTTTGATGCCATAAGTCTTTAAAAATACATTCTATGTTCGTCCAACCCACGTGTTTACGAGGGGGGGTAGAGCATGCAAAATCAAATGAGTGAATCAAAATGTTTTTACGGGGACTGAAAACCAGTCACTTTAGAAATGCGGTCCACGTGCAGGGAAGGTTTTCTGGGACGTCCCCATTCTTAACTTAAGACCCCGAAGAGCTAAAGTGGCCCATCTATCAACGGATTTTACGCAGAAGATGTTCTAGAGCTTAATTTAGATCCTTTGGTGACGAAAGTTTTAACGTACAAATCATTTTTGAAGGCGAAGTTGTGGCACAAAACATCGCCGTTTTTGGTAGCAGTTTTCTAAATTAAAACAGAAACTGTTCTTGATGGGTTTTTTGTAGTAAGTAGTTTCTAAATTTGGAACAACATCATTATTCCCCCTGCTAGACCCTTACCGTTGAGTCCCAATTCCCAAAAAATTGCCTTGAAATTAATGAAACCTGATTTGAGGTTGGCTTTGATTCTCGTTTTGTTAATACGTTTTATAGATGGCGAAGGGGAAGTAGGGCCCAACGCGAGCGGAAATGGATTCAGACGCGGAGCAAGAAAGGGTTGTTTATGCTTCAAGTTTGTGGTTTGACGATCTGCAAGCGAATGTCAATGTAGCTGATGTGTTTTTTAAAGTGAATCTAGAGTCGGTTATTTAAGTAAGCTAAACTCTGGTAGAAACTGAGCTGCCAATATTTGTCTCAAAGAGGGGGCTGGAGGCTTGTGTGTTCACGGATTTTTGCGAAGTGGTCAGGCTCACGTTGCAGATGGGGGTCTAGGAAGAGGTCAGTCGGGGAGTTTTATTGGAAACGAAGAGCAAGTTCCAGCTCTTTTTCTGACTTGTGGTTGCTTTGTACCTCTACGTCTCCCTGCAGAATGGACCTGAGTTTTCAACGCGTTTAGATTCGGCGGGGACAATATGGGACCGGGTCGGGACTGAGTCTGAAAGGCTGATCAGGATTTTTTTTTGAGGGCTGAGAGAAGTCTCCAACGAAATGGGGCAGAAAAAGAAGAAATCAAGGTCAAAGTCCAACAAGCATTCTTCACCGGTAAGTGAATAACTAGCCCAAGAGACCCACCACGCAGTTTGTCTCGGGATGGACTGAGGGTCGTGCCTCTTATCGACTCGTGCTCCCTTTCTTTGCGATTAATTCGTTTAGGCCCACTCGCCGGAGAACAAATTGAAAAGTCCCGCTGGGACGAATGCAAAGGCGTCGAGGGAAGAGGTAAGAACTCAGAAGCGGTTGTATGCAACCTCTTAGTGACGTCCACTGAAATTTTTTTGATGCTCTCCGTTCTTTCCTCTAACCCGGAAAGGCGTCTACGGGAAATGGGGCAGATAGCCAGGCACAGCAGAGCGAAAAAGGAGAACAGAATAAGTTGGGGCCTCCTCCTAATTTGAAAACGACCGAAAAAGTTGTTCCAGAGCTGAAGAGCGCCAACAACAACTCTACCGACGTTCCGGTTAAGAAAGCTTCGAGCGAAGCGAAAAGCCCTGAGGGAAAGGAAGGAAACAAAACCCCACCCCCAGCACAGACCGGTTTCAATTTCCTGTTGAGTCTTTTAGGCCAACAACAAAAGGGTCCCCCTGCGGAGGAGGAAGCGGGTGTTTCAGAAACCCCCATTTCAAGGGAAGAAGATGAGACCCCAGATGGCCATGAAGTTCCGGATGTCGTCGTGGCCACGGATGAGCGGAATTCGCTTCAGGAGAATCAAGTGGAGCCCCAAGCTGCAGAACAAACGGAGGCAGGAGACGAGGAGAAAGTTTCCACTGACTTTTCCGAGAGGTCTTCTCCACAACCCGTGGGGAGCAACGCCTCTGGTGCGGAAACGGTACGTTTTTAAATTGTGGCGCTCTGAATTCTTCTGAAACCAGTTGCAAGTATTGATACGAAAATCGTTCGGATGTCTGTTGAAAGATTGAGGAGGTTTCTGACGCAAGCTTGAACAAGATAGCGGTTACAACCGCGAGCGGAATACACTCATTGGCAGTTGCTGACACTATGGAAGTGGCAGCAAGTCCAGTCTCAGAAGAAAGGACTCCTAGTCACAACCAAGAGGATCATGAACGTCGCGACGACATACCTTCGACAGCCTACCCTGAGTTAGGAGGCGACGATCGAGATGCCACCTTACAAATAGGGGCACAAACTGATTACGTAGCTGAAGCAAGTGACGGAGGTGTACCTCCCAGCGAGGAAGACTTAGTTACAGGCG
Organism: Rhodosorus marinus; assembly: GCA_029953675.1. Taxonomy (NCBI): domain Eukaryota; phylum Rhodophyta; class Stylonematophyceae; order Stylonematales; family Stylonemataceae; genus Rhodosorus; species Rhodosorus marinus. The sequence continues at coordinate 2,689,796 of JAMWBK010000003.1, forward strand.
CCAAAGACCAGGGTGCCGCGAAGGAGATGAACATAGGACAAGATGATCATGAAGCTGGTGCTAGTGAGGTATGTGCAAGTAGCTTGTACTGGTAGATGCGGATAGAAATTCTAAACGTTGCAATCGTTCATTTTTGTTGAACTTTCTATTAGGAGCAAAAGGATTCCGAGTCTTCGACGGCTAGGCCCACGTCTTGGTTGTATGGCGGTCACCACGCGGCCGGATATGGTGTTGAGGAGCCGCAAACTGAAATCCGCGGCTCCTCTTTTCTGGGAGCGATGAGAAACTCTGTTGCAGAGGTACTGTCAACTCTGCCCGCGGAAATGCTAGTCCCCTGTTTTGGTCTTCTGAATTCTTGACCCCGGTTGTGCAGGGTCCGCAGCCTCCGCCTCCTAGAAATGCTTGGGGGGGCTATGACGAATGGAATGATCCAGCTCAGGCTTACGGTAGCGAAGGGGCTTACGATGACGAAGCAGACGGGTCTGGCTTTGAAGATCGTGATAGAAGTGATCGTGCGAGTCCGTGGGCTGCAATGAAGACCGAGGAAGCAAAGCCTACGGTTTTCAGGGACAATGTCACTGAAGCTAGCGCGAAGCCGGGAGTTCCTTTGCCTGAGCTTGCTAAAACTGTGACTGGCTCAAACGGGCCAGTCAAGACCAAACCTCGGAAGCCAGCGCCAAGGGTCTCCTGGGATATGCCTATAGAAAGATTCCATGAGAAAGTCAATGGATCAGTTGATCCCGTGCGCTCGACCAAGGAACTGACAGCCTCATTACCGGCAGAACCATCCGAGAAAAAAGTTGGTCTCGCTGAGGTAGTTGAACCAATTGAGTCTAATGCGACCCCTGAGCCCGTAACTGTCAAAGCGACAGATCCAGTACAAGACAGTTTGTTGAATATGGGTGTGGATCATACAGCAAAGGACTCCGCGCCCACGGAGCGACCTTTGACAAATACTACTGCGGACAAGGACCGTACTGCAGTTAAGACGCACGAGGTTCAATCACGGAATGTCGTCGATCATAGTAAAAAGGCGGCCTTGCCAGTGTCTAAGGTTGCAGACGACAAAAATACACTGTCGAAGGTGCAGCGCAAGACAACCAATGTAGCTGCTTCTAATAGCGCTCCGAAACAAGTTGTGCCAGTGAAACGGCCGAAAAGCTCTGTTGCGCCCACAACCAAGAGCAAACCAAGTCAAAAGAGTACGTTGGTCCCGTTTCGTCTCCGAGGAACCACTGTTTCACTAAATACGATATTGCTCTCGTCCGATTGTACTTTGCTAGAAGTGTCATTTGCGGACCCTGCGGAGGAGGCAGACCCGCTTGAATTCTCTCAGGCAGGCTCTACGATGAACGAGACGGAGCTCAAAAAGATATTGCGCATGGTTGACGTTGAGGAGCCTATCGAGTCGGTAAGTACAGAGTATAAACAAGACGAGGCTACTGTGTTGAAGAACCCGCGATAGCTCGAAGCTCATCGTTCTTCCGACTCCATTTAAACTCTAAAAGGATATGGAAGCTCTGGTGGGAATGGAAAATAGTCTCCGCGCTGCGCTCAAGAGACAAAGGGACCTGGGGGATGCAGCTGCAGCTAAAGATGACCTGATTGAGGTTCGTAGGGATCGCTCCCACTTGACGGATGGCACGATAGCGCCTCGCCATGTCGTATAAATTATTCACGCCCGTATCGTCTACCCCTTTTTTTTGTTTTTCTCTTCGGTTCTACGTTTGTTCGGATAGACGCTCAGGGAGCAGCTGGAAATAGCTACGAATCGCTACGAATCAATGAGTGAACGCGTGACAAGGACTGAGACAGAACTGAAGAATAGGGCGGAGGCCATGTCTCAAATGCAGAATCAGTTGAAGGAAAATGCTGCCGAGCTTTCAAAAGCGAAAAGAGGGGCGATGATCTCGAAGGAAGAGTATACCAGCCTGCAGCAGAATGTCAAGAGACGTGGCGAGACGGTCGCTGAACTTGAGAGAGACATCGAGGTAAAGGAGGCGCTCCTCAAGTCGATGCGATTGGACCTTTCAATGCTGCAGAAGCAAAATGGTGAGGTAGGGACGAGATTAAGCACCAGAGAAACTGAGAAAGGAAGGCTGCAATCCGAGCTCGCTGCAGAGAGACAGGAGGTGAAGAGGCTCGGGGGAATAATCGAAAATTTTGGCGAAATGAAAGCCACCATAGAAGCTTCTCAGAGAGAGTCTTGGAGAGCTGATCCCCAACTAGAATCGAAACTACGAGAGGCGCAGAAGACGAACGCCGCTATGCAGTGGGAGCTGAAAGTGCTGCGGTTCCAGATGCAGGCCACGCCCACCTCAAGTCGACGAGAACCCATGCTGCAGAAAATGCCTGCAGAGCAGCTCCAGTACTCATGGTCCACTGAGGAACTTGAGACTTTGCAAAGGCTGAAGGAGCGGCAGCTAAATCCAGGGTCTAAGGCGAAGGAGTCAGGCCTTGAAGAACCGTTCGTTTCCCACTCCGAAATGAGTAGGAGATGTTTCCCGGGTGATTCAGCGAAGTACTTAGAAGCATTTTCAAAGTTGTATCGGGTGGGGAGCATCGGAGATAAGCTCATTGACGATTTGAAAGGAGCTTGCATGGCGATCAACCCTGTGGACTGGGAGCGCATCTACCTCTCGTTCTTTATGGCCCTCGAGTCAATGGGGAAACAAACTTCTAGCGGAGAGCGGGAGAAACTCGACGCGTTGTGGTACCAAAGACCTTGGCAGTCCGTCATCGCCGATGACCTGAGCAACTGCACAGAAACAACATTCCAGAACTGGACGGCTAGAATTTGGGGCCTCGGGTTCAGAAATATTTTGCTCTGGGGCGAGCCGAAAGAGAGTCTTATTGAACAGCTGACACAGAGTGGGTTCACTCTGTGCGTTGAAGGCACGTCCGTTGCTTCGACGAGCCAAGACAGCCCATTCTCAAAACTCGCGATGGAAGGAGATGACTTTGCTCGGTCGGTTTTGTTCGAGAACACTGATCAGTGGTCGGAAGTGGATACTGCTGTACGAAACGAAACTATTTTTAAATACTTTTGATTGGTTTCGCCTCGATCTGGTGTCTGACAAACCCGAACCATTCTTTGTCCTTTGTTAGCAGGGTGCATTTTTGAGGACAACCGGTCGGAAGTGCTTCGATCTGAACATGAGCACCTTCGGGGCATGGCAACAGTCATTTTCTACCGTAGTGGAGGAGCTGCGCAGCGGAAAAGTCATGGGTAAATGCATCTCGCTAGGAAACTTGAAGTTTGGGTCTGTGAACAGGACAGCTGCAGCTCCTGAGTGTGAGGCTCTTTGCTTCCTTCTGGGAACCCTTGCAGCGAGGAAGGGAGCAATAATAGTCGCCGATCTTCCAGTCTCACTACACAGTGAAAGCTTGAAATGGAGAAGCGCGGGCAACGTTCTTATTCTGTCCAGGCTCCTTCAGGTACATTGACAACATGCAAGACTATTTCCAATGAGCAGCTGGTTGACCTTCCATGGCTTTCCGTGTTTGATAACATAGGTTCAGACATTCAACTCGGTAATGGGAGGGAACGTGCATCCTCTTCTTCAGTGTCTCGCGGAACTGAGCAGAGCTCGTATTCCGTGGATATCTGGTTTGGAAGTACCGCTGGTTGAATCGAAGGACATACTACGGAACGAAGGATTTGTAAATAGACTGACTTTCGGCGATAAGACTAAGTTTGCAGCTATCGTTGAGGGCGCAGAGGAGAAGAACGCTTGCGCGGCCTTTTTGACCATGCTCGTAGCCGGAATACCGATGATGCAATCTGGATCGGATCTCACGAGGGAAGCGAAATTTGTACAGTCAAGGACAAAACGTGAGAAGGAAGTCGGCTTTGGGAACGGGGACGAGCTTTTGAATTTGTTCCGAGTGGACTTTTCAGCCGCTGCTGATGAGCAATCAGAACCTGTGAAAAAGATCGTTGGAGACCTCAATGTTGCAGTGAAGAATATCTACGAGTCGTCCGAGGCGTTGCGCTTCGTTAACGTATCGTAAGTTGTTCTACAGGGACTTGTTTCCTTGCCACCGTTAAGACTCGCTGCAGCAGTGAAGTGTTTGGCGTACAATACTGATATGCATAATAATCGGTGACTGTCCTTCGCATGTGCAGGGTTCAGGAGGTTGGAGAAGATCAGTCTATGGTCTGCTTTGTGAGAACAATGCCTCAAGCGTCCACTGAGCCAATACCAGTAGTTGTTCTTGCCAATACCTCCGACCGCCCTGTTTCCGGGAGAATCGAAGCATCAGACATGCTGGTGAAACTCCAAGTGCCGAACGTCGCGTTCAAACTGGACCATCTATGCGAGCCAACCGAAGGAGCCAAATTTGATAGCAGCTTTGGAGTCTTGGCTGCTGAGCTACCTCCGTACGCGATCAGCTGCTTCCGTTTGAGAGTGGCTCAGACACCGCAGAGAACGAAGATGATGCTCTCTTCAACACTGTCCACGCCTGAATTGGTGAGCTAGCTCTTTGTGCACGCTTGCACTGTATGGAAGACGCGTTGGCTAATCAATTTTTTTGAATTGGACATGCAGAAGGCAAACACGGTACCAGTACTTTTCGATTGGAACGAAGGAGGGAACTCCGCGGTCGTCACGGGGTCTTTCCTCAATTGGAAACAGGTAGTTGCTCTCTTCCCTGTGAAGTCGAATCCGAGGAGGCACGTTGGCCTGCACTACATGCGCCCTGGAACATACGAAGCGAAATTCATTTCGGATGGGGTGTGGGTTTGCTCCCCAGGACTGCCACTGACAAACCCGAGCCTGACTCCAGCTGATCCTTCGGCGAACAATCAGCTCGTTGTGCAAACACCGAAACATGATACAGAGGTGAAATCTGTCACCGTTTATTTGTTGTTTCATCATTTTGAGAAAGGTTCTGACTTTGCATCGTCTTGGCATTTCTGATAGGTGGTCGAACTGCATAATCACTTTATGGCTGTTTCAAGGGCAAGACGGTTGCCGGTAGAGATGGGGAACATGCCTTGTCTGAGACCCGTCGTGATCGCATGGACAAGGGGCGGATCTTCTGTGTCCATGTCAGCATCATTTTCTGGCTGGAATGACGTGTACAAGATGTTCGCCCATGAAGCTGGCCGATACCATTGGACAATCATCAATTTTCCCATTGGTTCGCACTATTACAGATTCTACGTGGACGGTCAATGGACTGTCGCCGAGGAGCATCCTATACAGGTGGACGACAAGGGTATTCGTAGTAACTTCATTCAGATTTCCTAGAAGTGGTTGCATGAACCAGAACTATTGCAATGGTCACCACTTGCACACCCCGCGGGCGAGGACAGGCAGCGAGTCTTCCGCATCTTCCCTTCCCAGGCGGATGCGGGCCGCAGAGATGGCTGAATTGAGAACCGAACTTACCCCTTGCTCATCCGGACGTACGATTCCAGATTCTACGCTGAAGCCGATCGAACAGCTGAGCACGTTCCGTACTGGTTGACTTGAGGGTTCTGCGCACCGGAGGCCATCCTTCTGAGCTTGGTGCACAAAATTGTAGAGGGCGGAATTGCGGAATAGGGGTTCCGTGCCATGTTTTGGTTGGCGGCACCCGTGCTGAAGAGGAAACGACACTTCAAGTACTGGATTTACGGACCGCAGGGCCATTTCTTGCTCGCCCTGCTTGTTGTACGGTAAGGTGAGCAAAGTACTAGGAATGTGACTTTACCGGGACGAAGGAACAAATTGTTGGGGATTGTGTACGCAGTTCTGCGAGCATTAGGAAAAAGAATCCCCTCTGAGTTCGTACTCAGGATACTTACGGGCGAGGTAGCTAACACCTAATACAATACCAGAATGCAGACATGCGAAAGGACGAAGAAGCGAATTTATTAGTTTTTTTACATAAAGGTTACGAATTCAAGGCCACCGCGCCCCGCTTCATTCACATTGAGGCCGACGCTCGCCGCAGGCAGCAATTCCTTGCAGTGCACCTCACCGCCTGTGCTGACTGAGCAAAATAACGTTTGCTCACCTTATCCTGAGTTAGACCACATTCAAGGGTCTCAATCATTTTGTTATCCGTGGAATCAATCGCGTACTATTGTAGATGACCTACTCAATTCGGAGGGGGGCCCATTGTCCCCTTTCCATGTCAACCATGCATGCATCAGTCATTCAAATAGAATTGATTCAATAAACGCGCCATTCGCGCCTTTCATGGCTGTGTTGGCTGTGCCAGGGATCGGTTGAACGCAGCGGGGCAGTCAATTTAGATCCTCTAGCCCTTCAGGCAGTTTCCCTTAAAAGTGGTCTTATCATCTTGGTGAAAAACTCGAGGGGTGATAGCACTCGGGTAACTGCGCGAATGCTGGAGGGGGGGGGGGAGTTTGAGATTCTGAAACAAAAAATTCACCAGTCCTGAAGAAGCAGATTTGAATATCAAAAACGTGGGATATTTCTCCGGTAGAAACTCCTTTGTGCACGAGTAGAGCGTTTCCGAAAGCCCTGGTACCTTCAACCAAAAAAAAAAAAGAAGAAAGAAGCACAGCCATAGCTCGTCCTCGCTAGTTCTACAACTGATGCATCAATAAACCCTTGTGCTCTTTAAAATCCATTTACAACCAGAAAATCCTTTCTGATGCGGTCTACGACATTGATTACCCAAACAGATAATAGAAAATCCCTCCCCCGGCCCCTCATCTCTCCGCGCTGACGGTCGACAATGTGTTTGACTCGAAGTAAGCAAGCAGAGACTTTTTTACCAGATTGATTGACTCCATCCGATTCAATCTTCTCGACATATTTTCTTCAAGAAAAAACCACCGCAGAATTTCCCCCCCCAAAATCAATATTTAACATTGCTCACCGTATGACCAACCTCAACCTCGACCCTCCCTTTTTAAAAAAATTTACAGTGTAAGGAATCCTCGAGCTTTCATTGTTTCGTTTAAAATAATGAGTCTATTTTATTACTACTATTCAATAGAGTTTTCTAGATTGGAGACTCTGGATGGGTGAGATTGGCGAGGCTTTTATTTGAGCAAGCCTCCTCAAAGTGCCCTGAAAACAGAGTTTGTTTTTCATATTTCAGCGCGAATGTCTAATTTTTTTCAATATATTCTAAATAAAGAAATAAATACGAACTCTAGCAACCAACGGTTGATGTTGCTTTTGAATAGTCGCGTTTTCTACGCCGTTGTAAGAGATATAATTGGATACTAAGGTTGGATTAAACGAAATAGACGAACAGTATTGGTCTGTTACTTCAACACTGTAAGAAATGATATTATTGAATTTAGGGTTTTCTATTTGGAGGCGAATCCTTCGTTTCTCCGGAGAGGGCTTCAGGTGTAAGTTGATTTCCTTGATGAGTTTCAAAACGGACGAAAAACAACTCTCGTCCCGAGGGGGAGAAAGAAGAATATTCCTGGCTTTTTTCTAGTGTCCTGTTGTTCGGGAGAGAGAAAACAGGAGACGTCTACACCCCCCTCTCGCGCGCACGTTTTCTCTTTTCAGACGAAAATCCAGTCCCCGCATGGCAGGCAACAAAGGATCCATGCGGACCCCGCTGAAATTTGGTGGAGGAAAGGCGACCGTTTCCAGTTGTCCAAAAAATTGTTAACCTTTCTTTGGCATCCCCAGGTTTTCGACTAGTTGTAGTAATTGTCGAAGGGGCCTTCGGAAAGGCATTTGGTGCAACCCACAGACAAACCCTCACCCCCCTCCCCCCCTACGAGGAAGAAAGTCAAACTTTAAAGCAATTATGGAAGAGCATTCACGAATACAAATGAAGGCACCCCCCTTACGAATGTTCAAAGTCAATTTCCTTTTTTGAGAACATAATCCACGTAAACAAAATTTCATCCAATAGTTCGCACGAAAACCATCCATATCCTGAAAACAACTAAAAAACAATCTTGCATCGGGTTCCGAGTAGAATATTTGTTTTCCAAAATATTTACACCACTCTGCAAGAACCTGAACACTTGTCGAAACGAATTAAAAAGAAACTTTTTCAGTCGAGGATGTCAGGACCGGAGCTTCTTCTCTTTTGTTTTTGTTTTTTTTTAGGTGAAGAAGGATGAGGATAATTTTTCTTCGGGTTTTCTCATCCTTGTTGATGTACGTATTTCATTGGCTAAAAATAGAATGAATTGTATTAATATTTAGATGGGAGTGAGGCAAGTGTCGGTTCAGTTTTCGAGGGCGAGAACTGCTATTATTTTTTGTTTTTTTCTTTATCTTGAGATGGGGGGAGGGAAGGTGGGGGTGGAATTGAGAAAACGATCGTTTTCTGCTCGGTTTTGGTTTGCCGATGTTGTCGGTAAGAATTGGGCTCGTGAAACGGGAGCGAAAACAAGAAAACCGGAGGGACAAGGAAAGCAGCAAACTCGCACGGTGAGGACTGTTCCTTTGTTCCTGTTTTGTTCTTTCTTTTTTCTCTCTTTTTTTTGGTAAGGGGGTTTTGCACTGAAAGTTGAAAAATTCATGGATTCGCAAGGTGAGCAATAGGAATTGATGATGAGGGCTAGGACGCCCGGAACACGGGGAAAGAAAAGTTTAGCACGGCAGATCTAGCGGCTTGGATTTTCTATTTCGCTACGGAGGTCGTCAGGGACTGGCTAGAGATCGGATGAGTTTATATATGGAGCTCGGGATGGAGATGTTCTCTCGCCCCTTGTTTGGGTTCTCGTCAAGTCGGACATCAGGAAACGGAATTCAAGGAGCGCTTTGCAGGTTGAGAAGCAAATATGAGTATGGATATCCTTGTGTGGAGCGCTCCGGATTCGTTCGGACGGATGGGGAAGGTCGAAGAGGTATTCGCGGAGGACGTACCAAAGATGGGTGATTTTTACTTCGATGCAGCCGAAAAGCTGTTTCCTTGGAGCCTTGATCTCCTGGATATGGATCGGGACTTCGTTTTGAAGCAGAACGATAGCGTTGAGGAGGTGGAGATTGGATCTTGTTCAGCTCCAGAAACGTTCCAGCGGAGTTCGCTAACTGGCGACAGCTCTACTAGCAACACTGGAACATCCGGCGCAAGTTCCGCCCAGGGCGAAGAGAGCGCGAGCAAGTCAAAGAAAGCTGCTCATGAGAAGTCCGAATCGGATATCGAAGGATATAAAGGAAAGCAGAATATGCCCACCTGTCAGATTTGCAAGAGAAAATTCAGAAGAAAGTACGAAATGATCCGACACATCAAGGCGACGCATTGGAAAATCAAGCCGTTCTCCTGCGAGTTTTGCGGGAGGTGCTTCTCCAGAAGCGCACATTTGAAAGTACATATTCAACATGTCCATAGGGATCATTATTAACGTCTCTTCTGTTATCTTGTAAATAGCCAGCTATGATGGGAATGCCAACTAAAGTAACCGATCGAATTTGAAAATCCAATGCCTTGTGACGGAGCAATTATCACGCTTGAGGACCGCGTTAGAGCTCTCGCGAACTACTCTATCACGACAAGTGGGAGTCCCGCTGCAGCATGCTGCAATTGTTATCGAGGGTTCACACTACCTCCGGACGAACATTCAGCAGGTCCTCCCAGAATCCTGCGAACTTGAACACCGACAGTCACATTGGCTGAGACTGAGGTATTTTTCATGAGTCTTTTCGTCTATCAGGCAAAACGCCATCTATTGCCGTGAACAGATCATTTTCCAACAGCACGCACAATCGTGGGCGACTATTGAACAGGATCCTTTGTAAGCGGATTCGGCCACCACCGTCTAACACCTGTACGCCCCCCAACTCTTAAACTTGGCATGTTCCTCAGCAGGTCCCCTATCTTATCTCATCTTTGCAACTCCCTTGAAACCTATCCAAACCACAACAGCTACTCCTCCCCAAGCAATACCCAGTAAATATCTCTCTAACCCGATGCAACTCGGCTCGATCCGGGACGTCCACTCTGGAGGGGGACGAATTAAATTAAATAAAAATAATAGGTCATATCTTTTTTTTCTTCATAAATACCATAAAATGATATTCAGTTTTAGAAATAATAACGACGAATGGCAAAAAAAGTGTAAGATTGTATTATGGAAGTATTTTGTAAGGTGTAAGGGTTTTTTTTCTTATTTCTGTATTTTCAATGCAGTTTATGATTAAATATCTTTTCTATTTGAATTTTTGGGCTAGGGCTACGGTTCGCCTTTGGGAAGCGCGATACGACTGAAAGTCATTCCTCTTGAGTTGGGTCGCCGTGGATAGATTTTATCTTTAAACGAATCTTCACGATTGTGTTTCGTGTGTTTTCGGCAGCATCGTTTTTGGCTAGAAGAAAAGGTCTACGCCAACCCAACCCCCCCCCCGCCAGGATCATATACAGCGAACCGCTTGATGATAGCACTCCCCGCGCGAGGAAAACCATTTAATCAGTCTAGACTCTTGTTCGCGATGGATATTATGAACAAAAAGCTCTTCCCCAGAAGATAACTCCATATCAATGCATAGCTCAGTTGAAACCTCCCCCTAACTCTCCTCAGCACCTGTCACATATGCACAAACTCAATAATTCTTATGAACAACTCTCTGCGATACCCACACAGTCTCAAATGACAGCCTCAATCAACGTCGATCGTCACTATTTCCTCCAATTCTGGTCCACAAAATTTCAATCTACTCCAGGCTGACTGGAGATGGTACATGATCAATATCTACTTGTTTCTTCATCGAGCATGTTTTGACACAAGGAAGAAGGCCACGTTCAGTCGGAACAAAAAGACGATCAGAATCTCTACTTATATTGCAAACCTGTGAGATGTACGGACCTCAGCTCAGAGAATATACCTAAGCCGATTTCACTCAAAAAAAAAAAAATAGCTACTTCCGCTCTCACGACTGAGCGATGAAAAAGCCCGTCTTTCTTTGTTCCCGTATGCGGTTTTCGTTGGAACAAGTCGATAACAATCTGAAGACGGCGATCCTCGATGTTGGAGAGGTTGAACCCTATACATCCCGCATTGCGCTCACGAAATCCTTGATTCCTTCGTTGCACAACGGCATTTGAGAACAGATGAGAAATCTAGTACAATAAAAAGATTTATTTTCAAAACAATCTATCAATAGTACGATCAGTTAGTACTAACGTGAACACGGCCGGTGTCCTTCGGTGTGAACGCTGAGATTTCATCTTTTGTAGGACGACAGGAGATGAAATTGGCATTCTGCCGATAAGCGCGGAAGGTTCTCTACTCCTTCGTAAGTGCAGTTTTTCGGGTGCCGGGGAGGGGGTCTATGCTGATCTTGCCATGGTATAGAAGAAAGGAACAGAATGTTTGGTATTGATCTGAAGGTTTGAGGTTGGCCGGCGTTGTGGGTGGAGCGATGTTTTTTTTTGGTATCTCATAGAGTTGGGAATTGGGTTTTGGAGTTAGAAAGTGTGTTTTGTTTTTTGGCTTCTGCTTTTTTGTCGTGCTGGTGTTGAAGGTGCCCTTGTTGTTTTCTTTCCCGATGCGATCGTATCGTGGTCGTATGGGTTTTATTGCAAGTGGTTGGGTAGGAAGAAGTGGGCTTGGGAGAAAGCTGAGCAGTAGAAGGAGGCCGGTTGATTTTGAAGGTTTTCCGGAGCCGGAGTTGGAGGGTCTTCCTGACTCGGAGTTGACTCGTTTACGCTATTTTAGGCAAGCGCACAGTAGGAACTTCGAAGCGCATGTGATGAGGTAAGGCAATTGATGAGAGTATTTTCGTACGGAGGGGAACTATTTTTGATGTGGTCAAAGTCCGAACGAATAGCCTTTCATGGCTTTTTCTTTGTTTAGTATGTCGCTACCCCATACAAGGACGGAGACGGAGCCAATCGACATTGAAGACCTTCGTCCGAAAAGGAAGAAGCTGCGTCGAGGGGAGCAGGTCGAGGTGAATATCACTGAGTTAGCTTCGACAGGAGAAGGTAGACTATAAATACTCGTCACTGTTCAGGAACCAGAGTTGTAGGAACATAAAATTCTCAACAAGGACAGTGAATATTGTGTTTCTCTTCTGGCATTCAGGGGTAGCAAAACTCGACAGCGGAATGGTTGTTTTTGTTGAGCGAGGACATCCTGGATCACGGGTAGTCGCGGAAGTGTTCAACTCCAGAAAAGACCACGCTTACGCAAAAGTCATCTCGGTCGTTAATCCTTCAGAAAATACCATCAAACCGATATGCAAGCACTATCCCACGTGTCGCGGCTGCAAGTTCCAGGACCTCAAGTATTCTGCTCAGATGCACGAGAAACATAAGCAAGTTGAGAACCTCTTCCGAGAGTACACTGATATCCCAGTTTTTCCTATAATTGGGTAAGAACGAAAAACCGTGCGGAGAGGACGACGGAGCTCAAGGGCAGTGCGTCTCAAAAACTTTTGCTGGTGCTTTTGTCCATTCGTTAGGTCAGACAGTCCGTTTCAATACAGAAACAAGATGGAGTTTACGTACGGGACGAAACGATATCATCCGGATGGACCACCAGCGGAACGACCGGCTGGAGATGAGTTCATCCTCGGAATGAATGCACCAAGGGCTTGGGACAAGGTCATTGAACTTGACGAATGCCACCTGATGGTAATCATCGTCGCACCCCAACCAAAGATGGTCTTCTTTAGCGAGACAACGGCTAGGAGCCTCTTGTTGTTTCGAAGACAAAAACCCCCTTCTCAAACGTCTTGTGGTTCCCGTTTTGCTCCGGTTTGGCTTGCTTTTCGTTTTGACTAGCCGGAGCCAGGAACTGAGATTTTTAACTTGGCGAGGGACTTGACGCGTGAAACAAAGTTCCCCGCATACGACAACTATGCGCATGAAGGCTTTTTTAGAAACCTCGTACTTCGGTTTGCTTCCAATGGAAAGGGAGAGACGGAGGTTATGGTCAATATCGTGACGTCGTTCACTGATGCCGAGCAGATGCTTAAACTGGTTGCCGAAAAGCTCGTTTCCAAGTTTCCTTGTATCGTGTCTGTGATGCACAGTATGACGACAAGTAAAGGTGAGACCCACGCCCGAAGCTACATATATATATTTTGGTCATGGGTTAGCTGTTGCTGTTGCTTGGTGAGATTGACTTGAAGCATTGTGACTTCACGAATCCTCTGAAAACAAGGTGGGAGCACTGTGGCGGAGAAGCAGGTGTTACTTCATGGGCGGGCGTACATTGAGCAACGGCTGAGAGGCCTTGTTTTTCGCATATCGTCGAGTTCATTTTTCCAACCCAACCCTGGAACAGCAGAGAAGCTCTACAAAGTGATCGAGGATTTCGCGGAACTAACTCCGGAGCACACTGTTTTGGATCTATTTTGCGGGACTGGAACTATCGGACTCTCCTTGGCTGGAAGCTGCAAGTAAGTGCACCCCTCGGTAGTATTGAATACGAGCGACAATGAGGAGAAAATCCCTCGTTCCGTTGTTTGCTCTGTTTCTAAGGTTCTATCTTCACACTTTGATCGTAGACATGTTCATGGGCTTGAGCTGGTGGAGGCAGCTGTCCAGGATGCAGAGAACAATGCTACGAGGAACAGCATATTTAATGCAACGTTTAAACAAGCGAATTTGGATTTGACCAAAATATCTCCGCATGAGCTGGACCTGCCGAAGTCGGATGTCATTGTCTTGGATCCCCCGCGGGCTGGGCTCCACCCAAGGCTTGTAAAGTAAGTCTCCACTGGGGAGGGATTCTTTCACCTCATTAAGATTGTTTTGAACGCATTCTTAGAAGTATTCACTGCGTCTCTTCAGGTGGTTGAAGCTGACGCTTCCTAAGCGTATCGTCTATGCAAGCTGCAACCCATCCACACAAGTGCGAGACGTGAACAGACTTTGTGAAGATAATGGACCTTATCGCTTGACGAAGATCCAACCCGTCGACCAGTTCCCTAACACACCTCATTGTGAATGCGTCGTCGCATTGGAGCTTCGCGAAGACTACAAACAACCATCAGAATTCTACGCGTAGATACAATCCATTTCAGCGCAGGCTCTTCCAGGAGGGGACATCGAGGAAGCAAGGAATTGAAAGACTCGTAGGAAGCTAGGAGCGAGCCCTGTCTTTGTGGCATAGCTGAAATGGTTGGGTGACGACTGATACTGCTTAGAAAGAACGAGTCGACTCAAGATTGATTTTACTACCTCCTCCTGGGAAAGATTCTTGGGAAGGAGTAGCAGAGGTTGCAGCGGGTTTTCTCCTTCTGTTCGCTTTCTATGTATGCCGTCACGACGGCTCTTTACTGTTATTTGTAAACTCTATGGTATTCATTAGCTTTTGTACTGCGTCATTTATCAGGCGCTCACCAGCCTCGGTACTGGCCTGCGTAGGGTCACCAACCACGCCGGACGCGTTCAGGTCTTCAGTTTTCCAGCCGAACATGACGTCATCTCCGTAGGGGCAGATCGGAGATTCAAGATAAGCGCTTTTGTGATCTGTCAACTTTTCGTTCTGAACATGTTCCGGCATGAGATACATCATTGCAGATGTCTCAATCGCGCCAGCATGAATATCATACCTGAAATAGGTTTTTTACAGGGGTTGCCGGTAGATCGTACACGGACGGTTTGACCGAGTAGAAGTGAAGAAGAAGAGAGGACATTGTTAAGCGCAGAAGGTCATACGAAGCCGAAGGCAGCAGTCCGCTTGTTTTGTTGAACGTGGGGCTCATCGCATACTTCAATAGGCTCTCGCTGAAGAGCTCATTCGCATTCCATGCACGTTGCAGATGCAGACCTACAGCGAACATCTTCAGCTCAAAGCGAAGGCGACGGCATAGAATCTCAACGTTCTGGGTTTGTCCTAGGTGTGCGTTGAACGAGTAGCAGAAAATTTCTGAATGATTGCGAAATCAATCATAGTTGCCCATAAGCGCATGTGAAGGGCAAGGGCATACCTCCATGTCCGTTGAGAACAATCAGCCTTCGTAAGCCGCTTCTGCGGACGCTCTCACATACCTGAAACCACAGGTCGATAAGCGTTGAGTCTGAGATAGTGAGCGTCCCGCAGAAACTGGAGTGCTCCGTGCTTGCGCCAATGCTAAGCGTCGGTAGCACCACTGCTCTCCGGACCTGAGTCGTGGACAGAGAAGAGGGTGCTAACCTGAGCTGGGTCCCACTGCGCCTCGCGTATAATCTGCGAAAATGGTGTGCAAGTATTTTCACGTACTTCATCTTCTACGGCGTGCTGATCACGGAGAACTTTCAACACGCCGTCGACCAGGAAGGAATCAGTTCCAAGCGCAAGGTGGGATCCATGGGATTCAACCGCTCCGACGGGGAGAATTGCCGTCTTCAACCTCTCACCAACCTGTTTCAACGCACACGGGAACAAAGAAGGGCTTTCATCGCTCAGTTTGAAATCCAAAGCAGAGCTGATTTCTTGGGAGTGAAATCGGATCGGCTTAACTATGCTCTGCCGCAGATCTTCTGAGCTGAGATCTGACCATCTCACAGCCATGCCATATATTTAGAGATTCTACGGTTCCTATTCTTCGAACGAAAACGCAGTCTTCTTGCGTCAAAAACCTGTTCGATGAAGCAGGGTATTCGGGATGGACGTTTATCATAGTAACCATCTCCAATCCGATTGGAGTCGAATGGTAGTCCGCAATCCCATCGTGGGGGCTAAGTAGGATTTCAATCCAAACGAGAAAGAACCAGAAATGATGCTCTTAAGCAACGTGAGGAGACATGTATCAGTAGATGAGTCAGAAGCAACCGCATGAAGTGAACCGTTAACGATCAGGGCTGCTTTGGGTCTCGTGATGGAAGAAGCTCGGGAGGTTTTCCTTGGCTTTCGTGGCGTTCTTAAGGAAACCGAGGATCCTAGCTTGGCGTTGAAGAATGTCGTAATGGATTTGGAATCCATTGCGGGCACTGACCGAGGTGCAGATCGTGGAGGCTATGATAAGCAGACCCAGGTCGCTTTCATTCACAGGTACCTGGATGGGAGCATATCTCTGGTCCTGGAGCATTTGGTCGAAATCGAGGAAGGTGGGGTCCTCGAAGGGGATCTGGTGGCTCAAATTCAGATGCTTCTGTTCAATTTGCCCGCTCCGGCTTCGAGCTTCTACATTTTGACGACCTTTCTGTGGACTAGCAAAGTACGACCAATACTACCCATCCCCGTTCTGTCGTTTCACAGAGCTCGTGTCTCGGAGAGAAAAACTATGTAATTGCTAATCACGCTTCTTCTTGCACAGGACACGGGAGGCAGAAAAGCGCCTTTTGTGATTGTCGAGATCCTTGAACGCTACATAAGCAAATCTCATCGTTTATCCCGAATTATTGAGGATCTGGATTGCAAAGATGAAGGTAAGCCGAACTCAAAACAAACGACCGGATTCTACTCGTGCAGACTTTCAGTCAGCAAAGGAAAGGCTCCAATATGATTCATTTTTTTACCCTCTATCCGTTGCGTCCTTGTACGAATTTTTTTGATTACCAGCGACGCGGAACAGGACGATCTCAGCGCTTGTCACGCTACCTGATCGCGTATCCAACGTACTAAGACAGGCTCCAGCGGTTGGGTCTCCACTTGGTGAGAACGAATACTGTCAGAAACTTGCAAAGGCTCTGTGGCGATCATTTCAGTTGAACACGCAGAGAAGCTGCGTCCCGACCATCATCAATAGAGTAGCTAGCTCAGGCGGAGGAAGGACCGCCAGTCTTCTCGTACGTGGTTTACTGCAGTCCGCTGAATCCACCAACGACCCCGGATCAGGAGCAACCCTGAAACTAGGAAAACTCCTTTCGGAGACTTCAACTCTAGCGTCGGAACTGATTCTTCGGTCGCTCATCGCAATTCACTCAAAGTTCATGGAGAAGGTAGGCCGTAGTTAATCATCGCAAGTCCTCGGATTCGTCTGCCTACTTGGCTGAACAAGGCGTCTCCAACAAAGTTCCACTGAACCCTGAAACATTTGCTAGCTCTAAAACAATACTAAGATTCTCTTCTACCGAAAAACATCTTTTTCGCTCAGGTCCTGCTTGAGTTTCTGAAGGAGAGCGAAACTGCCCTTCACCTAGCTGGGGCTGGCCTAGTTTTAAAGCGACCGATTATCAAAGGTTCAGATGTGAACCTGTTTGTGTCCAGTGCGAGCAGAGCCTCGGAGTCGTCTAAAGTCTTGAACAAGAAATTCTTCCTCAGAAGCGTGATCCTGTCTTGGTCACAGGCTGATGTTAGTTCGTTTGGAGACCTTCCGATGGAGCGACAGAGAACGAGGGTGGTGTTGCTATGGTTGAGAAGCTGCAGGAACGAAGACTTCGTCGCGGTGGAGGATCAAGGCCTTATTCTGGCGGATGGAATACAGCGCAGGTTTCAGAGCCCTGAAAAGAAGATAAGGTTCTTCGGGATGGTGGTTGGAGAGTGCTTCTCTAATGTCATTGAGCACCCTGAAAAGCTGCGTTTTGACTACGATTCGGATGCTCAGCTGGAGGAGGAGGACATTGAGTTACGGCGCCTGTCACGGTTGGGGGATGCAGAGGTCGTATCTGCGCCGGGAGCGTCGAACGATGAGAACCGCATGGCTGTGGAGGAACACCCTCAGCAGGATCGTGACGACGGTCGGAGCTTTGAAGACAGCGATATGGAAAGCTTGGAGGCGTACGATTTGAGCGATGACAGCGAACAGGAGTCGCTGTTGAAAAAGCAGGTTTACGCGACGTCTTCTATTTTTCGCCTGCTGAACCTGATTCGAGATTTTAATCGTGGAGAGGAAAACGCTACGGACCCGCAACTACTGCTGGAGGCGCTGAACAGTGTGGATAGAGAAGCGAAGAGGCGATCTCCCAGCGCAGTCCACTATTCCCCTGAGCTATCGCGATCCATACTGGCGGTTTCACCCGGAAAGTTCCCACCGGAAGAGGAGAAAATGGTATTGCAGCACCACCACTGCCGAGCAGCTAGTTAGATATTTAACACGGAGTCACCCATATTCCTGAATTCACAGATCGAGAAGGCTCGGAGCAGTTCGCTAGAAAACCTTGCACAGTTGGACATCGGTCGTGTGGGTGATATGTTAATAACTGTAGGTCCATGCCCCATTCACTTGTCTGAGTGTCAATTGATCCCTCGTCATGGTGAAGAGCGGAAGCATACCCCTCCGAATCCGATACCATGTCGAAAACAGCACGGAGCCATGCCTGCTGCGTCCTCGAGCCTTCGCCTCTTTTAGAGCCGATTGCCCAAGCTCAAAGGTTCTTAACGCTACTGCTGCTTCTACTCTATTCTTCTACTTGTTTTGCGCAGAAAATTATTTATGGGACTGGTTCTGTTCTTTCTCTGCGATCTGAAGCGCTTCGGTTGCTGTCACGAGGAGCGAGGCTCACCTGCGACAGATTCGAACGCGAAAGAGATGGAGGTGCTGACGTAGTAAGCATGGACATCAAGGGAGCCGCGGAAGGTGAGAAGAGAGCGGAGGAAGCAAGAGTAATCGGGAAGGTGATCCGCAGGAACGAAAGAGCTCTTGCGAAGGAGAAATCGCAACAGGCGAAAGTTCGGAATCGCTTTGCTGGTTCAGCGTGGGATTTATTTCAGAGTCTCTCTTGGGGCTTAAGAGGACACGGTGGAGTGCTGAAGGATGCTAAATCAGACTACAGGCTTCCTATACGCTTGGATGGTCAGGATACTTCGCTTCTGTCCCAGATCATAGCTACCCTCAGTGTCTTCACTAGCTGCGCTGGTCCACAGTGCCTCGAGAGGGATAAGATGGCGGAGGAGCTTGCAATGATTGCTCTCTCCCGTCATGATGCCAAAGGTACTCGGTTCCGACGTCCGGTTTTACGCTGCAACTGTCAGCACAGCTCGGTATGCTAATCAAGGATCGATGCTCTTCTGTTTCGGATCATCACGTGTTTAGAGGCGGTCATTCGCCGTGCAAGCATGCTCGCCCTCGGATCCGCCGTAGATGCTCTATCTTCCCACAATCTTTTGGACCTGCAGGTGCGACTCGCAAAAGACAATGTCGACATATGGGAGCTTCTGCAAGTCAAGGCAGAATTCGACCCAGACGATGCTACCAGGAGATTTGCTGCGTCCTCATCTGCGCGGTGGGCATCCAAAGTATCAACGGCCGAAGCACCACCGAGGAAAACCACAGAATTGAAGCTTCCTTGGCTTAATAGTCCGTGACATGGCTTCCCCTACGGATGAGCTTCTCTCTGATGACTCCCGCGAGGTGAAGTGAGCCAAGTACTAGAACGTATCCGTTGGTCTCCTTAGCTAACAGAACAGACCGTTCAATGGCGTCACTCGGGTCCTCAACCGCCTCCACCTTTGTGTCACAAGATTGACTGTCAAATGCCACTTTCATCTGAATCGACGAGAAACAGTTGCATAGAGGACCGGCCAAATAGCATGATATCAGATCGATATAACGGTGGCTCTGACAGACCCGCCGATCACCGTGGTGACCGGAGGGTCCTCCCCGCTCCTAGGGAGGCTGGAAGAGAAGAGCCAGGCTAGCGACGTATTTAAATGAACAGCGTTTACCTGTGCTGAAGAGGTGTATCTCGAACTCTTCCCAATCCGAGTGGTCACGATTCTATGGAAGGGTACTTGGGCCTCCAGTGCCTTGGAGGCGATGGCTTTCTCATCCTTGTCACTGCCAACTGCAATCTGAATTAAGCAACGGTTACGAGCGCGCAGAATTTGCAAAGCTAAGCCTTCTTGAACTGGCACGAAAGTTATTTGAAGTTTGTGCGAGCAGTCCCGCCGAAGGGGTTGCTTCTTACCAGGAGCACTTGGGGTCCGATCCCGTAGTTCTGAACGTGCGCTTCAGAGACAGCGGCTCTAACTGACTCGGGCACATGTGCGCCGTCAATGACAACCGGCACACCTTTGTATTCGAGCAGTTCCATCCTACCCTTGAGCACCTTCGACGCTCGATTGCGCAGATCGTTGTTGATCAGAGCTCCAGTGAGTGCTGCACCTGTTCGTTTCGATACAACCCCACGGTGTCCCATCTCTTCGAGTGTGCTCGCTGGCCGGTTCCGAAAGCAGCGAACAGTTCAGCTAGGCCAAATCGCTCAGGAAGCTTGGATAAAGAGGCTTCTTACCTGCGATCCTGGCATTGACCTCCGTGAAGGATTCGCTGGGCTTCAAGGCGGGCACAAAGACAGGCTCTAGGGCCTGTGCATCAGCAGCACATTTCATGATTTGCTCAACGACCTCGCTGTCGGAGGGTTGGACGCCAATGATGACCGAGCATCCTCTTTTCCTTATGATTCCAGCCTTCTCGTAAGCAATTTCTCTGCGTCCTGGTCCGATGATCGCCTGGTGTTCGAGCATAATATTGGTAATCACGCAAAACTCCGAGTCTAGGACGTTAGTCGAGTCCAGGCGTCCACCTAGACCGACTTCAACGATCGCCCAATCGACTTTCTCTTCAGCGAGCAGGGCGAGGCCAGCCGCAGCAAGAGAGTCGAACCAGGTGGATGAATGAAGCTCGTACTTGGCTCTGACATCCAGAACGCTCTCGAGCGATTTCGCTAGTAAATCATCATCACACTGAAAGGCAGCGGTGAGTCGCGGGGCTTGGATCAGCAAGTGTTGGAGAAGGCGTCGATTGATGGAGGGGGGCTCCTTACCTCGTCCAGATCAATCAAGACGCGTTCATTCACTCTGTTCACGTGGGGAGAACAGAAGCAACCCGTTCGAAATCCTTCTTGTTGAAGAGCTGAAGCGATCAACGCCACGACGGATCCCTTTCCTTTGGAGCCGGTTACGTGGACCGTTCGAAGCGTCTTTTGAGGACTGCCGAGTTTTTCCAGAAGATCTCGACACGGGGATGAGCTCACCCTCATCAGCCGGTTCTCACCCACAGATCGGTGGGACCTCTCCCAGTCCACAAGTTCGTCTAGGCGAGAGAGCGACTTCTCAAGCTTGGAGGAGTACTTGCTCCCATCTTTTGAAAAAGACGGAGAGGGCTTGCTTCGAGCAGCCAGCCTTCCAGCATCAACAACACAGGAAAACTTTTCTTAAGCATCCAGTGGAACCAAGAATCCATTACAGCAGGTTGGGTGCGCACTGATGTTTTGAACCCATGGCACGTACGTACTCCTTCTTCCAGGCACTACTTGATTGCCCCGAAAAGGAGCGTAAGATTCCATTCCGGATCACCATTCGAAACTGAAATCCACTGTCGAATGAAGCACAACCAAGATCACGATTCTTCGTCGCGGGTTTTCACAACATTGCTACGTAAAGCGACTCTGAAGCACACCGTTCCGGTGCCCGCTTCGTGTTCGTCAATGGGACCGTCGTGGTTTGAGATTTGGAGTGCATGAATTTTTGTGTAGTTCACAAGTCAGCAGTCGCAACGAGCGGAGTGTTTCCCTTTCCTAGCACTCTGGACATGCGAAGGCCGAGGACAAAGCTCGGTGGATGCTTGCGGATCTGATGAGGTGTTGGTCTGTGTGAAGCGATTCGCACTTTCTTATTTCTTCAGAGATCTAAAATGTGTCATAGCAATGGGAACAGCGAAGCGCGCCCAGGTCATGCTTTTCTTGTGCAGTCATGCTCCTTTAGGTACTCAATAGGCGGAGGCTACTCTCCCCAGTCTGGAACCAGACAGAGCATTTTCAAGCGAGATTGCTTGGTCTTCGCAATGCTGTTCCTGGACTGGCAGCATGAGGTTGATTGATCCTGGAAATCTTCATGCTTTGAATTACAGAGCTCTTCACTTTTCAAGGATGGATCCCACAGCTCACAGTACAGTCGGATGCCCATTATCCAAAGTTGTTCTGAGAGACAGCGCTGTTTCCCACAAGTGCTCGTACTCGTCTTCATCAACAATACCGAGCCGTCCGCGATGTCCGGGAGCTCTGAATGATCACAAGCTGGGTTGCATTTCTGGCATTCCTAAGGAAGCTGAGGCTGGTCTCCACGTACTCGAACAGGATCATCAACATTAATCTCATCAACCTCACATCCAATGAAGTCGTGCTGCTTCTACCTGTCGTTGTGGTAAATCATCGGCTGCAAAACAAGACGTAGTGACATGCCTAAAGACAGAACTCGAAAGCAAAATGAGTACCTATCAACAAGAGTTCTAGGGTACCTGCACGTTCCAAACGTCACTCTCAGTTCGCAAAGGAGGAGCTGCCGAAACCCGGGGCCAGCCCCCAAGACGACATTTCCAGCTCTCCAACGGGAGATCCAAGTCACAGCATCAGAGCGGGGGGCACTGGACTGCGAACGACAAAAGGCCCAGAGACAGAATCCAGCCTGCCAGAGAAAATTCATGCCAAAACAGGAATGTGAAACGGCGCGACAGGTCGAAAAGCCATCTCTTCACTTCTGGA
Organism: Rhodosorus marinus; assembly: GCA_029953675.1. Lineage (NCBI taxonomy): Eukaryota > Rhodophyta > Stylonematophyceae > Stylonematales > Stylonemataceae > Rhodosorus > Rhodosorus marinus. Next base: position 2,712,035 of record JAMWBK010000003.1, read on the forward strand.
GAACTACTTTTTCCCGACGATGCGCAACTCTGGTGCGCAGCTCTTTCCGCTTTCTTCTGCATCATCAAATACGGTGTCGCTTCTCGTGAAAAGCAATCTTTGCAGACGATCTTCACGAACTGAACCGGAGAAAGGGAAGAAAAACAAACAAGAGGGAGCGCACTCTCCAAAATCGAAAGCACGTCTCTATTGCCACGCTCACAGGGCGCGCCCAAAGTCGATTTTCTTTTTTTGGGGCATCAAACAACACAGAGTGTGTTTAGAAAATTCTCATCAAAACAATGGAAACCTTCAAGGAAAAAATGGAAAAAAAAAAGGTAATTTGTATCCGATGAAGTTCTTCTTTTTGATTCACAGTACGTGAAATTGTACGAATCCTATTCAAGACCGTAGCATCGTCATCGAGTGAATTTCAAATAAAACAATAGGGTGGGGTAAGCTCAGGTATCTTCGGTAGAAAATACTGCCCAGCGGATTGGGGAAGGGGTAGACGTTTATTAGATAAATGGATATAGTATCCATTTTATTACATTAAATAGAACAATTGTTTTCGTTCGTGAGGGTGGGTAAAAATGCTAGTGTATTTGGATAAAGCTTTAATATGTGCCTTGTTATTTGTGGCGGGGTTTGAAATTCCACGTTGTCAATTTTTGCTAATTAATGAAATATTTTGGTGGATCTGGCGATGATGAAAATCCCATGTTTGGGGGGGAAGGATGGTGAAGCGGCAGGGATTTTTTTGGCGAGACGGGATGATCGTGGGAAAGAAGGAAATTGATTGGATAATAATCCAATCAGTTATGTCAATTGTGCGGATCTTGATGGTAGATTGTGCTGTTTGGAAAATATCTGAACAGGTGGTCGCGATACTGTCCAGTTGCATGTGGAGTGAATTGATTGGCTAAATATTCATATTCTCCTGACGTTGAGGGGTCGGCGCGGGCGCAAAACGCGAACGCACAAAAACCGGCGCAAGCGACCTCGGTGGACTATAAACCGAGAGCGTTTCTCCAAATCTTCCTTCTGAGATCTATTTACCATGTTGTAATTGGCTACCGTGATCGTTTCTTCGATCATATCTTTTCTTGAATCTCCACTTTCTAGCCATTCAAGGTATTCCAAATATAATCTATTTTAGAATAAATTAGCCCCCTATGAATATCAATCAGAAAAGATACAAATTTCACTCTCTCTTTGGCTGCTTTTGATAAATATATGAAAAACAATTTACACCTTGGCGATTTTTATTGGCCATCTCATCTTTCGCGCACCAAGAATCGACACCGGTCCTTCCAATTCGTTTTTTTCTCGTCCTTTCATGCATCACCCAAAGCAGCAGCAGCACGAAATCTAATCAAAACGGCTATAGGCGTAAAAATATGAAAAACTCACATAAAAAGCACGAAGTTCTTTGCTCTGACGCCATGTACTCTACTCACCCCTTGGTCACTCGCCTTCCCCCCCCTTTAAAAGACTGCTTTGGAATCCGTTTTGCACTTAAATTGATTCCCAAAGCACTATATCCTAATTTACATCTGAGCCTTTTCCTGAAATTTCAGGGGGTTATATCCCCCTGAGTTTTGCTTTTTGCAAGCAAAGTTACCCCCTCAGGAGAACAACTCGGAGTGATCGCTATCTTGCGCGAAACCCGTTTAGGGTTTTACTTAATGCCGTCCTCATAGAAACACAAGGGGTGGACCTCATCGCTTCCAAACTATGGAGTGGCAAGCTTTCCCTCCCTGCTTTGCTTTGTGGAACAATTCGAATCCAATCAAATGATATTTCCGGGGGGTATACCGGAGAAACCAGCATCCAATTTTCAAAAAACCCAGTAGGGGGTTACTCAATTTTTCATCATTTGAAAATAAAAAATAAATATATTGAAAACATATATTGAAGTAAGTGGAGGAGGACGAGGGATCGAGTAGTCTAGTATTGATGTACAATTCTGTCGTCACGGACCCACCAGTTGCTGGTTTGAGGTTGTCACAACTGGAGAGTATCATACGGCTGAGCGGAGGGGTCGGCATTTTTTAGGCATCAGAAGTTTAGGAACTTCTCAAGGGTAGGAAACACGAGCAGGCTGGGTTGCCCGGTGGGAAAAAAAAAAGAGGGAGGGGGGGTTGGACAAGGGGAGGGTGGATCCTAGTTGTGTTTGTTTTTAGGGATGCACGCCATGGTTTCTGTTTGACAGAGTGCGAAGTGCTAGTATCTATATATATAGTAGGAGGCATACCATGTTGCCTTCTGCAAACTGCTGCCTTCTGCAAACGTTGAGGGGAGTCGGAACTGAACGTGAAGTGTCGTATTGAGAGTGTTCGTGGTTTCTGTGTTTGTTTTCGATTCTGTGAGTACTCGCGGTTTTTGGATAAGATGGGATACGGAAAGCTTGAGGACATGTTTTTTGATGACATCCATGTCGGGGTGAAGGATACCCGTACTGAAGATGAACTCCTGTGGGGCCTGCAGGGTGACCTCAAGAGTGAATGGGACGGCGCGCTGGATGACGATAATTTCGGCGATGCTGTTGTTCCAACGATGGCCCAAGAGGCAGACGCTGCCGAGAAGATGGATGCCCTAGTGGATGCAGAGCAGTCTTTCAGCCCTATTTCGTCACTTGACTACTCTGCAGAGTTCCTCAACGCAAGTGAGACAACAGATCACGCCATGGAGGTCATGAAGCCCCTGGCGCCCAGCCTTCCGAAGGAGAAACCAATGTCACCTGTTACCCCTGCGCCGTCTCAGGCGGTACCACCTACTCCCGTGAAGCAAGAATTACTTGCAGAAGCGAAGCCAGAAATGCACCGGGCCTATTCAACACCAGCTCTGTGTAAGAACGATCTCGCAGTCACACCATGGAACAGACAGGAGGCTCTTGAGAGATATCGCAGAAAGAAGGCCAACCGATGCTTCAAGAAGAAGATCCGCTACCAGTGCAGGAAGAGGATCGCGTCGGACCGACCGAGAGTCGGCGGACGTTTCGCTAGAATTGGCGAAAAGGTTGACAGTTGTATCTCTTTGGATACATGGGCGAGCAGCTAAACAGCCTCGGAGTTCGATGGATTATCTTAACATCACGTGGCCGCTAGCATTTGGCGAGTCTCCAAACATGCTCAGCGCGCTTGGACAACTTGCCTACCATCCGTTGAGCGGAGTATTTAAAGCGTTGGAAAACCCATGGGATCGATAGAGTGGTCGTAGGACGTTTCGCTTAATAATGAAACCAGGCGAAGATAGACCAACGTTCCTCCCTTGGGGAGACACGCAAGAAGCGATACTAACTGTCGGTCCAGTATAAACCGACGCGGAAAAGACACCCTCCTTCAGCCTCCAGCCTGTTTCTTGTGAGCCATGACGGGAGCAAACAGCTCCTCGAGGATCACTTTCACTGAGGATGGAAGGTTGGAGGAGAAAGTATGGGGGTGGATTTAAATTCGTTCAAAAAAATATTTTAATAAAAGTTATTCTCATTCTAAATACTTGTGCCGTAACTCCGTCGTCAGAAAATTCTCGAAGCAAGGAGTAACACGAACTGAGAGAAAGATAATAGAAACTCTATGTGCAAAATCAAAAGCTTTCCGTTGCAACCCCAAACGCGGCAGTCTATATACCGGCGGCATTTGCTTGCATTCTACAAGCAAACAGGGTGAAGATTCCCCCGCTGTGGAATGCGCTCTTCCAATGGCCGTGTTCCAGGGCGTTGTAGCAGAAAATGCTTTCAACAACTTCACAGACACGCACAAGCGCTCACTTCGATTCGGCACCTATACCAATACGATATCTTCATCTGTCCCAAACGCCGTACGAGCTTTGTGCAGGACAGTTCTTTCTACAAGGCAGTATGCTGATCACCGGAAGAGCCGCAAGAGAGCAGAGAGATACAGAGAAAGATGAGAAAACAGGTAGGTCCAAAAATAAACATTGGAAGACTTCAGTCGTTTGTATTCTGCTAATCGACCTTACATCGATTGCTTGAAGGATCCTTGATCACAAAGACTTCGGTCTGGGGGTCATACCCACAGATCACCACATAGTGACCAGAAAACTGCTTACAAGGAACAGATGAGGAGGATTCCTGTCGTGAACTGTCTGTCCTATCACACTCCAGACACCTAATGGTCGTCATCCAGGACACCGATCTCCTTAATTTTTCCAGTCCCTTCTGTGTGGGGGTGCATAGGCCCGGAATGATAAACACACACCTCAGGACGTGACAGTTCACAAGCACAATCGCCAGCATTTTGTTTTCTTCTATTTGAGCCTCCAGAACCTGTGCTCTCATGGATTGGTTATGAACCCTCACGCCGTGTCTCCTCGCCTCCCTAAATTTTCTCTCAACCTAAGTTTGCGGAGATAAGCAGCCAACTCATTTTGTCAGAGCTGAAGGAATCCTGACATTTGCAACTAAGCAGTCCGTCTCGTGCTTTGTGCATCCTCTAACCCTCTCTCTGTCATCGTCAAGCACGCGGTTGTAAAAATCGAGAGCGACATAATCTGGGTGAATTCCAGTCGTTGTCGTCCAATACGAGACATCGAGCCCAAAGCTCTGGAGCACGTATGCCAGGTCAATACTCCATACGCTGCTGCTTTCAAGGCGTTCGGTGAGGTCTTTGTGTCCAATCTTAGTACCACAAGACATTTAGAAAGAAAGCAAGGATGAAGAAGGGGGGTCGATTTAGCTCAGCAGAAATTCTCAGCGTACACGTCTCCCGCGTTCTCCAGAGGACCCTCCTGAGCAAACTCTTAGTGTTTCCTTACGTACATTTGGCAGTTTTCTCCTCAACAGCATTGCTGCACAAGTCAAGCCGCAGTCCCAGTTATATATCTGCTTCATATGTGGGACAAGGTTTGAACACTTTCGTCCAAAAGCAATGATTCTTGCCCATCTCTGGTCTTCCTCACTTTCCGTTATATCTTCAAATTCCACATCATTCATTGTCCTCTCCATTGAGATAAACAAACGAACGCTCTCAGTCCCTTTCACTGGAAGCGCAAGGAAAAACAGATTCGAAGTAGTCCCTCTTCTTCATCTAGTTTTACAATTGGCATTGGCAGTCCCTGAAACTTAGAAGCATTGGACTGACTCCAATTGAGGGAGATGGGACACAGCTTGTCTAAGGCTTGGCCTCAGATTCTAGAGAGACGAATTCGTTCGTTCACAAGACGCAAAAAAAGGATAGCCATGCAAGCTGAGCTTATGTTGATTCGGGTTCCGCTTCTTCATCGCAGTCCTCAGTTTGGACAGCTTCTTCAATGGCTCTAATTGCGAAGAACCGGCTTGAGCTAGGCACAGGGCTTCAGCATCTAGAGGAAGTCCTCATTCACAATAACACCACTGAAAACTATTATGAGGTCTATTGATCTGACTTCTTCAACGCCTGCCCACTTCAGGCAAGTGCTCCAATGGCTATGTGGGAGATCAGGAATATGGGACACTGGGCTTCAACGGCTAGAGAGGAAGTTCTAACCAGGTCTATTCCCTTGTAGCCATCCTGTGCTTCCAATCGTTGTCGCGATATCCGATATCTTTACGTTTAGCAGCACGACAACCAGGCAGTCTGCCTTTTTTGTACTGTCCTTCACCTCTCTTGAAAGTCAAGCCTTGCTTGGTTTCAAACGGAAGCTCTGGACGGAGCTAGCCCTCCGCGAGATTCTAGTCTTGTAAGGATTAACGAATCTGCCTCTGTCATGGAATCGGTGGCTTCACGTTCCACAAAACTAGCGAAAAGCTGCCTTTAAGAAGGGGCGTTCATCGGCCTCAACGAGTGCGAGCGGGTGATTGCGCCCAGTCTAACCGGAGATCGGAACGACCTCGCGCGGGAGGGGGGACGGGAGGGGAGGAAAGACGCAAAACCTACCTCGACACATATGAAATCTCTTCTCAGTTATATTATGCATCCAAGTCCATCTTTTGAATTCGTACCGACAAAGTTCCTGAGGTTTTAAGACGGCAGATGACCAAAAAAAAATCAATCTCCCCAAATGACAGGACAGAAACAGTCAAGCATTCGGGACGAGTTAGACCATTTCAGATAAAAACGGTGGCAGCTCTAGTCTGTATCATAGAGCTTCAACTCGGCCAGGAGTTGCTGCTTCTTCCTCGCCAGAAGACACAGCTATCCCAGTTCAGGAAGGATTCCAAACCCTGCGCGGGAAGAGAATTTGATATAGAAAACTTTGCTTTCGCGGGGCTACAAGTTCCTCGGAGGTTGATGGAAGCAGCAGAAGTCGGAAGCGATCTGCTTTAAGACGGAGCCTTCAGTTTGAATTCTTCTAAATGGTCGTTTGTATATTGCGTTGAACGAAATATAGACGATTTCTGCATTCGTTTTTTCATCACCAAAAGATGATGGGCTTTGTAGAAGGTTCAGTCTGCAACTGGCGGGTTTCGAGAAGACCAAAGTCGCGGGTCTGTGATCGAGTGCACGATGAGGACAGCCGCTCAACGAGGCGTGTTAAGCTGGTGCACTGGACGGATGTGCATTTCTTCGTTCCCGATGGCGTCAAGGTGCTTCCGGAGCGGAAGGAGTTATTGGGTCTGCTGAATCTGTATGTCATGGGGAGGGAGAAGGAGTTCAATCCTGAGAAGCTGGTTTCTAGACTGGTTGACGATGTGGCTGCTCTGAATCCAGATGTTGTCGTGTTCAGTGGTGATATGTCGGCCATGGGTACATCCGTGGAGTTTGAGACCGCTTTGAGGGTTATAAAGCCCATGCTGGCAGCTTTCCCATCAGTGCTCATTGCCGGAAATCACGATCGATACACTCAGCAGGGCCGTGACAGGATGGAGACGTACTTTGGGCAGTGGATGGCCGGTGGAATCGCGGAGGGAGCATTGTGGAGCAATTTTGAGACTGCGGACGAATCGTGGCCTGGATTGTTTAAGCTGCAGAATGGGTTGAGGATAATCACACTCGACCAGGCTAGACCCAGCGTTGCATCCAACGGAGCCCACTCTAGAGGTCAGATATCTCGCCTTCGTTCAACGCTCCAAAGGGAGGGCCCGCAGAATTGTATAATCGTTGGCCATTACCCGATTCTTGATCCCTGGCTTAGTTCAGGACGCCAGCCGAGGAACGGTAGCGTTCCCCTTTACGATCGACTGGGGCGAAGTCTAAAGGATGTCAACGAGCTTCATGCCGCCCTTCTAGCTCATCCTCCGCTTGCGTACCTTTGTGGTCATCATCACGCTCAGTCAATCGTCAGATCTTCACAGGGAAATAGTGATCGTTCATTACTCCAAATTTGCTGCGGAAGCTCTGCGTACGTCGGCCACAAAGACAAAAACTGGGCAGGGTTTTATGAGATTGATCTCGAGCCTTCTTCTGGGGGCTTTGAAATTGCGGATATCCATAGACATGTAAGGTCCACCTCCGTCACACTACTTGCTCAGTTGAGAAAGCCTCAGGCGATAGGGCTTCTAACGTAAAACACTCATGTGCGCAGGTGTGGAGCAACCAGACGCAGAGATTCCTCAGACAAACCAGCTCTGAGGCTGACTTGCACTCAGTACTGACAATTGCTCCTGAAACTCAGGGCTGAGCATTACTACTGGCAGAGGACTGCCCCCAACGGTACAACTTGGACGGAAGAGAAGTCTAGGAGCCGCGTTTTCAGAAGAGACAACAAGCTCAACTCTTCTTCTGTTCGCCAAGCCTCATCAAGCGCGGAAGCGCTTAGTTCCCTGCTCCCCGACGTCAGGAGTAAGCCATTTGAGCAAGGCAATTGCGAAAAGACAAAACGATCTAAAAAATATTATTCATTTTTATAAGATTGAAAATATCAAATAAATAGTAGATAAACGACACCACTTCTGAAAACATTATTTATTCGAAAGATTTTATATTAATTAGAAAATATAATTGATTTGTTATAGTGATTTAAATGTTTGCTATATTTGAAAATATATGTGAAATATTGGCTTGTGTATCAAAGCGGCAGATTTTATTGCTATTCTTTATGTGGGTGGTAATATGATACTGAACAAATCGAGGGCACGATCTATTCGGATTACGAGGCTATGAGCGCCGGTGGGAGCGAAGCTCAAGAGAGCATAGCAGCATAAATCTGTAAGAGCAAATATGCTCTGTTCTGATAAGCAAGGTGTGTAACACACTCCCGATAGGTTGAATCACTGCGCAGATCATTCCACAGCAGCTCCCGGTTTCCCTCGTATTCTCCTCGGTTTGCTAAGCTGGAGCCGGCAATGGCTTCACGCCGCAGCGTTCATGACACCCACAGAAACCCAGCGAATAAGCCGTCTCGTCTGCTTTGATGCGTTGTCTGGTGTCGGCTTGGGTCCTCATCGTCCGTACTCCCCGCCCGCACCATAACTGGCCGATTGTGTTTTTGCTAGCCCTTCGCAAGAAAGACATTGTCATCCGCGATAATACAATCTTCGGTTCAACTGTACACAAGAAATCTTGTGATCTCGTCTGCTTCCAGAAGTTTGCTACATCTGCCTGCCTAGGGAAACGTTGATGTATGCTTTCTTGGAATAGCTGCAGTAGAATTCAAAGCTTAAATGAATTCGTTCCAGTTCTTTCACAGTCTAACCAACGATCTCAGTCTCTGCATGGGTGGAGAAATCTTAAACCGTTCAACAAGCTCACCAATCCGACCTTCCATGCGATTATCCATGTCCGGATACTTGTCTACGTCTGGAACGCATCGTCGCCTGGTTTCTCTTAGTATACCAACTTCTCAACCTTGCCGGACATGCTGCATTTCGCTTCGACAGAGTGAAGGGCATCGAAGAGAAGCCTGCTTCTAAAACAGTGCTCGAGGTTAGCGCGGAAAAATGCTCTTAGCATCGTGTCTGAAAAATGGCGATCAACCCCAGCGCGCGTGCAAATAGTTGAAGACGCCGCGCTTGGAGTCTAGCGCACAATCTTGTCAGTACGAAATCTAACGCTCGTTGGCAGCTTCAATGGATCGCTTTCACCGGACTTGAAAGGAAAGTTCGAAGGTCGAAGCGGATCCGTTTGCATGCTAACAGTGCTTTGGAGGTCCAGACAGATGATGACAACTCAGTGCCTAACTTAGGCCATTAAATCTGTGCTCGGTAAGAACGACTTAGGCCAGCCCGGCTCGTCCAAACTCCGACCTGCCCTAAGATAGCCTATTTTAAAGTAAACGTTCTAATAAAACCCAAATGTAGACTAACAAATAGGCATTGTATTTCGTATCCTCAGATATATTTTAACAAAATAAGAAGATGCACACGGGGTCTTAATGAGTGGCATAAATTTGGTTCAAAAATGGATGAGGCTGTGAAGCTGTTGAAGAGTTGTGCAGGTGTTCGGGAGTGGTTGTACTGCTGTCGTAGCTACAACGATCCTTGTATCCCGTCTGTGATTCTTATCTGTGGGTTGCGAAGACCATCGATGGAGCTTAGACGATCCTGAAACTCGCTTGATCGAATTTGCTCTTGTGGTGGTTCCGGTATGTCGGAAGGATATAGAACCGAGGAGAGCGACCTACTGAGAGTAACCGAATGGACGAGCCGAGAGATGCTTATGCCATGTCTGGATGGATCAAACCTGGTTCATGTTTCTCGAGCGATTGCTTCGGTCTGTGGAGTGCCTGATTTACTCTTTAAGCCTTTGGAATGCAGTCGTGACAAGGAATGTACGGAAGAGATTTCTCAGCTCATCGGTGATCCCAAACATCTGGTGCTCCTTCTCCTCGATGGCTTGGGAGTTAACGCCATGGAGTTGCATCTACCGCCGGATTCATTTCTTCGGCGACACGTTAAGAGGGAGATAAGGTCAGTCTTCCCCGCTACAACCTCGGCGGCCGTGACGTCTGTGCTCTCTGGGAGGTACCCTAGCGATCATGGTCTCTTAGGCTGGACTATCCATGAAAAGGACGATCTGCTTGTTTACCCACTCCCGTTTGCAGTCGCACCTCACTATGACCCTGCAAAGGACCACGGGGTCAATAGCAAAGACTTCTACGCATCCCTTCGGCCTGGAACTATTGGTCTAGTCCCCAGAAGGAAGCGGGTCATTTCCGCCTACGCCAATAGTGACTTCACAATGGCACTCTGTAGCTCGCTTGAGCAAGTTCCAGCGCATTCTTTCGAAGAGTGTCTATCCAAGCTCGAGGAGTCATGGAGGATGGAAGGAACTAATCCGTCGTTTGCTTACGTCTATTACAACGAGCCCGATCGCCAGGAACATAAGTACGGCCACGAGGATGAGATAGTGAAAAAGACAATCATCTCAATCAACGATAAACTTGAAGACTTCTGGAGGCGAAATGAGGACATCAAGGACAAGAAAATCATCATCACAGCAGATCACGGTCACCTCGTGGTTTCCGCGGACAACAAGCTCATCATTGACCAGGAAGCCGATTCTGAGCTTCTCGAGTGCTTAAAGCACAGACCAACAGTAGAGCCACGTTCGCCATGTTTTCACGTCAAAACTGGATGCCGAGAAATCTTCGCCGAGAGATTCAGAAAAAGCCGGTTCGCCTCGAAGACCACTTCCAAGCCCACAGCCTGGTCTTGTCTTTTCAATTAACTTTCCCGCTGAATCCAGTCGCCATCCTGTGCCCACCCGACCGAAAATAGGTTCAGCTCCAGGTTCGCTCTACTATCAGCACAGGCAGCTGAGGATTCTGAACTGTTCGGACCGAAACCGCTGTCAAATAGGGCAAGACAATCCTTGGGAGACTTCGTTGCCCTGACGACAGACCGTGTAGCACTCTTTCAAGACCACCCGGATGCCTTCGTTGGGTTTCATGGTGGTATGACTCCGTCCGAGATGAGGATACCATTGATCGTCCTCGATTAACAGATGGAGAAGTTGTGGCGGTACCACTTGCTTGATAAATCGGCAAATGCAATCACCACTCATCGGCCCAGAGGTCTTCCTGTCGCTCACCTCGCCCTGGCGCGTTTTGTCCACTGGATTTACAAAATTTTTATTCTTCGTATAAGTTCTTCATTTTCGTTTTCTTGTGTGTGTGCGGGTGTGTTTACTACAGCTTGAGATCAAAGCTCAGCATACGCTCAGCAATGTTCAGCTGGGTCTTGGTTAGCTTCGCGAGGTAAACCACCATGAGGAGATCTCTCATGGAGTCTCCGTACGCCTTTTCAAATAGTTCTACATCGATGGTAGGAACGCCAGCCAACGACTCGGTTAGGTACCTCCCTACGCTGGCGTCGCCCTCTGTCTCACCGGAGATGACGGAGTCCACTTGCGTTCCGATAGATTTCAATAGCTCCAAAAGAGCCTCCAGACTTGCTTCCAAATTCTCAATCTAAGCGGACAATTGAAGAACAAAACAAATCGTGAGACGAGAAAACTATTGAAAAGCGGACTGAGAGCGGGTTCGAACCTCGTTCTCTTCTCTGGAAACCTCTTTTTCAACTCGCTCGGACTCGGGGAGTGGTTCGACAGTCCTCCTAAATAGGGCCTCCAGGCCAGTTTTGTCCGCCTTCGTTGCTTGTACGTGGACTGGTACGGTACGGAACTCGGAGCGCAGATCTTGAGCATCAATTTTGTATGCTGTTGAGATGAAGCATCTACGGAAAACGAGCGAGATGAGAGCATGAGCGAGGCTGGGGTTAGCTTGATTGCCGGTTCTGTGCAAATAGGAGCTGGTAGGCTTAAGGGCTCACTTCAACTGAGTCATGTCGGTGAAGAGCTCTGCGTCAATCAGTAGATGCACAGGATTCGCACAGGTTTGTCCATAGAACTCATGAATAAGTACAGAGTTCGCATCCGGCGCATCTCCAGTGGCATACCATCCAACAACTTCCTCTCCAGGCTCCACGCTCTTCTGCAGCTCAAACATAGACTTGTGGTATACCACATCCACTCCAACCTCCCCTCCACTCTCAGAATGCGGAACCGGAAAAGAGGACACCACTTCCACAGAGTTCTCCCCGGTCACTCTGCCAAGCAGCGTCCCAATGACCCTCGTGCTACCCGCAGCTCTTCTCAAATAATGATCCAGAACATTAAAAAGTACCATCGGAGACACCTGCACCTGTTTTACCCCATACTCTTGACCAGCCACAAACACGTCTAGAGACGTCATCTTGCCCTCCAGAGAAACTTAAACAGCCTATTCCACGAGCCAAACAATCAGTCCCAAATCGCAATACTCCTAATCCACCCTCAGATCTCCCTCAACACCACTTCGACGATTAGCCAAACCCCCAGGGCTTTTCACGCATCCAACCACTCCAACAAAACTCAACAAAAAAAAAAGACAAGCCGCGTTTCACTGATTCAATATATACCTGTTTTTACACGAACCCATCAGCTCATAAGCTCTGAACCAGCCCCACTCCCCGCCTTCAACCAGTCCTCTAAATGTTCTCATTGAGAGTGGAAAAGCGGGCTTCCCACACCATCATGTGCACATAAAATCGCCGTCGTCAACTACATAATCTTCTCCACGTGAGAAGTCTATTTCTAAGAGCTATTTCTTAATTTAAGAACAAACGCTCTTTAAATATGCCCTCATCTTCTGAATTATTTTCTATTATTTTTATTTATTGGTGACATAGCATAATCTAAACGCGTTTGGGTAGGCCCTGCCGAGTTCCGGAATGGGTTGAAGAGTATTAGGGCTCAAGGGATGCTGTTCTGATGCTGGCTAGTTGAGCCTTTCCCTGTATCGGTATAGATAGTAGATACCTACCTGGGTTCGGTGTTCTGGATGATGGTGGTTTGCGGGAGGGCTACTTTCCCTTCCTGATCCCGGCCCCTCCTCTGTTGGTTCAGCTTGTACAATGGAGTTCCTGGTCATCACAGTTTCACGCAGAACGCTTGAAGGCGTTCTGCTGCCCGCGAAGGGAACCTCATCTATGGCTGACCCTGTAGGTACGTCAAGATTCTAGCAGCATCGTAACATCGTGTCGACGATTCGGAAGACTCCGGTCTGAACGGATCGTCGCTCCCCGTCTACAGCGATCTGCATCGAACCAGACAATGCTGGCCTTACCCCCACGGCTCACCGATACCGTTCTTGCAAACTCTGCTCCGCGTGCTTGCACTCGAAATAAAAAGCTAAAAAAATTTGGCTCAGTCTGACGAGCGCCTGCAGCGAGCAACCTAATCCGCGCTGAGTTTTGGCCTGCAAAAGTTCTTCCAAGGCGGACGGCAAGCGGATCTGTACTGTAGCAATTCTTGAAGACAATCATAGTCTCTGATGGAAACGACATTCAGGTATATCGTGTTTACTCAATTGTGGACGTGGACATGATACGCATGGTGCTCTAGGCTAGTGGAAAGCTGTTTGCAACAATGCTTGGTTATCGGTTACCGACATCCGTGTATTGAGAGTTTCAGATCACGGGCACCGCAGCGCGCTGCCTTGAACCGGAAACGAATCTTCGAACGTTGAAAAGGCAGGCGATTGCCACGACCAAGCCCAAGGGCAGCAGAACTCGTGTCATGAAAAAGTGCTCCGAATTCCCTTTGTGGCGTTGTTCTCGTGAATCGACTGTAGTCATACCTCCAGCTGATCGTCCCTGTCCGAACTCTAGCTTGTACTCGAGGTAGCAACTGTCCCTTACAATGAATTTGTCAGTGGGCCCCGAGAATCCTTCGCAATGAACGACTATATAGTCGATATATACATTTTTGTCCATGAGAGCTTCACATTCCCACTGAATGTCCCGTCCAGAACTTGGCCTCCCACGGTTTACACATCTTTCCATGCAAAAGTAAAATCACGAAGACTTCAGGATCCAAAGCAGTACATTGAAAGCCCGGCGCGGGGGCGATTTCATGTCATACCTCACAAGGTGGGGGTGCTCGCCTCCCTTCTCGGCGCTCCCTCCAACGCACTCCAATTGCGGCCGTGGTCGCTCACGCCTACCTTTCGTGTACAATCCTTCTGCGAATGATAGCGCGGAGATACTATCTATCAAGACCCTCTGTGGGTCATCCGCCCGGCACAGTGAAGATACGGTGAGGATGCACAAAAGCAGCATCCATGTTCTACAAACCCACTTCATCTGCAGCCGCTCCACGTCATTCCCACTAAAATTCTAGTAGATCCCCTTCCACATCTTCCCACATTCTAACTCCAGCAACGCAACTAAAGCCATTTCCATCTAAGGAATACGCTCTTGGAAGAGCTCCAATTCTCTTTGAGTATCCTTAAACCCAGAGCTTCAGCCGTGGTTGTAAGTTCAGCTCCTTTTGTCTTGAGGTAATCTAGTATCCTCGGTTGTCCAAAACGACAGTATGAGGTTCTTCAAGAGGCAGATGCGCTTGTAATCCAACCTCAAGGTACTCAAGTACGGCATAGCCATCGCGACGAGAACCGACTAGGAAAGCAAACGGACGTTTTCACTGTTTTGCGATGGGACCGTCTTACCAAAAGACGGTGAGACATCTGCGTAAGAGCTTGGAAATCGAATACATGAGGTCAAAGTAGCAGCCAGTTCCAAAATTCCCGGCCAACCGGGATGTGGGCGGGCTAGCCCAGAGCCGCCCAGAGGCGCGGGGGTGAGGGAGCAATACATCACAACGCGGATGACACTCAGTCTAAGCAAACAGTCTTTTTCAACTTCCCCGAGTGAAGATTGAGGCATTTTTATTACACAGCAGCAGGAGTAACGAATTCGATTCCTGATGGCCGGCCGGCTCCCTCTCTCTTCCCACAATGTCAAGCAGGACAAGGCCTGCCAGCATGCGACATACTGGTGGTGTGTAAGAGTTATGGAAGTTCCCTAAAAAAATGTGCAAGTCCAGATTGAACCCTGTGGAAGCAGAACTGTCGATAGAACGTAAACAATAGCAAAGCCAACGAAATTTAGGGGGAAAAAGCTGTGGAAAGCTTACGGTAAAATAGGTTAATAAGTTTTCATAATATCTAAAAAGCAAGACTGAATACTATGTCTAGAGAATAAACCATAATAAAATACTGTATGATTCTTTTCTTTTTTTGGCCAAATAGTTCTTAAAAATCCCCCAGAAAAGGATTTAGGGAGGAGAGTCGTTTATTATAGATGACCAATCTAAAATTCTTTTTTCTCTAAATCACTTAAATATTGGAAAGTATGATTACCAATTAGATCATTAAGTACGCTAAAATAGAGTAGACGTCTATTCTAAGTTCATGTTTCCAACTAGACTATTTTAAGAAGACCCTGAGGTTACAATCCGAAGGGCAACCGTGGTTCGTCTTGGAAAACCGGAAAATTTTCAGAACGACCACCGTTGTTTTTTGAATTTCCCGAAAAAAAATAGGTTGATGAGTGGAGTCCTCTATCTTAGGATCGACGCCAGCGATTGGATCGTGCCGTAAACTCTAATTTGATGAAATTGTTTTGACCAAGGAGAAAATGGGGCGTGGATTTTTCCTTTCTTGCGTTCATTGCCGCAGCCCCAGGGGAAGAGGGAGGGGGGAAGAGAACAAGGACTGATTGGACTCGATAGGAGGGTGGTGGGGGGTTGGGGCGAAAGAGCCAAAGTGGTTGCCGAAAGACCTCTCAGAAGGTATTCTTTTAGGATCAGTCAGGGGG
The DNA here is from genome assembly GCA_029953675.1 of Rhodosorus marinus. Classification (NCBI taxonomy): domain Eukaryota; phylum Rhodophyta; class Stylonematophyceae; order Stylonematales; family Stylonemataceae; genus Rhodosorus; species Rhodosorus marinus. Next base: position 2,727,534 of record JAMWBK010000003.1, read on the forward strand.
GGTAGGAGGTGAACGGAGAAGCTCCAACTGAAATTGATAGCTGAGTTGAAAACGGGTATCAATAGAACTTACCGAGGGGGCATCATATTGAATAAAAGAAATAAAAAAGCCATCGGATATTTGTTTTGACTCACCCTTCGGGGGGCCATAGTTTTTGGTAGGGGTACTTTTGTCACGCTCTTTTGATTCTCTATCCTCGTGTATGTCAAGCAATGGAAAGGAAATAAACATATTGGATTTATGTATATTTCAAGTGCTCAGGGGCCTTTTCCTTGAATGACGCTTTTCTTGGGGGGGGGGGTGTGGGTTTGTCACAGTTGTATGAAAAGTTAAGGGGGGTTTGATCATGGGAAGTTGCCAAGTCCTAGGGTGGGGTTTGTGCAGGGTTTGGTTGCGAAGGCTAAGTGAGGAATGATTTCATCTTGCCCCCCAACCTCTACATGTGCCATCCTTACGTTTTCTCGGTATTGATGTAGGAGGTGAAATTGTTACTTTGAGGGGGTCCTTAGGCAGTAGAATGCTTATTTTTTATGTTTTGATGGGATTGGAAATTCTTCTTTCTTTTTTACGCGGCTGTGAATGAGATATGCGTTCCTTGGAAAGAGACTTTTCCTTCAATAGTATGATGTGTATTTAGTGTCGGCTCGTCGCGTGTGGTGGATGGATGGGGGGATGGGGTGGGAGCTAAGGATGTGAGATGACAGAAGGAGAGTTGGTTGATGAAGAACGGGGCTTTGAGGTTTGTTTGGAACTGGAGTTAAGATGATGGAGTTTGAAGCTGGGGTGCATAAAGTGGAGCATTGCAGGGTGCGCCATCGAAGAACTGGGATGAATGGTACTGGGAGAGGCCGGCGGAAGCTGAAGGCGACGAAGAGGAATACGCACACGAGCCATCTTCTGGAGTACGAAATTTGGCCAGTTAAGAATGTTAGTATGCATAAACAGAAACGTTGCTCGATGAGCAAAATGTTCGAACTGAGCTGTACGCTGATCAATTGAGGGGATCGGACATCAGTTGGTCTTGTACATACTGCTGCTGCCATAAGAGTGATGTATCTATGAATCTGATAATCTAATGTGTATAATGGGTTCACCCTGCAAATAAACGACCGGATTATATTTCTGATTACAATTTAAGCGGAAGAAGCGCACAACTCAAACGAACTACGCTGTCCTACGGATGCATGTCCTACAGAAAGCAGGGATATCCCTGTCTGGTGAGGTTGGCAGTCACTTGGAAAAGCACCTCGACACCCGAGACTAGAGTTCACCACTGATCGTAGACAACAATGTTGAGACTGGACCGCATAACAGTAGACGAAACTACTCTCACCAACTTGAGCAGATGAGACAATACCAGAGAAAACAGGAACTGCTCATTTCAAACATATTCATAGCTATCATGGCGAAAGGCATGCCAAGCGACTTTGCTCATGGATTGAACGCTGCTGGTAGTTGAGGAACAAGTCGCAGCGTGCACGGAAGCGGGTAAAGGGAACAGCCTCCACGGGTGCGCTCGCGAGCGCACAATTCCAATCTTCTGCCTCACCCTTTTCTACATCTTGTATACTGGGAGCTGCGCATCCTGGCGGAACGCAAGGGCTTCCTCTGGCTGAAGGTGTATCTATCCCACAGAGCATCCAGCCCAAGGCGCAGAACCTCGTTTGCAATGACTTTCGACCTTTGGTTTACTGGCCTATCAAGGCCGCGCTATTGTTCGATTCGCGGACCCAGTGCGATTCGAGTACCTGCAATCTTCTCGGAGAAGGAAAGGGGAAAAGAGGCACGCTTCTAGATAATTCACCGCCAATAACGAACTTGTTAAAGACCGACCCTCCATCCAATCCCTTCAAACCCCTAAGAAAAGAAATACACTCCCGAATGAAGACCTAGCCATTTTTAAAATTAAATGATTGCAAGCCATTGGAAAGGTTTCCACAAAGTACCACCAACCCCCCCGCCAAAAAAAAATCCATGATCGTCCCCTTGCCTTGTTGTCATAAGAAACTAATCAACAACAGAAAACTCGGAGAAAAAAGAAGAAAAAGAGACCCCCCCCCCAAGGGTCATCCACACAAGCTCTCTCAATTGCGCAGAACTTGAGATGTTTCGGGATTGACGTCTGTCCTTACGACCAAAAGCTTCTGAAATTCAACTTCACGAACTACCTAAAGGAGTCCTAAATAAGGTAAGTACCCCAAATCTATCCTTGTACTTGCTTACTTTTTGCACCTTTAGAGCTAAACCCCGACGTGCGCTCCGCTTATAAACGTGTCTTGTCAGGACCTGAGAGTGGTTTGGACAACCTGTCGGAATTCTGCACAAGGACAAACTGTCCCCTTTCACCATACGAACGGCCTGTTCATCACATAAAATTGATTGCGATATTGACTGAATATTACGAAGTTCAATTATTGCTGACCCATTGCGACGAGGTTCTCGTCCGATAGCTCGTGGAGTGCACGAGGTCCCTAAAGGCGGCAGCGGCCGCCCCGAAAATAGATCGGTCACAGTCATCCGCGGAGATACAGACTTTCTAAAGCATCTCGTGTACAAGTTTTCCACATCTCCCCCCTGATTCCCGGCTTGTACGGGTACATCTCTACTTCGTCAGTGACGTCGAAGAAGCAGGTGGTCCGAAGCGTCTCCAGACAGAAAATCCATCGTCAGGATTACCATTGTGAGTCTCCTTCTCTTCTAAGTTATTTTTTTCTAGTTCGGTAACCGTTGTCGGGCGAACACGATTACTCAACGAATGCCGTACAAGCCGTGATTTGATCCGACCTTCATTCCAAACCTATGCTATAAGAAATACAAAATAAGTGTCCAAGAGCTTAAATGGAATCCTTTCGGCAACATCTAACGAAACTTTCTCGTTCCAAAATCGCCGGAGAAAGAGGGTTCGACACGAACAATTCCGCTCTCGTGAACACCTCCCCGCTAACCATTCTATGCGATTAGATGGTTAAGCTCACACCGATACGCATTAGAAACAATCCACTTAAGATCTCACCTTTCTCAAGAACTTCAACCTTTACCTCTACAGCAAATCTCTCGGTCTCCCCCTCTCCTTCCTCCACCGCCTCCCATCACCAGTCTTGCTTAGGATAGTATCCAGAGTCCGGTTGTCGCTAGTCAACAGTGGGGGCGCGAAGAGTTGCGGATTTAGTGATTGAAGGTGCCAGCGGGCTCAGGAACACGTATGTGTACTTGAAGCTCCCTTGTCCCCTTGCGGCTCGGTTTCTGCGTGCTGCTTTCCGTCGTAGAGGAGCCAGGTGCGAATACGACGTGCAGGCACAAGGAGTCCGAGTATACGGAGGAGCTTACCAAACGCTGAGGCTTTGCGGTCTGAGGTTTCCCATCGGTTTGTCCCATTAGCTATAGAGGTCTTCGGATTCTTAGATAGCGCGGGGGGTGTTTGGCTGCGGGAGTGTTACCGTGACCGCGCTGATGCTCGTTCCGGACTGTAAGTTTCGGACTCTCTGGCGATGTCCTGCTGCCTTGGGGTTGGAGGCGCGCTCTCCACGCCCTCCCTAGGGTACCTCATTCATGGTCCTTCGCCTCCGATTAAACCGATCCAATTCCAGGCACACGGTTGTTAACAAGCATCATGGCGTATAGAAAATCAGTAGATTGAGATTGACAGTCTGTCCACCTCAGAAATAATCACTGTTCAATTCCAGCGAGAAAATTCCAAAAGAACCCAATTACATTTGGAGGGCACACGCTGCTAAGCGGGCAATTTTTTTGCCCCAAATAACCTCCGAGGCATCGTCAGGTAAACAGTAAGCGAATGTACGAGCCCAAGGAGGCGTCCAGACGTAATGAAAATTCAGCAGTAGTCTAGCGGCTCGATTCTTTAGGCTAGATGCAGGTCAAGTACAGACTTGGTTTTGGAGTAGAACTTGGCTTTCCTTCGTGTAGAAATGATCGTGCTAAGGAAAAGGAAGCAAGTCGGCGGAAAAAGTACAAGGATCTAAGGGGAAATACAGATTGGTGGTCAGAGCTCTTGTTCTGCAGTGATAATCCCAAAATCGGTGGATTTTGGGGGCTCAAGCAGCTGACCTCCTGAGTGGTTGAATCCAGGGGGAGGGCGGTGTCCCCATAGCCTTTATTCGTCCCGATGGAAGAGGAACCCCTGAGTCGGTGGATCCAGGGGGTGGCCTTCCCCACCCCTAGGACCGCCTGCAGCCCTTCCCAGGAGGAAGGCTGCTCTCCCGGAAGTCCACGATACCAATCTGTTACCGTCTTTGCTAGGCCCCTTCCTGATACGAAAAGACTGCTTGAGCTCGGGATATCCACGAATATATGGACAGTCAGCGATACCAATATGCAATGTGAGTGCCTTGATGATCCGTGCCGTCCAATCTAGGCAATAACAGCTTGGAGGGTTTCCCAGGGCTGTCGGGATGCAGAAGAAAGTAGTTGCAAGTTGGGGATAAACGAGAGTTTAAAAAAGGGAAACCGAGAACCGAAAGCCGAACAATGGATACTCCGAAGAGGGTTCCAAATGTCTCGTCAGAGTGACGGAGGAGGTGAGGTGAATAAAACAGAAGTGGGCTGCGCGTTTGTGGGAAAAAAACACCACAAACGCTTCGTTGGACTCCCACGATTTTTCCCCATTCGCTTAACAATTTTGACTGTATCAATCAATATTTTCAATCAGTGTCGAAACCTCGTTCACGCCTGTTAGTCCGTAACTCTCCTTCCTCACCTGAGTTGCGAAAGGTACCCCTCAACCTTTGAGATATCCTCCAGGGTTGGGCCAGCGATCAAGTCTCGCGGAGACCGATTTCCCCCTGTATCACCCTCTGAGGGACAGCGGGTGCCTTAGTCAATCACTTCCAGGAGCATCCGCACCGTCTGTGCCATCTACTTCGGGGTCCAGCTACCATCTCCCGGAATCGTTCTGTGTAACACCTCCTCTCGAGCCTCCCGCCGAGACTCGGCCTCCTCACCACGAATAGGACCATCCCACGAGGTGGGGACTGCTTTTCGCTCTCCTCTGTCCAGCCCACTTCTCTGTTCATCAACCGGCGGAACACGAATCTGCGATTAGGGCAACGTGAAAATGCAGTAATTCAAGGTCACATGAACATGATTTGCTTTCCCGTTGTTGTATGGCTGTTTGTGGAAGAGCCTCACGGTGGGAAGGTTGACTTAGTTCTTCCCGAGCTCCCCAGCAGATGCGGATGGATGTGACCAAGGGTGCTTGGTATGAACCCCGGCAAACAGGAGCCATATCAAAGCCCTAGCAAAGCCCTGAGCGCTTGCAAACCGTGCCGAGTGGATCAAAGTTCATATTTTGAGACTGTAACCTACTGCAAAAACGCCGAAGGACCAGAATTACCTAACGCCAGCTGCTGCCCATCTTCTCGAGCAAAACGTTTGTGGTTGGAGTCCGTACGCGCTTGTGAGTGTTTACGTGTAGGATTGTTGACTATCCCGCAAATTCTCGAATACGTAAAATTCATGATTGTGAACCTGTCACAATTCCATATTGCCTACGGCGGGACGTCTTTTTTAGAACTAATCCTCTGGAACTAGGAGCGGACGACTGATAGCTTCACGACGTTGAGCACACTAAGAACCACTGAGGACAGATTTCAAAAGGATGACGGAAAGAAAGGCTAATTGGTTTCGACTGCAGTTGGTACGAAAATAGCGAGGACTCGCATGGTGCATAGCACTTGCGTCAAGTGAGATCAATGGAACCAGCAACGGTGTGGACAGGGTTGAAGAGGTTTGTGCTCTAGGGATGTAGTGCCGAATCCGGCTGGTCGAGTTCTCTAGTAATGTTCTTGTGTAACAAAACACGCTCGAGTCTACTTAGCTGGATGTTGAGTACGAACCATTGGCAGAACTGCAGACCACCTCCTGACCACGCCACTTACCCAGACGGCAACTGTACTCGATTTACTGAGCACTATTCACTGCATGGGTTCCGCCACAATTCGGTCCCGCGACTGCTCACACAGCGTAGTAGTCCATAACTTTTATCGAAGACAAACCGCATTCTCCCCACTCTGCACCCCCCCACCACCCAAACACGCAACTAGTTCTTTGTTGTTTTTTTTCGTTTGGAAGGCTGGTTGGGGAGACTTCACTGGATCTTATTGTATCCAATACATTGGATACAAAGTTTAGTTTTTTTTTCTCTCTCTCTCTTTCCATATTCTTATCGAATCGCCCCTGCATGGAAAAAAAAATTTCCATAACTTCTTAGTTAATCTGGAATTATTTCCAAGATCACCATCATCATCATCAGTGATTCAATTGGAAAATTCAAGAAATAGTCGGCTTCAAAATTGGTTTCCTTTAAATTGTTTTCTAGATAAATAATTGCCTAGTTGTACAGCAGTGCCTTTTTCTTTTCTTTTCGGAAATGTAGATTGAGCACCATTTCTTGGTGTTTGTCAGGAAGCGGGGTCGAGGCTCATCCTCTCAGAGGAGCGCTGGGGATGTACAGAGTATATGATGTAGTAAGGGAGAATGAACTTACTGCAAGAGTTTTACGAGACAAAAATTGTTTCCGTTGCAACTAGCATATTCGAAAAGAAGCGGGGGAAGTACGCGATCAGGTCTGGATTCGAGGTTCAGCGAAGACGGACTTCGCTTCTCCACATGGGCGACTGTGACTTGCCGCTGTAAACAGCTCAACCCTCAAAACACGTTCAGTAGCTGCGACTTTTTCCAAAGTATTCCTGCGTTTGAGGGTGGTTGCGGTTCAGCCCAGAAAAGCTGGGGCACGAAAATGAACAGCGCGAGAGATTAGCCGTACGGGTAGAGCTGAGGACTTCTCCAATTGCTTAAAACCTGTCCATCTGTACTTACAAAGTTGACTGGAAAGAAGGAAAACCTAACGTGTGAATGTTCATTAAGCGCCGCGGAAGATAGCAGGTCTACAACATACTCCAGTAGCTGAGCACCTTTCCACAACCGAGGGAGGACACGAAGAAGTATCAGAACTTGTTTCCTGGGGTCCGTTCAGTTGGTGCCCTATTCATTTATTAGTACTGAATCCTATGCCAGCTCAGAATCGTTTCCAATCAATCAATAGTACTGGTTCGTGTCCGAAATCTTTAAACTGTTCATCTACTTCACTTAATCAACAGTGATCGAAAAGGGTGGGGATCCGAATATCAGTTTCTAAAACTAAATGAATAAATGAAGTCAATTGTCTCTCGATACGTGATGATATTAAAAAAGTCCGAGCATGCTGTGTATACCACATGAATGTTGCTAATATTTTTCATTAAAGATATTGTAACTTGCACGCATTGTTTGAGGTTGAGCGGAGCGGAGACCCCTTCAAAAGGTTACCTGTCCGATATCTTCAGAGTTCTGAAAAGGGGTAAGCGAGGCACTAGGAAGTGGTGGGGTTCAAAGAAGCACGCGAACGATAAATAAAATCTAGATTTCTTAGCAAGTTGCTGAAGTAGGACTAGATCCTTGGACTTTGGGGTTTGGATTTGTTTAGAGCGCCATAGGAGTGTCAGTGGTGAGCTGCGGTAGGTAGAATAAAGGCTGACTCGAAAGAATTTATCTATTCTTTCTAGTATCGTTAGCTGCATCTTGGAATATTTCACTTTCCTCCCCGATTCCAGTACGTGACTCGACGAGTGAATGCAAGTGATGATTAGATTTAATCCTTTAGCTGAGTTTACGAAAGACAGAACCAAACAACCCGTTGTAAAGCACTCCAATTCAATACTTAGTTGTGGAGAACCGATCAAATTCTCGGGGAGCAGAGCTTCCTTAAGAGTCTAAATGCGACAGAGTGGATTGAATGCTGGAGCGTTTTGACTGCATATTTTTCGTGCGTTTACTAGGGAGCAGGTGGTGCCATTCCTTCGAAAACCACGGATCTGGAATTTGCGTAAAGAAACATAAGTTTCCACCCATCCATTTCCTACTGTTCTTGAAACTTTCATTACGAGAATGAATGTTTTGAACCTTTTGCGGAAACGAAATACTAAAGAAGAACGATCCTACCTCTGATGTTCAGATGAATCTATGATGATCGGCACTCAGCAGGATCGCAACTTTAGAATTGCTCTGCTTCAGGTTGCGCGAAAGCTCGGAGAATGTGAACAATGGAAGTGGACAGCGCGTCTCCGCAAAACCATGAGCGGAGATCCAGTCCAAACTTCCCACCGGTAAACCTCTTTTCCGGATCCTCACAAGCCTCGCTCACTGTCCACGTTCACAATTCTCGCCGACTGGAAATTCCGACGAGAGTTCTCCCGCGCGCTCGGGATGTGCTGGGGGCTCAGCATTTCGAACGCACTCTATTTCCGATCTCCTGCCGTGCTAATATATCAATACAACCCGGAAAAGGCCTCAACAGAAAGGCAATAAAAAAACCTCGATCAGCACTCTCCTAAAAATTAAAAAAAGAGGAAATTCCGTGCATTCCGGGAACGCGTCAAATGCGTTGAGTGCGTTCCGGAAAACAGGTCAAATTCATTCGCGCTCAACTCCCATCGGACAACCGGATTCAATTGCGAAAGGAATAGACCACCCAAAAAGTATATAAAAAGGGGATCCAATCCAGAGTTCCGCATAGCACATTCGCAACCCTTGACTGAACACAATTTTTGATACTGGCTCGGCGCTCGGAAACCCCTCCCTCACCGCAAAAGCTCATGGATCCTACCTCGACTAAAATTTTATTTACTTCCCCGAGAAAACACTCAGTGGGAGCGACAAAAACAACCCAAAAACTTAAACACATTTATAGAGACTGAACTCGACAAAAATAGAATTTTATGATAACACTTCCTCCCCCCCCCATTCCTGTAAGCGTGCGTGGTGTTACATAAGATTTTTCGTCTCCATTTTTTTTCTTTTTATATGATTGCAATTCATTCCCCTTCGGCCCCCCTCAAACATTTTTTTTTAACCCCCGTCACTCACAGGCGCACACTCCGGATGCTTCTTCAAAATCGATCACGTTAATGTGCTCAGTAATCCTTTCTCCACGCCAATTCAACAGGTTTTAAGAAGAGGAGTATTATTAGAAATTAATACGCTGTTTATCCTAAAATTAAACTTGGACTTGTCCTATATAATCGGCACTAAGGCCCCCCCTCCATGATGTGATTTTACGCGTTTCCACTGTAATGAAAATAAATTTTAGTACTTATCCGGAAGAGGGTGTGTCGCTCGGGGGGCGTAGCGGAATGTGAACTTTCAGTAACAAAAGGATATATAGCAGGTAAGCAGCATTTATTGATATTATATATATGATGTATATTTTTATTAGATGGTCGATCTGAATGCATAATCCTCTTTTTCTTCGAAAGAGGAAAAAAGTGGAAAAGAGGAAGAAAAAAGGGACAAACCGGAGTTTAGATTTGCGCGACTGAAAAATAGTGTAAGAAGCAATGCTGAGTCCTTATCCCAAGCCCCTTGTATTGCACGTATCCCGCTGACTTCATCGTTATATTTTCTTTCTCTAGAGGACAAGTTGATATTTAACTCCCAATCCTAAGGGGGGTGGAGACATATTGTCAGCGTTTTTCTTTATTTCTAAAGAAAAGGTTTGGTCTTATTATATGGCGTTGTTGTGAGAAATGAAAATGCGCACAGATGATAAAACTATATTTAAAAAAACAGGATATCAATGTTTTATAGAACAAACAACCCCGAATTATCCCGCGATAAAAAGGACCTTCGAAAATTCATAAAAAGTTGAATAATCAAGGATACTAATTATTGAATATTTATAGATGAGTGGAAGTACATGAGTATTTGATTGGTAAGAGGCCGAAAACTAAGCCCGGGGGACCCCAAGGTTGGACCGAAAAAAGGGCATCCCCCGTTGTTCACTACTATATATCTTTTTTAAACTGGATTTTCACGATTGGACACTTTTTGTTTGCGTGCGTGTGTGAGAAGGGTAAGAAGAAAAGGGGGAGAGGATAGAATAAAGAGGGGGGAGGGGTTAGGGGAGTAAAGTATTGCTCAGTCGTCCGTTGGAGCTTTTTGGTATTTATTTATTTCGCATTTGTTTTTTGATGTATTTGTTGATATCCATTTCATTGAAGGGGGTGGGGAGGAGGGAACAGGGATTGAGATGAGCTTTTTGGAATTTTTTTTTTCCATGGGGAGAGGGGGGAAGGGGGTTGAAGGGAATGGTGGTTGATGCGGACTTGCGTATGTGCAGGTGGATACAGTTCGTATTGGTAGTACACTCTATTTGCATATGCGCAGGGGTGTAGTGAGCAACAGTGAAAGAGGGAGCAGGGTATAAAACTTTTTTTCGTGTGGCAGGCAAGGAGTGGTTTTCAGAGGTTGAGGCCCGCGGTGAAAGTAACTAGACGAACCGGGGACGGGGCCGACGGCTTGGCGGCGTGGGTGATATGGAGTTGTGAAGTTGTGATGGTACAGGGGTTTGTGGTAGCTTGAGGGGAGGGAAAGGGAGCAAAGCATTTATTTTTTCTTTTGCTTCTGTCTGAGGGGTTTGAGTCGGCCAAGCTAGGCGTTGCTGTAAAGAGAAGCCGCGACGGGAACCGGACCCTGTTAGAGGGTTGGTGTTGAGCTCGGATCCTTGCCCAGTTGATGTTATGTTGATGTGTATGAATAACAACCTGGACTTGACAACGGAAGTCTCTATAAAGGAATTTTCCTCTGAAAATTCCTTTTTGATGACACCTAGTGGACACTCTCCTTCAGGGCTGGGTCCCGGGCCAGAGAATAGCTTTGGGTGGAAACCATATCGGTACGTTCTTTTAGCTGCTAAACACAGTCTGGTTTTCAATCCGTCAGTGGCCTGCCCGGACGCTGCTGGTCCGTTTGTTGTAACCTGTTTGCTAAATGTCACCGCTGTCCCACTCTTGTTTCTGGCGATGCAGGGGTGCCGTTCGGGTTGACTCCCCGAATGCAGCCTCAATGATGTGTACGGACAGGTGGCCTGAAGGTCTGAGCATCTCTGCTAGTTTGGAGAACGAGCTGTCCTGGGATATCGTCAAAGAGGAGTGGAGATGGCACAAGACATGGCGTCTCCCAGAAGTGTATGTGCATGTCTCTGCGTTGGAAAAGGTGAACATGAACGTTGCGCGTTTGTCGATGGTGTATATGGATCCAAGAGCGGGAATGCGCGAGATCAAAATGTTAGGCTCTCAGGGGCACACATCTCCGTTCTATTCCACACTCGTAAATGGAAAGGCGACGTTCTCGCGTATTAGACTGACGGGGACCTCCAACAAATGTGGAGGGGAGAGGTTCCATCTCCTCGTCTCCTTGGTGCCCGATGTGGCAAATTCGTCTAATGTGAGTACACCGTTCAAAATTGTATGCAAGCAAGTGGCATCGTAGAATAAAATTTCTACAGTGTAAATTGACCCGGTGATTTTCCCTGCGCACCGTTTACAGGAAATTTATTCGCTCATTTCGAGCCCATTTTGTGTATATTCTCGACGTGACGCTGACAAAACTAACAGAGGAAGAAATCAGGACGAGTCTTCAAAGTGGTCTACGTTCCCTCCCGTGATGCTCTCCAACAAGCTCGCTAAGAAAACTACTGATAAGAAGGGCTCAAGTACCACGGAGGAGATCACAGATTCCTGGGTGGGAATCATTCGGTACTTCCAAGCGCCGAACATTAGAGGGAAGAACAGGTACCCGCTGCTAACGTGTCTCCGCTTTAGCTCGGTGTTGATGATTCTACGGAACACCGACCTGTTTCCAGAAGCTGACGAGAGGGCGCTGCGGAATCTGTTCTGCGTCTCGGGATTCTCATTGAAGTGCGCACTTTCGGTTTGCACCAAGTGCAATCCAAGGACGCATAAGAAGGGCACTGCTCCTCTGTGGTTTGTGACCTTGAGAAACTTTCAAACCTACAAGCCAGCACACGTGAAGTGGTTGATAGATCACATGTACTACATGAAATCTCCCGAATTCAGGTTCATCGCCGATCCGAAGGTGCTACCGTCGAAATACGTTCCAACGGAGAACGTTGCGGAGATGGAGGCTCTGTACACAAGGCTGTATGAACTAGAGGCTAACGCCAAGTCCGCCCCGAAGAAGTCAGCTCCTTCAGCTCCTTCAGCACCACTGCCGAAAATTGCTGAACCGAGCAGTACGGAGACGGAGGGGAGCAGTCGACTTTCGCAGCAAACGCTGGTGCTCCGCTCAAAGTACGCGGATAAGGATGTCGGATCGTATGCTAAGCCACCTCTGAAATTCGATTCAGAGCAGGAGAGCAAGAGATTCGAACAGTTTTATAGCCAGATCCATCTCGAGACTGAGAGCCTGCTGGACCGTGTCTCTGATGAGGTGGCTGGCTTGTTGACGAACAGTTCGGAGGGGAGAGTACACGGCATTCGGCAGCTAATTTTGAGGTGTGCGCAGAGCTTCGAAGTACACGCGTTTGCGGAGGAATCTGTGCTGTTTGCGGAAATGCAGAAGAGGAACCCTGGAATTTGCGAGTCATACAAAGTGGATCACGTTCGATTGAGAGACAAGTTTAGGGGGCTATATGAGGTTGCTAGTCAACTCAGCGAACCCACACAGATTTTCCTCAAGGGTGTACAGTTTGCTGAAGTAATGCGAGAGCACCTGAGGAAGGAGAGAGACCACCTGTTCCCTTGCTTCCTGCAGACGTTTTCCGAGGAAGAGCTTGGTGCTCTCTGGAGAGCCGCCCAGATGGCAATGCAGATGAAAAGCTTCTCCCTCAGATCTCAGTCCAAGGACAGTGCCCAGAGTCAAACACCTCGGAGTAGCGACTCCGGTTTCTAAATACTACCTGACTGCAGGCTCCTCGGTTGTTTAGTAGGTTCTCTTTACACGTAGTTCCTTGCTGTTTACTTTACACTACTTTCTAACTCTCTACTTGCGAAGGATAGGCGGATGATCATATATTTTTGGAGCAATGATGATTAACAGCTCACTGCACATATGTAATGAATATAGTAAAGTTGATGGCAGCCAAGTGGGCATGTAAACCGCTCTGAATGTACAAGATTTTCCCGCCCTTCAGCTCGCGTTTGGGCTAGTTTTGTTGTCCTCATAGGCCAAGATCTTCAAGGTCCTCAGCGGCCTTTTTACCTTTCTTCACCTTGCGCACCAAGGCGGCATCTCTTGACAGATCGTCGATGTCATCCTGGTCGAACTGATGGGCACGGATATTCTTCCTCTTCTGTTTGTTCTTCAGCTTCTGTTTCATCTTTTTAACCTGCTCCTGCTCACGCTTACGCTGGTTAAATGTTGCTTCCCTCTCCTTCTTCTTCTCCAGTCGCTGATTCTCAAGGATCGGATCCGCGAAGGGAATTGCCCAGTAGTCAACCGACTTGTCTTCTTCAAAGTCAATCCTCGTTCGGAACTGTTTGAACTCTGACACCTTCGGCAGTCTTATCAACGAAAACGCCCTCGCCACCGGCCCAGCTTCCAGATTCTCAAATCTTAGGATCTGTGATGAATGGTGCTCCTTGTACGCCCTAATATAAGAAAGATAAGCCATCTCCGCGGACTCCAAAACCGCTCTGTCCTTCAGCATCAGCTTCCGCGCCCGCTCCGCGAGCTCCAACATCCGCTCCTTCACTTTCGACTGCTCGGCTTGGTCGCCAACGTCATCTAGACGCTGTACCTCACAGTTTCGAACTTTTAAAAACTCTACATAGTCCTCCTCAGAAGGATGAAGGTAAAGCAGTGAACGACCTTCCCGCCCTAGTCGAGCGGTCCTTCCCGCACGGTGGACGTAAGATTTCGGATTCTGTGGAGGATCAAACTGTACTATAAAGTCAACATCCGGTACGTCCAAGCCACGGGCAGCAACATCGGTGCCTACAAGATGAAATTCATAAGCGTGATCAGCAAAGCCGAGTTTCCATTCCACAGCTTGGGACAATGTGGAAGCGGGCAGGATAATCACAACAAGCGACGTTTAGGAGATCCGCGTGTAGAACGCAAGAAGAAAACGTACAGAGAAGTATTCCACTGGAGCTTGATCTGAACTCTTCCATAATCCTGGTTCTCTTCTTCTGCCAGACCTTCCCACTGATTGCGAGGACGACTCGGCCTTGGAGCACCTCCGACAGCTCTAACCTTCGATAGTAGTCGACCATGGCGCAGGTTAGGAAGTAGACGATAAACTTGTCGTCTGGTCTTGCCGCGATGACCCCCAGCAAATGTGCTAGTTTCTCCTCTTGGTTGGCGATGTGGTAAAGCCCAGTGAGCGACTCCGGGAGCGTGGAAGTAGAGCGCTTCTGCTCGTCGCTAATCACCTGCACCCTCACGCGGATAGGATCACGTAATCCGGCTTTCGTTATCTCGTCGACCTGGTGCGTTTGAGTTGCACTGTACAGTCCAGTCCTTCGTTGCTTCGGCAGTCGGTCAAAAATTGAGCTGAGCGTGAACTCAAATCCGAGATCCAAAAGCTGATCTGCCTCATCCAGAATCAGGAGCTCCAGTGTCTGTGTGTGAAGTAGCTTTGCTTCAAGGACGGACTGTAGAATACCAGGAGTTGTAATTAAGACTTGAAAGCTCATTCCATCGGATTTGATGTCGTCCACCATCGCTTCGATTCCACCCTTCTTCTTCCTATGGTCTGCACCTCCGACGAGGAGGGCCGGCTTTTTCAATCTATTTTCACCTCCAATCGAGGCGAAGAGGTCGACAGCAACCTTGTGAACTTGCTGAGCTAGTTCTCTCGTTGGCTCAATTACAATAGCGAAGACCTGCCGCTTTCTAAGCTCCTCAGTCTGTGGCACTGACAACAGCATCTGCACCATTGGAACGAGAAAGCTCAATGTCTTTCCAGATCCAGTTTGCGCTTCCTGCAAGGACACAAAGAAGAATTATAAAGACCTCGGTGAGTCAGAATTGGACCTGCCGGGCAACAAAAAGGCGCACAGGCTTGGTAAACTTCCAACGCGAAGCAACTCGAAAGACTCCAGCTTACCACAACCACATCCTTGCGCTCTAAAATAGGTGCAATCGCCGCCGCTTGTACGGGGGTCATTGTCTTGAATCCATTTCCCTTCAAACCCTTCACGATGCGCTTGTCAATTTGGGGTCGAATCGATGACCACAGACCCGCTGTTGCCATTTCGTCGCTTGCAAATACTGAACCCAATAAGCCAGTTCGTATTCTTTAGAGCACAGAAAAGCACAGAAGCAGGACCTCTTTCTACCGGTCCATATCTATATGTCCCTCACATATACACGCATAGACACACTACCAGCAGCATCAGTAGACGGTTTGTAGCCTGGCTTCTTCACATACGCCGTCCTTGTTCCTGCCATTCAGTACGTCAGGGAGAAGCGAGACGGGGCAGCTCTAAAAAAAAAACCTCGGAAAAAGGAAAGGAGGGATGGTTTCAAAAGCACAGATTCTTGCAGTGTATACGGAAAAGCTAGCAACTAAGAAGAGCTGTGACGTCAACCTGCTTCAAACACGTCATGTTGGGTTGGCAACAGCCCCTGTGGACACGGCCTTGTTCCCCACTCCAGCGTTTGGTGGTACTCGAAAGAAAACAGTCTTAAAGCTCAAATGTTTTGCAACTGATCTGGAGGTGAGAGTGCACTGAATCAATAGTAATCTGATTCTTAAGAGAAGGAACAGAGAGCAAACCAACCGTGTTGCTCACACTTCACTCTGCCAATTTGATTTCCCCAACCGGAAAACCGCACACGTCTCTAGGTCTTAACTACCTTTAATTAAGGATATTATTGTCCAGAATAAGACGCATATTCCTTTTTGCACTTTTTTAAAAGAAATTGGATCTAAATTATGATGAGTAGCATCTAGATATTGATCAATAACTAGTGATTATAGGGTCCTTCTCTTTGTTGATTGGTTGATATTTCTTTTTTGATTGATATTGGCGTTACGGGACTTCGAAACTTTTGAAAATCAAGCCGCTGGGTGGAGAAGGGAGTTGGATAAGCTTCTGTGCTCTGGGTAGGAGGATGGTACTGGTAGAGATGCTCCGGACGATGAAGCCGTTCTTAGAAAAACCCTGAAGTATGAAGTGTAGAGGAACTAGTTGAAGAAAAGCGCTGGTTGTTTTGTGCCGGTATTCTTCATTTGTAGAGATGAGTAAGCTCGTCGGACGTCGAATCGGAGAGCCTCCTGAGCTGGTTGAGGCTCGAAAGGAATACTACCAAGCACAGGAAGCATTTCAACGTGCTGTTGAAGTGAGTCTGCCGGACCAACGGTTGCATCGCTCGCTGAGAATAGCGGAGGCTTTGGTTGAGCACGGTCCCGAGGTACTCGGTGTTAGCAACAAGGAAACATGTGAGCTGGGTTCTTCGGAGCTGAAAAAAGAGTATGGATCGGCGCAACTCATGAACGTGCAGGAGATGATGAAAAATCAGTCCTATAGCAGCTTCCAGGACACGGTGCAGTTCTGGGAGTTTCTTTCCGGGGATACGATTAGGAACGCAGAAGAATTTGAGAGATCTGTCAAAGCGGCAGTAGATCGAGCAGACGTACTGCAAAGCGAGCAGGAAGAAGTCAAACGAATGGAATGGAACAGGCGCTGTGAGCTGACAAGCCTGCTCGTCGCTCAAGCGAACGAGCTTACCGAACTACTCAACGAATACGCTGTTGGGGTGCACCATGAATCAACCAACGAGGAGATCAAATGGCTCCAGGAAATGGCAAGAACTGTTGCTGCGAAGCTACGGGCCCTGAAAGCGCAGGTGCTCGCCGATACCTACAATCAGGACGCTGTGTCAGCCCTTCGAAAAGCGAGAGCCGAAGTGGAGGCCAGCTTGCGTGAAGCTCACAGCAAGCTCGAGGCCGCACAACTGAGGTCAAGGCAGTACGACAACCTCTCGAACACTGATTTCAAAGACATTGCTGAAGAATACGAGCAAGTCCTCGATCGAATCAAGCATCTGACGTGGTCAAAAACCAATTTGCACTAACTAAACCAATTCTGAACATAAAGAAATGAGCTTGCTGAGATATCCAATTGGAATGAAGACAGCTGTTCCCGCAAAAGCTCCATGGCAATCCGACACCGACTGTATCCTGAAAACAGACTCTTTCGCTTTTAAACCTCTCACCGTTCTCCAAATCACAAGACAGCGTCAGTATCGTCTCGAATTCCAAGCTCAGAAATGAAACTTTTCCACCTATCTGAAGACTTTTCAAACACATACGTTACTGGCAATACGCATACGCCAGATCCACCAATTCGTCGAAGCTGCTCCACAGCATTGTACATACGTTCTTTCGGAATAATAAGACCAACGGCATACATGCCCAGATCAGATCCACGCGGCGGGATCACGGTGGAAATGGTCGGCCCATCCATCCCACGTAGATCCGTTCCAGCTCCAAGACGTCGAGCTACATCACCTGGGGAAGATCCTCGCACGTTGGCGATTAGATTGCACTGGTCTGATCCAACGTTGTGTGCCTCTATTCTCTCCATGAGTTCTCGAGCCAAGATTCGAAGCCGTGTTCCTCGCTCGTCTTGTCTAGTCAGCGCACTGCGATTGCCTATTAGTTGCATCGTAGAGGTAAGCAGGGTTCCTCCTTCAATCTCCTTCAAGAGATTTTCTCGGAGCGTGACTCCAGAGGACACGAGGTCAACAATGCAATCCGCAGTCCCCATTTGTGTTGAAGCTTCCAGGGCTCCATCCATGTACACTATTTGGTAGTTCCTGATCCCCGATCTCGCAAAGAATTTCTTCGTTTGTGCGCTGTATTTCGAAGCGACCCGCAGCGGACGCTCAGAGTTAGCTTTCAAATGCTTTGACAGGTCTTCCATCCCCGTAATATCGCCCCAATTCATCGGTACGCCCACGGCGAGCCGGCACTGGCCGTATCCAAGATCCTCGTGCACCGGCACGATCTCGTTGCTCTCCCCACCGTGCTCAACGACAAGATCGTAACCAGTAAATCCCAGCTCTACGGTTCCATCCCGAACTTTCCTCGCGATGTCCGGAGGTCTTTGCAACCAGACTTCCACATCTTCAAAACCCTTCAGAGCAGCGGTGTACTGCCGTGGGTTGGAGATCCTCAGCTCAGCCCCAATGTCACGGAGCAAATCCTTCGTATCATCAAGAATCCCTCCCTTGCTCGGCACAGCAATCCTTATCTTCTCCCGCGATATCGCATCCCCAAACCCATTCGGCCCTAGGCAAATTCTCACCCTCTCTCTCGACGCACTAAAGCGCACGTCAGTCACCACCTGCAAAAACCCCAATCCCATTCCCATTCTTACTCAGGTTCCGCACGCCGACGTGCTCCACCCCCACCCCCAGGATCAGATCAATCACTCCCAGACACACCGTGCCAACCCCCCTCCCCCACCTCTGCCAACAAAATCTCTCTCAAGAAGTCGCCTTGACCCAGCTATCCCTAATCCAAAACCAATCCGCACAATCCCCTCCAACAGCCTGGTTCCGAAACTGAAAGTTCAGCGCTCGCTTCACTATCGGTGACTTCTCTTCACCACGCCCCATCAGCTCTTCATACCAAAGCTCCCTCACCAGACTTTACCAACACCAACACTTAAAGCCTTCCACCTCCACTCCGATCCCTACAACGGAGAGAGACAGCTATCCTGACAACAAACTTCTCGAAACAAGTCGAAGAGTTCTGGGTCTCCGGACAAAACCTCGCCCAATGTTACCTCTTACACAGAATAATCCTTTTCCTCTTCATCGTACTCCTTATGCAAATAATAACAATTTATCACGATCACATCAATTTTCAGGGCTGAAATGTATTGTAAAATTATTTATTTTTCCGATACAGAATAACGGAGTATCCCGTCACCGGGCTCTGGTGTCCCGTAAAGTCTATCAAAAAAACTGAATCGATCGAAAACACCGGAGATGGAGTTACCCACAGCAAAAATGAATAAAAACATGAGTCCAGAAAAAATTGGAAATTCTACCTTCTAGTTGTCATTTATTTTGTAAATAAATTAATGTATCTAGTCAATATGGTTGAGATTTCACCAATCAACATCCGATATTCACCTCCGTCAATAAGACCTTCGCATAAATTAATAAAATTGGATTCTCACAATCGAGATTCATGTTCACTTATCTTGATTGAGTCATTCTCTAATGCGAAATATTAACTCAATTCAGTCATTAAGAAGAAAATTAGCCATACATTGTTCAATATCCGTCACCAGTTTGCTGAAGTTTTCGAATTTCCATGACTGAAGAAAAAGTTTGATTGATGCTAGTATTTGTTTTTACTATTTGAATTTTCGCCAGAATGTTACTATATTGGGGGAGGGAAGGGGGGGTTGAGAAACCGGATACGCAAATGGGCTGGAGGATATCACACGGAAATGGCATTTTTTTGGGTGATGGAACGACGCCGGCGGAAAAAACCTTGTTCGTTGGGTCGTTTTGAGGGGTTTCGATTTTGCTGGATCAGAGAAAGCAGTTTTCTGAACCTCTTGGCAGCGATTTGGAGTATATGAGGGTTTTGAGGTAAAAGTTACGGCTCGGGGGGAAGGGGGGCAGTTTGGAACGGGAGAGTTGGGTGGGAAAGTTTTCTCGTCGAAGTCTTGTGTTTGAGGAAGGTAAGTTTGTTGTCCTGAAATTTGCCCGGGCCTTTCTGTCTTGGTCGCTCCTACCTCTGATTTTGCCGAGGTAGGAGAGGATTCTAGTTGTCGTGGGCTAAGTTTTTTTTTTGGTTGTTTTGTTTTTGGTGAATAGAATGAGGGCGAAGTGGAAGAAGAAGAGGATGAGGCGGTTGAAGCGCAAGAGGAGGCAGATGAGGAAGAGGTCTACGTAATTGTAGGATGGGAAGCCTTGGAGTGTGAAGATTGACCAGTCGCTTGCACCCGGATTTCAATGAGGAGGACCTGTCTCTGGACGTTCGATCTTTTTATTTATTGGACGTCAGGCGTAGCATGTACGCTAGGAGGGGGACAACCTCATGACTTGATTCTCAGGACATTTGATTGCGGGGCTTTCTTACTCTAAGTGACTGCCTATGGACGGCTAATCTCCGTCACCTGTCTCATCGATAATGTGAATTCTCGGTACCTCGTCCGGATAAAATGAATTAGAAGCTTCTCTTGATACGTCAGCATGATTCTTAGAGACCCAATGCACTGTTTATCCCTATCCGACTATCATGTCAGTGCACATGGACGAGGCACTTGCCAACCTCATCCGAAACATGACGACAGCATCCAAATCCACACCGCGGAGACGGACAGAAGGAGTCTGAGGGAGAACTCGTATTTGATGCGCGAAACTTCGATCTGTTTTTGTCCAGTGCTTGCTGGGTAAGGCCAGACCGCAGATGCTAAAATTCAAAGACAAGAAAACCCTAAATCAAATAGGCCAGTCTCAGAATATTTGGAGCAGAGGATGTATATTATTTCTTAAATTAAACAAATACGCCATTCTGGAAATTAAGATCATAATCTAGAGAGTTCAATACTAGTAAGTGGTTGCGAGGAAACGTTTTGCCATATCACCTCCAAGAGAGGCTTGAGGGGTAGGGGAGGGTTTGCTCGGTTTGCTTTGAGTAATTCCACGGAGGAGAAGTCGATTTAATGCGGGTTTTGTGAGCGATAGAGGTCTTGGGTGTGTTCGAAGTTACGATTCGAGGCTGGAAGGTGTTCGAAGTTATAGTTGTTGTTGTGTGTGTTCGCGGTGACTGGAAGGATGCCTTATCTTGGACATCTCATCGGCTCGGATCATGGGTGCGTGGATTCTTAGCTAGCCTTGATCGTTCTGGTTCTTTCCACTTGTTTTAATTGTTCTCTCTGCTGACGTTTAATCGATTCGCATGCTTCAATCCTGGGCAGATTGTTTGTTCGTGCGCACAAGATGGATAAGTTACGGCGTGAGCTTGTTCGGAGACATGAAGTGGAGAGACTTGTTCTCAAGAGTATCATTTCTAGCCAGTATCTCCCACAGGAGGTGAGGTCCGCGGCTGTTAGAAGGCTGGCGGACCAGCCTTCGAATTACAGCCCGGGTAAGCTTGTTTGGCATTGCATATATACCCGGAGAGCAATGGGCCACGTTAAAGAGTTCAAAATGAGCAGGATCACCTTTCGGAGGATGGCAAGGCACAGCCTGCTGCCTGGACTGTGGCCGCAAATTCGAGGAAAGAGAGCAACTCCTTGATTGTTGTTTTCTTGCGTGAACCAGATCTTGTTTTATTTTGCGTTATATCGGAAGTCCTCGCGTATGGCATGGCTACTATTCAGCCCTCAGTGCAGTTTAGAATGCTAGGTGGCTTGCCTTGGTGATGAATGCAATTGCGTTTAGCACTCCAAAGCGAGAAATTCCATCCTCGTTTTGGGCCAGGTTCGAGAAGTTGTAAAAAGTTATACTTCATTTATTGGATCGGTTCCTACAGCCAACGAAATTTCCGGGCCCTCAAAACCTTGCGAACGCAAAAGTCGAACTCCCAATGCACCTCCGACGACCAATCTTTTAATGTGCGAGAATTCCGTTGTATTCGCTTTTCTCTAGTCTGAGTGGTCTACAAATTCCGTCACCCACTGCCCGTCTTTGAATTTGGTTACCATCTGCTCCGGGATCGGGGTCTCAAACATATCGTCTGGATCATCCGGCTTTGGAGCGCACAGGTTCACTGCAGCACTCTTGGAAGTTATTATCTGGGCATCTGCCAAGGCCTCTGCGCTCAAGTAGTAGGTCAAGGTGTTGCAATTGTCGACGGTCACCGCAGGGGAAGCGCCAGTTGATTGGATCTGTATATCGTTGCTGTTAACAACCTCGCAGATAGACAGAGCACTCTCGAAAACGCAGTTAAACTTCTTGCAGCTATCGATTGCGATCGAATTGCACTTGCCCTTGATCTGGATGGTCGATTTGTTGCAACTATAGATATACACAGACTCCTTGATGCTGTTAACGTTCAAAATTATCTCATTATTGCCCTCAAAGAACTCTACCACCCATTTCTTCTTCCCTTGCAGTTCCATTTTTGGAGCCTTTGCCGCCGGAGCTGGCTTCGTTGGTGCCGCAGCCGGTACTGCGGCCGGCGTCTGTGCTGGCTTCGGAACCGGTGCTGCTGCGTCCTCGTTCACCGGTCCACGAGTAGCCTTCTTCAGCCCAGATCTTACTCCTCCCTCCCCTAGATAATTTATCTCAGCAAACAGTGCGCCAGCTCCGGCACCCTCAGTCGCGCTCTGTTTCTGCAGCTCAGCAGTATTTGGTGGTGGCGGTGGAGGTGGTGGTGGCGGTGGTGGCGGTGCTGCCGCTGGAGGCGTGGGCGCAGCTGCAGCTGTATCAGCTGCTTTCCCATTCTCAACCGTCGCACCAGACTCAAACTTCTCAATCAACTTCTCCATGGCAATACGACTACACAATCCGCACGCACACACACACACACACACACAGTCCCCGGACCCCCCTAGAAAAACCCACCTGCGCCTTACTAAACCTTAGGCTAGCAAGACCACGGAAGACAAAGAAAACAAAGCCCCGCACCTAAGAAAAAGCACAGAATTCCGTCGATCTGAGATTACCGCTCTTCCCACTTCCCAACGGATCAGACACTAATCCGCAGCCCCTTCCCGAAAAGACGTCTTTTCCACTGCTAAGTCATCCTTTGTCCAGAAAAGTCCCAAAACTCCTGGGTTTCTTGGCGCATCCACAAATCACAAACTTTGGATAATAATAACGTGGACAGACTGTCTTACCTTTCCCGATAAGATTGGTTTGGGGGGGGAAGAGGGGGGTGGAGTGGAAGAGGAGAGAGGGTTAGACTCGAGTTTGATTGTGTATCAAAATTCGAATGTGTCATCCGTCACAATACGTGTCCCGGGGAAAGCTGTGGCCAATTTCTTTTTCTGAGGTTGGAAAAATATTTTGGATTAGAATATTGGACTGGAGTTGAAATTAAACCCCTTTTTTATTTTTTTAAATATGATTCTTATCTAATGATAACCTGGCACGCGTCCTTTTGATTCTTCTATTTAACGGTAGAATATTATCTAATCGATGTATGCCACGTGTCGTTGAATCCGGTTGGGTCCTTGAAGCGCTGTTTTCGGCGTATTTGGTGAGGGATGCGAGGGCAAGATGCAGGGGTTTGCGGACCTACGGCTTACGTCTCCGCGTGATGGCTTGATACACCACTCGGCTGAGCTTAGGAGTTACTAGCAGTTAGTAGCGCTCATTCGGAGTGGACGTCAGCTGGGTGTCCACCTCGGTTTGCGTCGGGCAGTCGAGGGAGTGGAGTGTGAGGTCACGGGGATACGCCTGACTGCCACGGCAAAGAACAGCGCCGCGCTACCATGGCAGAGGTTCATAGGTGTTTCTTGTGGAAGTCGCTTGAACCAGTATCACATTGATTCTGCCAATTTTGAGTGCTGCATCAGTTGGCAGCAGTTGACAGAAGCGCTACGCGCACCGCCAACACATCGGCTCAAGGGAGACAGCAGCAGCTGGACCCGCATAAAACCGATGACCAAAAGAAGAAAATCGATACCCTGCACATGATGTTAACTGTTGCTGGAGGAATCATTTGATTGACGATTGGACTCGATGCTTGAAATGGTACGAAAAGATCTACACCGGGGCAGGACTGGGCAGCACGATCTCCTCAGCTACGAATACTTTCACATTTTTTGTTGATCATCACAATGAAAATTCAGTTGCTTTGATGGGACCCCCGTTGAAGTATTTGTAGTTTTAGCTTGTTGATGGTAGCCTTGCACAACAAGATGTGGTGTGGAGGGCAAGCATTGAATCAATCGTATATACCGATCACCGATCATGTCCTATGATTTACATGGTGGACCATATAGCTAGATCTTTATATTTATTTTTTCCCAGTCTTGTTTACAGCATTAGACGGTCTGCGCCCTGCCTACCCAATAACCTTTCTAACAGGTTGTTCTTCGCCGACAGGAGGGCGATTCGACCAGGTGCTACAAGCACACGGTCGGAGACCTCATTGCTCAGCAGGATTGCAAATGGAAATAGATTGTCCTCCGTCGAATTCTTCTCTTCAGTGACTGCTAGAATCTAGTCCGCGGCCTCCAGGGGGTGCTCGAGGACTTCGGAGGTGGGAAAGAGGACGAACGGGGAACACGGATGGTTTGGCTTCTTGGAGTAGAAAAGGAGGAATTCAAGGTCGCAGTTTTGTGTGATCAACTTAAATAATGGGTGATGAGGCCGAAGGTGGCGGAATTTCCGGCTTTGGAATCAGAGTCTCAAGTGCTCTGCTTTCAATGCTCACGAAGCCGGCAGCATCCGACGGCGATCGAGATGATAAAGAAGAGAACTCAGGAGCAGATGAGCGCTTGCCAGAGGAAGGAGCGATTGAAGCCGATGAAGAAGAAATCATTGTACCTGTACACGGAGCTTCCCGGTCTAGCGATGAAATCGTGGAGATGGCTGAGAGCGCGAAAGTCACTGAGATGCTAGAGAGCTTTGACCGTTTGTTTGCTGAGCCACGACCTACTGCTAGGGACCCGGAATGCGCTTTGGCATATAAAAAGGCGAGGGAATGTAGCGCGAGGAATCCCGGCGACCCACTCTCATGCTCGAAGCTTTTGGCGGAGTTTTCTCAATGCTCCTCGAAAGGACAGTCAATCCCTGTTCCTCCTTCCCAAACTACCTAGCAATAGTAATTTAAAGACCGACATTCTTAGCGGAGATCTATGTTCACACTACGAGGCGCTTTTTTCTACTGGAAATCTTGCGAGCATATCACATTTGTCACATCACGTGCTGCTACCCATCAGACTGTAGTCACTTTTTCCGGACTCTCATGCGAAGCGGGGAGGGTTACCAGCACCAAATACATCAGTGTTTTGGTAATATATCGAAGCGAGGGTAAGCTGATCGCCTCGCATTACCGTCCTTGTCGGCGCGACGTTCGGCATGGATGAGGGGGAAGTAGCCTTCGCCGAAGTCGCCGGGAAAGCTTGGCAGAGAAAAGATATATTCCTCCCTCAGATTCTTGACAACTATAGATCGCCGAGCTCATGAGCATCATGCAGGGACTCATAGCCAGCACGAGTGCAGAGACTAGCCTCCACCTCTGCATCTCACACCTTTGCATGCCAAGCGAAAAATTACTCTAGTCTGGGGTTAATTTTTCCGAGACTGCTCAATGCACCGCAATGCGAAGCTGAGCTATGTGCGGGCTCAGATCTACCGGACGCTTTGGCAAGGAAACGCGGAGCTCGCGATAGGAGCTCAGGTGTGTGGACCTGTTGGCGAATCCACTGGCACCTGTTTTATCTTTGGACGTAGCATGAGACCCAGGTAGCCGCAAACGCAACACTAATCCTACTACATTAGATAGTAGTAGGATTAGTGTTGCGTTTGCAGTAGGCAGGGGTACCGAGTCAAGTTTACGGTTGCAGTTGGGTTTTGTACCCAACTGCACGGATATTCATTGGCCTTGGATTGATTTAGCCTGCGCGCCGAGTACCCTAAAATCTTTCGTACACTGTACTGTCCAATAAGCATCGACTCTTTCGATACTAGGCAGAGGTCACATCGAGACCATCGCATTCCCATAAAATCATAATTTTAATCGATTCCTTCGTCTCCAGGATCGGCGACCAGATTCCATGTAGCACGAATCTCGAGCAAAAATTTAGCATCTTACCCCCTCCGAAATTACTTCATTCGACAAAAGTATATCTAGCTCCCACCCCTTAGGACCCAATATAAAGCTATCCTCCCCCAAAACCTTCAATGAAACACGATCAACTGCACTCGTCCTGACATTCATCGACTTGTATTCCCCCTCACCCACCCACCCCCGGCAAAGATTTACGATCAAAAGGTTTAGCGAAAGGCAAAGGACGGGGGGGTTACGAACAATTTTCTTACTGCAAGAAAAAGGAAACATATCCCCCCTTCCTTCCCCACACCCCCTCTCATCGCTCGTTTCAGATGGTATCAGGAACAGATAAAACTTTCGGGCAAAATAATATCTAAATAAATGAAATAGGCATATAGATTTGGACGAGTAGATAACATGCGGACTTCGATCATTACTCTTGAGGAATTGTTTCGGTACTGATCTATTAAAAATATATATCGCGATACAAACCACCATACAGTTCCTCTAAAGCCAACGATTTTAATGAACTGATTACAAAATAGACATCTCTTGTTTCATGGATCTCATGAAACAGATAATAAAAAATCGATCTTGGGCAGAGGATAGTTTGGTTATCTTATTTTCTTTAGGATTCAAGCAAATAAATCGAGCGAGACTAGCACTTAATAAAATATAAGAAATTCTAATGACCTCCCAGAGCTGCGAGGATCGGGGATGCATGCGATGGTGGTTTCGTGATCCTCGGAAGAGGGGGGTGAGTTGCGATTTGCGAATATGAGTTTTATTTGATAATATACATTTGGGTTTCGCGTGAAGGGGGGATGGGAGCGGCTCCGCATTTGTTTTCAATTAATGCCATTATGAGCGCTCATCATTTTTTTGCTGATTGAGATAGGGGGGGGGAGAGGTGGGGGAGGTAGGGTTCGAAATTAAGTTGGGTTAGGAGGGGGGTATTGTCGAGGATCGCATGCTGAACCAAATGTGAGAGGCTTTTTTTTTTTTTTGAGGGGACTTTGTGAAATGGTGTGTTTTTTGCATGTTGGACAGGGTTTTCACGTTTTTTCGAATTTAGATTTTTTGGGAGGGGCTGAGTGGAGCACCCTCCGCGAAGAAGAAAAGAAATATATTAGGCTCATGTGATCAATGGGAAGGCAAGGTGGATGGTAGATGTACAGGAGTTCGGAAGGCTTTTGGGTGAGGGTGAAGGTCTGAATCGCGGTCGTTTGATTTTACTGGTGAGTTTTCGAAGTCAGAGAGAAAAAAAAAGAAGCAAAGAGATGTTGGGTTTCGTGAATGGAGTTTCCCCTCTGGCACAGCGCCGCAGCGGTGCAGCTGTGAGTGTCCGCAAGGGCGTCGTCACAATGCTGCAGTCCAAGGCAATGCCTTTCATGGAGGCCCCCCCTGCCCTTGACGGTACGTGCAGAACGTACGCAGGTTGATGCTTCTCCTTGGAAAGTGCATATCAGGGTCTGATATTTTGGTGCTTGTTTTGTATCGATGGTAAACAGGAAGTATGGCTGGTGACAACGGATTTGATCCTCTGGGTCTCACCAACTACTTCGACGTCAAGTGGTAAGTGACGGAGGCTTTCAACTTTGGCTTTGGAATGCTCTCTAAGTTTTTTCTTCCGTATCTATGCTTTTGTGAATCCTAGGATGCAGGAAGCTGAGATCAAGCACTGCAGAATTTGCATGCTTGCCTGCATGGGCTTCCTTATTCCGGAGATCTTCACTCTCCCATGGAGCTACTTCCCCAAGGACATGCTTGCAGTTGATGTTCACGGTAAGGCGAGAGGATGCATTCTCAATTCTGTGCATCATGTGCCTCGCGGAGGAGGACGATGCTAATAATCCTGTGCTTTTCAAACAACAGACTACTTTGTCAAGACCGGTGGACTCGCTCAGGTCAACCTTTTCGTCTCTGCCTGGGAAGCAATCATTGGTATTGCTGCTCTGCAAGCGACAATGGAGGGAGACAGAGCCCCAGGAGATTATGGATTTGATCCGCTTGGTCTCGGCAAGGACCCGGCCACGATGAAGAGGAACCAGACAGTTGAGCTGATCAACGGACGTCTTGCCATGTGCGCCATCGGTGGATTCATTCACCAGCAATGGATCTACAAGCAGGGAATTATTGACCAGCTTATGCACTTCAAGCCCATGTATTAGATGAGTGGATGGACGACCTCCTGTACCCATTGCACGCAGTTTAAAATTTCAGAATAAAATGACCTTCACGTGACGCGAAGAACTGACACGGCGGCGGAGTCTTTCCTTACGCACGACTACCGTTCTCGTGCAGTAGGGCTACATATTTGCATGCACACAGAGTTCCGTTGAACCTGCCATGTAGTTCCTTCGCGCCGAAAACACGGACCAGTTTCCGCGAACGAAAGCAACGCCATTGCCCCCCAGCAACTCCTGATCTATTCGTTAGTAGTTGATCTCATCACAGGGAATCTGAAAGAGTCCCAACGGGGTCCTCGGCTAGTCGAACATGACAACTAGCGGAACCACTGTCGGACAATGATGATCTTATTTAGACGCTCAGTGCTGCGAGAAGGCTTACGAGTCCAATGCGCTGTGAACGAGCCCCGGAACATCGGGGCGGTAATCGGTAGTCTGAACATGAAACTAGAGGCAGAGATCAGGTCTGCCACAGACTGATCGCATCGATGAGCAAATACAAGCCAAGTTGCCAAGCAAGCTGGCATTATCCGTTGAAAAAATCGTTTTTCACATTGCGCTACACCTTGCCTGGAAACGAGTTCAGGATTCCTCATCAATTCAGGCCCTTCAAGCTGATGACGTTCTTCATCGGGGAATCTGTACACGAAATGGAATTTCGTAGGCTAGCCGACATCAGTCGATCATCTGCACAGGTGAAGACCATCCTCATCATCGTACCGTACAGAGCTTCGCCTCGCATGCAAACTCTGTGCACCAATTGCCGTTTTTCAGAGCCGAAGAGGGGGGGGTATCGCGATTTTCCGATGAGCTGCATGAGGGTGAGAAGGTTTTCTATCCGCTGCTGGAGTACGTCATCTCCACGAGGTAGCTCCCCGGAGTCCCCTTCCCAGTTCGAGGTCATAGGCTTCCTGAACTGGGCGAAGACTGACTTAGCACCGTTTGACATTCTTGCTGCCTTGCTGCGAATGCCAAGGGGGAACTTTGTCAGAGCTCCCGGAGGAACCTGGGTGTATCTGTATTGTTAGAGTATTCCATAATCGCAACCTATGCTAGGGCTTTTGAGAACGGCTTCGTAGGGAACCTTTAATTCTGTGGTTTCTAGAGCGGGTAAGACGTTGATATGAACGCGACACGCCTGATTGCTCTCGCTGCCATTCCTCTTACGGCGATTCAATTCTACCAAAGACCTGGGATGGCAAGTAGTGCGACTAAGAATGACAAGGAGGTTGATGATGCGATGAGCGATGTGACGACTGAGAGCAACGGTGGGAAGGAAGAGACTTGTCCCGAGCCGAACGAAAAGAGGCTGGTTCTGAAATGTGGCGCACATATGATCCCTGACTCGCGCAAAGGAGATCAAGGAGAGGATGCATGGTTCATCCAAGATAGCGCTGTAGGCGTTTTCGACGGCGTCGGCGGCTGGAGGAGGAAAGGTGTGGACCCTGGGAAGTATTCGAGAGCACTCAGGGACGGCTCTGTACAGTATATAAAAGAGCATGGAGTTGGTGACTTAAAATTGGCTCTAAAGCATGCAGTTGAAGGCAATCCTAACCTGGGAAGTTCCACTGCTTGTTTGGCAGCCATGCCTCAAAGCCCTTCGCTGCAGGTACTGAATTTGGGGGATTCTGGATTGATCCAGTTTCGGAAGGAGCAGATAAAGTTCTCTACACCCGAACAACAGTTTCGGTTCAACTTTCCTTATCAATTAGGAACGAACTCGTTATGTACAGTTGATGACTCTGATGCGTACGTCCTAGAGATGCAGACGGGGGATACAGTAGTGCTGGCTACTGACGGTGCACTGGACAATCTTGGCGAAGGCGAGATGGAATCCCTGGCTAGGCTGACGAAGGACTTCAGCCCGAACAAAGCCGCGGAAGAATTTGCAAAAACAGCGAATCGAAACTCGCTGGACCGGGAGTACGATAGTCCGTTTGCTCAGAACGCAAGAAAGGTTGGAAAGAATTACTCCGGAGGGAAGCAGGATGATATCACGGTGGTCCTTTGCAGAGTATGTGAGCAGTCGAAGAGCTGGTTACCATGGTCCAAGCTCTAATTAGGAGTTCAGAAGGAGATGCGGATGCGAGCCTTCTACATCGTCGGCAGTCGATCGTAAATGACGTTCACTCGCACCTACGGGAAACGATTTTTCAAATAAGAAGGTTCCTTGAGGTTTAAATAAGTTTCAAAAATGTTAGTGGTTGCCTACTATCGTACTCCGCAACTCGACAAAGGCCGCGCAGCCTACCATGTCTGTATAGGAGAAGTTCTTTCCTACGAGATACTTTCCTCCCTTCTCTTCAGCTCTTCTTGATTCTCTGTCAAGTGGTCGTCGGCTATCTCCACGATCATTTTACTGTTCTGCGAAGCGTACCTACCTTGAACCCGGAAAAAAAAAAAAATAGGTTCGCTAGCGGAAATCTAATAGAACTGAGGGGGCGGGGCTACTCAAAAGCCCCGCCGTGTGTATCGCTTCAGAGGCCCGTCTTCTCGGTCAGTCTTATCAACCATCACCTTTCTATCATAGCACAGAATGGCGTCCGAACGATTTTTCGACTCTCCGAGTAAAGTGACTGCTCCCTTCAGGGCAGCCCGGTCGCACACTCTCGATTTCAGCCGCCGACTTTGACAGGCGATCTTCGCTGTGGAGGAACGGCGCCTTTACCGCCTGTCCCGCTCCGAGTTTTCAGCTTAACAGGGATTTCCAATTCCAAGTACGAACGCGTTCTATGCCTATAATCCACTCTAGCGTGTGTCCGCTCAGCACGTAAGGATCGTCACGACGACCTGAAAATATTAAAGATCCCCTTCAATCTTCTAAATGGCTGTGACCCACTGCTCTCTACTGGATTCCTCACGCACGCAGACTCCACTCTTGCAGCAAAAGGGCTTTATGTCCGTGCACTACAGTTTGCATCTTTGCGAGCAGTCGCTGGCGCAAATTCCAACTCTTCCCAGTTGAATCGCAACAGATTTCTTGCTAGACTCAGTGATCGTGCGACAGCTGCTGAACTATACTCAAACGGTGTCCGCGAGGAGTCTGACTTGTTAACGGTGAACGAATGCTATTAACGAGTGAGTGAGCACACGGTGAGTGCTTTTTCGCATCTTACTCGGCTGAGCACGGTGCCCGATCCCACATTCACATGTGGGCTCTCAACCACAGCCACGTGAGAACAATGCGGCTCGTTCCTCACCTCCACAACGATCGTTGAGGAGTACTATTCGTAGCGGTGTTAGCAGCACAGGTAGAAGTAGCCATGGTTCACCGATAAACGAGTGATTTTCTTCCCCCTAACCACAGTCCCTCTACCTGGGAGTTTGTGAAAGGTTAAGGGCCCCAGCAGACTTTCTCGAGGAAACGCTTTTGAAGGGTTACGAGCAGATCAGATTCGCTGCTCGGTAATTGGGCACCGAGAGTTTGGGCTTCTGCAAGCCCTTTTTCTTCCCGCTGCCCAATGGGTTCTTGGTCTGTAGTACGTATTCTACTTTTCGTTTAATCTTCAGTTGTCGTAAGAACGGCATTCATCTGCCTCTGGTGATTCCTTGCAGTATTGGGCGAGTGGGTCGTTCTCATCCTCAAACTGGCTCAGCAAGTACTCGGCGGATGACTTTTCATATGCGCCGGTATCCACGTTGAGGGCAGCGACGACTCCGTCATTGGCGATCATGGAGTAGCGGGCCGAGCGGATCCCGCCAAAGGCTCCAGTATCTTTCTCCAATCCGATAGCCTTTGTGAACGCGGCATCACCGTCGGCGATCATCTTGACCTGTTTTCAGTTGGCGTAAACGCATCATTAGGGGTGATCCACAAGTCCACGCACTAAGGTATGCGCGCATGACTTCAGCCTTACCACGCCTTCTCCTGCGATCTGCTTCATGAAGGCCGTCATCACAAACCTATCATTCACAGAGAGCACGTAAAGGTCTTCGACACCCTTCTCCTTGAGCTTGTCCGCGTTCTTCACGAAGGACGGGGCATGGGACTCGGTGCAAGTTGGGGTAAGCGCGCCCTGAGAATAAAAAAGACGTTTAAAATCCTGCCTTAGACCATCGCACAATTCGTCTTCCCCAGCCCTCTCCCCTCCTTTCCGTTTCAAAACCGTCAGTCCTCACAAACTAAAAAGCGTACAACCGATAGCAAGGCCAGCTACGCACCGGAACTGCGCATACCGCAACGGTCTTTCCCTTGAAAATATCCTCGACGGTCATAGATTCTCCATCAACAGTAAGGGAAAGCTCCATCGGCAGCTGATCTCCAACCTGCAGAGACATCCTCATCGCCGATCGCTGCACCCTGCGGGACGCACGCTTCGCCCCAACGAAGGACGACCGACCCATCGACACCCCAGACACGAAACCAATCATCGTGACAAAACAGTAGTATCTTCCTCTTGCTTCAAAAAAAAAAGTCTTCCCTGCGTAAAAAAATTACCAAACCCTCCCCACAACAGCTCTTCTTCCCCCACCCCCTCCAACCCCTCAATCGAAGATTTCTTATATACACCTCAGATCGTGTCAACAGACCCAATCCAACCACAAAGAATTATTAACCCCCTTTATACGCGAAGCAATATATCCTCCATGTATGTATCTTTTACTAATTTAATTCAACTATTGACCATTTGATTGAGATATATCTAAGGGGTATTTGTTATTTTTCTACCGCAGATTTTTCTCCTGTTGATCGCTGAGCACGATGGAGCGGAGTCTGTTGTCTGGCACTAAGACAGAAGACTCAGGTCCGTTGAAAAGCCAGGAGAAGTATCTTTAAGCGCATTTGTATATCGAATTAAGTTTAGTCACGTGTCTTTAGGTACCAATGAACGTACGTTAGTCAGTTAGGAGGCGAGCCGGTGTATTTTTGAGGCATTGATTTGCATCGAGATTTCAAAACTCGAAATATTCGTAGATATATAGAACGAGTACTCTTTGATTAGGTTTTATCTAGGTAGACTATGGACTTAAGTTTAGAACTTGTGGTGAGTTTTTTTAAAAAGAATTTTAGAAGGAAATTGCAAGGTTGAAGAATGGATGCTTTTGTTCTGGTTTTGCCGTTTTTGGATTCGGATCTTTCGGGCAGGAGAAGATTTTTTCTTCGAAGCTCTCAGCTGAGAGCTTTTGAGCTAGAAATGCGCAACCCAGCAGAGTATGTGATGGATGTTTTATCCATCGTAGGTCTTCAGTGTCCAACTGATGATCTGATGTGGGCTATGACTGACGTACAAGAAGGAATACGGTGAAACCCCCAAAAAGCGCCCAACGGCGTCCGTATCTTTTCATTCTCGGCGCTGGTGAATGAGGGCTTTATACGAATCACTGACGGATTGGTCCCTTATCTTCCCTGAGTGGGATGACTTAAGCTGATGGAGCCACACGATCTGAAGTTTCCTCCTGCCTGACTTGGATCAACTGCTCCGGGGCTCTTCAGAAGTTGTCAGCAACTTCCTCGGTGTTCGACGAATGAGGGGTCGGGAGTGGAAAATCACAGCGCAGCAGCAACGCCGGTTGATCTTGCATGTGGAATCCCCATAGACTTGATCAAGGACTAAGAGAGCATCGGAACGCCTTGTGTAAAGCAATGGGTTGCTTCATGGTGCAACGCGTTCTGCTTTACATTGTTAAAGATGGATTAGTAGGTTGGTTTCGCTGGATGCTCTGTACAGGTCGCTCCACTGCATGCGGACTATCGGTCTTGAATTTTCTAGACCCAGTCTTCGTCGTCATCATCGTCATATTCGTCGTGAATCTCAGGAGCATTTGTTTCGTTCTGGCCATCCAAGGTTGACGCCATCTTGGTGCCAGCGGCTTCCAAATCCACAGCCGCTTCAGGGTTGTTGTGCCCGGAGCTTTCTTCATCTATGTCTTCCGTGTCACTCCATTTGAGTTCCTCCTCCTCGTGACTATGTGAGTTTTCAAGGAGAGCAGTTCGTCGCTCTTCCCCCTGCTCCAGCATAGCCAGGCCATAGAAGTACCTTGACCAGAAAAGCTTTCGATCAAGGAGAGCTGGAACAGTCCTATTGTACAAGACCTAAAGCAAACAAGAAATTGCATATGAGCCATCGCAACTCGAACTGTTCGAAACTCGAAAGTAATCTGCACGAGCCTGACTCACCTGGATTTCCGGGTTTTCCTTAAAGACCACGTCAATAGCGTCTTGGGTGTCGCTCATCTCAAAGTTATCCCTGAAGACCTGAAAAGCCTCCTGGTCCTCCGGCTCATGGCAATAAGTATCAGGATTCGCTTGCAATTCCCTGACCTTTCTCTCAAACCTTGACATCGGCATTGGGATCGCCTCGCGATGCACGATGGGAGCAGGGTTGTCAGAGTCAATGCCAGTCTGAATCCGAGAATTGAGTTCTGTTGCTGCAGTCTTGATGAAACCGCCGAACATTCCCAGAGTACCTGCTACTGTATCCTGCAGTTGAGTTATCTCCTTCTGAATATCAAGTTCTTGGTCGTCAGATCGGCTAGGCTCTGCTGGTGTGTAGGATGCTGCGCTCAGATTGCCAGCTTGTGGTTCTCTCTGAGCATCCTTTGGACCAAAATCCTGGGGCGCCTTTTCGCCCTCCCCTTCGATTTTCAATTTCATATCTTTGGCAGCTTCTGTAACCTTCCCCAGCGACAAAGATGCAAAACTCCAAAACTCCTCTGCTGCGACTTTTATTCGGTCCTCAATCTTCTCTTCTCCTTCAAGGTCATCCTCTTCATCTCCTCCCCCATCCGAAACTCCCTCAGCTTTCGCGTCATCCACCGGCTCAAGACTGGCATTCTCACGCTCAACGTCATCGCCCTCATCCAGCCCTTCTTGAGCCTCTCCCTCTACGCGCGAGGCTTCTTCTTGATCCTCTTCTCCTTTGAACGAAGTATCTTTTTCACCCCTATCCACTTCTGAAGAAACCGTTGGCGCTTCCATTATACCACGTCCTCATCAACAAACAAATTTTCACACATGTAAATCGATTCTCGCTTATACTTGAATCAAAAATAGCAAAGGGTAGTTTTTCGTTCTATTCCATTGTCATAGCTGATAGCACCTTATACTCCAGGCATTGTACCTGCCCAACAGCATCTCACATCCGAAAAAACAGCTTCAAGTATTGATGCAGACTGACAGCTTTCAAAACAGTCCGAAAAAGAAAACTCTAGTGGGGGCCGTATAGGGAATTGATTTTCGACCATCCTCAGTTTTCGCTCAGCCATCTTCAAAGGATTCAATGGAGATGGTTAGGAGCAGTGCAAACAAGTTATTTCATCCAATATTGAGAAAGACTTGTAGGCGTTGGGAAGGAAACCTTTGCCCATGGAATACAAACTGTCACCTACAATTTTAGCTTCCTGCCCCCGTTGAGAACCGTTCCGAACTACACCGGCTTTCTGAAGAAAATCATTTTGTAGGTGTTTGAGAGTGAGTCATGGAATACAAGCAAAGGTCTCCAGGCAGAATCCTGGTGTTGAACGGGGAGCGCTCCTCCTCCATCCAGTTTTTAAGTGTAAACTAGGGACGGGTTGAACAGCTGGGAATTTCCATATGGCCTGAAGTGACGACAGCTTGTTGTTTTCATGTGAGCATAAAGCCAAGGACAATTTTTCCTGCCGAAGCGCGTGCCAATTCTTCGCTGTTCGATTAGCTCAATGAACCATGTATCGATCTTGTCGTCTCCGGAGAAATAATCCGCTTTCGATCCTTTCATTGGACTAAAAGTTTCACTTGAAACTGGATGGAGGAGGAGCGCTCCCCGTTACCCCGGACTAAAAGTTTCACTTGAAACTGGATGGAGGAGGAGCGCTCCCCGCACACCAGGATTCTGCCGGAAGCATACGTTTTCATATGGACAGGTGGAACGATTTAATTAGCTAATTAGTGCACGTGTCATCTTACTATTCACTGTAGTGCTCAATTGTCTCGAGATACTTCCATTAATAGATATCCACGTGTCCGAAAATTCGTTTTGGCCAGGCTATACCATTCAAAATAGTGCACGTGTCTAGATGAATAAATGATTGGTTTTTAGAATATGATAATGACTGAGATCAATTGTTTTTTTGTTTTTGAAGAAATTCAAATTTGGGGTTTTGCAAACTCCCTTGTAACGGCGAAGATCATCTCACGCTTGCACTGTTTGTTGGAGGTGCTGCCCGGTTGAACCCGGAGGAGGCGGAGGAGGCGGTTTCTTCATTGAAGCCAATTCGCTTTTCTCGTAAAACTAGACTGTGAGGTGAAGTACTGTGTATGTGTTTCGTAGTGATCTGCGGGGCTGAGCTTTTGGGAGAAACTGGTGAGGCCTGCTGTGACAAGTTTTGAACCCGGTCGCGTTGGAGACCTGACGGAATGCTAGAAGCGGGCTCTCGACAATGAGGAAAAGGAATTGAATGCAGACCGTTTGGCTTGGGTTCAATATAACGTAGCTCGTACCTATTTATCTGAATAGATGGCGGAACAATCCGAAACAGATCTGCTGCAGAATGCTTCAAAGCTGCCAGTCGCGGAAAGGCTTGCACACAAGCACTGGAAAGTGCGAGAAGCTGCCTGTGTTCGGATGGCAGAGAGATTCAGTGAAGCTGCTGAGGAAGACCAAGTTTTTACCGAAACGCTAGCGTTCATCCCAAAAATTGTTCGCGATTCAAACGCAGCTGTACAATTGGCGGGCCTTGGAACTGCAGGAAGATATGCCGAACTCGCTCCGGAAATTCTTGTTAGGCAAATTGCGCCTGCTTGCGGTAAAGCAATCGCCGAGAAGACGTTTACGGGTCGACCTATCAACAGGAAAAAGGGAGCCGAAACTGTTCTGTCCTTTGTCTATGGGGAGGCTGGTGAGCTGGTAGTTGATGGACTGATCGCAGTCGGATTTTCCAGCAAGAATCCGAAAATAACAGCCGCCTGCGTTGGGGCCGTGAAAGACGCTGTAGAGAACTTTGGAGTGAAAAGTGTCGGTGTCCAATCGATTGTTAAATCCCTTCCTGCCCTTCTCGAGCACGGCAACGGTGACGTTCGCAACGCGGCAAAATCGCTCACATTGGAGCTGCAAAGATGGCTAGGAGATGCGATATTTGGATCCCTGAAAGGTGTACGGGAGGTCACCTTGAAAGAGCTCCAAACTTTGGCGGACGAAAACCCGAAGAAAGGCAAGCCGGTTGCGTTGAAGGTAACGAAGAGTCTCGAGCAGAGGACGGCGACAGAGTCAAATTTTGGAGCAGCTGATGAACCGGATGGAGAGCTAAACTTTGGCGAGGACAATGAGCCCGCAGTTGATTTGCGGGAGACGATCGTCCTCGCTGATCAGTTGAAGACGCTCAAAGTAACAATTGGAGACGAAAAACCGTTAGACTGGGTAACAGCAGTGGAACACTCCAAGTGGAACTACAGAAAAGCTGGGCTGCAAGCCATATGCTTGGTGCTTGAGAACAGAAGCATGGAAACGGCTGATGGACTCGAGTCCATTGTTCCCAAGTTGAGAAAGATATTGGCGAAGGATGCAAACATACATGTCGTTGCCGGAGCTGCAATGGTATCAGCGAGCCTGGCGAAAGCACTCTGGAACAAATTTCCTGTGGCGGCCTGCAAGGTGTTGGTGTCCTCTCTTCTCGGAAAATTCAAGGAGAAAAACAGACTTGTAATCGAGGCAATTTCAGGAGCACTTGATGCATTGTTTGAGTACAAGTGCGTCTCGATCAAAGATATTCTGGAAGACCTAGCCGAAGCTCTCGAGGCTAAAACTCCAAAATCGAAGATTGAGACTCTCAAGTGGTTGAATCGATGTCTCCTTCTGCGGTGTTCAGCGGCTGTTGATATTCTGAAGGATCTCATTCTCATTCTCCTAAAGAGCTGCGAAGATCCCGCTGCAGAAGTGCGGGACTTAGCGATAATGAACCTCGCAGAGCTCGTCTTCAGATTTGGGGATAAGAAAACTCAACCGTACCTGGCGAAACTTGACAAGATCAGAACAGACAGAATCTTAGAGCTCGTGGGAGAGAAAAAATCATCCTCTCAGGGTGCGAAGGTTCAGAAAGGTAAGAGCTTTGGTTCTGTGTTATGATCTGTTACATTGATCTAAAAAGTTTTCCCTCGTCCCCATCGTGAAACATAGAAGAAGCACCAGCGACCACAGACAACGCAAGACAGTTGACTGGAGAGGCCAATGGTACAGATGGCACAGCGGAAAAGCAGAGCCCAGCAGTGCCTGATTTCGTATCAATTCAGCGCTTCTCTGAGGACGAGCTGGCCGCGAAGATGATGCCTTTGTTCCCCGGCCTGGACATCTCACAGCTGAGTGCGAAGAGTTCGTCGGCTCGTAAGGTCACCATTGATGCGATAAGGGATGTTTCCGAGGCCAAAGAACAGCTATCAGTTGAGCAAGCGTCGATTATCCTTTCGGCCATTACGACTAGTCCAGGATTCAACGACAGTCAGTTCACGTGCCTGAATTCGAGGATCGAGGTGGCAAGTGTGGTTCTCAAACTCTGTGAGAGCAAGCCCGTGGCCGGAGAAGTGATCGAGGAGATAGTTGCAGGCATAGTCGTAAAGCTGGGAGATTTTAAGAGTGGTAAACTTGCACACTGTTCGCTGCTCGAAATCTCAGATTATTCGTCACCCGAGCTTGTCTATAAAGGGTGCCTCAAAGTGGCAAGTACTTCAACAAACCCTCGAACGCTTGGGGGTATCTGTGACATGTCCAGCGCAATCGTCAGCAAGTACGGAGCTTTTATGAGTTTGGAGGATGCTCAGCTGATTGTGTCGAAGGGGGCCGACTCCGCTGCTCCCGCGTTGAGGGGATCTGGGATGGGATTCGCGGCGGTTTACGATTACCAATCTCGAAACGACGAGGTCAAGAGCTCAATCCGTGAGGATGATAAACTTCTGAACGCGTATGAGAAAGCATTTGCAAAGTTGGACGGAGAGGTCATTGTGGTCAAGAAGGCGTTGTCGGTGGTTAATAGTGAAGTCAAACCTGTTGAGGAAACATCCTTGGGACACAGCACCGATTCCCATAAACGAAATTCCATCGATGTTAACCAGATTGCAGCGAGAACACCCGATCGAGCTCGATCTGGATCCAATCGTCATACGCCAGGGTCGTCCGCTCGCAAGAAAGCACGTGCGCGAGTGAACGCACCTAAGACAAGTGTTGCGGATGAGAACTTGAGCCCTGATCGGTCATTAGGAAGTGAACGACTGGATGCAGCTATTGAATCGCTTCAAGCGCAAGGAGTGGATGGAGACTGTAGAGCATCGGCGCTAGCGGAGATCGAGCAAGTAGTGAAAACAGAAAAACTGTCGGATGATGCCTGGTTTACTATTCTGGAAGTGGCTTCAGCGCGACTTGCGGACGCCCACCGCGAGGCGTCATCAACCGCCTTCCGTATTTTTGTAAAATGCGTGCAAAGAGGAACAGTACCGGAAGAACACTTGCACCTTGTATTCCAGTGTATGGTGAAGAAACCCTTGCGTGAATTGGCCCTCAATTGCATCGAGCTGGTCTGGGAAAATGCTGGTGTTGCCGTGGTATTCCGGTAACGACATTCCGTAACGAAGTGGAGATGTCTTCAATGAAGAGGATTGTGTTGATTCTAGTGCTAACTCCTTCTCCTACGGTTCTACGTTCAGGTCAATCAGGCGGGCCTTAGTTGAAGAAAAAGCTGTCGTGAAGAAAGAGCTACTTGACTGGACATTGGCCTGGGCAAAGCAAACGCAGTCTCCTGAAGATCTCGAGCATGCTCAGGTCTTGATGCCAGTTGTCAAGGATCTCCTAAAGGATAAGAGCGCTGGACTGAGGCTTGGTGCCAGCAAAGTTATCGACGCGCTTACAGTTGAGGACGCTCAGCAGACCGCACGCAAGCCAGCTCTGACGCGAGACGTAAGGACTGGTAATCGCGCTGGTATGATGAGAAACAAGGCGAGCTCTGATCACGGCCGCGGTCAGGGTGCTCCTCACCAAGGTGAAAGCGGACTTGGCACAAGAACTGGCCTCCGAAAGCCGAAGAGTTTTTCCAAGACATGGAAGGGTCCCCCACAGAGCAAAACTGTTGAGAATCGACAGGAAGGCAACCCATCAGCGCTTCGAAGTGGGATCAAGAAAGATTCAGCTCCTGAAAAGGAGAAGAGCTCCGTATCGTTCGCGGCGGTACCGAGCGTGGGAAGCGTCGCCCGGGAATCTGCTGAGAAAAGGAAACCATTCGCTCCTGTTCGTACAAGTGCTGCGCCTCCAAGAAACATCGATGGAGAAAAGGACGGAATCTCAAGCGTTTTTCTCGCGGCTCCAAGCGTCTCAAGCATTGCTCGAGAGTCAACAAGCAGGAGACAAGAGATTAGTACAAGAGAGTCAACTGAGCTCTCGTCACGGACCGATCTTGCTGGCCACCGGTCTACTAATTCACCTTCGAGAGGCAACGAAGGACTTGCGGCGCCAGTTGCCGGCGTTGGATTCTTCCAGCGCTTCGCCAACGACTCCAACCTCTCGACTGTAATACCACTCAGTGGTCTGGGTGGAGTGCAGAGGGGTCGCTATACATATGGTGACGTCATTAGCACGCTTACTAAAGAAGAATCTCTAAAGCGAGGAGACTTCGACGTCGATCTTCTACAACAGATTCTGAGCGTCAATTCGTACACGAGCGAGCAGGCGAAGAGGGTTCTGCTCACAATGGTCGGCATCGTTGCTTCGGGCGATGACCTTATTTCAGGGCAGTGCCGAATGCTGCTGGAGGTATTTGACCGACGGGCTGGTTTGGTCGGATCACTTGAGACACATGCTTCAGAAATCCTCTCGACACTGGTGTCAGAGCTTGCGAAATCAAACAGCGAGCATGGCGATGAAACGAGTCACTACAGGTCCTTGCTTGAGGTTGTTCTTTGCAAGGTGAGAGGAATCTCTAATCACAGACACGCTTTCCGGTTGCAGCCGAACTGAAGTGTACTTATCTCGCACCTTTTGTTTGAACTATGCCAATCTAAACAAAACAGTTTGTGAACGAGTGCAAAGCAAATCAGCTGGTGGTGGCGGCTCTGAATCTGGTGGAGCAACACTTCCAAAAGTCGGAACTGGAGCAAATCAAGCTACTGGAAAGCTGCCTGAAGACAAAAATAGAAGGCAGGCCGACATTGGAAGCTCTAGATGTGTTTAAACATCTCACACAAATCATTCGAGCGGCGGAGCATGCTACGAATTCGAGCTTTGTACAGCCCACAGCACGCATTGTCGCGGGCTTGCTGCGTTTCTTGATCGAGGCGAACGGACGATCCACGCTTTTGCAGCACCTTGAAGAAGACGACGTGAAGCTGTTGGAGGTTATCGATGGGTTTAGTTGGAGATCCGGCTTGGAGACCCCGCAGGAAAGTTTAAGGTCACAAGAAAGCCTCCCAAGTGAGCCCTCTTCACTAGAAAAGAACGCACTTCGATCTAGTCCTGAAGATGACTCGTCCATGGACAAGGAGAACACTGACATCGTCGCTCCGCAAGTACAAGCAAAGTCTGTGTTGGACCTGGGAGCGCTCAAGAATCGCTTCCGGAGCATCGTATCAATTCGAAACTCAAGCCTTCTATAGGAAAGATCGCCTCGCGCTTGGACGCGATCTACGTAGCCGATCAGACTGAGTCTCGATATAATAACTTCTTCGTAGATAAAAAAACAGAAACGACTTGTAAAGAAATACCGCTTCGATTCCGCTGCTACAGTCTGCTTCTTTGAAGATCTTCACTCGCAACGTGTTCGTTGACTGGGAACGTGGATGTTAGACGAGGGCTTAAACCAATTCCCTCTCCATCGACTCCGATGTACTCCACACCAAGAACACTCAGTCAGGCCATACTCTCGACTGCCAAAGATGATTCCTGCCAACCGTCTGCAAAGATCAATCGGCGGAGGTGGATCGCTATGTTTCGCGGTACACGGCCCAGCGCTTTGAAGCGAATTGCTTAAGAGTCAATACTGAACCATACCACGTGAAACATACCTCTAAGACAGATACGTACAGCGAAGTCCTCAAATCCCCCAAGACTGTGCGATTCGTTGTCTCTGAAATGATGGTGGTCTTACTGTCAGCAATCAGGCTTCCCCACACCAATAGCTTTCGTTCTTGAGCAAATGCGGCAAACGCTGCTCATGGCATCAGAATGTATCCTTCTCCACCTCCTCTACTGGTCTCTTTCATCCTGGTTGGAGGTCGAGTCCTGTTGGATTGTATCGTTCACGAAGCATGTTCGATGGCAAAAGTTGTCTCATCCGCTATTGTCATCGGGTGAATTTTGTCGTGCTCGCCAATTCGCGAGATCATGATCCAAAAGGACAAACGTCTGATCGTACATTAAGAGGCCAAAAGGAGGACGGTTTCAAAATACCTGTGAAGGTCTTTCGAGAATCCAAATGCGCAGCAAAGTTTCAAGGTTGATATGTCCTTCAACGTTGTACAGAAGGCTGCCAAGCTATCAACACGAAGATCAAGAGGAACTGGATTGGAGAGTTTGACTCATCTTGCCCGAATAGGATTTGGAGGTGGAAAGAACAGCGCACTGGCGAGGAGGTAGAGAAGGCAACCCGTCAGATGCCGTGAGGATAGTTCTTGCGAAGATAAAAACGTTTCAGTCCGAACGCCTGAGCTAAGAGCTACTTCAAGGCAAAGCGTTGTACTGAATCAACATAGGGTGTGAATTCGTGGGTTGAAATTGGATTGTCCAGGAAGGATTGGAGGTGAGAAGACATCTCAGGAGGAAAGCTGCTCCACAGTCCGATGCCCTGTTCTTGTTCAAGGATTGCAAGTCGAGGTTCTGTGATCCTGCTTGGACGAAATTGATCGCGTTCTGGACACAGGAGCTTTTGAGTGTCTCTGTGTCGAGTTTTCATATGAGCTTTTGGGGAATAGCTTTTAGATTGAGAATCGATGGAAGATGGAGAACAGATTGATCGTGATGACATTTCCAGTCA
The DNA here is from genome assembly GCA_029953675.1 of Rhodosorus marinus. NCBI lineage: Eukaryota > Rhodophyta > Stylonematophyceae > Stylonematales > Stylonemataceae > Rhodosorus > Rhodosorus marinus. The sequence goes on from JAMWBK010000003.1 coordinate 2,770,146, forward strand.
ATTGGTAAAGATTTTCCGTGATGTTGGATGGGATGGAGGAGCTCGATGGAGTGTACTGATCGACCGATTGAGTTCACTGCTACAGCAATGTGAGGATGAGGAGAATGAGGAGGTTCGAAGAGAGCTGAATGCTTGGATTGAGATTTGCTCAGCACAGCAGGCGATTAGCGAGATGCGGATGATGGAGGCTATGGGTCTGATCGTTCGGACGAAGAAGGTGGTCGACGAGATGTTGGAAGGGACCGTTTCGTCCAACCTCAAGGTCAATAGGATCAGAGCTCTTGGCGACCTTGTACGTGTCACGAGACAGAAAGCAGCGCTGTACTTCATGCCAGCACTAGTCTCCCACGCCACTGGGTTTTGTGGACGGCCCAACTGCCAGAGCTGTACTGCGGCTTTCGCGCTAGCCAATGCTCCCCCGAATACCGGAAAGATATCAATGCCGGTGTCGGACGAAACCGAACGAATCGCCGCAAAACACCTCATCGATGAGTTCGTTTCACGATGTGGACTTTTCGCCTTTGGTGTGGTTCTAAATCGAGAGTCCGTAAATCAAAACAGAAGAGGGTTCAATCCTCCGACGAGCTTGTTCAACTCAACTTCCTCCGAATCGCCAGGGGAATCCTCACAAGGTAGGCAACCGAGGTCCACTTTCTTCCAAGGAAAACGGCTTTCGCTTGCATGGATTGGTCTACACTCAAAACGATCTGAGCGATACGCCACGCGGTTCTTCAGGTTTATGTCTATGGCCAGCTCTGGTTGTACGGCCATCCAAAGCCGTCGAAAACGTCCGCAGAATGTGGCCGACGGTGGTCTCATTCTTGCAAATGGTAGAGCGGAACAGCTCCTCCACGTCGTATGCTAGATTCCCAGATCCACTTATTCAAAAGGTACTATACAGCACCCACCTGGAGAGCGGATTCTATGCGGTTGCGATTCTTGAGTCCAGCTCAATCAGAAAAGGTACACATATTCCACCCAGAATGAAAGCATGTTTGCCTGTTCAGCGGCATCGGAGAGCACTTTGACAACACTCGTTCACGCGCTTTGGCTCTAAAACCAACGATCCCATTGACATCTTGCTCATGCCTCAGATTCAGAGGAACTGATTCCGGAGTACCTCAGGTCGATAAAATCTATAGCAACAGCTTCTGAAGAGCTGAACAAGCTAACTGAGCCTGCACAGAGCAGAGGTTGGCTCTCGCAGCTGCTTCCACGGTTTACTGCTGATGGCTGAAGTCGGCTTCAACACCCATCGAATTTCAGAGTGCCTTTTGAGGGAAGGGGCGAGCAACAGGCTCACATGCCGTACATGCAGATGTTATGACTGTAGCAGCTGTCGAAGCAGAGGTCTTGAGGTCTGAACCGATCGAAAATGGCCCTGATGAACCGTTCCGAAGAGATCGGTCAACCTTCCGCGCAACACGGATGCCGTGGCTTTGACAAGGGCACTAAAGCGGGTTACAACCTGATTCAACGATGCCCTTGTGATGATGATCGATTGCCTTTCCGTGGTTGAGAAATCCTGCTTATCGCAAGTCGTGGGTTGCTTTGAACTTGGTCTGTTCTCTAGAATATCACGGATGGCGTGCTCCTTCCCCCCCCCACCCACCTCTGGCTTTTTGTCGCCAAGACATGGATATACTCGCAGAGCGGCAAGTCAGCGTCGTCCTGGAATTTTCGAAGACGCTTTCAAAGCTGCCTCAAGTTGAGTCGTCGTGGACGATATCTGACCTGATGATGCGAGTAGGTTGTGGCATGCTTTTGACCCTAGTCACACTACTGACTCCTCGCAGCAGCCTCTGCTATCAGCGGCATGAGTAGACGGAATTGACGACGAGGAGCTTGCAGAATTCACGGTTTGGCACGACAAGCGAACAGGGTCGAAGAATTCTCCTGATTACTGTGCAAGGAATGAATCGCGTTCTGATCGTACTTATTGCGAGATCACCCCGCTGGAGTGGTTCTCACTGCTCCCAATGGATCATCCATAGCAGATCTTGAGTGATCGGAATCACTAGAAACAGGTTTATAATACATAGATGGTACAACAAGTGAAGGTTCCTCATCGAGGAGAATTTTTATCCTGCTAGCTGAATGTTGGCTTCCATCAGGTGCCTTTGTTCGTTGTCTTGTGCTCGGGGTCCCTGGTATGGCTAATAGAAATCTCGTCTGGAAAAGATTTCTTTGTCGTGGTGCCCTGGTGACATTGAAACCTGCGTGTCTCTGAACACCTGAAACAGATTCTATCCCAAGCTACTTCGTCTCGACAGAGCCAGCTTTGAAGCTGATCGGACTAGTCCTTCTTGGTAGCTTCAGTTGGCGTGAAGTTATATGCCCCTGGTTGTTGCTTTGAAAACAAATATTGAGCTTGATTGACGTATGGTTCAATTTTTGGATAGTGGTGCCTCGCAGTCCCCTCCAGCCGCCTCAGCATCTCATCAACAGTACTCTCATTCTCTGCAACCTTCGGGGCGATCATGTTGAATATTTTCGGGGTCAAAGTGGACTGCGGCCAAGCCATACTGATGAAGATAGATGTGAAGAATAGGTTGTAGCCGGGTATCCGAAAGAGCACGATGCTGAGAAGAAACTCCAGAACTAGCAACACGCTCACCACGGCCCAGTACTGAAGCCAAGCCTTCTGAGCTTGTGGATGTTTTGTTCGTATGGACTTGAACGTCATGTAGCCAGGAAACGCGTAGCATATTGGCATCCTAACCGTTGAGACAGGGGCAAGAACACGGGCACAGGTTGTTGAGGCAAACAGGAAACCAGTGAAGTGATCAAATAGTCCCGGAACGTACCGTAGCAGGGTGGAGATCGTACTGCCCATCTTTCAGCTCCAAATAAAATTCTCGCGAGGTGAATACTCAAGTTCTTCGACTTCTTCAAACAGATCTTCCCCGCTTCTATTCTTCGGATCGGAAGCACCACACATCAAAGAAGCCGGGGCTGATCCTCTTCAATTCCGCACCCAGAGCAGCACTGCCAAAACTCGACTGATCAAAAGTTTGGAAGGGGGACTTTAGGAGGGATAATGCCCATGATTACTGTTTAAATCAGCGATTTGAAACCGATCATATTAGTCCATACAGAATCATAAAAAACTCACCAGCCCCAACAACCGTCTGTCCCTCTTCACCAACCAAGTCAACCACTTTTTCACTTTAATTGTCATATGAAAATAGACCTGATATCGATCAATAACTGCCGTAATATTGAATAGAATAAATATTTAAGTATCTCTTTCAGGAACATGGACTGAGTCTTAGATGACAGTTATCATTGATTTTCATCGAAGAACTGAAGCGTGCATCTTATTCACATCTTAAGTGTCGTATATGAAATAGACTGATAATCAATCCAAACACTTGAATACTACAGAATTGTTGGGAAATTCCAACATTGAAAAGCACAAAGATGCGTGTGAGCAAGAGGCATAAGAGCATTAAGCCTGTACGCTTCAGTTATGGGCTGGGTAGTATCTGAAGAAGATCTGCACATATAAAAGGACGTGATATGTCAACCAGAGCAAGGATGGGTCAGATATTCCAGCTCCTCTCCGCCCCACTTCGGATGCCGCGATAAAAATGAGGACGGCCCAGGACTTGGTTCGACCCGATGCTTTCGAATCTGTGTCAAAAGTGACGGCCGTTGTGGAACCCATCTCCATGAGCGGCGGAAAATTTGAGAGATTTTGCAAAAGGACAAGTTACCTGCTTGGAATATCAAAGCTGGAGAAGACCCATGCACGCCAGCAGCGGCGACGACCGAAGCGAAATCTTGGACGACTCAGAACAGATGACGGGACTGAACCGTATTTTTGAAGGGTACCTTCTGGAATTTGCTGAGGTAAGTAACCGCCACTGATCGCTTTATTGATTACTCTGTTCCGGAGGCGCGTCTCTGCGCCCTTCCTAGAGCCCCACATTCTGAAATAACAGGGCATTTCATCGTTCTTCTTTTGATTGATGTATAGTGACAGTAATGGATATCTATTGGATTGGGGATTGGCTAAGAAGAGGTATTGACCGTGGCGGGTGAACGGGATGATTAGGCGCTGGGGTCCGGTGGATTGCCGTGTGGGAGGATGGAAACCTTTTCTAATCTGTTTACTGCGTGATGTTGCATATGTATGTATAGCCGGGATATAGAGAGTAGAATTTACTGGAGAAATACGATGGACGGGTCGGGTTTTGGGCTGGGCTTTGTTGGGTCGTGGGCTCCGGTGGGGGGTAGGAAGGGAAGGATTATGATGGTCTCGAGTGAAGGACAGGTTTTGGGAGGGTCTGTTGCCCCCAGACAGAGGCGTGGACCCCCCGTGTCTGTTCCAGAACCTGATTATTCTAAATATGATGAAAACATCCTGAACTTGTTTCTGATGGCGAGGTTTCAACGGGCACTGGAGAGGGAGCTGGATATGGCAACGGAGGACGTTGGATTTGATCAGATTGTTAGTCTGTCCCACAAAATTCGTAGTCAATATAATCATGATCCTTTGGTGGTATGTAAATCCTGGTACCCTGGGAGATCGTGTCGGAGATTGTGATTTTGAAGCTTCGCCCGCTTTGTTCTGAGCAGGTGCGACGACGAGTCGAGGCGGTTTTTGATGATGTATTTGGCGGAGTTCTTCCTGTGCTTTACAAAAGCATCTTCGCTGAAAGAGTTCCGAGAATTTCGGAACAGTTGGCAGCGATTGCGACTTCCATCGGTTCCCAGTGGCTTATGGGACCCAACCATCTAACCACTCAAATGAGAACTGTGGAGATCGAGCGCTGTAGGTACGTCAGCGTCTTTGCTCAGTTTCTCACTTGCAGTTGCTTCCTGCTTGTTCACGTGATTCTCTAGAGCTGTGCGGGAACTGATCCGAGCTTTCACGTGAGGCAGGTTTCTCGAGTCATCTGGATGTGTAAATGCGTGTGTGAACGGATGCAAAAAACCTACTGAGGCGTTCATGAGCAACGCAATGGGTGTTGACTTGTACATTGAGCCCAACTACGAGGATTTTTCTTGCAAGTTTCAATTCGGCCAGAAACCACCGGCGGAGTCCGATGATCCGGCGTTTGGAGAGCCATGCTTCCTACAATGTCCCACTGCAACGAGAGCGATGAAATCTGATGGATTTCTGCTCGGATCGAAGTGCGAGAACACACCTTTCTCGCCTACGGGCGACTTCTAACACGAAATTTTTATAACTTTGTATTCGAAGCGGAAAGGCTTCTGTGCCTTTTAGTTTGGAGTGCCCAACGTCAGACCCCTCGGAGCTGTTACCATATTAATCTGACAGCTCCGGGAAGACCTGTCTATAGCATTGATCATTTTAGCTCGTAGTAGTTTTAGGAACATAGGAATCCCCAGTCAAAAAGTACAACTAAACAAAAAGAAACCAGTCGTTCTCCAATAGAGAACCCAGCCAAAAAAGAATGAAGCAAGCAACGCGATGACTCGATTTGCTATTGATAATAAGATTCACGTCGCACAACAAAAAAAAAGATTAATTAGCGACGATCGTATGCGTGCAAATAACATGAGCAACAAATACAAGCGCCTCCATCCCCCACCCGCCTGTCCACTAAGGCTACCGCCTCACGGTTCTGTGTCAATTTTCCAGACAACTCCCTCGGGACATTCTGTGATCACAAACCCTTCTATCTTATCGTATATAGATTCCAATGCATTGGCCCAATCCACGTGAACCGGATCGCCTGTAACGCCTTTCTGCTTCAGCGGTCGCAGCATTTCCATCAAAGGCTCCTTTTCCTAAAATCGAAGATAGACCATGGAAAGCCTGTTCGATCACTCTGTGTTCTATCCTCCTTCCTCAGATGGTGAAAGCTCCTTTTCTTGCTCACCTTCTTCATAGTAGACAGCGGGTCACTCGACAATAGCCAAACAAAGGTCTTGACCACCCCTTCAAGAGATCTGAGATGATGCTCGAGAGTATCTTCAGGTAAAACTCCGACGGAAAATTCTGATACAACCTCCATACTCTCTGCCACAGAATTCAACATCTTTTGGCGGTCATCTCTCTCCGCTGGCATGACAGTAACACTCGCGAGATTTAGAAACTCCTCAACCTTCTCTATAGTATTCGTAAACGCTTTCAGTGGGGCTTTCATTCGGTTTCCAAGGATGAGACCACATCGTTGCAATTCTTTCAGCTCAACAGCGACAGCTTCTGATAACTTTTTTCCCGGTTCTTCACTCCACAAACAAGAAAAACAACAAGTCTACATCAGCGCTGATTCAGCAAAGCCAAAGCAGAGAGGACAAAGCAAAAAAATACGACACATCAAAAGGATCAATCTAAAAACTAACACTTTACCTTCTTCCATCGTCTCGCAGTAGCAAAGAAAGACTTTTCAAAGGACCTATCTATGAGCAAGAACTTGTTTTTTGTTTCCTGTGCCTCTCAGTGCTTGAGATGTCTTCTTCATCCCCTTCAGGCCGGCCGAGAGTCTAGTTCGTAAACCAACAAAATCCGTGAGGAAGACAAACCCAGAAAAGAAATTCCAATCACCATTTTGGATCGATGGAGGATGGAAAGTTAGTACCACCTAGGCGTTGAGGATGTGTTACAGTCTTCACAGCGATTCAATGATGAGATGGAGAGCTCCGGTCAAAGAGTTTCAAAGGCTCACAGTTGGTAAACAGGAGTGGAGATGGAACCGGTGCGGCTGAATCCGATCAGAAAGTAGTGCTGCCAACATCTCCGGTGGGGCTCCTATTCGGAGAAGGACAATTGTTGGAGGCGGACGCTGATCGGTGTAGGAATATCGAAAGGTTGACTGTAGGGTGACTTTCCGTCGTCTTCTCCTATCTTGGTTTATAAAACACCAAGATCGTCTACTGAGCAGCTGATACTGGCTCTTGCAGTTATTGATACAATCCGTGGAAGATGATCCGTAAACTTGGGATGTTCACGAGCTTTTTTCAGGGCGAGCAGTTGCCCCATGCTCACTGGAAGTGCTAGGCTGCTCAGGATTGAGAATTCTCTCAGCCCAAACCCACAGTTCCACATTTCACCCACAGCGAGCCTTGCGAAGTGTTCGTCGTTCCAGGTCAAAGAGGAAATTTGTTGATCGTCAGGCAACCGAAATTTTAATACTCAGTGTCTACAAGGGCAGCAGCTATGTCCTAGTCCTTGACGTCTAGTCGACAATTGGAAACAGGTAGAAGTAGTCAGCCACCGGCAAATAGAAAAGCTTTCAACCGAAACCCTTCGAAAAAAGCTCAGTTCAATGAAAAACTCACCACCATCATCAGCGAGCTTGTCTATATTGAATATTAGTACAAAATAGTCACGATTTTGTGGATGGAGGAATTCCGGATTAAAAAATTGCCAAAGCCTCAATTCCAAAATTAGTATTTTCGGAGTAAAAACTGCTTGAAATCGATTTTCAGATTTCTTCGCGTTTGAATCGTTTTCTAATTGTTTCTTAATCATCAAATAATCTTCTTTCGAATTGTTCATATTATTCCTGAAAACTACATTTCGAAACTGAGGGAAAAGGTTGCCTCGCTCATGAAGCCCAATTATTCCATCCGAGAGGCATCGTTACAACAATGTACATAGCATGGTTCGACCTGGAACAAGAGAGTCATTTCTGAACCCATCCATCAAGCCCAGGCGCGGAATCGACGCAGTGTGTATTGGGGAACTTGTGTGGTAAACGCTTGCCACAATACGGGGTCCCCCCGAGCATTTGGAAAAGCTCGATGATCATTCAGCTTTGGTTCATAGTTGCACTCCAAGCGTCATCCAGGTCGCCATCCGCAGAAAAGTTACGGACAGAGCTTTCCGGCTGCGGCTTGCCGCTTTGTCACTTCCACGAGAAGCTCGTCCTTCTTAGTCAGCTCCTTCCCGTCCTGTAGCACCTCCTCCGCTGTTCTCAAACCAAGCACATATTTGTGATAGGCAAACTTATGCTTGCGCCCTATTGGGTAAACAGGCAGGTCCAGGACTTCGTTCAAGCTCTCCTGCACGTGCCGAGCAAATTCACGGGGATTCTGAATGTCCTCCTCCGTTGGCACATAAGTGGGACACTCTACAAGCTGCGAGGAACGGCAATAAGAAAAAGCAAAGGAGAGGTTCAATCGAACTGTTCTCAATTCGTCGTACCAGCAATGCCGATTTAGTCGGGGACATTGGAAGTTGGTGGACGATGTCATCTATTTTTCGGCTTCCATTCGCTTACCTCCGCATAGTTTCGAAACTGGGTCATCGATCGCCATATGTGCTCCTTGAGGTAAATCGTTTCCCACGATAGATTGAAATGCCTGTGCGGAAATCTGAGGAAAAAAAAAGCAGGTTAGATTGACCATGTCGATTCTACCTCAAAACGAGCGTTAAATGATTGCCTACCTAACCGCTACAGGCTTAACGGGAAGTCCAGCTACGAAAACACCAGTTCTCATAGGCACCATTCCGTATCCATTTGTTGTAGTACCTTCGGGGAAGATAACTATATTTCTGAAGCATGTTGGACATCCAATACACCCCTTCTTTAGGTGGCACTCGTACGTGGAAACGATTCTTGCTTTCAGCGTCTCTGTGAGTGATGCACCCTCTACTACGAAAAGGCACTGAAGAGCTCTCGCAATAGTTCCCACCAGTCTGGCATTCTTCACCGAGCCCTTTGCAACGAATCCTCCTCTGTACATTGCACACAGGATCAATATGTCAATGTATCCAGTGTGGTTTGATACAATGACGTAAGCTGGTCTTTCATCTGATGAGTCGAACAGGGCAGAGGATTGAAGGTAAGAGTTCAGTATAGGTCGCAGGTGTGCTAGAAACGAACTCGTCGATATCTTCTCCATACCTTCCCGCTTGGTTTGCTCGATGTAGTAGACCCCAAGGCAACAAAAAAGAGCGGCCCGAATAAGCGGAGATATAGACCTGAGGAGGAACTTTTTCCACGTAGAGTAAGGGACAGGTCTTTCCTCGTCCTCGCCCAAGAGCGCGACCTTCGCTACCAAATAGGTAAGAATTGCGAAGAAGAATATCAGAACCACTCTAATAGGAAATACGAAGACCGTCATCAACGTAGTTTTTACGATCTCGTATATACTCCAGCTCGGGCTCTTCCGGACGAAGGGGTAGAAAACCTGCTCAACCTGCTTTTTCCAGTAATCATTAACGTCTCCATTCTCTTCATCCACCACTTCCAGGTTATCCTCTTCCTTATCCGCCATACTTTCTCACTCGTCAGTCCACCAGTACTCCGGTACTCAACATCAAAACCAGCTTCAAAGCTTGAAGACAGAAGTGACAACAAAACGGGTTCAACAAACGAAAAAAACCTTCTCAAAAGAATCTACGCAGACTTGGCCTTCTCCATAGCAGCTTTCAGATCTTGCAAGCAGCGGAGAGACCCAGTCCAAGCATCCAAACCACGAAGCCAAGCAAACTCTCAAGAGCCAAAGAACAGGCTCAATCCATTACTCAGTATCTGTCTTTGCCATCTTCAATCGCTTTTGTTGAGAATATCTCAAACGCGAGGACTTACCAACCTCAAAAAAGCTCAAACGATCAGGACTACTCTCCATGATCATCTCGGGTTTTTTTTTTACCTTTTTTCGCCCGGAAAACCCTTCCCCTTTCAACCCAATCCAGCTTATTCACCAGGTCTGGTCTTCAACCCCTCCGCTCAATCTCTGATACCCCTCTACATATTTCTCAGACTAAAAATAAATACCAATATGACTACTTCTAGTATCGATCCCTCTATATTCTACTTTTAAAAAACTATCATCATAATTTAGATTCTAAAACCTCATAAATGTCTTAAATATAGAACTAATTGCCCCACTGTCAATCCGCTCAGTTAATTTTCTTTCACAATACTTATTTTGTTTCCGAGGTTTCTACTATTTGGCGAAAACAAACGCTTCTCTGTACTCCGCATTTGTTCTGACCAATGGACGTATCGAAACAAGGCGAGCTCAGTAAAAAGTAAAGATTTATTTTTATTGATGGCCAATCATAGTCTGGTCAATTGATTGTTGGTCACGTTTTCCCGGATCTTGACTGTACTTTGTTTTCTTGAGTTTTTAATCGTATGCTAAATCCGGCGAGTTGGAAAGACAACCCTGAAGCAGATATTCTGCGGATGTTTCGCAGTTGGGTTGACGATCGTGGTTGCCTGAATGAATAATGATGAGAGATGATCGAGCAACCGTGGAGCGTGGTCCGCTCGCGGGATGCTAGCGGGAACGTCGTATAACGGCTCGAGCGGGGTCTTTCCCGCGATGCGGTTAAGACGCATAGCATACGTTGACTTGATGCGCTATATTGGTCCCAAAGTAGAGTCACTCCTCCAGGCTGGGGATCAGTATATCCTGGAATGTACGGTTCAATCGCTCAACTGCAACGTCCGTCCTTGGGTGGTACCAGGCGGAAGTCAACATTTATCGCGTCGGTAGGAGTTTCAAGTATTCCTCAACGGCGTGAACTCGGACCTCGCCCTTCGATGCTGATCTTCACTGGTACTCCATATTTCGTGCCGAGGGGCTTGTAGGCGAACTTAGCGACTGCCTCCTTCGTTGCGATGATGGTAGATTCAAGCTCCGAAGCCTCTTGTTTTCAAGTCTCATTATTTGCTTTGAGGGGTGGTTTCTGCGCCCTTCCTTGGGTACCTCATTCGCGGACCTTAGCGTCCGATTAAACGATCAGTCCTTGGTCTCGGTGATGATGTGGTCTTCGTTGAGACCGCCCTGATACTCTTTCTCTACTGTATGCTTCTTTGAGTCTGAAGACTCTTTAAGGCGCTGCATCGCTGCCTTAGTCCTGAACGCGCACTCTCTGTGTCCTTCCTAAGGTCATTCGAGGACATCAGCCCCTGATTGAACGGATCTGTTCTAGTCTGTTCTGTTCTGAGACGCGATGCAGGAGGAGCATGGGAGCAGTGCATAGCGATGAGACCAAATAGTCATCGAGACCAAATTGAGACCTGAAAACAAGCTCGAACCGAAAATTTAATCTCCAAACAAAATATCACTTTTGCTTGTTTCCACCGATTGTCCCTGGCTGCCTCTGGAGTGGTCCCTCTTGGCCATCCCAGAGCTACCTTCTTAAAGGCATTCTACAAAGTGAAAAGGCTTCTGACGTTAAGACCATCGATAATCAGGTTTGAACGATAACCCAGTAGTCCAGTATTGCCTCTGTGACTCCTTAGGCCGCATCCTCCTGAGGTACTCATAAAGAGTCCCGCTCCGCGATGATAAAGCCGGCGTTTGGGAATGGTGCATGGGAAGCGCTTAAGATTGCGATCGGAGTGAGAATTACTTAGTTGTACACGATGGCCAGTGGATTAGATGTTGCAGGTACTACAGTGGAAGAGCCCTTGGATTTGATTCGGTTGTCACTAGATGAGAGGGTGTACGTTAAGCTGCGAGGTGACCGGGAGCTGCGTGGGCGTTTGCATGTAAGTTGTTGTATTGGTTTTAAGCCTTGTGTCCCTTATTCGTGCCGAGATATTCTAGTTGCTGAAAACTATGCCGGATTCTTCCGACTTGTTGTTTTCTTATTGTATCGTTCTCGACCGCTAACAGGCCTTTGATCAGCACATGAATCTAGTTCTTGGAGATGTTGAGGAAACGATTACGTACGTATCTGTTGACGAGGAGACTTTCGAGGAGATTGTTACCACTTCCAAGAGAAAGAGTGAGATGCTCTTTGTGAGAGGCGATGGAGTAATCCTGATCGCACCTCCGCTCCGAACTTCGTAGAGGAACTTGTGAACTGTTTTGAGCCTCAATACATGCGGATCTGCAAGGATGAACAGATGTAGGTAGAAAGCTCCAATGAGAAGGAGCTCAACGTATAATATTAAAGGACCGTAGATCAAAGCGCCTGACTTGCCCGCTCAGTTCGTTTGCAAGTCAGCTTTGCAAACGAGTTGCGTGGGCACGGGAGTATTGTGATAATCAATACTCCAATCTCGAACGAACGCCAAGCAGAAGAGATCCGAAGTTAGTGAACAGGCTCATTTGATTCATTGGAACTGATCCCTTCTATATCTCTCCCGTGTCAGTCTGAAAGGAGCAGATGTTTCTGACGACTCGTTGATATCAACGATGAGTAGGATGCATTTTATTCATAATCATTCAATGGGCGTTCTGGAAAATTTCAAACTATTCCTTCTTCGATTGGGACTTGCGCTTGCTCAGACTAGCACGTCGGCTCTCTCTCGCTTCACGGTGGCGCTTCGCGATGAGCTTCTCGTACTCAGCGGCCTCGGCCTTAGACTTAAGTGCTGCTCTCCTTTTCAGAGCGCTCCTTCTCCTCTTGCGCTGCAGCGTCAGCGGGGTTACAAGCCTCTGGATCTTGGGAGCCTTGGAGTAGTCCTTGCCGCTCTTCTTGCTCTTAACCTCCCTCCTAATAACGTACTTGCGGACATCATCCTCCTTAGGAAGATTAAACAGCTTGCGAATATTGTTGGCACGCTTTGGTCCAAGCCGTCTAGGGATAATCTTTGTGGTAAGACCCTCGACTTCCTAACATTTAGAAAATAACAACCATTTTTCATTAGCACAAACCAAGCTCTGACGACTCCACGAAACTACCCAATGACTTCCTCTTTGGATATGTGCATACCTCCTTGCCCTTCTTTACAATAGCGAGATGAAGCACAGAAATCTCATGTGAGACGATGCATCCCCTAACGCTTCGTCGCCTACGCTCTCCCTTCTTCATCAAGTTTCCCCTGCACCCAACAGACCCCTTCGAGAGGAGCAAACGAACTCGGTTGGGTGTCAAAACACCCTGCTTCATCGGGAATCCTTGCTTGTCCTGTCCTCCCATGATCTTGAAAACGTATCCTTCCCATTCCATGCCAATAACATCACCATCGACCTCCTGAGCGAGCTTCTTGTCATAAAAGGCTTGAAGCTTCTGCTCGTCGTCGATTTCAATTGTCATCTGACATCCCGTCGCCGGGTTTGCGACATTCAACTAACAAAAAAAACAAAAAAACAAGCACACGCATAGGTAAGCACATCGAACGCATCACATCCAGCCTCCACATCTCCCAAACCAAAGAAACAAAAACTCCCCCCACAAAAAAAAGAGTTTTTCGCGAAACGAACAAATCCTTACCTTCATTGTGTCAAACAACTAACACAATAAACACACTCAAAACAATCAGACCCACCCCAACCCACTATACAAAGCTGTCGTCCTGCCCCAATCCCAACCAATCCATCCCTTGCCCTTCTCTAACCAATTCTCCTTCGTCCCAAAGCCAAAACAAAAAAGAACAAAAAGCCCAAAAGCGCAGTTTTTCCCCGTCAACCCCAGCCGACGACCAAAAACTCATTAAAACCCCTTAAAAATCGTGTACATGATCAATTCGTTCATAAAACTAAATAAAAACATATAGAAGTTATCAATATATAACCCCCCCCTTGAGTATTATCATAATGCTCCACAACCTCCAATAAGGCTCAAATTCGACTTAATTTCCATTGGAAGGGAACAATATTACCCTCTGTTAGAATGGAACTAAGATATAGCGTTTCCAGTTTTTTTACTCAATTGAAAATATTGATAGGAGAAAATTATATATATTTTTCCACCCCCGACGACGGCGTCGATTCTGCTGAACTGAGAAGAAAAAGACTGATCATGACATTGTAATGATTGATAGTTCCTGCATGTTGAATTTCTTTTGTTTTAGCCAGATGTCCATGTTTGGAGTTGAATGGTGTAAACAATTTTAACGATTTTTGCACGACATTTTGAGATTTATATGTTTTTCTAGTTTCTCGAATTTGGTGGAAGTGGGTGGTCATGTCGGGGAGGAAGGATCTGGAGAGGGATGGACGGATGTGCTTTGGAGTCTTCTACTTGGAATAGACATGTTTGTGTTCTCCGCCTTGTTTCAAGATAGGTCTTGTTTGATCCTGATCTGCTCCGTAGATAGTATGATTTGCTTTCTGGGTGTTTGTCGATGTGTGGCGGTGGTCGTGTTTCAGTTTCCGTGAAATGCCTCTGTGATCGGATCACCAATGGACACTGACATCTTGACCCATGTCCACGGTAGCAGAGCTGATTGTCTAATCGATGCGTTTGTTGCGTAGTACTTCCATTCCCAGCTTCTTTCAAAACGTATAGGGGCGGTTCGTGATTCGTCCTCGGGGCTCCTTAGCGCAAGCGCCGAGGGCGAATCACGACCGCGCTCTGATTAGTTTCTACTCCTGCTGACGGATCAAAGACAATCGTTCTAGAAAGCACGAAGGCATCATTGAGCTCGCCAATGCAAACCACATGGAGGCTGGGAAAATGCTGCAAGAAATGCAACACGACCGAGGACATGAACCTAGCGGTCCAAGCGCTTGGGTTTCCGTAGGTGGACGTTCGACCCATAGCACTAGACCCAAACGCTTAATGTTCAAACTCAGACTCGAAATTCCCGGGGGGTTTGATTCAACAAACATCGTGTCCGTCGTAGCCGACGAGCCCTTCCGTCTGTAAACCGACCCACCCACCAGGACACTTCAGTCGACATTGCCGTTCTGGTTGCGCAAATTGACCAGAAGCTTTCGTCCGATCTCAACCCAGTAGAAGAAAGAACTGGACTCCCTGGCTCCACTGGTAAACGGCTAAGGTGGGTCTTCACTGACGCTGTAACTGTGTCCTTCGTGATGCTACTGACGTATTATTCCAATAGTCAAGTTGGCCAATGAATTTAATTCACGCTAAAGACTTTCCAGTGCCAATCTTGGTCAGCCCTTTCGGCGAAGCTGCTTCCGGCCTTGGGTCAGATCCACACGTGACCTGTGGTATGAAGGCGAGGAGGGAGGACGGTCAGTTGGCTTCATGCCTTGAAGGGAAGCGGAGCGAAAAGGGAGTTTTTGTTGAGAATCGCTGTTTCCTGAGCTTCTGCTGGGGAGCTTAGGAACGGTGTTTCCAATGTTTTGTTCTTAATCTACAGACCAGAATGGATCCCGATGAAACCTTGGTGGGCGGGTTGGATCCGCTTGTAAATGAGTCAGAGGACCTGATTCAGTTATGTTCTGGGATAGCAGGCCCTCCGCGCTCAGCGAAACTCGACGATTTCAAGGAGATACAGACTATTCTTGAAAAGTACCAGGTGATATGATTTTAAAGACCACGAAGCCATGGCCGGAGAAGGGTTGCTTTTTTTATTAACAACGGAGTGTTCTTGGATTTACAGGAAAAATCACAACTATTGGATCCTTTGCTACCGCGCGTTACCAGCTCGATTATTGAATTCTTGCTCGCCAACGACGATGCTGGCTCCCAGGCAGCTTTTCGGGCCCTCTACACGCTGTTCAAAGTCCGAGGATTCAAGAACGTAGCTCGACATCTTCCGCACACAGTCAACCTCTTCGAAACTGTCGCTTGCCGATTGCTTAATACGCCGGAAGAAAATGAGGCAAGTTAAGAACGACAGGATACATTCCTTGAAGACTCTTCAACTCTGTGAATCTTACCACAGCAAAGTCTGCTTCATGTTCTTCACCAAAAACCTACAGCTCTGGCATCAAGAATACTGCCTTTACGTTTGGCTAAACAAACTATGTCTTGTACCTTTCGATGTCTCGTCAATGGACTCCGGATCAAACCTGGTTGACAGCCTGGTAGATCGGGCAAAGCGCGGGGTGTGTAGAAGTGGTCGCCCCAGCGATGGAGCATCTGAATTCTTGGCGCATTTTCTGGCTCGAGAGGATATGTCTAGGCAGCTCGAGGAGGTTGTCTGTTGGTGTCTTGCCGAGAGTTTTGCGTCCAACCGCATCCGACTGCTTGCAAAGATGCTCAAGCATGGTTCGAGGAAAACCCTGCTAAATTTGATGAAACCTCGCCTCAAGCTCATGTCCCAGCTTCTCCGTTCGAGTATAGTAGGATCGTCCCTGGAGCGACTTCACCGGTCTAAACTTGTCCAGAGGTCATGCCTCCTACTACTGCCGCCCAAGCTCGCCGGCTGGCGCTACAAGCGAGGTGCTCGCATTATCTTTCAATCGACAACCTCAATTGCTCATGATAAGACTATTGGCGGGTCATCGCGGGCTAATCTTGCAGACGATGGAGAAGAATGCTTGTCGTGGTCTTCTCTGACCAGTGCGGAGGTTGAGTACGTGGAGGATTCAGTTGATACGCTTCTCCATATGCTAGCAGATCATGATACAATCGTCCGATGGTCCGCAGCAAAAGGCCTCGGGAGAGTTACTGGGCGGCTTCCTCAAGTCTTGGCAAGCGAAATCTGCCAGGAGATACTGGCTATTCCGACGGAAAGCATGCGGGATGAATTCAGATGGCACGGATCGTGTCTTGCCCTGGCGGAGCTGGCTCGCCGTGGACTCGTGGTTCCAAGCGATGGCCTCCTCAACCCGCTCGTACAAACAACAACAAAGGCGCTACGTTTTGACGCGCAGAGAGGGTCCGCATCCGTTGGTTCACAGGTAGTGCCTGAATCCCTGACTATATCCTTCTCATTTACAAACGTTCTTACGCGCTTCTCTTGTTCTCTTTGCCTTCAAGGTCCGAGATGCAGCTTGTTACGTGTGTTGGGCCGTAGCTAGGGCTTACGCAGCTGAGGACATCAGCTCCTTTGGCCGGACCTTGGCCGAAGTTCTTGTACCTGCAGCCCTGTTCGATCGAGAAATCAGCTGCCGCCGAGCCGCCAGTGCCGCCTTGCAGGAGTGTGTTGGTCGCGTAGGTAAAAACGTGATTCCATGTGGCCTCGAGCTTCTTCCGTTGTTGGATTTTTACACGCTCGCGGACCGGAGGGGGAGTTATTGCCATCTGGCACCCAAAGTAGCGCGTTTGAGCGGTGAAATATACCTCGGTCCACTCGTGGAGGAGCTGACAGAGCGCAAGTTATGTCACTGGGATGAAAACATTCGTGAACTTGCTGCGCAATCGTTAGGGAACCTGTGTGGTACAGTCAGCGATGATATCACGATCGAAAATGTTGTGAGCACATTGGCCGCTCGTGCGACAGCAAAAACAGACCCACAGCGATACCATGGTGCACTGCATGGACTAGCGAGAACCGTGCAGCATACGAGAACTGAGGGGAAAGCCGTGGACGCTGCTCGTGAGATCGTCGCTACCGGTTATGTTAATAGAGTGGCAAAGGGCAACGCGAGAGCAGATGAGATCCTCGCGCTGTCTCTTCTCGTCGCAGCTCTTGCGAATTCTGGGTATTACAGCCCCGATCACACCGTTCTACGAGCACCACGGGCGATCGTTCTGGAGGCGCTGTCGTCGAGAGCAAAGCCCGTGTACAGTGCAGGAAGCACCGCAGCTCTTGCTCTGACCAGTGTATCTTCAGAAACTGAGGGAGACGTTGTACAGTGTATATGTGACGGGATGGAGCAGGAGGGCTTTGCGTTCGCGGCAATATCCTTGACCCACAAGAACCTGTCTGAACCTGTTCGTCTGGCAGCGGTGAACTCAGAGCGACCCGAGGCTCGGAAGAATGCAACACGGGCGCTGGTTGAACTGGCGGGGAAGGGCCTCGTCGACGCAGATACGGCGTTGGAAACGTTAGTTGAGGCCGGCAATGACTATCAGCTGGACAACAGAGGGGATGTAGGAAGCTGGGTGCGAGAGGAGGCAGTGGAAGGGATCTCGAAGCTCTTCGTTGCTTGCACAAGTGACACGCTAGCCAAAAGAGCGTTGGGCGTATTGGTTAGGCAAGTCCTGGAAAGGTTGGATCGGGTGCGCGCATTTGCAACGAGAGCGCTCCTCCATATAGCAAAGAGTGACGCAAGGTTCCCGGAGATAGCTGCCGTGATGCCTGGAAAGCGGAGTGACCTGGGAACGGGCCAGATACTTGATATTGCGCCTTTGCTCTTCGAAATCGACTATGTGATGAAAGACGCCCTCTTAGGGGTCATTGCGAGTGCGACGGTTGCGGGAAGTCTTTCTTTGCTGGCCCGACAGGCTCTTGTCAAATTTTCAGATGTAGAAGTTGTTCTTGACCTTTATGTAGAGTTCCGAGGGGATAAGCGACTTTCACGTCCGATTCTCCAGGCTTTGGAGCTTCTTGTATCACATAACCTGCCGGATGATGGACCGTGGAGTCTGCGATGCGCACAGGAGATTTGCTCGGACTTGAAAGGATCCAGGGATATTGCTAGGCTAGCGTCGACCGTAAGTCTATTGTTGAGCTTACTCTCGTATCCGACCTCTGCCTGCAGAGCTTCAAGAGCTTTGTCGAACTTACTCTGCCATCCAATTCCCCGAGCGAGGCGGCTCGCAGCTGAGGGCATGTACTTCCATTTGATAAGCGGGGAGGGCGGTGAGGACGTCGCATGGGCCTGTGACGTCATTGGGCAAACCTTGTGGGAGTCCACCCCTGTCAGAGAATTGCAGCCAATTAGAGATCGAATATCTGCAATAGTGTTAACTTCTTTGATACAAGAGGAGGCCTAGTGAGAGAGAACTGGAGAGCCTTTGTTCAACTATGGAAAAGCTCGTGTTGATCGAACGGACTCCGTCTGAGTCCTTCCCGCGGTTCAAGTTTCGCCTCCTAGCATTGTGAAGAGAAGGGGTGAGGGACGATCCGCGTGCCGTGTAAATGCATACAATCAATTAATTTAGTATCAATGGGAAGTCAGTTGCGAGGTAAGGCTTCCGCAAAATCAGCAAACACCCACATCGCGGAAACCCAGATGTAAATCAGTCTTAACCTGCTGGTCCAGAGAAAAGCATCGGGCGTTCAAAGACGACGCCAATAGCTAGGGCTCGACGTTCGCCAGTGCGCTTTCCTTGAAAGCCGCAGAATCTAACTGCTGGATGCTGCTGACCCGTCCAGCATGGTGATGTCGGTAAGTCTTCACTGCACGCGGAGAGCATGTGAGTCTCTCCTACAGCAAAAGCTTCTATGTCGCCCGCATGAAGCTTTCTGATTCCGTTCGCGCCATGCGAGGTACTTTGAATAGTTTGTTCTTCCAGTACAGACCGCAGATGTACAACATCACCTCCCTTGTGACTGTCCGCCTCCAGGAGTAGGTGAGTTCCAGGCGCTTGGGTTCACCCTCCCTGAACGAGCGTTTCCCGTCCGCAGGCCACCGCCACTACCCCAGGAATCTCCCCCCTTGTTGTCGTACCTATTCTTTGCGCCCTGTGAAGAATTATCCTGGTAGCGCGTGCCATCCTTCTTGAAAGCACGCGGATCGGCACTAGTTCGTCCTCTGAACCCGTCGCCGTACGCCTCTCGCCCACTGTCCATCCGTCGCCCGTCTGGTCTTGGCGTTATAAGCTCCCTCAAATCCCTCGTCCCTCGAGAAGGTCCCCCACGGGCGATCTGCATTACCTCTCCACTAGGATCCCCGGCGAGTTTGATCTGTGGAAGCTTGTGACCCTGCGGCACCTGTTGTGGAGGTGGAGGACCTCCGTCCTCAGTTTTTAGTTTTTCATTCAACACATCGATACCTTCATATTCGTCTCCAGAGACATCGTCCTGTTGAAGAAAGATTGAGCATGTTGAGTAAATCAGTTCAGTGAATTACTTATGCAGCCAAAGTATTACCTCGTCGGTGTCGTAGTCGGCCCAATCGGAACCGGAACCTTCATCAATGGCAATAGATGAGACTTTCGTCGGTGTATTCTTGGACTCAGAAACTGTGAGTTTGACTTCCTCCGGCTTCGTTGGAGCTTTCACTTCCGGCGGTGGTGGCGGGGGTACAGTCTGTACAGAAACCGACGTTGTTTCTGGTAATGGTATGGGTTCCGTCTGAGTGTCTTTCTCAGCCGAAGGCGTAACCTCCTTCAGCTTTTCAATCTCGGCATTGAACTTTTCGATCTCATCCTTGTAGGTGACCACCTGCGCCTTCTCCATATCCAAGCCCTTCTTCAGTTCTGCAAGCTGCGACTTGAGCTGGCGAACCTCAACCTGGCTCAAACTCAAGGACTCTTTCAAAGGCTCGATCTCATGGTCTTGGTTGACAACCTGAGGCGCGGGTGTACTTTTCACTTGATCGCGGTGGTGCGACTCCTTTTCTCTCCGGGTTCCTTTTGGAAAGCGCTTGGTAGCATGGTTTCCCGGTCGTCCTTCTCCGTACGCAGGTCCTTGAGCAGGTCCATGTCCTTTGTAGTGGTCAGACGGCTTCTCTTTTCCATGACGTTTGGTTGCAGCTGACTCCTTGGTTTCCGTTCCAGCTTGCGCCCTTTCAGCTGACTTCTCATCCCTTTTCTGCCATCTTTCCTCCTTCCTCGACGAGCCGTCCTCCCTTCGAACATGACTATCTCTTCTCCCAGGAGCATCCTCCCTCCTCGACGATTTATTTTCCTTTCTAACCGCAGTTTCCTCTCGCTTCTGACTGGAAACTTCCTTTTTAAGAGGAGGCTCCTCCCTCCTGGCCAGATGCTCTTCCTTTCTCACAGCACCAGCGTAACTCTCATCCTTTTTCACAAATACCCCTTCCTTTTTGCCTTGAGTATCGCCCCGTTTAGGATGAAACTGGGCGTCCTCCTTCCTTGCTGCTGGAGTATGCTGTGAAGACGGTTGCTGCGAAGTCGATGAGCTCGATGTTTGTTGCGCTGGCTGTGGTGGCTGTGCATGTGGTCTCTGGGCATGCTGTGGTTGTGCCTGTGGTCTTTGTACTTGTAGCTGCTGCGCCTTCGGTTGTTGCGCCTGCGGTTGCTGCACCTGCGTTGGTTTGGCCTGAGTTGGTTTTCCCTGCGTTGGTTTTGCTTGCGTTGGTTTTGCTTGCGTTGGTTTTGCTTGCGTTGGTTTTGCTTGTGTTGATTTTGCCTGCGTTGTCTTTTCTGTCGATGGCTGCTGCTGCGGTGGCTGCTGTTGCGGCGGTGGCTGCTGTTGCGATGGCTGCCGTGTCGGTGGCTGCTGTGGCGGTGGCTGCTGTGGCGGTGGCTGCTGTGGCGGTGGCTGCTGTTGCGGCGGTGGCTGCTGTGGTGGTGGCTGCTGTTGCGGTGGCTGCTGTGGCGGTGGCTGCTGTTGCGGTGGCTGCTGTTGCGGTGGCTGCTGTTGCGGTGGCTGCTGTTGCGGTGGCTGCTGTTGCGGTGGCTGCTGTTGCGGTGGCGGCTGTTGCGGTGGCGGCTGTTGCGGTGGCGGCTGTTGCGGTGGCTGCTGTTGCGGTGGCGGCTGTTGCGGTGGCTGCTGTTGCGGTGGCGGCTGTTGCGGTGGCGGCTGTTGCGGTGGCTGCTGTTGCGGTGGCGGCTGTTGCTGTGCCGGCCGATGCGGTGGCTGCTGTTGCTGCGCCGGCTGTTGCTGCGCCGGCTGTTGCTGCGCCGGCTGTTGCTGTACCTGCGGTGGAAGTACTTGCGCTTGCTGCACCTGATGTGCCATCTGCGCTTGGTGTGCCAGCTGCGCCAGCCTTGCTTGCCTTAGCTGCTCATGTTGCTGCATTTGCTGCAGTTGTTGCAGATGTTGCGGATGTTGCAGATGCGCAGCAAATTGAGGAGGATACGGCATGTGCTGCGGCTGTAGCGGATACTGCATTTCTGGCACTGGCATTTGGGCCTGCGGTGGTGCCCGGAGCGCAGGAACCCCCGGATCCTCGGGGGCTACGGGCTTCTTCGGTATTGGCCTCCATTCCTCGGCACCGGCCCTTCCAGCAAACTTCGAATGCCCCTTTTGAGATTTTCTTGCATCCGACTCCGTCATTCCAAGTCTTTCGGAGCGAAACGAGAACAGACGAAAACCCGAAAAAAGCCTTGCCTACCCCGCACCCTCAAACTTGAGTAGAAAGAAACCCCTCCGAGGCAATCAACCCAAGTGGAACAACTCCTCCCCGTTTCCGTTTTTCCAAATCAGAAACAATACTCCTCCTTTCTTCAACGTCCAAGCAAGGACTGTAACTCCGTTCGAAACTCCTCAAACTCCCTTTTAGCCTTTAAAACGCTAATCTCTTGCATCCGTCTTACCTCTTCTTCTCCAGAAAGCTACCCAGAAAACCTGAACTACTTGGCATGCCACCGAGGTGCCCGTCATTTAGAAATGGCACGAAGAAACCACCACGAGCACCTAGGGAATCCGTCTCAGAAATCCTCCATAATATTCTCATTCAATTCCCAGACGGAGGTCAATCTTCTGAAATTGTTTACCAATCAATCCACCCGAACTAAATATTCCTATATCTGAAAAATATGGGTGAAATATTTTGCCCGTACTTCGAAAGATCCAAATCACCAAACGTATTGAAATGAAACCTGCAGAAAAAAACGTTCGTTTTAGTCCGTATTTTTGACTATTACAAGTAAAATATGAGTAAAACTCAGTGTGGCCCGGACAACCAATTCGCTCAGATTCGAATATCAGCAGGGGCTACCTTTTGGAGCTTTTTATCAACCCCCCCTGCCCTTTACAGATTTGTCCGCAAGAAAAATTTTAAAAAGCATTGAAATTCATCAAACGTGGAATTATCACTATGAGCAGATGTCCCGGGTCAGGGGCTGACAGGCTAGGGTTATTTTTTTTTTCCTGCGAGGGGCGGACAAGATTTTCCCCACCCTGCAGATTGTGCGATTTATTTTTAAATGTTTTAGATCGAAGTCCGAGAACGGAAAACACCCAGTCCTTATGCTATCCCTCGGATCCGTCGTGAGAATTTGCAAAGGCGATTAATCAAAACACCTTTGTTCATTCCTGATTTCCTCTTCGATTCCCGGGGTGGGGGAGAAGAACGCTTTCGACTGTTAAAGAGTCCTCAATTTTTTTACAAAACTCTTTTTGATCGAGGTCGTCTGCATCGTCCATATGCCTCCTCACCCTCAGGAGATATTTTCATTTGATATGTAGTTCATTTTGCAGGTTGGGGAGTCGTCATAAGCAGACTGCTCGTGGGTGAGGGTCGAGCTTCCGTTGGATCCAATTCGGCTAGGTCCGAGACGCTAGATTTTGATGGCATTGGTGCGCATCGTGTCACGGCGAAGGCTGCCTGGCTCATTTGCTGGTACTGTATGTAGTTGATTTGAGGTTGCTGGGGAGCCGTCCTAAACAGGCTGTGCGCGGGTGCAACCTGAACTTTTGTTGGATCCCAGTTCGGCTAGGTCAGAGACCCTAGTTCGATGGCATTGGTGCAGATCGTGGTGGGGAGAAGTCTTCCTGGCTCCCTTGCTTTTGGGTACTGTATATAGTTGATTTGAGGTTCCCGAGTCATGCTCAGGATTACTGCTCGCGCCCGCTGGTTGAAGCTTTTGTGGCATTAGTGCTGATCTCGTAAAACCGAAGTGCTCCTGGTTCCCTAGTCAGAGACCTTAGTTTGATGGAAAACTGTTTTTTCCCTTGATTTAGATTGCTGTATATAGTTGATTTGAGGTTGGATGGTTATCTTAACGAGGACTGCTCTTGAGCGCATCTTCGTTGGAATCCGTTCGGGTAGGTCAGAGACCGTACTCTGATAAAAAACTATTGGCACTAGTGCTGATCGCGTCAAGGCGAAGTCCTGCTGGTTCCCTTGCTTTTTGGGGCTATCGTCAGCTCCTCCACGGTTTTCGTAGTCAACAGGGTCCTCGCTACCACTTGACTCTCCGAAAACCCTGGACGTTCAGCTCTATTTCTACCCCAGGCTTCGTTCGCGAAGGACTCGTGAATCGCCAGCATGAACGGGATCAATGAAATATCAGACCCACCTTGGGCAGTGGCACCCAATCTTGCGAACTGGCAGGGGTATAGCTGTACGCAATGACTAACATTAACAAGCCGAGTCTGTTATGTGAGAGAACCTGAATCATTTTGAGTAATCGAGTCGACAAGGATCAAGCTACGACACATTTCTTCTCCACTGGGAAAATCGTGCATGAGAGGTCATCAGAGTTTCATATCATCTACGATGACAGGACAAATATCATAAGACGATTTTGCTCGAATCGCTACTCAAAACTCCTTCCACTGGGAGGGTCCACTGGAAAAAGGAGTGACCGACACTAGAGCTTCCCTGTATTTGATAATGATCAATTGAAAAGGTTTACTCGCAGTCTTGCTGGCCACATCCCTCTTTTCCTGGACAAGCTCAGGTGTGCCGACTTCTTTTACCCGAAGTTGCCAATAACCACTGCTCAGATCGATGACACTGAGGTACGTGGCGCTTCTGAGTGCATCAAGGCAGTCGTCAGTCGTTTGTTAGCCGGGTCCCGCTCTATGACATATGCAACTGGAACGTTAGCAAACCAAACAGTACAGAAACCAAACAAAGAGATTTCCCGCGAAAAAAAAGAAGTGGCAGAAGCTGATTGCCAAAACAGCGTAATCTATTATAGGATTCGTATTTTTCTGCTTTTCTCTCACCGCTTTTCGCGGTTACACAAGATTCTGGTTTCTTCCCCCCCCTCTCGATCTGATATATTTCCATTCCCGTACCCTCAATATATCAAACCAATACAATTATTTTTCCATATAGATATTCTGGATACCCCCCCTGGGCTACGATTGAATTTCCGCTCACCTCATTCCCAATTGCATGCAGAAACGAATTCCTGCCCCGCTGGATAACTTTATCAAAAAACACATTTCAATTGAGTTGGATTTTTGGTTGGAAACGCTTTGCTTTCATTTTGATGATTTTTGAATAAATGCTGATTTTAAACCCTGCGGCAAAGGATATGACTTGGGACGTCTTGGCAGGTGAATCTCGATCTTGGCCGATGGTACAATATAAAGTCCGCGCCCTTTTGGGATCTGGAAGAGACTCGGTTGCGATTTAAGGGCAGAGAACTACGAACAGGTCGAGTACGATGTAGGACAAGGGGAGGACGTTTTCGTTTTGTTTTTTTTTGGGAGAGGTGTATTCAAGACGTCTAGCTGGATGTCTTGGGAACTGGCGACTCTGGTTCGAGCATGTGAATTCAGCCAGTCGAAAGCGTTCGTGATTCGGGCTAAGAGTGTGGGAAGGTCAGCAGGAGGAGTCAGAGGGTAAATTTTCGTCAACGGTGTTTCGCCCGTTCTTTGGCAGGTCGACTTCAGTTCAGTAAAATGTCAGGGAACAGAATTCTGAGCTCGGCCATTCGGATGAGCATGGCCGCGTCTGTTAGAGGAGTGGCAACAATTCCCTCCGGTTCAAGGGTAGCGGCTGTCGGCGTGGCATTTCGAAGTCGAGGTAGCTACTGCCCGTGGGCAAGACTTTGTTATTCTAGCCACGTGTTCTTATTCGAGTTTCTCCTTCGTACTTCGTTTTCTGCGCTGGGAAAGATGCCACGGGAAAGACTTTGAGGGGGAATGCGGTTCACTCGCATTCAGGTAACCTCTGCTAGCATGTCAGTTTGCTGCTGGCCTAGCATCCGCTTAGCTTCTGATTCGTATGTAGGTTCCTGTCGATGCTGCTCATCAACATCTTCATATTCACGTGGTGATTGCGCCGCTCCTTCCACTGGCTACAATGAGATGGCGGAATCTGCAAAGCCTGGGGCGGATGAAATATACACCTCAAAGCACTTTGAGGTTCAGCCAGGACAGGTCCATGACTTGCTGCGGAGGCACGATATCGAGTTCAGGGAGACAGCTGATGGTATCTCCGTAAAGGTACAGACTGAGCAAGTATCTAGCCGCCGGGAAGGACGGTTTTGGGCCTTGGAACTTAAGCTTTGATGTGGATTATCTGGTTTGTTATCTTTGTCTCTCTCTAGAACTGCCCTTTTTGCCACCCGATTAACAACAAGCGCGAAAACCAGTGGAAGCTGTCTATCAACAGTGCGAAAGGAATGTTCATGTGTCACAGATGCTCAGCGAAAGGAGGCTGGTAAGCGCATTTTTTTCATGTTCGCAATTCGATGTCATCAGCTAGTTCACCACTGAATTTCGATTCGGGGGGTAGGTGGACTCTGCGGAATAAGTTGTATTCTTTAGCTGGCAACGAAATGTCTAGTCAAGGAAGTGGAGGCTTCTCAATGGGCATAGAGGCTAACCCACTTGGCGGCAGCTATGAGCGAAGAGGAGGATCAGTCATGATCTCTGGGGAGGAGCAGGAGAAATGGGTTAATGTGCTCAAGGACAGTGCTGCTCTGCAGCACTATATGCAGCAAGTTCGGGGCCTTAAACCAGAAGTTCTTGAGAAGTATGCAGTCGGGGGAGCGAATTTTCCGTTTCTGGTACTATCCCAATGAGCTTGTAAACGTTTCGCAATATTACCGTGTACCTGACATTCCGATTCCCTTCTTTTTTTTTGCACTAACGCAGACTGAAGGGCGGAGAGTTCACAAACTGTGTTTCACATTTCCGATGATAGATGAATCCGGTTCAGTTGTTAGAGCAAAAATTCGATCAATGGAAGATAAATCTTCCCAAATGTTGCACCCAAAAGGTTGGCGAACTTTCCCACGCTGGCAGACGGACTGAAACTCCAGCACCGGTCTAACGAGCTGGTTTTTGTTTGGTTTACGAGCAGGTGGTAAATGGGGACTCTTTGGACTGCATACAGTTCCCGAATCTGCAAAGGAAATAATCCTTACTGAAGGGGAATTTGATGCGATGGCGGCGTACCAGGCAACCGGTGTTCCAGCTGTTTCACTTCCCAATGGAGCAAATTCGCTCCCGGTTGAACTGCTTCCGAGCCTTGAAAGATTTGAGAAGATCTATTTGTGGATGGATGATGATCATGTGGGTCGTGAGGGAGCCCAGGCTTTCGTCAAAAAACTCGGTATTCGTAGATGCTATCTCGTGAAAACGCGTGGGGGAACTGATGTCGGACCGAAGGATGCAAATGATGCTCTGCGCGAAGGAGTCGACATGAAGGCGCTCCTGGAGAAAGCGGGACCAGCTCCAAACCATGCTATTGTTCAGTTCCGAGATATGATACTTGAGATATATGATGAAGTGAAAAACCCGAAGCGAGTTGCGGGCACGCAATTCGATTCGCTCAAAGGTCTGAATAGCACTCTGAAAGGCCATCGCCGTGGGGAATTGACAGTCGTCTCTGGTCATACTGGGGTTGGGAAAACAACTATCATGGGGCAGATATCTCTCGACCTGTGTATGAAGGTGAGTTTCTTGCGAGATTGCACCCGTTGCGCAATGCTCCTGTCTAAACTTCGATATTGGGCTCTGCTCCCGTCCCTTGTGGTAGGGAGTGCGTACTTTATGGGGTTCATTTGAAATCAACAACGTTCGGATGGCAAAAACGCTTTTGGGGCAGTTCTACTACATGAAAACTGGACGCTACCTGCGACCGAAAGATATTGACTCCCTTGAAACTTTCGAGGAGCTGTGCGCTGAATTCGAGTCTCTGCCCCTTTATTTCATGAAGTTCTATGGGTCTTGCCCTGTTCCGAAAGTCATTGAGACTATGGAATACGCCAACTACTTACTTGATACAACACATTTTGTTTTGGATAATCTTCAGTTTATGCTCTCCGGCCAGGTACGTAGGAAACGCCTTTTCTATTTTTCTTACCAAGTTTCCTTACGATTGGATACTGTTTCGTCGTGCAGGCAAGAGGCACGAGGAAGTTTGACCTCCAAGATGAAGCAATTATTGAATTCCGTAAATTCGCAACCTCTAACAATTCGCATATCAGCCTCGTGATGCATCCAAGAAAGGAGCAAGATGATGAGCTATTATCGACCTCGTCAATCTCCGGAACCGCAAAGGCGACTCAGGAAGCGGATAATATACTTCTCGTGCAGCGTGGTGAAAGACATCCATTCCTCGACATCCGAAAGAACAGATATGATGGCGGTGTTGGGAGCGTTCCGCTTGCTTTTGATCCAGAATCAAAAGTGTTTAACGAGCTCCCCAGCTCAGCCCTCGAACAGAATTCTCTAATGAAATTTAGCGGTAGAGAGTTCCCGAATCCAAGAAGGGGACAGTTTACAAAAACGGGCGCGTTCCCGAAAGGCCAAAGTACGCATAGCGTGACCTACCAAGTTGCCTGATCTCAGGGCTGAATGCTCTTTTGTTTGTCTTTTGGCCACCTTGGAATCAGGTTTCTTTGCGGCCACTGAGCAAATGCCAAATTCAGAGAAAAAGGCAAATGAGCAATTGTCTAACCTCTTCGATTTCACGGAAACTCCAAGCTCAATTGGGCGGGCAGCACAGGCTAGGAAGAAAAACGGTGACGAGAAGCCGCCAGTGTCCAAGTGATTAAGTCAGCAGTTCAGGGAGAGGAGGCGTATCTCCTCAGTTTGGACGAGGAATTTCCGCTCCTACGCGGTACACGGGGTTGATATTGTACGAAAGGTCTCGAAAGGTGAATAAAAAGAAAGTTTGTTAGCGCGTGAGTCTTTCTTCCTCCAGGCCAATAAAGGCTGCCAAGTCAGTGAGGCAGGAGCTTTGTACTTGTGCGGGATCAAGCTACTTCTTTTTCGAAGTATTCCATTCTAAGTTTCTTTGCCTTCGCGAAATATTCGCTCCTCTCAAGGCACAGCTCAATTTGTTCAACACGAATAAGCGATAATGGTCTGAGCGATTGAACCTCTCCGCAGAAGAATCTCTACCACGACCAGGAATGGAGCAGCCAGGAAAAGCCGCACAAGAAGACAGTTGGAATCTAGGCCAAGCGCTCAATCGTAACAAATGTCGTTTCTTCCGCAACTGCTCGGTGGGGCAGTGCTTGGCATTCCCTGGCCTGAACGAATCTTTGCGCGATGACAACATTTTGACTAGATGTGGTGGAAGCTGATAGATATGAAGAAGGGTAGATATCAGAGACAGGTCCCATCCGTCTTCGTAATTCTTCCCAGCCATCCCGAGCGAAAATGCGAAGGCCTCGTTGGTACGCAAAGCAACTGCAACAACTTCCAGTGTCCAACCGTTTCTACAACTTCCGATCCAGCAAAGTTTAGTAAGGACAGCTTGTCCATTGCCCTAGACTCCTTTTTCCAAAAAAATCCTGTATCTGCTCCTGACACCATTACAAAAAGAAATAAAAATCATTGAACTCAATCTTCTGCAATTCTTTAACCGAATTCATAAATTTCCGTCAACATCAACAAATGAGGGTTTTCCAAATATATATATTCATAAACAAGAATTCTTCAACTCTTTTATTCATCCCGAAAAAGAAATATCACATCCCCCTTTGGAGATAAAAAATATACCGAATTAGACCTTTCTTCCCGGAAACTCTTTAAAGTTTATGAATAAATTGATTTAATGTCACCATCCAATCCTTACGGTGAGGAGGTCATTGGTCTCGACAAAACGGCCCACTGGGATACAGAAGTTTGCTAGAAACGTAATAAATGGTGGTGGGACCAAGACCTATGATTTTCTATAATTTTGTGGATTCTTTTTTTACAATTCATGTTTCCTCCATGAGAAAACATTGGTGGATAATCGCTTCATGACTTCGACGTTTGGATGAGATATTAATATTCTATCCAATCGTAAACTTTCACACAATACATAGCCAATCATTATTTATTAGCTTCCCGTTTGTGACCACTGCTAGTCGATCCCCAAACCCCTTGTGAAGAAGGATTACCAATGAATCCAATCCAATCCCTGTAGTCATCTTTCCTGATAATCATTCAAAAAAGTGCCGAAAAAGAAACCTTTCGGATTGTTTCCAATGGAAGACACCGCTTCACCGATTAGGCATCCTCTAGCTAGATCGGACTTTGAAGCAATCGTTTTAAGTGTAACTATTTAACTCAGTCTAAACAATCCAAATAAAGACTGAATATTCATTTATAATTTAATTATTTGAATATAGATCAATCAAATAATATTAAATGACTGATTATATGATGACGCTTAAACGGGAATACCCAGCGAGTTGTGTGAACGTGTGTCTTTGATGAGGCTGTTGCTTGCAACAGTTTGCCTGTATTTCCTTTTTTCTTTTTTTCTGCCGTTTTTGTTTTATTCTTGTTGGGCTTACTTAGACGATGACATCGGCCATTCGGTCTCTTATATGCTCAGCGTACCTTGGGAGGGGAAGAAGCGATTATGTTCGGCGGTAGATGTCGGACTTTGTACTGAAAGCTTAGTGGTTCCCTTGGTACTTCGGTCGGTGCTTTTTATGTTGGTCGAGTGGGAGGTTTGGTTGGTGATTTTTATGTAGGAAGTCGAAATGGGTGGGGAAGTTGGTGTTAGGGTTGGAACTGGATTTGTTGGCCCAGTATGGAGTACGAAGCGGGTGGCCTCGGATCGGGACTCGCGAGCGTGCAGGAAGCCACGGATGATGGCGCATGGCGGGGAGAAAAAGCATAGGACTCCCCTTTTGGATGGAGTCAAGCTTCCTCGGGACTTGAAAAAATTTAGCGTTTCCGAGCTGCATCAGTTGGCGACCGAGTTGCGATGGGATACAATTCAGTCTGTGGCTTCTACGGGTGGCCATCTTGGCTCGTCCCTAGGGGTCGTGGAGTTGACCGTTGCATTGCATTACGTATTTGACACTCCACAGGACAAGATCATCTGGGACGTTTCTCATCAATGTTACCCTCACAAGATTCTGACGGGAAGAAGGGATCAAATGCACACTTTGAGGAAGAGAGAAGGGCTTTCCGGCTTCACGAAAAGGGATGAGTCGAAATATGATCCGTTCGGAGCTGGGCACTCGTCAACATCGATTTCGGCCGCCCTTGGTATGGCGGTAGCGAACGATTTGGACAAGAAGAAAACCCACAACATTGCAGTGATAGGGGATGGCGCAATCACAGGAGGTATGGCCTATGAGGCGATGAACTCGGCCGGGTACCTTAGAAACCGGATGTTAGTAATTCTAAATGACAACGGACAAGTATCTCTTCCAACTGGGCATAACTCCGCCGGTGGTGTTCGTCCTTCCGGCGCACTTTCTGACTACACCGCGAGGCTGCTTTCATCAAGCAGATTTTTGAGCGTCCGAGGCATGGCGAAGTCAATGTCAACGCAGCTCCTTCCTGGAGGGCTCCAGGAACTGGCAAAGCAGGTGGACACGTTTACAAGGGGGATGATCAACCATGGGGGAACCCTCTTCGAGGAGCTCGGATTCTACTACATCGGTCCTGTAGACGGGCACAATATCGAAAGTCTTGTAAGAGTCCTTGAGAATATTAAGAATCTCGACGGAGACAAGCCAATCTTTTTGCACGTGAAAACGGAGAAGGGAAGGGGCTACAGTTTTGCGGAGTCAGCATTTGACAAGTACCATGGGGTCGCGAAATTTGACGTCGAAAGCGGAAAGCAACAGAAGAGTTCCTCGAACACTCCCGCGTACACAAGCGTGTTCTCGGATGCTCTCATCCGAATGGCTGAACACGATTGCAAGGTTGTCGGAATCACCGCTGCTATGCCAGGTGGAACTGGAATGGGCAAGTTCGGTGACAGGTATCCTGAGCGGATGTTTGACGTTGGTATCGCTGAACAGCACGCTGTGACTTTTGCCGCTGGCCTAGCGTGCGAAGGATACAAGCCGTACTGTGCGATATACTCGACTTTCCTGCAGCGCGGATACGACCAGTTGGTTCATGACGTCGCTCTACAGAAGCTCCCAGTTCGATTCGTGTTGGACAGGGCTGGCTTAGTCGGCAACGATGGTGCTACCCACCAGGGAGCTTATGATCTAAGCTACCTGGGATGTATACCGGGACTGGTTATCATGGCGCCGAGTGATGAGGTTGAGATGAAGAGAATGTTGACCACCATGAACGACATTGATGATCAACCGTCTGTTATTCGCTTCCCGAGAGGCTGTGCTTACGGAGAGGAAGCGCTTGCTGAAACTTTGGGATACCCCATGAATCAAACAGATGAACCTGGAAAGCTTCCAATCGGCAAGGGAAGAATTTTGCGGAGTACTAAAGGGAAGCCAGATAAGGCGAGAGTATGTCTCTTCTCGATCGGTACGAGACTTGTTGATTCGGTCAAGGCTGCAAAAGTTCTGGAGGTAAGTAGCACTTTTGAAGACGTCCATGTACGCCCTTCATCGTCATTGACAAGCTCTTCATTGCCGTCTTGAACAGGAGCAAGGGTTCTCTGTGACAGTCGCTGACGCTCGCTATATGAAGCCTCTGGACACCGAACTCGCCGGGCGCCTTGCCACAACCCACGACGTGATGATCACAGTAGAGGAGGGCTCGATAGGCGGCTTTTCATCGCACGTACTCCACTTCCTAACTTTGGAGGGGCTGATGGACTCTGGCAAGCTCAAGTTCCGGTCGATGGTGATCCCCGACGTGTACATCGAACATGCCACTCAGACTGAGCAACTTGAACAGGCGGGGCTGAACTCCTCGCAGATCGCGGCAACGGCTTTGAAAGTGGGTGCTAAGCAGGGAGAGTTGCAAACACCGGCGGAGATGGAGAGGATTGTTGCAATGTAACTTTCGACTTTTTTAAAGTATCTGACTATTAACGAGGTGAGGCACCGCGATTCTCCGTTGGTCTCCACGTGCAGCAATAGTGAATGTGCTGACCCTTGGAAGCAATGGTGAAGGAGAGGTTGTACCCGGATTCGTTTGCTTGTTTTCGTATTTTCTGATATATCCGCGGGTTAGTATGTCGGCGCCGTGACTATGAATAGCTTTTTTTCATGAGATACGTACTCGCTGCAATAGCGCAATGTATAGTTTTCCTGTTCTTCGTCTTTGGAATTTTTAACAGCCGACTTTCTTTCGCAATAAGAGGAATACATGTAGTCGAAGCTGAACTTCTTCAATTTCGAAAATTTTCCGTTCCCCACGACGTCGAAAAGGCTGTGGAATATTTCGGGCTACGTGCAATAACTCTACTGTTTTCAGTTCCGTCGATGTAGGCCTTTCAAGTAGACTCGTTCACTCACGCGCATCGACTATCTCCATACTGAACTGGCTCAGTTGAGACGCATGCGGAGACTCATTCCTCACCAGCTCATCGAGTTTGGCGGACCTCAGCTGAACTTCTTTTCTCGTCACGGTGCTCAGCTCTGATACTATTTCCGCTAGCAGCTTGTCCTCTTCCGCAACCACCGCGAGCAAAGCTTTGCTGTTCTGTTCCGTAGATTGCATTGAAGGTCCATAGTCGTGTACCTTTCCATAGATGTCACTCTCGGCGACAGCCAGATTTGCCATCACGTCGTCAATACCTGTATTAAAGAAGCGGCCGTGGGCAGTGGGCGAAGCAGTGTGAGGACATGAACTGATTTCAATCATGTTCAGAGAGAAACCAACCTGAGCCTTTCACAGCACTCTGGACTCTATACTGCCCATCGCTTAGTTCAAGCACTTGTGCGAGGTGCGCGTTGACTTTTTCTGCCTCGTCCAAAGTCGAAATGAACGATTCAAGTTTGTGAAACACATTATCATTCACGCACTGAAGCTTACGCAAAATAGAGTCTTCTCTCTGATCTACCTTCCTGCGTGCGGCCTCTTCACGGGCTGTACATAATTCGCTGGAAAGTGCGTGCAGTTTTTTGCAATCACGCTGCTCATCCGCTTGAACTTTCTTATTGTACCGTGCGTTGATCGCGTACCATTGAAGAAGCCTTGTTCCTAAATACATGATCTCCCTGCTTCCATCTGAGAAGTCTCCACTCGCAATTGACCTAGGAGCTAGGGTCTGGCGTTTGGTGCCTGAAATATGCGTATTAATTGTAGGTCTACTAACGCTCGGCTTTGTACGGGCAGCCCGGAACTCCTTTTTTTGCGTCCCCAACTGCCCAACCCCGTTTCCCCTCTGTATTCCATGACGAGGAACGTCCTGAGCAGACTTCTTCGTGTTGATTCCTGTACTGGGAATCGGTTCACGGGCTCCAGACTCATTACCAGATGAAGAAATCCCACGGCCGTACCCAACTACCATGTCCCAGCCTTGTCCCAAACCAAGCGAGACCTCTTCCCGCACCTCATCAGCTCACACCACGGCCTCCCTGAAAACAGATAGCAGACTCACACGCAGCGAAATACGACTAGAAACCGCAAACAAAAAGAACAGACGGTCTGCATCCCAGATATGTGACTAAACCAAACCCTCTCCCCACATCGACTCTACCAAACCCGCAATAAAAAAAAATACTCGCCGTTCAATATTAGCCCAAACATTTAAATTTCAAAAATCGTAAAAACAACCTCAACTCAATCATTAAATTTATTATTGATTGAATTTATATTGACTAGACTTGCCCTAATAATGATTGATAATATCATAGGCGGAAATGTTTTTGGCGGGAAAAGCAGCGAGCAAATCCGTCAGAGTTTCCCAAGAGGGTCAATAGCTGCCGCACTTCACTCCTACATTTGTTCTCGAGGGGATCTCGGAGTCAGCCCTGTGTCCGTTTTTCTTCTTCTGGAAAGATTTACGTTACCAAAACCCTACAATGGCGGTTGACCCAGGCTTTTTGGGGGGTGGGGGCCGGTGGGTCGGAGGGTTGTAACCTTTGTTCGAGAGAATCCATTTGCGTGCATTCTCTGTTGGAAAAAGCGGACAAGTTCGGGAATCTGAACTCCTCTCTTACCCCCCCCTCCCCACGCACACACACACCTTCTGTAGGTAGTCGTAGGATGGACTTTTGTTCCTTCCCTCGAGACTTCGGCGAGCGGGTTTTTGGAGTTCTCCAGTTGGATCTTGCGGGAGCTCTGGATCTATCGCTACTGTTGAACTGGCAAAAGAAAAAATAGCACACACAGCAACAGCAAGCCCTCATCCTTCATTTAATAGTGACCTCGGGACTGACACGTGAGACGTGTGTAAAAGAGTGAACAGATGAGGGCTGCTACTTCGCTGTCGTGGGTACTATGGGCAGCATGCTGTTTCCTACTCATTTACGGCCAAGACGTGCTCCTGTGTCATCTCCTAGGTAGGTATCGAATTGCTATACCTCGGACCTCAGTAGGTCACTAACCGTCAAGAAAAGAGCAACCAGGCAATGCTGGGTTCGCAGGAGCGTTTTCAAGTTAATCGGAGAAAATCTCGCAAGCAGGAATCGCTTAGACCAATCCACCACCCAGCACTCTTGACGTTGATGCAATAACCGTGACCTGCTCTATGAACACCCAAGTCCTACTGGAAGCTGTGAATCGATCCATCGCTCATAATGCTTGACATTGATTCAACAAACCCGACCTAATTCCTACCAC
Source organism: Rhodosorus marinus (assembly GCA_029953675.1). NCBI lineage: Eukaryota > Rhodophyta > Stylonematophyceae > Stylonematales > Stylonemataceae > Rhodosorus > Rhodosorus marinus. The sequence continues at coordinate 2,805,056 of JAMWBK010000003.1, forward strand.
AAAGTCCAACAGCAAGCAGCCACTCGTTTCGATCAGAGTTTTCAAAAGGGCGATCAAGTCCGCGATTCTTAGACCTGCGAAAGCAGTTCGCTGCCCGAATTCAACCCATCTGTGGTGAGATGACTAACAACCATTCCGTCGATCGGTGCATTGAAAATGGGGGTGGACATGGCCGAAGATTTCACGGAGGCGATGGGAGTAAAGGATCCATCGATGTGACATCTGAAGAAGGAGGATCAGTGATACACCTGAAGCTTTTGAAAAGCTTGTATAGTGAAAAGTAGTATTGAGGACACACAACGTGGGGGTGTTCTTCTGCAGTCTTTGTGTTGGCGTTGAGTTTTGAGTTGAGCTGAGGCCGTTTTGGGTCGTCGGAAATGGAGGGTTCTGATGATAACAAGAACTTTGGCGACGCTCTGAGGGATGCGAAGAATGCATTGGCAAAGGTGGGATACGATGGTCTTGGATTGCATCACAACAAGGATGTGAAAGGTAGGTTTTGGTCTTCTTCTTTCCCTCTACCCCTTCTCGAGTCATCTGGTTTGTGCTTTTTGTGTTGCCTTTTTCAGCATTTCCTGAAGATCGATGCTCATTTCCGGTTCTTCCTTTTGTTTCAGGATCGATTCATGGACTCGGGCCAGTTCCAGTGGCTACCGCTCTGAATCAACTTAAAAGTGCAGTTTCTACATTGGAGAAAGTAGCTGAGAACAAGGATGTGTGGACTGATAGATTCTACTATGAGCTAGGAAAGCTGAAAGGTACTCTAACGAAAGAAGACACAGCCCACCGCTTAGCATGAACCCACGTCCGAACGAAAAACTGACATAAGCGCGCAAAAAAAAAACAACGGCAGGTGAACTCTCGCAACAGAGCAAACGTGTTGAAGACATGAAGAAAGCCCTCACCAACGCGGCGGAAACATGCGCAAGAGAAGACCCATTCGCTCCTCCTGGTTTCCGGTTATCCCGTAAGGTGCGCCTGGCTGCTGAAAAGGCGGGGCTGCAATGGGCAGAGGAAGCATCTCCAGATTCCGTATCAGTTCCAGAACTATCGATCTACGGAAAAACATTCCTTGTCGGTATTCAGTAAGCCAACTCCCACATCACCATACGCGGGGGGCTAGTACTGCTTTCTCCGTCAAAGCGAGAAACGCTTTGGTCCACGCCGGAAAACGCTTTTCATAGTTGCGGACACGGTATCTGAGCAGCCAGAGGCTTGCGGTTTCAACCACGATGAGCGGAGTTATTCCCTGCTCGTCGTTCTCCTCAGACTTTGTCTTTTACGGACCTCTGAGCGGAAACGATTTGTCTTTGTCCTTGTCATGCAGTTTCCAACCGGATAGTAATGCGACCGACGTCAATTTCGTCAACGTTGTTGGAGACAAGGAAGATCCCGCAGATATGGCTGTGAACCAGGATATTGAGAGGCTCTTGGAGGAAGAACTCATCGATGAGGTATGGAACAGACAACTGCTTATTCGCGGGATTTTGTTGTTCCCAGACTCGGTTGTTGTTAGGTCACCGGTCGCGAAGTTGCGATGGATCTCTTCCGCGTCCCGTTTGGCGATGCACACCCGGGGCTTGTCTTGAGAATCGGGAGGTTAGATCGTCCGACTGAAAATGAATATCGCCTTTTTTTGCTGCTTTCGTCGGCTTCAGTTTGAACGAGTCTTGAGGACCCTGTTGGAGCTGGAATCGCTGGAGACCAAGCTCGGAGAATTCAAGCTGAAGGATTCTTTGACAGGGTTTGAGGAAGACCTGCTCGCATTTCAAAAGAGCGAAGAAAACGCGGGTGCGAGTGTGGTGCAGAGAATCTGTTTGGGCCACGGGTTGATAAGGAGAACAGCAGCTGGGCTTCAGATTAAATACCATGCGACTGCTGCCGGGATGGTAAAATTGAACAAGCAGGCGTCGTTGGAAGGCCCTGAGGTACCTCTTGAGCCCGATGAAACGTATTCCGCTGATGTTGGAGTGGATGACGCGACGCCGCCCAAGGCTATAGCGGTGGGTTCGCAGGGAGTTGGTACTGCGCCGAGCGTAGTTCCCAGCCTGCCGTTGGAGTTCACCTTTGCGTCTGAGTCGACACAGACCGTGGCCGCAATCTATGTCCTTCATCTCAATCCCCCAGTAGTCTGCTCAAGTTCCTTAGCCACATCTTTGGCGTCTCTTTCAACTCCATACTCAAACGAGGCGGGAGTCCCATGGACTGAGAAAGGAACCGGACTTCAGATGCTGCTGAGTCCTGAGGCGTTTGACCAAGGCGGAGTGGATGTGCTCAGAAATTGCAGTCTAAGGGACGGAAGCGTTGTTGCCTTCTCCCACCCAGGTAATCGGTATTTGGGTGCGACTGTCTCAAGAATCCCAGTTGTTCATCCGCGCGACCTCAACGTCGCGTTCAGACTGCTTCGACAACAAGCTACATTCAACGAACTGTTCACCTCATGCTGTCAACAAGACATTGATTCTGCAGATTTGTCAAAAGAAGCCAGAACCGTGTTGTCTGCTGAGGTACGTTATTAAACCACTCACGACACATCTATGAGCCGGTCATCGTTATTGGGTGCTTCCAACACTGAAACCGTGGTTACTCTGCTCATCTTGTACCCTTTCTCGGCTTTCGCTTGACCTAGGTGGTTCTTTCCGACCCGCCGTCTTTTCTTCAAGTGGATATCTCGAATAAAAACGAGGAGACTGCTGTACTGACAATTGGTATATCTATTGCAGAGGGAGGGCAGATTCATGTTACTCTGCAAGGGCAAAACCCATGGTGCTCGGACGCGACAGCTACAAAGTTGCTTCGAGCCTCTAGGAATGTCCCACTTTCTATCTACTACATGAGAAAGGCAGAACAGGGGTCTGGTGCAATGGCAACTTAAGGGTACGCCTCCACGTGTTTTAATTTCACCACGTGACTTTCTTCAAGAGTCTTGTCGCCCATTGTGGTGGACCTCCCTCAAGCCCTTTGAAAGTGTAACCGAAACGGAAGGCGACCTTCAACGGCCACAAGAGTATTCTGGCAAGCCACAATGGAACCGTACGTGTTAAGCACGATACACTTTGTGGTTTGAGACAGTCATCAATTGAGAAAAGGGGATGATTCAGCAGCGACGAAGTGACAACCCAAACGCGTTAGAGCACAAGAACGAGGGGATAGTGTCAAACAACGCTCACCGTATGCCGTCCACATACAGGACATCGTTGAGGGTATGAGGATGGTATACCCCCATCCTCCTCTCTCTCCTGATGCCGGTGACGACCTTGTCACTATACAGCGCATCACCAACGGACAGCTCCTCGGCCAATATGAGCTTTTCGGATTGCCCGACTAGGTAGTGTGATGATGCTACTGAAAGAGATTCGCCTGATTCAAAGCGAATTATCATATAAAGGGAACTGTCCTTTTGCATCCGTCGTGTGAACAAAAACACGGGGGTGAACTCTGTTTCCGATGAGCGCACACGATCCCCGATATCCAGGAGGTCCATAGGCTTAAAAGATCCATCTGCGCCAGTGAAAATACGCACAAAATGGTACTCAGAGATACTCTGAAGACAACCCCAGGAAGATCTGGACGCTACCTTCAAGCTCGACGGTGGAAGAACCTGGAAAGCAAACTTCTTCTGGAGCTGGCGGTTGTTCCCCGGCCGTCCTGGTAAGCGCGAGGAAAAAAGGACATACATCAGCCCTTTAACGTCTGCGGACGGCGATGGATCTGAATGGAATCGTTCCGTACCCGCTGTGTCTGATAGCTATCAGTTCGTTGGACGAATCTGAGGTGTACAAAAGAGTACCATCCTTGAGGAAGATACCATCAACTGGCCTCACTTCCCGGGTTTCTAGGAAGTCGTGAATCAGTTCGTAGTCATCGCTGCTTGGCATTCCGGTTGAACTGCGCATGACACAAGGATTGGATCTGTTAACGAGGATATCCTAGTCGTCGCCCGAGCCGGGTGACGGTGACATACGAGTCAAACTTCACTCTGGCAACAGCATATCCAGACGGTGGGTCTCGATTCCAGCTGCCATGGCTGAACACGATCATGTCGCCCTCACCGTCCGATGGGAAGGGAAACTCCATATCATCTCCGGACGGGGGCTGGAACGCAAAACCTAATGGAGCCCAATGAGCCGGCAAGCAATACCTGTTTACGTTTGCACGACAAGCTAGGTTCAGTGATTTGCTGAAATGAGAATATCAAGAGCACAGGGAAATTCTCCCCGGGCTGCTAAACCTTCTGGCTACTGAAACGCCCGGAACTCCAGATAAGCGCGTCACCCAACGCAAGATGGTACGGATCTAAACTGAGACAAGAAGAAACTCACGCTGGGCGTTGGACGAGTTCTTCATTTCTGCAATCCTCGTCTGTAAAACTCGCCTCTGGGAAGGTCTTGGGCCATGCCCACTGCGTCGTCTTCCCCTGCCCAAAGCCGTTGTCAAGAATTCCCTCAGAGAAGCAGTAGGGATATCCGTAAAATTTGCCAGCGCCGGTGAATTGGTTGATTTCCTCGCAAGGGTTGTCGTTATGAATATCTCCTCCAATGTCATCCCGAACAAGCTGGTCAGCTGCATTCTCAACCCTGAAAACCGGTCCGAGGGAACCCATTGGAGTCAAGCAAACCAATGTCAGAAAACAATGGTAGACAAAAATTCTCCCTACGCTTTAGGACTTTGATGTTTTGAATTCCATGTTCTAAGGAGCTGATCAAACACCTCGACGGGTTCATGTTCGACAGAACGACGACGCAGATGCGTTGACATTTCTTAAGCCCTCTGGCTGCGACATGAGGCGTTTGATCATGTTCTCTTCACGTTCAAGAAGGCAGGACCTGCGCTTGGTTCGGCCACCTACCCCCATAAGACGCCTCGTGAGTCAAATCCTAGGCCAACTTCGTTCCGAAGACCAGAGGCGAACAATTCAAGTGTGTCCCAGTCGTTGTTGCCGGCTTCGATGGCATCCTGCGAAACTCGCTTCAAGTTGCTTCGAACTGGAGTCGGATCCACATTTCCTAACGATCCGGTAGCTATGTACAGTCTGCCCCTGAGGCGCGGAGAGGAGGACGAGCGAGGGCAGACTTTAGAAGTGGTCTTCGTCATATTCCTTGGCTTGTCTTTCTTCGCAGCTGGCTTACTGGTCGTCTAGAGCAAGGCTCCTCGTGAAATGTCCTCCCCGTGGAATGTTCTTGACAATCACGTGCTGGGATTCGGCCATTTTCTCCTGTGAGTTGTAGATGTATCTGTACACTGTGTCCTCAGTTGAGACGAACGCATACGGACCTCCGGAAGCAACGGCTCTCTCGCTCTCGTCGATCAAGACTGCATGGTTAAGGCCCAGGCCTTGTATCAAAACCACCTTTTTTACATCCTGAGCGGCCAACCATATAGTCAGTAGGGAAAGGATGCCAAGCCATCTGCTGGATACGAAAATACTTCGGAGACTACCTCAACGGACTGATCTGAGTTGGGAGGGGGATAGAGTAGCACCAGTGATCCAGTGCCCTTCTCGATGACCAAAATATTTCCTTCAGAATCCTGCACCAAGGACCTCGCGCTCTCTACCTCCGCGTACTTGAAAGCGCAGTATCCCTCCCGAATCGCCCCGCCGGCGATTGCAAATCGATGTCCGCACGCACTGTCAACTTCATGACAGTAAACAAGCGAGGAAGAACAGAGAACAACCAGACCATAAAGAATTAACTGCGTTCCAAACATTCGTGCTAACCTGCTCCAGGCTAGTGGATGGATCTCATAGCCTCTCCTAGGTAACTTCCTCACCCCAATAAGACAGCAACTCGAGGCAAGCGTCCTTCGCGAGTCGAATTTTGTTGTTAGGCTTGAGATGTAACAAATTTACATCTAAATTCTTCGAGAGTTCTATATTCCAATGTTTCCTTCTGCTGGGGTTGACAAATGGTTTTTGATCTAATTGTTTTTGGAAAAGTTGCTGGAGTTGGAGGGGTTTGGTTGACGTCATTTTTATGAATTAAGAATGTTTTTAGGTGATTTTTGTATGTATTGGTGATGCTGAATGTGAGTGCTAGCTGTGACTGACGAAGGAAGTGGAGCTATAAGTTATAGTATCACCCAAAGCTGTTTTGGACGATGCAGCGTTCTAGTTAAAATGACAGAACCCCACGTGTCCCTGTGCAGCTATTTGAGCGTCAACATTTGAGCTACTAGAGTGTCTAGCGCTTTCGAGGCGCCAGTGCACTGGAACCTGATATGTCAGCTCCTAGCGAAAGCCTGATTCCGGTTATCCTCCAGCACAGGCCAACTATATGAGTTTCTCTTGCCCCTTGAGGAGACTTCTGCTATTTATCGTTGGAACGTGTGCTGTTTTAGCTGCTCATTCTTCCAGACTCCTTTTCGTAAGCAAACTTCGTGAAGTCGATTTGTCAACGGGAGCCTCGCCTACGATGACAGCTGAATCAAGGCTTCTGCTTTTGGGCAGTTTGTAGTCATGAAATCAACGGAAGGAGGATTTGTTGCAGTCCTAAGATCTGTTTGATCGAGTTTGGGATGTATACCGCGGTATCAAAAGTGAGCTATTAGTAGTTTTGTTTACGTACTATTTTGAATTTCGAATTAAAAATGGTTTATTCATCGGAGCGTGTTCTCCGTAGCTTCTCTAGGTCGATAGACGTCCCTCTGACTGTCTCAGCCGACGTTTTCTCCTTTCCTCCACTACGAATTGCTGCCCCTTCATTAACACCCATGCGAGGTGAAACTTTCTCTCGGTCACCTGAGGAGACAAGGTGAGCACGAATTGAGTGATTGCAAGGGCTTCACTTAATTGCGTTCGGCGGCACTTGTAGAAGCAACGTTTTCCCTTTGTAAGAAAACCGCCGTACCTTATCCTTCAGGAGCTTGTTCGCATCCCTCATCCTGTTTTTATTTTCAATGGCCCTCGCTGTGGCTTGCAGCTGAGAGACTTGCAGTTGGGCGTTCAGAGCTGAAAGCGTTCCAAGTTGTTCCTGCAGCCGTTCAACATGTGCACGTTTCTTTTTTCTTAAACGCGCAGCAGCGATGCGATTGTTCTCGTTTCTGTAGAAGACAACATGGACGGAAGCATTGATGATGAGCTCTCCTGGATTTTCACATGGTAGTAGTGAAGGCGAACGGAATTACCTTCGAGCTTTGGCACGGGATGGGTGGTCGTTGCCTGTCGACACGTCGCTTTGATTGGGTGTTATCGATGGACTTGTAGACCGAGGTTGACCTGAAGGTTGGCATGCCGGCACCTTGATAGCCATAGTATCGACAGTCTTGCCGCTGAGCGACTCAGTCTGCGAGCTAAAACCACAGCTTGCATTTGGATACTAGCCACAAGGATGGGGCAGGACTTCATTAGTTTGTTTATCTTTTCAGAATGGCCGTGGAAGCATTCGTGAGGCCATTATACCTCTGTGCTTCCGCTATGGCCTTCCCCTACCCTCTCAAGGAGGGCATCAAGTTCCAGGCGACCACGCTGCAATTCTGAATTGTCTCGTGCGCTCGAACACTCTTCGTTCGCTGAAACCAACTTATCACTCATGGGTAAAGGCGCGCTCAAAGAACATAGGTCAAGGCTCTCACTATCCGGGGATGGACTTCCAAGAACTTGCCTGGTATTCTGCGATGTCTGGTATAGCTGGTACCTCCTCGTATTCTCTGAAACCAGAAATAGAATTAGAATCTGGGTACAAAGCGATTTGGGAACCTACGAGTTCATCTTGCAGTACTCACCATCGTCCATACTTCACACAAAGCAACAACAATCTGATTACCTTCATTAACACTCTATTTGCCAGTGCGACCTGAATCCTCGGGGAACCTGCTCGCTCACATTCGTTCCGCTTATGGGCGCTACCTTTGACACAGAACTCATCAAATCGAGATTTATTCGGACAGCCGCCTACCTAAAGACGCCAACTACATGTGTAATGGCCAGAAAACAGAAGGAAACTAAAGAATCGAGTTCCTCCTGTTGCCGACAATCCATACTGCGCCGACCAGCCGAACCTGCGGAGGCCCCGCAATCCGTCACACTGCTGGGCGTTGGTTTTCGTTTTTTGTTTTTTTTCAAGCAACGAATAGAAGAAATAATAAGGAAGCGAGAACAAACAAAAACTCCTACCATCAAAGCGAACAACAATGAACGTTTGATTCATTGAACATCGCCTCCGAGCACTCAACTTCCCTTCTACTGCCATACATTTCAAGTCTGCTGCAACTGATGCGCTCACAACCTATGGAACAAAGTACAATCTACAAGAAAACATTATTGATCATCGTACGTCTGTATGTAATTGACGCTCAACCGATGAAAACGAATTATAATATTACGAAAAAAATCATAATAGATGATCACTAGTCTTTTGTAATTGACACTTAATCTATGAAACAAATTACATTCTACAAGGAATAATCATTGATGATCATAACGAAAGCCGCTCTTTCCAAAAATATTGATAATTCTATGTATCCCGTATTTGAAAAACAAATAGATATTCATGGCCTTCCAAAAAAGAAACAAAAACATGTACAAGAACGACACAATGTTTTAACCCCTTGCAAATTATGTTCTACGTTTGTTTGATCTTTTGTGCAGCACCCCCTAGTGATCAAACGCTATGGAATAAGACGATAAGACCTTTCATCTATTTTCTTAAATAGTAATACTTGTATCGATTAATTCTTCTAAGACCAGTCAAGGGCTTTTGGCGTTGCCGAGGTCTGGAACGAAAGCTTACCCCCCTCCACACTTATCATCGAGGGGGTGTGCTTTTTCGATGGGCAAAAAAACGGATATCTTTTCAATTTTCCAAAAAAAGAGAGACAAAATTAAGAAATTACGAACATCCGAACCCCTAACAGTTAATATATCTTTTAGTTTTAACCGCTTTAATTGCTGATCCTGTGAAGTGGCATTTCTATGCATTTACTGGGAGAAAATACTTGAAGGAGACGGAGATTGTTTTTGGCCGTACGTCAACCGGTGGCGTTAGTCTGGCCGATCCCTCGTGCGGGTTGTTAGTGATGAACTATTTTGAACCTATCTATAACGGCGAGAGAGAGGGCGACACGGAGACGTCCTAGACTGGCCTTTGCTGAGTTCGCAGTCGATGGCCTTCCAGGTAATTTACCTTTGTGTTGTATGTATTGAGCTATACTTTGTCATTCAACAATCTTCCATGTTTTTTTGGCCTTACACTTGAATAAATGTGTCAGTTAGTTATTGAGAAGTTCCCAACGAATGAGCAGCCCGACCACAATGCTACTTTCTGGGCGGCCGATGACCATGGTCTATCAAGTCCTGATTTTACTGCCTGAAATTTCGGATAACGTACTGGTCAACTCTTTCTTTTCAGAGAGTAGAAAAGTATTTGCTGTAGTAGAATGACATTTGCTAGCTTGATATGGAAGGCTCCTTTTCACCCACACCTCGGCGGAGCGTTGCGTTGTGTGCGCCAGACCAATACTGTGAGGGTAGAGAAACGGATTCGCGTGTGTCGGTGTAAGTCTAGATTCAATTTATGGAACAGTGGTTGAGCTTTGAACAGGAAACATCTATAGTGTCTCCGTCCAAATGTTAACTGTGGTTGTTCTTTTTACTTAAATCAACATTATTTCCCGACATATGTTTCCGGACCTCCATACCAGGTGATTGTTCAAAAATTCGGTTCCGCTTCGCAGGGGGTGTTCAAAAAACACTCTCCCGGGGTGTCACCAGCACGCCTTTGTGGTGTTAACTGAAGATACATCGCAGGAAGCTGTAGACTGCGCGAGAGTAAAGATCGGCGGGTGGGAAAGGCTGTGGAATATGGATGAGGGGTGGCCCAACGCAGGACCACGGGAGCTAGGTAGAGACGAAATGATCTTGAGTATCAGAACGCTGCTAGGTCTACCCCCTCCGGGGCTAGCATGGTCGTACACGTGCACCGTTTGTGAACCGCCTCACGACGCAGGAGGAATTCAACGCCTTCACAGTGCCGGACCGCATCAGATATGCGAACAACACGCCATGATGAGCTCAAAATGGAGCTGAGCCGATGAATGCACCTGTGGAGTTTTGAGGACCTGCAAGCCCAGTTCCGGGGCTTCCTTGCCGGGTCAGGGATTCGTCCTGACATGTAGCAAGGCACACGACAAGCGGACATGTATACGCGCTGGATGTAATGGTGACGTCCCCACTGCAACGCCATCAAATTGAGGCATACCAGCTGGAGAAGCGGGTATGCCGCGGAGAAAGCCTAACAGGATAAAATGACCATAACCCACTCGAGAAGGTAATATCTGCTGAACGAAGGGAGGTGATCCTAGTTCCATTTATTGTTGAGACGTAGGGGGGCTCAGCCAAGCATGCGTGGAGTTTCTCCGCAAGGCCACCGCCCATTTGCACGATCGTGAAACACACCTATCTTCGGCGAGATGCCAGTTGAACCGGCTTATATGGCAACACATCCCCCGGCTAGTCCAGCATGCGATCGAGAAAGGACCGCGCCGACCGGCCAATATTTCCGTCAGCTAGTTCTTGGATTAAACCTCTGGACGGGGGGTTCTGGGTACGTGTAGACGGTACATAGTGTTGTAGTGGTGCGCGTCGGTATGTTGCTGACGAACATAAGGCGACGGGGTCATAGCCATGATAATACATCAATAAGGAATCCTTATTATTGGCCGACAATTATAGAATATACGTATAAAAATCGCCTTAGCTCAAAACATTTAGCTATACAATTTAATATTTTATCCAATGAATAAACGTGAATTTTAATTGTTAGCCAATCATTCAATTCCCCGCCAATTCAAAACTGGGGCTAGGGAAGGTAGGCTTTAGTCTCCGAAGCATAATCGAATCCGGTCAATAAATAGCGGTGGGGAGGGGGGCGATCTTGATGCGGTGGGGAATAGAGGGGGAATTCGACTATCCGTTGACGAGAAACGTTTTATCTTCATGTACTACTGAGCATGGGGAAATGCTAAATATTCTCAACCTGTATTTGCCGGTCCGGATGGGGAATTCTTTTATGCCTGTTGCACGCTACAAGTTTCCACTCGGAAAATTCGGTCCATCTTTACTTCAAACTTACCCAAAAAGCCAAGCCTGCCAGTCAGGGTTTTATAGCTGTTTGCTACTGCCTGTGGATGACCGAGTGTTGCCCCCCTGATCGCTCTTCCCTTGCCTCATACCGTGGAAATAGCTTCCCTTTTGCTGACTCGCATACATTCCTTAATAGATCACCAAAACTGCCGGCGGACTTCATTGTCGAGATGTTGCCTTTGGGTTGTTCCTCTTGCTTGAGGTATTTTTTTCCAGTCATAGGTTGCTGGGCCTCTATGCCATTGAGCACACTGATTCAGGGTTTCAGTCCCGCTTCGCAGAGACTCAAGCCCAGTCGCAGTTTTGTTGAGCGACTACACACACAGCTTATTGTGACCCTCTGCGAAGCGGGACTGAATTCCTGAATCAGTCTGCTCAATGGACAGTGGGTCTGGACGTCTTTGTCGACATGTTGACTCAGGGCTGTTTGGCTCTGAACAAACGGATGACGACAATGAAAACCTCTGATTCTGAATTAACACGGTCGGATTGGATAAAATCCGCGTTTCTGAAATGAATCAGATTAAATGCATAAAAGGCCAATCCCCGAAATCCGGAAAAATGGTATTAATCCAGCCTTGGTTGTTGCCGACAGCTCTGAAATCTTCGGTGAAGCTGGCGGTCCTCACCACTGGTCGTTAGCAACGTACAGACCTACGTACTACAGCAGAGACTCTCAGGGTCTCGTGATGGTCCTCTTCTAGTTAGTTGAGATTTGGGATGAAAATGTGTGCGTCTCAAACGTGTATTGCTGCATCCAAACGCTCGGAAGAAGATCTGTATCAGACATTGTGTTGAAGGTCTACTGGCACACCAAAGAGCGTATGTCTAGCGTGTAGTCGGCATAAGCTACACGACCACCACATTAATTCGTGGCTACCAGAGGCTCCTGGATCCGGACCTCTGGTACGGTTCCCATTTCGCCGGTTGGCATGGTGGCGCTGAAGTTTAAAGAGAAGCCGGAGGATGGGCCCATTTATCAGATAACTGGTAATGCAAACTAGTTTTTGCACCTTTCGTAATCGTCTCCTTCCTTCCCTGTCGTTACAGACCAGAAGGTCACTGCACCGACCCCCTCAATCGAACGACCTCATGGAGGAACTCCAAAAAACAACCAATCGATCGGTGCTCAGTCAGCGCTCAGTCAGTGAACACTTGCACTCGAGTTTTGAAGTACAAGGGCAAGGACACTAAAGATCATAGTAGATAAAAGACGACGCTCAAATCTCGTATTCTTCTCCTCCCTCCCCCTTCGCTCAAGAGAAGAGCGTCATACACCAACCGTTGACGCACCGGCCCATCAACCGGACTTCATCAATTACCGCCGATGAGCAATGGACAAAAGATTTCATATCACTTCACCTTCCACCGCCCGTCGCACTGAAGACTCATAAAGATAGATCGGTGCGCCGAAGACCATAGTACATAATACACACTCATCTTCGTACTCCTCTCCCCCTCTCCTACTCGCCCCAAGACGATAACGTCATTGCACCGTTCCCGTGAACACAAATTCATCAAGTAGTCCAAAAACGATCGGTGCAGGCGCCAGTGAGCACCGCATCAATGGCGTATCGAGTTACCAAGGGGGGGGCGAAGATACTGAAGCTCAGATTCATATCACTTCACCTTCGTTACAAGTCCACTGAAGACCAGTCGTCAGAGGATCGATCCCCCAATCCCCACCACCCTACCAAGCGATGCCGATCGGGTGCACCGGCGGTGAGAGATTCCAAAGAGGAGTATTGGGAAGGGAAAGGGAGGGCATCATCATTGCCGTCACTCTTCTTTACGGAGACGAAAGTGGACCTTCTGGACTGGAAGGTTGACCACCCAAGTGGGATTTCTAGCTTGAGGAAGACGTGTCAATGGATGCGTTGAGGTGGTTTGATTGATCGCGTATTCTTTGAAGGTTTGCTTGCTGGTCGAGGGTGATTTTTGGGGGTGGGTACTTAAAGAGGGTGTGGAGCTCGGACGGGAGGAGAAAAAAGTTCTGGGCAGCAATGAAAACGAATAGGGAAAAAGGTGGCGATGATGGTGGTGAGGAAGAGGAATCGACTGATCAAAAGGCCCCCGTGGCGAAGAAGTTGGTCGTTGGGAAACGGGTGACCACGTTCGCCAGGGCGCTTGCGTCGAGTCGGAAGAAGGTTGGTTCGCAAAACTGTCTATTATGACGTCCCTGGGATTGTAGATTAGCGGGGAGAAATTTGACTAAATCTGCAATCCCCCGGCTTCGAGAGGCTTTTCTATGTATCTGAAAACGCTCGACCATGCGTATTCGTCCGATTCTGATGCGCAGGTGAGAGATCTCGCGTTGGAGGCGCTGCAAGTCTGGCTGGAGAAACACGATGACTTGAGCGATGTTGAAATGCAGAAGTTGTGGAAAGCTCTGTTCTACTATATTTGGATGGCGGACAAGGAGAAGGAAATCGAAAAGGTAAATTGCTGCACTCTCTCCAGATACGAATGGTAAAGCTGAGACTACCGAATCACGGACGCGCGTGACAGGTCATCGCCAGGGTTGTTGGGCTATCCGATATAGCAGGAATGCCGTTTATTCGGGGATTGTTTAAGTGCATGGTCAGAGAATGGCATGGAATCGATCGACTGCGAATTGATAAGTACTATTCACTGATCAACGAAGCTCTAGACAAGTCCCTTGAGATCATCCTCAGCTCTGGTTCCAAGGAGCAGTTGGCCAAGACCTTGTCGGAATTCGTTACGATTCTGGACGAGGAGGTGAGAGAATATCTCTGCTCAGTGAGCTATCAAACTAAAACCCGCGAAAAAGCAACTTACTTAGCAATAACTTCTTCTCTGGTCCATATTCCAGGTCTTTTCGAAGTCCGGAAAGGAAGGCAAAGGGCTTACTCTGCACCTGCTTGAGAAATGGACGGACAACATCCTGAAACCACTTCTAGATCGCCGGCCAAAGTCTACGACGGAAATCCTCGCTGTCATGATTGATCCGTTGTTCGATCTTCTGAGCTCAACGGATGTGTCGAGTCCGAAGAAGGCATCTCAGGTCCTTGACTCCGTTCTTAACAGTTGGATCGAAGCCGGAGCAGGGGACGCGGAAACAGGTTTGTCCTTCTGAACGAACGAAGAGGTCCACGATCGACCTGGTTGCAAAGAGCTGAGATAACCCATGTGAATTCCCCAACTTTTCACCCGCTGGCAGCGATCAGACCTCCCCGAGCGGTCCTTTTGTTTGCCGTGAGGACCAAGCTGTTCAACATGGCATCGGACAAGGATGCTCCTGAAAATAATCGAGAAGTGCTGTATGCCCTTTGGACCAAGAGCAAACGCTCTTGTGATCTGCTGGCTCCAGAAGAAACCAGTAAGTTGATGAAGTGGAAATAGTTCAATTGAGCATTACCTCCGTCGAGAGACGGGAATGTATCCAACCTCTTGCTGAGAAATATTCGCGTCCGTGTTTCCCAACCAGAAACGCACCCAACCAGACCGCTTCCAGACCCATCCTCGAAGGCATCACAGAAGAAAAGAAAACTGGAGGCCAAGAAAAAGAGAAAGCAACAACGGCAAAAGAACAGTACTCAACAACGGAAGGGCATAGAGAAAGAAGGTAGGCAAATGAGAAAGGTTCCCTAGCACGAGCGTCGAGGCTGGATACAATGACGTTAAGTTGCGGCGAAATTTCCTCCAAACCATGTTCCTTCCATAAACACGGATGAAGCCAACGTGCACGCGAAAACTGAGTCCTCGTCCGATCGATCTTCGACCCAGCAAGGTGTCCGCAGTAAATCTCATGAAACTGAGAAGGAAGGTAGGCAGCTACCCAAACCATGCTTCCTACGGTCGCGCTCTTTTTGGACACTTCCTCTATTCGAACACTCTCTTGCGTGAAGAATCCTCATCGTCTTTGTTGTCTGGGCGAAACGTAGATGAATCAAACGGTGCTGAGAAAGGAAGACGATCTCCCGATGGACCCCCGAAAGAGAGGAAAACGGTGCGGTTCTCCTTAGAGGACAATCAGGTCCATATCTTACCGAAGACCAAACGAAAACGGAAGGTCAATAGATCGCTCTTCTTCTAGCTGACTGCTTGGACAGCGCAAGTCTTGTATCTACTAATTTCTAATGAAACTGGAGCTCAATTTTGTCTTTCGGACCATTTCCGAACTATAGGAGCCCTAGCTCGTTTCTCACATAGCGGTTTGATTGCCCTGATTCAGCAACCTCGTGTTCCCATTTTGGGAAAGGACGGGCTCGACTTTGTGGGTTGCTATCAAGACTCGCGATGAAGGCGAGTTCGCGCCACCAGGCGATTTTGGATTCCGTCCGCGCGTTCAGATCGGTCGACGCCAGTAACTCCTTTAGAAAAGCATTGAGACCAGACGGTCTTGTGGTCCCCGCTTCGAAAAAGCTGTCCAGCTTCGATTCTCAGTCGGGATCCATACACCATGGACACATAACATACTTTACATTGCTTTGTACAAGAATCGATAAGGAACTTTCAAGCTGTGCAGTATGGCGGTATCTTTCCAAAACATTTACAATACGACCATTCTGGAGTTAAGGTTTTGGCGCAACGGTTCTCCTGTGGTCCAGTCCATCGCCCATGAAATCTGGTTTCCAAAGACCGCCGCTAACCACAGAAAGTGACATCCTTGCGAACACCTTTCGGACGATTTGTCCGGATTGCATAATTACATATTTGGTCCTCTTGACCTATTCACCAGAACCGTCGGCCAAAGGCGCAGGGAAAGTAGTTCCTACAACATTCGACGCTCTCCCGACTCCCGGGGACATTAAAGTAGGTGAAGCCAGTAAACCACCAGGAGACATGAATGGTGACGGTGAGAAAACTCCCAAACCTCTTCCAGGCGATATCGGGGGCAATCCGGTCGGCGTCTGCATGTTCCAACCGGAGAAGGCACCTAATGCACTACCAGTCAACCCACCCCCGCCGCCAGGCATTCCAGGCGTGGTCCCTGTACCATAGCCAGGATGAAACGGACTTGGCACCCCAGTGACAACCATTGGAGACATTGCGGTGAATCTATCGGAAACCTTCGCCTTGCTCGGGTTGCTTCGCTTAACGGCGGCTTCGGCGAAACGAATTTCCTTGCGTTTCGCTGAGCCCACATCCGCTCGATCGGCATGTTTTGAATCCTCATCATCAACATAAAAGTCGCCGAGATCAAGCTCCAGCGATCTGATATGTTCGTTCAGGTCGGCACCACTCATGAGCGCTTGCTGTTCCTTCTCGTCCATCTGGTCCAGTTGCGAAACTGTCGGCAGTGTCTGCGCACAGAGCAAAAAGATGGAGGGTATAAGGTTAGACAAAGCTGACAAGGACCTACATCGGCGCCGCAATGTACTGCATCCGAACAACCGCTTACCGCGCTTGCATCTCTCGTAAGATCAGCAAAGTTGACTTGCTTGGCTAGAAGCTCCCTCTTCACGTCGTTTTGGTCCACGGCTGGGCGAGTACCATTGGTGCTCCAGTCGCTCTCTACAGGCATCCCCATCCTCTGCGTTGGTTCCTCAACCGATCCCATGGACTCCATGAAGCGGTACGCGCTCTCATTATGTTGATCATTCGAACACCCTTGATCCCCTCTATGAACGGCTCCACCAGCCGCGTATCCCGGACCCGCAGTTTGCTTCCTCTCTCCCGACAGGAATCTCGCAAGGTCCTGGGCTTGACTTGCCTGCTGTTGTTTGGTTGCCTCGTCCTTCCCCATCCAAGGTTGGGGTTTTCCTGCGGGGGGGTAAGCTTGCGGTCGTCCTTGAACGGCAGGCGCCGTCTGTTGTTGTGTGTTGCCTATGATTTGATCGAAAGAATACTGCTGATTCTGAGGCATCCTTTGTGCCTGCATTCCATCGTTGCGCATGTTCATCGCTCCCTGACCCTGTTGGTACGCCGTCCGTACGGAAGGACTGTTCAAGTACGCGAGGATGTTTGAATACGACGCCGGATTTGCAGGTTCACTGCTAACACTTGCAGCGCCACCGTTAGTTGTCTGGGTCCTACTAGCCGGAGCATCTCCTCCGCTGATTTGCTGTTGGCTCGCTAGACCCTTATGCGCAGCAAGATGGGAGATCCACGATGACCTCCACATGAACGTCTTACCGCAATCGGCATAGTTGCACTTGAAAGGTTTCTCCCCGGTATGCATTCGAATGTGCGCCTTCAGATTATAGTTTTTCCCAAAGTCCTTGTTGCACCCCTCGAAATGACAAGCATATCGCTTTTTCCCTTTGCGAGGGGCAACGGCCTGCTTGCTGATCCTCCCCTCCATTTCCTTCCAAGAAAACAACTCCTCGACCCGCCTCTTAAATGAGTCCCTCCCACCCACCTACCTAATCCACGTACAACACGGAGAAATCTTCTCTCCTCTTCCCCCTTCACAATCCACTCCCACCTTCTGCACTTCTTCTCGACTTAACTGTACCTGAATTTGACGATTCCAGGGCAACCATTGCTCATATGCCCATCACGCTACCCTTAAAATACCAACACTTTTGTGTTCGTCACTCCCAGCTCCCTCAATCCCAGCCGGGCAAAACTGTCCACAGCAACCCAACGATGAAACAAACACTGATACTCGATAAAACACCGAATACTAACAAAACTCTCTACCTTAAAACATGTCCAAAATCCCTAAACCACTCCAAAAAAACCCCACTCCGCCCCCCCCCTCCCGCCCACCTTTCCTCAATACCACAACCTCTTAACAACCAAACATCTACAGCGCCCACCTCCTATGACTACACAACTTTTTATCCAAAAAATACAAAACAACCAACACCACCATCTCCGGCCCCGGCCCGCCCCCTCTCCGGTTCTGGTTTTTTTTTTTTCACTCAACACAGACGCTCTCCTCGGCAGATCTCCATCGAGCACAAAACGCTTTCCTTAAGTTAACCCTCTTTCGAATGAAACCCACCACTCCTAATCATCCCCCAAGACCCTTTTACTTCAAAACCTTCAAGACTGACCGTTCTCTCACGTGCATCTCTCTAGCGAAAGCCAAAGCCCACTCTACACTTCATGAAACCCCCAAAACGTACAAAACTCCCGCAACACCTTCCGCCTTTCTTCCCCCCCTTCCATCACATAACTCCTTTCCAACAAGAAAAACCAAAAAAAACCATTGACTTCTTTTATTCTCCCCAGCCCCCCTCCCGCCCGCCCACCCCCCCCTCCTCTTTGACTCTCCACCTTCTAATCCTAAGAAAACCATTTCTTCAGATTATCAACCCCCTTTCTTAAAAAACAACAAAACTAAACCGCAAGTACAAACTATGTACTATATAGTTCTTAGTTTTGCTCAATATACTTAAAATTAGAATCTAATTATTTTATAGTTTATTGTGGTAGGAAATACCTACCCCTTCTGTTTTTTTAAATCATATATTATTAATAATATAGAAAAGAAAGGGGTAGGGCAAATTGGCATGCGTTTAAGATAAAGTCTTTTATATTGCCCCGAAACGGACAGAATATGATCGAATTGAAATATTGTTATTACGAAGCCCATTTAGATTTTTATACCGGGGGTTTGGGAGCGGGAAATATGGGGAATGCAGACTTTTTTGCTTTAGAGTTATGGACAGCTGTTTATGGAGTGCTAAAATTACCCCCTTGGTTTTTTAAAGAATATTCTAGGTGGACAAGGAGCAAAAAGAACATTGTGCTTTTTCGTAGTAAGAAAAATTAAGAAAAAGTCAATCCGTTTTTTCTTCTTCCGTCATCTCACCTTATTTTTTTTCTTTAAGATATAATCTACATCGGTTTCCCGGGAAAAAGGCGGTAAGAAAAAGAAAATCCGGGAATTTCTGGTACGAACAAAATACCCACGCTCTCCCCTTCCCTCGTAACTCCCTTCGGCTTTCCCGCCCCCCCCCCTGATTAATTTCTTTGACTGAGCTATAAGAGAGGTATAATTTCAAGAAGATTACGTACTCGTTCAAGAAATATTAGATAAAGACTTTTTTGACCGTTAAGGACAAGAGTTGGAATGGGGTAGATTTTTTATTTGTTGTTCGTTGAGGTTGAAGGGAGAAGGGAACGGGGGGTTACTACTAACTTCATTGTATAAGTCACGGGTTCTATTTTTAACAGAAAAAGGAAGCTTCTCATGTATATCTTCAAGATTTCAGCTAAAACAGGAAAACGAGCAAACGGAAAATGTGCTCACGAAAAGGGTCAACCCCCTTCTATGGGAAAATATTTTGTACAAGAAAATAACCGTCCACTATCGAATGCAGCGTATGTTTCTGGGGTTGTCTATCAGGTCATCCTCTATAACACAACAACACGTACCCCCCTCTATCTACTATGGCTATTATTTGAAACATTAAGAATTCATTTTAATAGGTTTAAAAAAGGGGTATCCAATCGTAAACGCGGTAACGTCATCTACAGGGGTATGAAGAGAAGAAAATATATGGTCTAGACAGAACGTAGCATCATTTCTATCGTATATTTGTAGTGTTTTATTATTGTTTTCTTGTAGTACTGCGTTTTTCCTGGGGCTTCAAGGAACCTATCATCTTCTTTTCCAGGTTTTCCATTGATAGATAAGTGCTGCTGTCAGGACCGCGCCGGTTGCAATGAAGAGGGTAGGAACAGCTACACGGTTAACGAGGAGATTGTACCGTTCGGCAGATTTTTCTGCGTTCAGCAGATGTTGTTTGGTATCGTCGCTTGCCAACTGGAATGGTGTTTCTCCCTCACTATCTGGATAGTGCATGTGAGCGCCATACTTGACCAGGAGGACGGCCGTTTCTGCGTTGTGTTTTTTTTTTTGTTTGGTGGGTTCGTTTGCCAATAGTGCGATGAGGAAAGTGAGACGGCCGTGGATAGGGTCAGGGCCAGCGCGAAGAGGTGATTTACACGGGGGAAGGAATAGGGTAGGGGGATTCAGGGACAGTGAGCACGTGCGTCTGGGCTGAAAGTTTGCTGGGATTTCCATGGACTGTTTGACTCACCGACGTGGTCGCAAAGGACGGCGTAGTGCAACGCAGTTTGGCCTTCCATATCACTGTCGTTGGGAAGAGCACCGTTTCTGAGTAGGTAGAGTACGATATCTTTGTGATCCCGGTCGGCTGCACATATGAGAGGCGTCATTCCGTGGGCATCCACATAGTTTGAAGATACCTTCTGGGCTTTTACGCAGTGAACGAGCGATTTCATGTCACCTTGGGATGCGTAGAGGCAAATGTCCGGAGGTACTTCACCGGTCCCTTAAGCACATGGCACAGAAGAAGGTCCACCCTTAGATCTTTATATCCAGACGTAGGTTGGTTCCTGTAGAGCGCTTCATTCACTTCTCACATACCACTTTTATGCTCATCGTCCACCGCAAATCCCAATGGACGCTTATCCTGGACGTTGGTTTTCACCCCTCCAGAACCGGCTGCCAGACGTCCAACGATCTCAATGTACTCCTGCATAGCGTCCTCCCTTGATGTGGAACAAAAAAGAAAGGTAAATTCAGCAGCAAACGTTCAGTACGAAACTTTTGATCAACATCTTCCCCCTGGCCAAGGGTTTTCTGGCTTTAGCAGTAACATTCCATGTACCTGGCTGTTTCAGAAGCATCTTTCCATGCGTCATATTTAGCTTGTTTGCGAAGCTCCCATGGACCAGGCCGTGGACCTTCGCAGACACCCTTCTTCACGCGCGTATAGTAACCATAGAGTTTTAGCTGATCCTCCTGCGAGCTAAGATTCACGCCCCCGGATGAAACGCTGTTCACAGCTTCATCAAACTGCTCCTCGAGACTCGTCATTAACAGTTACCCAGACAATCACTAAACACGTACACCTCCTAAAATTCCGCGAAAAGCTTTCTACTTGGCTCATACACCGTACCAACTACGCGGTGAAGCACCAGACCCAACTATGAATCCTCTTGGTAGTCAGCAGTGAAGCTACCACGAGGAACCCCAACAAGGCATTCACTCCAGAAGTACCGCAGAGCACCAAGCAAGTGCGGGTTGCCCTCAGAAAAGCTTTTAACAAACCCGAACGAAATTTCGATGTGATGGGCGTGCCTTGAAGAAGGCGATAGTAAGGCCTTGCTCAGCTCAGCTCTTGCATTCGCTCCACGAGCATATTCATGGACTCTTCTTTTTTCACGGAGAGGGATGACCAAGCCATATCACGGCCTGGCCAAAAAAGCTTTCTGCTCCGGTGAAAGTCCCTCTACTTCTTCTGAGCAGACGGAGCTTTCGAACTTTATCTATGGTTTTGTCCATGTACTTCTCCAGTGAAGAAGGCGGACTACTTCAAGCTGTGAAAATACTGGTCCAAAAATGAACCCTCTTCAGTATCCGACTGGATCAATCAAGTTTTACACTGTAGCTGGCAATGGTGAGGAGAGGGTGCTTCCAATGACTTAGAACTGAGGCTAAAATTCCCATATGATCAGCAGGCAGAGGGCCTCGAGGCTGTAGATATCTGTTGCTACTCGGTTTAAAAAGCTCGTACCCAAGACTAAACCTGAAGCGAAGCGTGATGGTGTGAGATGGAGGTAGATCGCGGGTAACCGCTACAAGCATTCTTAAAATGTCCTAATCTAGAATCCAACGAGGGCTACCGGAGGTGAAGGACAGAACTCTTCTCCTCACACGAAAAACATGACACTCTTTAAATTTATACAAGACCCTGTCTCCAGTATTTCCGTTATCGACGAGATACCTGTTTGCTCTTGGACCAAGCCTTGCCCTTTCCTTGTTTTGAAGGACGCGGAGCACCTCCCTTTCCCGATTTCATCTCCTCTAGTCGACGCTTTTTGGATTGGACTCTGTCCTCCTTGCTTGCTGCCTTCGTCCGATGCTTTCTAATTTGGTCCCGGGATCGCAGCTCCTGGGACTGCCTTCCCTTGCCTCTGTTTCTTCCACCTGACTGACGTACGCCGCCGCTGCCGCTAGCCTCAGTTGATCCCCCAGCGCCGCGGCTCCTCTTTACCCATCGCTTGTACGTTTCACCAGAGCTCTTGGAGTCAACATGGATCCTTCTTCCCGCTTCGTTCTTCTTCACACGTTTACCTGGCGTTCCGAGAAACAGGTCACTCTTTGAGCGGTGTCTTCATCTGCCGAATTTTAGCGGGCTGGTGGACCGCTGCTTCCTTACCTAAACTGTCCAAAGCTCCGGCCCCTACGTACTTCTTCCGTTTTCTGTCCCAAACTTTCCTTGTAGCGTTTTTGGCTCTTAGGTCATCAGCGTCCTCTCCTGGTGAACACGGAGGCGAGAGCGTGTGATCAATTTTTGGTAGATCTACGCAAAAACAAACCGCATGCAACAAAGATGCGATATACATCACGGAGTAGCGTCCAAACCTGTTAGATCCAGAACTGCAGCATTCATCTGGTCACGCTCATTGCCCTCCTTATCCAGTTTCATCGCATTTTCCTTTGTCGATGTTCGAGATGCAGCGTACTGAAGGGGAAGAAAGAACTCCGTCTTCTGGGCCTCGATCAGCTTCTGTCTCTTGCTCGACGCCCCCTTGACATTCCCGGTGTTGGTGCCAAGGATTTCATTGGCTTCGCCGGCTTCCAGCTCCGGGGCCTCGTCGTCCTCGTACTGTGAAGACAGCTTTTCCGATTCGGCTTTGTTGTGCTTGTACTGCTCGACGTTCTTCCTTATTCTCGTTGATGCCGCAATCTGGGATTCCTTAGGCCGCCACTTCGAGAGCATCCGTGATGCAATGTCGTGTGCATCGTCCGCATCCTGCTGGAATCTGGAAAAGGATGGGTGCCATCCGTTAAGCTACTTCCAATTACATTGTGCCTGGGGCATTAGCTGAAGCAATTCATCCTACTCTGAACCACGGAGCCACAGATGAACAGGCAGCATGTCCACTCCACCCGCCGTAAGTTCTTTTACTTTGTGTACAGACAGTGAGCTTGGTCGTCCCCTCGTTCTGGTGTAGAGCTTGTGCGCATTCACGAGGCTTTGACGTTGAGTCGTGAGCTCATCACCAGCAGCAAGCGTCGCTCGAATCCATTCCTCCTCGTCCTCAAGCGGGGTGGATGGAAGGCGACCAAGACAAAAAGAGCTTCGCAGAAGCTTGAGAAAGTCCGGTCGAGTATCTTCTGGCACACCCTCGGGCCTAAGACAATCAAAAGAGAGGTTAACATCGATTTAGTCCTAGTTCAAAACGCAACGCACATCAAACGAAGTTTGCATACTTTTCATCCCTCTCCGTAGCAACGTCATAGCCCTGAAACAGGAAGGTATCCACCATGTACGGCATCTGGATTTCAAAGACAGGCAAGAAGTGGTTCAGCCAACGGGTACGATCGTCCAAGTTGCTCCCATGATCAGAACGCCCATTCCTACCTCCTCGGGAGTAACAAGGGAGTACGCGGTGCCGGTTCTGTTGGAACGGGCAACTCTTCCCACACGATGAACGAAGAGTTTTGGATTGCATGGGTAGTCGTAGTTGACGATTGAGTCAAGCATTGGAATGTCGATTCCTCTTGCGGCGACGTCGGTTACCACAAGGATCCGACTACGGCCACTTCGAAACGACGATACGGCGTTCTGTCTGCCGACTTGATCCATCGAGCCGTGCACGGAAGTGATGCCTACACCCAACTTTGCTCGTTCGAGGAGCATCACCAAGTACTCCACGTGGTGTCTTGTCGCCGAGAAGATCACTGTGCGATGAAAGGGCGTGCGCAGGATTTCAGGGTACAGTAAGACACCCAGTCTGGTAGCAGACCTCGCAACGCACAGAAAAATTTCGAACTGTTGAAGAGCACGCTTACCGACATTCGCCCTCGGCTTTGAAAGGATTTGGTTTCTGAGTATAAACAACAGCGATGCGTCTTTGTAGTCCGGTTTGACCGCGTAGAAGGCAGTAGCCAGAGTCGGAGAGAACGTCTTCTCCACATCAAGCCTCACAAACGCGTGACCAGGGCGTAGCCCAGCTCTACTGAACTCGGCAACGGAGCTCGGTAAGGTGGCCGAAACCAGAACAGACTGTCGCGATGTCTGTACACCAGTATGTGCATCTCCTCCCATGCGTTTTACGATCTCCATCAACTAAAACAAGAAGGCGGGCACATGTTAAGGCTATACCATTGCCGATAGTTGTTCGAGGCACGATCCTCATCCATTTTGTGGTGTTCGTAGGCTACGTACATCCGCAGACAACGTGCCTTCGAAGAGACGGTCAACTTCGTCGTAAATCACGAGTTCTATCCCTCTAAGAGAATAATGCTTCATTTCATCGAGGACCTGTAAATCCGGTTGGATTGTCAGTTCTTAGGCGGGGTGTGGGGGTGTCTTTCTGGGTTTGCTGGTAGTTCCTGGGAGGTCCTACCTGAAGCAGTCGCCCTGGTGTAGCGATAAGAACTTGCGGAGATTTCGTCAGTGCCGCGAATTGTTTCTCAATAGAACCTCCACCAACAATCAAAGTCGCACGCAGTCCGGTGCCTCTTGAGTAGGATCTGTTTTAAAGACAGGCGGAATGTTCAGAAGGTATACTCTAGCACTCCGAGATGGCGGGTGAGTAGAGCAACCTGCGCAGAATGTGCTGGCCGAAAATCAAGTCTCACCTGAAAAACTTATGTGTCTGGATGGCGAGTTCCCTGGTTGGGGAGAGAACAAGCCCCCTAGGAAGTTCATCTGAAATACTTCCAGCATTCCCATCGAGACTGCTACGCTTCAACAGAGTCAAAAGTGGAGCCAGAAAAGCACACGTCTTACCGGAACCGGTGCGCCCCATTGCGACTACATCTCTTCCCGCAATAATCTCTGGTATAACCTTCCGAATATTGATATAGAAGGAGCTCCGTGGTTAGCTAGAGCGGAAGAGGGCGGGTCAACTCGTCAAAATCTAGTCTAGCTGAGGATTTCGAGTGTCCGCAAAGGTTTGGGTAATCCAGGCAGTTTTCCATTGGGCAAAAACCCTTATTGAAACCAACAGGGGATTTGACCGCCGACCGAACATGCGCAAACCTTGCAAAGAAAAAGGAGCGTATCTGAATCGACTCATAGATTCCATACCTTTCTCTGAATAGGAGTAGGAAACCTGTACCCATTCTTCACGAGGGACCTGCGAACCTGGTCGTCAATTCCAAGCGCTTCGAAACTTCCTTCTTTCAGTTTTTTCTTCTTCTTCTTCGAAACATCGCTCTCCTGCTTCAGGTCATCAGCATTATCATCGCGCTCATCCCTGTACACTTCCCCATTCTCTTCCACGAGCTGCAGGCCATCCTCATCGGACTCAACTCCAGGAAAGTCCAGGCCAAAATCATTCTCATCCATCGCGAATTAAACAGAAAACGATTGCTTTCTTACAGGACATAAAGACATAGACAAAACATCTTTATCAATACGTATATACCCAGCGCACAACTGTATGCCTTCGCCATCTTCGCGACGACATTCAACCGATGGCTTCGACATGGCCGCCGACCGCAGTAGTCTTACTCCTCGTGTTCCTCTTCGGGAAGCTGAGGTGAAGACGAATCAAGTAAGCGTGAAGCTTGTCTTCTTACAGAAGATAAGGCAGTCGTTGCGTAATGCTGGAATCGATATGTATATAAGAACCGTATGCCTTCGTTCAGTAGTGTTAGGTCTTCCCTCTGTCGGCAAAGTTTTCGGGGCCATACGGAGTCTGCTTCGGGGCGGTGAAGGCAATAGATAAGCAGTGAAGAAATCAGCTGTATGGAGAAGAGCATATCTATGGATCTGTATGTTAAATAATCATATTTATGTCTTCCTGCTGTGATATGCCCTGATAGAATCTCGTTCTCGTCCGTCGACGGGAAGTTCAGGAGGAATCGATTACTCTTTTTCTACCAGGCAAAAAGAAAAGTTTCGTAGACGTAACGTCTAAACCCTACATATACGTGTAAACCATTTCAATGTCTTCGTTCAGTAATCTTATGTCCTCCCGTTGTAGTGCTCAACCCATCCACCCCAGCGATGCCGTAGTTCGCGGAGAAGATGTTTCATATAGAAAACAAAGACCGATCTCAGTAGCATCTACATCTTTATGTATATAAAGCATGTCTCTGTATTCGTCCTGGTCATGCATAGTACGTCATCCATAACTTCGCCGTGGACGGCAGCACCTCACTCCGCTTGGACGACGACCGTGGTTGGTGGGGAAGGTGTAGAAGCGATGCTTCGTATAGAAAACAAAGACAGGCCTAAGTAGTATCTACAACTCTATGCATCTAAAGCATGTCAATGTATTCGTCCTGGTCATACGTAGTCCGTAACTTCGCTGTGGATGGCAGCACCTCACTTCGCTCGGACGACGACCGTGCTTGGTGGGGAAGGTGTAGAAGCGATGCTTCATATAGAAAACAAAGACAGATATAAGAATAGCTACACCTATGCCTATATAAAGCATGTCAATTTTTTCTTCCCGGTCATAGTACGTCATCCATAACTTCGCTGTGTATGGCAGCCCCTCACTTCGCGTGGAGACGACCGAAGTTGGTGGGGAAGGTGTAGAAGCAATGCTTCATATAGAAAACAAAGACAGATCTAAGTAATATCTACACCTATTCCTATATAAAGAATGTCAAGTTTTTCTTCCTGGTCATAGTATGTCATCCACAGCTTGGATGGACTCACTTCCCTTGGCGACGACCGAAGTTGGTGGGGAAGGTGTAGAAGCAATGCTTCATATAGAAAACAAAGACAGACCTAAGTAATATTTACACCTATGCCTATATAAAGCATGTCAATTTTTCCTTCCTGGTCATAGTACGTCATTCATAACTTCGCTGTGGATGGCAGCCCATCACTTCGCTTGCCGACGACCGACGTTGGTGGGGAAGGTGTAGAAGCAATGCTTCATATAGAAAACAAAGATAGCTCTAAGTAATATCTACATATAAACATATGTAAAGCAGGTCAATTTTATTTTCGTCCTGGTCATAGTACGTCGTCCATAACTTCGCTGCGGATAGCTTAGCCCATCACGTTCTAGTTGGACGACGACCGTAGTTCGTTGTGAAGGTGGGTAGGCCAATCGAAAAAGTACTGCTTTCTAGAATTTGGATTGGAATGATTGGGGGAGGAGGACCTTTTGATTGAGATGAAGGAGTCGAAAGACTGTTGGCGATTCGATTAAGGTTTAGGTTGCATAGCCACTGTGGCTATTCTTCGTTTTGAGATCTTGAGATAGAGAGACTCCTTGGAAGACGCTCCTTTTGGGAATTGTCTTGGGAGTGGTAGGGCGAGGAGAACGAGTATTAGTTTGTTTTTTCTTTCGGGTTTTTTGGTGTTTTGGTTCGAGGGTTTTGAGATGGTTTATTACAAGGATTGGGATAGATTTTATGAGGCTTCACTTCGCATGTTCATAAAGGCTCCTGAGAAGGTAAGTTGTAGAATTTTTTTTTTCCGTTTGCGGGTTTTGAGGTTTTGTGAAGGTGGACTGATGGCGTTCTTGTTCGCCGTTCTTTCTGATTTCTTTGTGTTGAAAAGACTCGTTATTCTTTCAAGTATCGCGGAGTAAGGAAAATACTTGTTTTGACAGTCACGAACAGTAGCAAGGTGGGGTATTTTCTTTGAAAAAATCTTCGGGACGTTCGCCGACGAGTTTTTCAGTTTCGCTGAGTGTTTCATCTTCCGTCTGAACCCCCAGGTGCTCAAGTTTCGCACAGACCAGAGAGCGGACATCAGGAAGATGGAGAGGTTGACAGAATGGATGCTTTTGAGAATGACATCGCCGCTGACCAAAGAGGAGATCCAAACAGAGTTCGCTTCGTTGCTGGAAGGAGAAGCCGCGAACTAGCGATCTGTTTCAATAATCGTTATCCTTCTTTGGCAAAAACAGCTCTCTTTTATTAACTAGGACGACTTTTAGGTGCTTGAAAAGAGAGTAGTATGGGAACTTCCGATCTCTTCGAGGCGGAGATAGGCTTGCTTTGTAATAGCGGTGTCGATGCGCTTGCTAGAATTCTGGCCTTCGGTTCTTTCTCTCTCTTTTTCTTCTCTGTTCAATATCCTTACCTAGATAGAGAATATTTACGTGTCTACCATTACAAGCTAGGAGCACGAAGTCGGTTTTTTGATCGAACCCTAGGGATTCTGCAAAGACCTCTGTGTTAGGCCGCGCACCTTCCTTCGAGAAGGGACGGTGAAGTGGACGAAACGATAAAATGAAGAGAATAGAAAACTTCTACACAATATTCTGAACCTGTTCTCTGATTCTCTCAATTTGCTCCTTGATCATCACGCAGAGCTGACTAACAGCAGCATCGCTTGCCTTTGATGAAATCGTGGACACCTCCCTGTTCATCTCTTGTACAAGGAAATTGAGCTTCTGTCCAATCTGTTTCGTAGAAAAGAAGCTCAGCTCAAAGACGGAGATATGAGATTTCAGCCGTACGAGCTCCTCAGAAACATCAACACGCCCTCCCATGAGCTGCTCAGATACGGATGATAAATTAACATCCTTCGCTATAGAAATGTTCTCGCTCAGCTCGGCCGCCAGGTTTCTCGCGTTCGCCTTCTCCCGTTCTACAATATCAGGCAACCTGAGTTCGATCTGTTCAACCCGCCATTCGAGGGGCATAGATCCAGATCCTCTGTTAGCGTGGCTGCGCCGAGTTTCTTCCCTGGAAGAAAACTGAAATCCGTACCTCTTCACAAATCTCCAGAATTGCTTTGCTCCTCCTCAGCAAGTCAAGCTGAAGCGCGTATCCTTCACGGCGCCGGGAAAGCTTCAGATCGTTCACAGCCGCCCGCACCACCTTTTCAACGAGCGTATACACACCATCGCTATTCGTCGGAGCACAACGTCGTGGAGAGAACGTAAGCTCATGTTCGTGAGGGAAGAACCCCAAGCAACCGGGAATTAATTCTCCTTTACGCAGACTTACTCTACGTTACCGTTCTCCTTCTTCACGAAAACTTCAGAAAACCTTAGAATCTGGTCCAGTGTCGGTGTGACATCAAGTTCAGAAGCTTTCACCACATCCTCGATAAGGTGCTTCGCTGCTCGCACAGCGTCTGCATCAACTCGAATGGGAAGTACGAGCATCTCCGAATCCTTACCATCGGAACGGAGAACAAGAAAAACAGATATGAAGTTCTTAGCATGAGTATCGACGGAGTAGTATCAAATTTGTATAGAGCTTGTTGAACCACGAGGTACCAGCGAGTGGGCTGAGGTGCTGGCATTGGTTTGTAATGCGCATACGCTGGAATGCGTATTGCCTGAAGCCGGTGCGCTTGGAAGTCGTTAAAGTAGGTCCAACGAGCCTTACCTTAACCTCTATAGTAACCATCACCTTCCCTCGAAGTAGTTCTTGTCGAAGATGAGCCGAGATCTCACGTTCATGGGCGGCCAAGTATCTCGGGGATTTCACCTTGTGATTAAGATAAGAAGGCGGCTCGTGTGAGCCCACACGAATCCGCTGTTGATGCGCGAAAGGGGAATGCTCTCGCGGGCTTACCGAAAGATCAAAATGCCTCGAGTTGATTGTTCGGATTTCTACCTTGACGCTCAAACTTCCTGAGGTTTGCATTGCCGTACCGAAACCAGTCATGCTAGACGCGCCGACTGCGGTCGGGAGGTCACTGGGTAGTTCGTCGTTGATATCGTTCAGATCATCGCCTGACCCAGCCCTCTCCTCCCGCTCACGCAGCAACAGAAGTCCTCGAGGTGAATATTGTAGAAGCTCTAGTGCTTGTCGATGAAGGTCAGCCGATACTGCTGCAAGTACAGTCCCATCCGATTCCAATCCCAGCTGCTCGCCTTTTGAAGTTACAAAAACAGCGGAGAAGATAATACGCGTCAACTTCTTAAACTAGATTCAACGTCCATTACGACGACTGTCGTTTAGACGAATCTTCCAGGCTGAGGCCGAAGTTTCTAATTCACACAGCTCGCGCTCGGTGTTCTGTGTTTTTCGTTATGCTTTTTGGGTTTCTCATGCTGGAGAGATCGTACCTCTCCAATCTGTAATAACGCCTCCCGCTTCTTCTATGACGGGAACCAGAGCTGTATAATCCCAGGGTTTCATATCCGCTTCGCAGATGATATGGACGTGTCCCATAGCCAGGAGGGCGTAGGCGTAGCAATCGCTTCCGAAGTTGGTATATTTACAAGCCGCTTGAAGTTCTTCGAAAGCCATACGTTCGATGCCAGTAAACATTTCGGGTGTTGTCGCGTGCAAATTTGCTGCTGATAGTTTCGTCGGGACATCTTCAGGGATCTTGACAGGTTTTCCGTTCAGCGTAGAGCCTCTTCCATGTACACCAATCCATCTTTCACCGGAAATGGGCTGATCGATGATTCCTAAGACAGTTTTAGGTCCATTCATCAATCCAATGAGGGTCCCGAAGGTTGGCTTCCCCGTTATGAAGGCTTTCGTTCCATCGATTGGATCCAGAACCCACGTGTAATCCGATCCGGTAGACGACTCGCTCGTGCCAAATTCCTCCCCAACCACGTGATCATCGGGCGCTTTGTTCTTTAAGATCGTCCTCATCGCGTCCTCCGCGCCCTTGTCCGCGACCGTGACTGGACTCTGATCGGACTTGAAATCTGTGGAGACACCACCAACCCTCCTGAAATACGGTCTGATTGCATTCCCAGCAGCATCTGCCAGCTCCTTCCCAAGAACCACATAATCGTCGGGAACTAAATCTACGCACATAGCCAGCCGGTGACACTTTCGGCTTCTCAACATCTTTCTACATCCTGGAACCGGTACATTCCAAACAAACCCCATGTCCATACGATTCTTACCGATACATAGAATCTAAAAACATATTGCAAACTATGTCCATTACTCCTCCTTCCTAGGACCAAACCAAACCCATAGCCTCTGCCAACCCACAACCAGTCCTCCTCAAAAAAAACCTAAACTGAGATCGTCGATCAACTAAATCCCAAACCCCTTGTTTTTACTGGCGTTTTTAATGTTTATTCCCAAGCGGATTCTCAAACCGTTGTTCTCGTTATCAATTTCAATGTTTCTAATGGATTTATCATGACATGCTCAAAACCGCAGTTGTGGTCAATTTCGATGCTTATAATGGATTTATCATCCTACTCTCAAAACCGATGTTTTCATATTGTTTTAGCGGGCTCGCTTGTCGTTCTATGTTTGAGTTTCTAGTATCATATTCGCAATATATTCCTAATAGATCAGGGATTGGGATCCACACCAACAAGTGGTGATTTTGATATCATTTTCAATGTTTATTTTTCAAACGGGATTGAGATGATTAGGTTAGATTTCCACCGGTTGAGTGGATGCGTATGGAAAAGGAGTTGACTGCTAGGAAGGTTTACGTGACTAGTTTGCCATGTTGTTTGTCGCCGGTGGAACTCATACCTGAGCAGTTCAAAGAAGGTCGAGGAATGATGTCGTCATATCGATTCCACCAATGACAGAGGCGTCGTTTTATTCACAGGTCCCACGCGATAGGGTGGGTGCATCCGTCATGGTGCGGAGGTGGACTACCTCGGATGGGACTCAACAAGACTTCATCCAGGAAGGGCTTTCAACCTCGATATCGTGATGTATCAAAATAATCGGGTTAGATGAAGGGAGCATTCGGGAGTTCTAGTTCACATGGCGCTTCGGGGCTTTCATTTCCTGCTCTTCATAACGGAACAAACTCAGCCCCGGACCACCTTGACATCGTACATAAAAAAAAAGGGAGCTAGTTTTGCTGGCTTTGTAACGAGCCCGCCCAGTCAGTAGAACTCGTCAGAAGAAGACCATTGCTAGGTTGGGGGCCGAGCAGAATCTCGACATTCAGGTCGAACGCCTTTCTGTTCCACGCAAAGTACAGCGCCAAAGTTAAATTACACATTCAGCACAGCCGTCACCAGCACATTATAAGACCCTCCTCCATTGCGCTCTTATTTCTCAATGACGTCCCCTTGGAACTAATCAGCGAGGATTCTGGGCACTACGTTGCCTTTTCACAGGACTTCCAAGAACTTACAGCGGCTTCTCGGCTCTTTGGTCACCAGTTGTCATTGACCTGCTGTCTTATGTCCGTAACCTTGTGTCGAACGTTCGTGTGCCGAAACAAGGCGTGTAGACAGATAACTGCAGTAAACGTAGAAGACACAAATGACAGTGAAACACGTATCTGAGTTCTTCATTCTGTTATCCCGCTGTTACGAGGCAACAGCTGAAGTTCTGATGAACGATCTATAAACGTACTTGAAGTGATGACAAGGAAGTACATGAAAAAGGCTCTGGTCACTCCTGTAATAGCCGGCAAAACAAGTGTGACGACGCACATGAAATAGAACTTTTCTTTCCTCCGAATTTTACGTCCGCTAATTATGACCGGTTTCATCGATGTTGCGAAAACCCAGCCTGCAATTATTGTTCCTACGACGAAGAGGCTCCATCTGTGTCGGAGGATAAAGAAAATGACTGTGAACGCAACCATCACCACGTAATTCGTCTGATAGTAATTCAAGTTCAAATACATCCTCGAACCAATAGTTCGAGCATCCCTCTTTGGTATAGTAAACTTCTCAAACAGCTCCGACCATGGCCTCGGTGGAATTCGCCACTCACGATTCATCAACTCCTGGGCAACCTCATTACTCCAGAGCCGGACCTTAACGAAAAATTCCTCTCCGCTCCCCATCGCTCCTCCAGAAAAATCCCAGCTCCAAGACTAAGTAAGCCACCACATCAAACAACCTGAAAGTACAACAACACCCTCCCCCCCCCAAAAAAAAGACTCCTTCACTGCGTTAACCAAGCAAAAGAGTGCAGAGAACCGTATTCTTATCAAGGAAAACCTCAGAAGCCTCTGACAGACATCTTCTCAAAGCAGTCAGCACACCAACCTTCTCTAGCGCCCTCCCTATGATCACAACTCCCCAAATTTCTCACGGTCAAGAACCGGGACAGTCCCATTTTGGAACACATTACGTCCCATGCAAGAATTTATGTTTAGTTCTAATAATTATCAAATTTTTTTCAGATGGTTGCTCGTAGACGCCTGAGTGAGATTTTGTGAGCGGGGCCTCAATGGCCTTGTTTACTTCCCGAATGCGAGCAGCTACATGGACACTAATTAGATCGCACTAAAAATTTTTAGTGCGACCTAATTAGCGTCCGTGTTTTCCGCGTGCGGTGGACCCACTTCCTTCGACATTGGCTTCGTCATCTACGTCAGCTGCTGCGGAAGTTATCCAGGTTAACCTGCAACCCCGGAGGTATGTTTATCAACGCTCAGGTGGAGTCATTACGGGCTCGCTTACAAATCTTACTCACTAGGCATCTGTCCCTACCGCAAAAATAGCCTCAACTCTTTCAGCTCTCCCCCATCTGGAGCCAACCGATTCACCAACTCCAGATCGGTAGGGTCCCAGCTCTTCACAGGCGAGAGTTAGACGGTGCTCTAATATAAGTTGAACCATTTCAATATCGGTGAGTCATGAAATCCAGTCGTGAATTTCAAGGCGACTGCCTCGTTCACCCTTTTCGCGAATTGGCAGTTGGATGAAGTTCTCGCTGAAAATTAGGCAGGAGCTGTTCACGCTGGATCTCTGGATTGTTTCGGTTTCGATCCGAGTCAACGGTGAAGAGGTGGATCTTAAGAGTTTGAATGTTGCTCTCATCGCTCTCAGCCAATCATCGAAGGGGCCGCATTGGTAATGCCTTGTTGGATTCCATCGCCCCGCGCGTCACGTCTCAAGGGAGTGAGAATGATATATGATTTTCGGGCGGCTCCGCGAAGCTCCTGTTTGGCTTGCGGCGATTTGATTCGTAAAGCTTTCATCAGTATATTTATGCAACATAGCCTACGACCTCCAGACAAGAGAACCCATGTGAACTGTGCAGTTGTTAAAAAAAACATGCATACAGAGGGACTAAGCAAACCGAAACTAGGGCTGACGAAAACACCCGCTAGAAGACAACAAAATAAAGAGTACGTTTCGCTCGCCTTCGCTCGCTTCGTACCGTTTCGAGATAAGTTACTGCAAAATGCAACTTGACGGGTTCAGCCAATCTCGCATCTAGAATGTGAACTTCCACCTTTCTTCACCGTCCTAACGAGAATTGGCGCCAGGCAGACTGCCCGATGCGGGTTCCCCCGGAGATGACACATTAGCAGCCGCAGCAGCCGCGGCTGCTAGTGCGCGCTTCTCCGCCCTAAGCTTCGCAGCTTGTCGCTTAATCTCCCTTGCCTTGCGCCTAGCCTCTGCTCTATCCTGAGCTTCTGCTTTGGCTTGGGCCCTCGCCTCCCGTCGGGCCTCGGCCTTGGCTCGGTTCTCGGCCCTCAACTGCTCTCTTGCTTCTCTAGCTTTCGACTTTGCGATGCCGGGGAACAGTAAAGCCTCCAGCTTGTCCGCTTGCTCCTGGTCGTATATCTCTTTGAAAGGCTTCAGCATAGGCAGCATTGTCTCTGTAATAAACCGTCTTTTCTCCGGCTCACTCCTATTCTCATTCAACCACTTTATAGTGGCCGCCGAGGTCTCCTCCCAATCCTGATCATCCCTGCGTTAGGCAACGGAGTGATTACGCTAAGTGTCCAATTTGATAAATCTACACAGCTGCAGAACGTGAAGTGAACGTACTGGAAGAGCTTCTTGATACGATCAACGAAACCCTGTGCAGTGTCTGCGATGGTAATGTGCGGTCCTTCCCCGAATCCTTCGGCACCTAGCGTTGTCGAAACCACGGGCACACCAGCCCGCATCGGGCTTATTAACCTTCCGTTGGAGTCTATACCGGATACCATAGGATTCAAATACACTCGAGTCTCACGCATAATCTAGTTGAAAAAACGCAGATTGAAGGATTCTCAGCACAACTCTACGATTCAGGGCTTCAAAGCGGAACCCACAACGTACTGAGATGAACACGGTCTCGTTAACTGAGTCCATGCAGTCGGCGTCACTGAGTTTGAAATATTCCCACGTGTTCCCTTCCTGAAGATAATTACAAATGGGACCGTAGAATCCAATCTTCACATTTCCCAGCTGCTCCTTAACCTTTGGGAGCACCGTCCGCATGTACCAAATTGCACCCTCAACATTTCGAGCGCTTTCTGTTCCGACGAAGACGAGTCTGTTCCTTCCAGCTGCCTTCAGCGGCGTCCTGTAGCAAAACCCCCGGATTAGCAAACGAAGGTGAAGGCGAATGTCATCATCCGAGATGCCTCTCGGCTACTACTTACTCGAATGGTAGAGCGTCAATCGACGCGACCTTGGTGACAAACCCGGTTTTGTCCAAGAAACACTCTTCTGCCGGATTTTCACCATCCCTCTGTTGTGCCTCGAATTTGTAGAGTGTTCCGCACCAAATTGACCGCGCCTTCTCAAGGTATTGATCCGCAGTAAACAGAACCAAGTGCGACTTCCTCGCATCGTCTCGCTCATACCAGTACAGCCGCTGGAGGAATCGCCGAACAAAGGTAAGCTATCATGAAATGAACCAGCACAGAAACGCCCGGTCAGGCGGTAATCTTCACTCACCCCGAGGTCCTCGCGGAACAGTAACAACTCATCAAAATCACGATCGATTTCAATCAGCTCGTTGAATTTTGTTTTCACTGTGGGAACAACTCCTCCGCTTGCTCTGTTGAGAACCGTTCTAAACGCGAGTTCCTTTGAATACGGATAGGTAAGGCGGAATAAGGTTGGCATCAACAGAACACGTGGTATAGTTGCAAAGTCTTCCAACTCCTCCAGGACTTTCATCACTTCCAAATAATATTTTTGCCGAATTCCAACCGAATATTCGGGAACCTAACGGTAAACACAACTCGGTATCTTAGCCTTTAGAACATCGCAGCAAGTTCCTTGAGTGAACCGAATCCATACCGAGACGACGACATTGAACTGGAGGCATTCCTGCAGGATCAAGAGCTCCTGCTCAATTTTGTCAGGATTACCAGCATCGTTCAAGTGTACAAAGTGAACGCTCAGGGCCTTCAGAGAAAGTTCGTTCGTAATGGAAGATTTCGCCGTGGGCATTAACGTAAGTACTGTGACTGGATATTGCATCCTCGCTAATACCTCTACCAGCTGTAATACACAATAACACGGAGTAATTACCGAATTCGTGTCAGCGAATCGTGTCAGCGGCACCAAGAATTTCTTTCTCCGTCCCCCACGGTTTCAAAGAATCTGGATATCGCACCTGGAAAATATCCTGATCGTAATGTACATACTGCGAGGGGCTTCGCCAGTATATGAAGAGAAACTTGTATTCCTTGTTGTGCTGCTGCCACTGCGGCGCTGTGTCACATTTAGTTCGCCGAACGTTGACCTCACTAGCCAGCATTTCGTCTTCCCTGTCGTTGTTCACCATCTCCAACGAATTGATAAACGTGAACGGTTCAGCCTTGATGATTGGCCTCCCGTTCTCAAAGGTCAACATATCCGCCTCTTCAATGACACTTTGGCGGTAGTACGGGCGTTTGAAAACTGTCATCTGAAACAAATCGAGCAGAGACTGAGAAGCGTCCATCGCAGCTTTTTCGCGGGCGTACGCAATAGCCTTGGACGATAGTGCTATTTTTTGTCGAGAACAGAGACAAAAAGAGACTAAGCGACATGCAAGAACGCCATGAAGAAAAACCCTTTTCTGCAGAAGAATTACTTTTCCAATAGTTTCCGTCCTTGGCGAGCTTGAAGCACGCCCGAGCCAAACTATCAGCATCATTCCCTACAACGATACCGCTGTCAGTCTCAGGGAAGCTGATCCCCCCATAGGTGGTTGTAACTACTGGAACTCCTCTCGAGAGTGCCAGCCAATTCTTGAGATGTACTCCTGTCCCTGCGATTGCAGGATATGCCAGGACCAAAGCAGAGTCGAGTGCCTAATCAAAAATATGCCGTCAGTTCCCGTGCTCCAAACGCAAAAGGTAGTTTCGGTCCGTCTGCGTGCACGATATCTTCCGTCCCCACCTCATTCAGATTCTTGCCGACGTCTCCGCAAACGACGTTGGCACTATCAGCACAGTTAGGAGAGAATACGACTGCTTCGATATCTGGTATATCGGCGACTATCTTCGGAAGTATGCGTTCCATAAAGAACCGAAGATTTAGCCTGTCTACTTCAGATTCTCCTCCGAGGAACACAATCTTCTTTCGCTGATTGAAGGGAGGCACGGAATCGACGACTTTTTGCGCTAGTTACGAGAAAAACCAGAAATTAAGGTTTCAATGCTTCCCTTTTGCGGCATACTAGTTTCATACCGTGAGCGCCGGGTATATAAAACAACTTACGGTTTCCTACGTCAAATACCCTCATGTGCATGAGATGCTTTTCCCTCTCGCAAGCTGGACGTGATTCGCATATGATATCGCCAAAGTTTTGAATGTCTTCCATACTCGTAAAATACATCCTGTCTGCAAACGAGATAGACTTTTTCTCGATCGAAAATTGCTCCAAAACTTCATTGACATCCAATCTTTGCGTGGTTGCGGCTTTCGGAATCCAGGCCGCTCTCTCCAGAGCAAAGTCCTGCAAGGGCCCATTCGTGTCCAAAGCAATTTTCGCTAGATTGAGATCCCTCTGCAAGCGAACAGGAAAATTTTTCATCGGGGAACACGTCAGTATGGTACAGAATGGAAAAGGGAGAGGACGAGAAAAAAACTCACAGTTCTGCGGGAGTATGTGTCAGAGCTGAAGACAACGGCATTCGACTCATGGAGAAAAGGGCGGAGAATAGCCATGGGCGCAACAGCTTCTCGACTCATATGAGTCTGGATCAGGAAGAACAGGTCAACTTTCGGCAGAGTGGAAAGAGCAGCTTCCATTTCTCCTCGGGAAGTTGTTGCCGTAGCAGAGCTGATAATTATGACCTGAACTCCCAGGTCCTTCACTTTGTGGTAATTGTCCATTTGCGCTTTGGCACCTTGTAGAAGAGTAACCAGCGTCACCTTCCACTTCCAGCCGCGCATTATTTCCATCATCTATTGAAAGTGAAGATGGGCCCAACGCGTCAGTAATCACACAAACAGCCCAGCCCCGTATTTGTGGACGAAGAGCCGTGCACGCACTTTATTTACGTATACATCCGTAGTCTCATAGTTTCCCGGAAATCGGTCGTGCACCAATACAACGTGCGGGACAGTCACTTCAGGCTCACTGAGCATGTGCGCAGTTGTTAGATTTTCATGTACACCATGCATAGACGATATCTAAGGAGATTGAAGAGATTTGCGTTGGGGGAACAACCACGTTTCGCCAAGTTCAGACCAGAGCAGAATTGATAATCACAGGAACCCGGACCATTTCAACTCCAACCGGCTTTCCAGTTCCGAGGTTTTGAAAGATGTCACGAGGTCGATCAAAACTGGAGCTTACCATGCTGATTAGTCCCAAAACAAAGAAGCAAATGGAAACGGCTTTGACCACTCCTGGAATCCATGATTGCTGCTGGCGCTTCTGCGCCAGCGGATTAGTTCTCTCTGGTTGCGGTGCTGTCGTCATCTGCTTAGAAGCGCTGTTCCCGTTTCGGAGAAACGCAGGAGCAGTAGCGTGCCACACCTGCTGGACCATTCCAAAACCGTCAAGAAACAGCGCCGAAAAAAGGTCCTGCCGATCACCTCTCTTCTCCAGCATCAAGATCGATTACACAAAGGGGCCCAAAACATGCACATGCCCTCTCCCCTTCCTCCACTACCTCTCTATTCAAACATGCTCCCACAAAGCAAGCCCACCAGCCCACACATAAAGCTACCAAAAAGTCCGCCGATTCACAATCCACTGCGGGTCAGCCGCACTCACCACGCACTCCCTCCCTCCCCACTCCCACCACAGAAAAAAGACAACCAAAAAAAAAAAAGACCCCCAAATCAAACCAAGACTTGTCAAAGCGAGCCGAAGCCCTTTCCTAACCAACTCTCTGCCACAAAAACCAAAAAAAAAATCAAAACAAACGCAAGTAGAAGGCTAGCCTGCCGCTCTCCCCATCAAACCTTTAAAACATTGACAACCGTTTCCGTCTCTCATCACTCGGACACAATTGTCTCGCACAGCGAAAGTGTTTTCCAGTGCTGTTGTGTGTGTCTCTCTGGTCGAGACGCTCCATGTCCACATTCAAAACCAGAAGAGAAAAAGAAAAACAAAAACACCTTCAAAAAAAAGGTGACCAACGAAAATAAAAATAAAATAAAATTCATTGTCCATTTTTCAGAGCGGACTGCGAGCCAGAGCAGTAGAAGAAATATATGATATTTCGATTAAAAAACATAGAAAATGATACGAAAGAGCTAATAGTGGCTAAATTGCTTTGATCTCACAATATGTTTTCCAATAAAATAATGACCGAAGGAGAAATGAAATTGTACGAGTTGGTGAACTACCAAATCGTACGATTTTTATCATCACGGATTACCAATTTTCTTTAAAATGGCGTTCTTCTTATGTTTCTTCTTAAATCAGTTGCCGTGCTGTAGACTCAGTCATCTCCGCTGGACACGTCTGTCCATCCCCACATTTGACCATAAGAGTTGTAGGGGTATAGAATTTTGTTCTTTTCGATTAAAAAGATTGAAAACGGGCCTGAAAACCTCCTTTTTTATATATCCCAGCGATTTTTGATGGACGGACTGGGGAACAATTCAGTCGCATAATCAGTGAACGTATAGTGTTAAAACGACACGAGCGCTTAAATGTGTAGAAAAAAATTTGTTCTTGTATAGGTAAACTAATAGTATAGTATGCGGTATCGAAATAGACTTGTCACCACGATGGAAGAATCGTTCTAAGTCTCCTTCGTACTTTGCGTGAGGTTTTTTTTTGTTTTTTAGATCCTCAGCACGACTGTTTCTAGAAAACTTCAGACCGCTTGTTTGTACTAATGTCTCGAAGCAGATCGCAAAATGGCAAAAGATTGGAAGACCCCCAAAACAAGGCTATCTAGACGATCGGGAGGGCGTTTTCAGGCTAGCATTCAACAAAGAGTCACATGGTTTTCAGTTAATTAGGCAAAAAAGGATCTGACTGAGTTCTATCAGTCCAATAGTGCTTAGATTTAGGAATTATTTGATCATTATTTTTTTTTCCAAAAAGTCAGCTCTTTTCCCGCCCCAGAACTCCGTCAGGACCAAGATCATCATTTACCTTCGTTCCTCCATGAACAAGGAGAGGGCTCCGATGCGGTGTCCCAGACAAGCAATCAATACAATCAAGTCAGTAGTTTGGGCCAATAAAAGTAGAGTATTACAAATTTGGGTGGTACGTTGTTTATTCCTTGCCAGGGCATCGGTTTTTTAAGTCCTCATCCGAACTTGGGTGCATCGGTGTTTTATATCCGGTTTTTAAGTCACCATCCGCCAACTCTGGGAATTTCATGATAGCTCGATTGAGGGCGAAAACAAACTAGCATAGTTACATGAAATAGTGTACCCTAGTGCTTTAACACGACCCAAGCCTTTTCTGATCTTAATATTACTTTCACATTCTTTGTAAACAAAGATGGATTATTGTTCAAGATGTCGTTTGATATCGAAGTGATTTGATGGGCAATAGAAGACACTACTGGTATTGCTTTATTGTCGGACGCCCGTCAACCGCGTCTTGTTTCTCGCTTCTCAGGGTAGTTAGGCTCTGAATAAACGGATCA
Source organism: Rhodosorus marinus (assembly GCA_029953675.1). Lineage (NCBI taxonomy): Eukaryota > Rhodophyta > Stylonematophyceae > Stylonematales > Stylonemataceae > Rhodosorus > Rhodosorus marinus. The sequence goes on from JAMWBK010000003.1 coordinate 2,845,664, forward strand.
TCAAACTTAAGGTGGTAATAAGACCATATAGGGGCCATGGAGGGATATAGGGCCATTGAGGTATAGGGCTATGGAGGTATAGAGCCATGGAGGTATAGGGCCAGCCCTGTGCAGGTTTCGATAGGGCTCCGCCATAATGAAAAACTCGAGGGGTACCCCTCGATTCTGAAGCATTTTCATAGTGCCATTTTTGATGTATTTCATTGCCCTATGAAGTAGATATATTTTCAACTCATGCCCTATGGTCGTTTCGTTTTTGTTTAGAAAATACGATATTTCGAAGTACATTCGTATTATGAAGAAAAATCATTGCCCTATGTTGTAATGAGTTATTAAATTAAAATTCACAATACCGTACGTAGTCTATGAGACCCACATGCTTCCGGAAGAGCTTGGAGGAAAAGTTTGAGCAGAAATTCACGGAACACTAGCTTTTCCTCGGGGTATTTAGGCTCTGAGCAAACGGATGATGATGAACATTCGACTACATACACGATTGCAACTTTGAGGTAGAGTCAATCGAACCGGGCAACCAACGGTTTCACCAGCTCCCAGATCGGAGCAGGAAGACTTGAAAATAAACTCTGGACTAGAAGATGTTGATGAGCTCGATACATCAGCACATCTTGATCCTGATATCTCGGACACGATCTTAGAGGAGAAAGCCAAGCTGGGAGAAAGCGAAGAGATACTGAGCACTCCTTCCGCATCCGCTTCTCAAAGTTTTGCACAGCCCAAAAAGGCAATATGGAGATCGGACAGGTCCTGAAATAATTCGAGGAATCAAAAGGACTGCAGTAGAAAGTTAACGTTAACTAAGAAAAGCAGAATTCTAGTAGTACCAACCTCATCATTGTATATTCAGACAACAAGCCTGGGAGCATGAAAACTAAGACTAAAAAGGGGAGTAGAAGAGCTGCTCCGCAACAGAAAGCAGTGAAAAAAAGGGTCTCAACGTGTGGTAAACGGGCGTGATAAGCCACAAACCAAACATAAACACGCCAAGAAAAAGATGCCGCAGCCTGCTTCTCCGGGGAAGTTTCGACCTCAACTCTCCTGGTTACAATGACTGCAACAATGAACGTGTTCAGCAAGCACAGTACATCTCAGCTCTCTAAACACGAAGAGCTCTTCGCTTGATCAAGGGGTCGATTATAAAACAATAGCTAAAACGTCCGATTCGAAACGGCAGATGGATGTACTTCAACCACACCTCCGCCATAGCACTCTTATTCGACCATGTTCAGTGTTCTTACTCCACCTCATCCGCAAGGAAGTCGGATCTGCATTTGGATGGAATCTTTTTCTGGCTCCGAGGGCCCCTGTATTTCGCGGAGCGAACCAACGCGTTCACCTGATCGACCGACGGGCCACAAACCGGATCATTGAAAGCGTTCCCTGAACTCAGGCAGCTGATGACATACAAGCTATGGAGCCAAGGAGAAAAGAGTTCATAGACGCTTGCTTGTGGCACGCGTTCACCACAATCGTCGATTCGGTTAAACGCGTTGGTGAGGTCGAGCTTGAGGACTACGTCATCCGGGCGCGAGGTGGGCTTCCGCTATGTGATGGTGATGATGATGATGATGATAATTTTTGTAGGGCATGCTCGCAGCCACCGGTGACCGAGTTCTTCCGGGCGGAGAAACTCGCGAAGGGGGCCAGCGACAGAGCAAAGGGCCCACTGGGTGACGGCCTTCCGCAGCACCTCGGGGATCCCGAACGATCGTAGGCGAAGGTGCTGTCTTCACTGGGCGTCTGACAGGAGTCTTCTTGTGTTTGGCGAAGAAGCAGCTGCTGCACATGGCTTCGAGTAAGACGTAGGAGAAGCTCTCCGGGGTGGTAGCTGGCTTGCGTAGAAAGTGGAGATCTCGGGTTGGGTCGCAATCGTCACGCAGCTCAAGTGTTCGGTTTTAAAACCGACCATGCGGCCCGGGGAGGTGGCGTGTGGTAAGCATTCGATCGTTGACAGTAGGCCTTGTCAGAGGCCAGAGAGGGGTCCCAAATGGGGCGATCTGGACAAGTAGACAGCTTCGCACGTGGAGCGTCTTCGAGTTCGGGGGAGAGTGGTTTTTAGCTCATGCCGGCCATGCATTCAGATTACTTGACGTTGGAGAACTGATCATAAGACAGGACGAGAGGAGTCGTGTAAAAGCTGGCTTCAGCAAGTGCAGCAGGTGCATACTGGCATGCAAATTGAACAAAAAAATCGCTTGTCCACTGCCAATTTGGAGTCGTTTGAAAGCTCTGGCCGTCCTATTACCCAGTCCCAGCGGAAAGCGTCCAGGACGATCTGCTAATTGCAACACAACTAGCGTTCTTGAGCTTTTTGGACGCAGATCTTGATCAGAAGCAGCTCCGGTTATATCCTCCTTGTTTCTGATTACGTATAGCGTACCAGAAGCATGCACCGTTGCATAAGTCCATTTATTATCCGCAGATGGCTTGCCGTTCTATCATGCTTCCGACATTAACTGTGTTTGATTAAAAGAAACCCTCTAACTTCCAAGCCTAGGCTCACTGCGTTTTTGTACAGGACAGAGCTCGTTCTGGAACCAAAACCGATGCCGTCAACTCTGGCAAAACCGATGCCGTCAACTCTGGCGGCTAGCTGTTCAATGGCCCAGAACAGGTGGCGAAACTGCGGATTGACAAGGAGTTCTTTTTCGTGCGAAAAAGAACTCCCCGAGGACACGGAGACCCACTCTGAATATGCACGGAACCGAAACTACGCGAGTAGAGGAACATTGCGTTGTACCAGAAAGGGATCTATCCTTCTCAGTGCGTATCGTCGAAAAGGAGATCGTTTCACCATTTATGAGGGGGATTTACCAACGGAAATGGCAACAGGTATATCTCATGTGAACGCCATACTAGAGCTGACGGATGAAACGCTCGCGTGAGAATGCTTCGGAAGTTAACCAGCACTGTACAACAGGTCACAACACAGCCACTCTATACCTCCAATTCTGCGTTTTTACAATACCGCCGTCACCGCTCCACTTCTCAGACCAGGCTTCCGCTGTTACAATATCTATCGCAAATGTCACTTCCAGGCAACCACTGCGTCAAACACTTAGAGGACGCGCATGGCCCCCAAAATATGGCCGTGCCAAAAAGACAGGACTCAAGCCCCTGACTCAAGGATTCCTACTTGCGGGTGGCGGTCAAGACACTGCAAGTTGCTCCAGCATGACGTTTGGCAAAATTATGAATTTTACTCTATTTTTGTCATTGTTAATGGTGCCGTTTAGGCCAAAAACTATTTAATCTCTTTTCTCTAACATAGGCCACCTTTTCCCACATCAGCAACCAACGAAAATACAGAAGTCAATTATTGTACATCCAATAAAATCGTATAGAATTAAATTTTTACGGGAAGTTTTGTATCCACGAAAAAGTTGACATCGAGCCACCGAGCGTTGCCCACATAAGTCTAGTGTTTATTTTTGAATTTTTCAAGTCGTTTAAGGATGGAATCTCCTCAAAGATCTTGATTGAACGAGGGTTTTGGGGGAGTGGTTGTTCAGTTGAGGTGGCAGTTCAGAGGCGGCTGGATCGATGGGATTCATTGGTTGACGGAACAGGAACCTTTTTTTTTGGGATGGTACTCTATATTTTTGTACGGGTATTGTTTAACGTTTGCTAGTGGTCCGTGTAGTTGATTTGACATATCCCCGGGGCTGTGTTTGTCTACCACAACCTTTGGCCAAGCCAAACTTTGGTTTGCTGGAAAACTAACAACTCCGGGTGTGTGTCCTACGAGCGTGAAACGGGAGTCACAAGCGCGCGACTAGCTTACACTTCAGTCGGAAGTGGAAAGGAATATTTTTTGGAAACAAGTCGCGCTCGGTTGTTTCGCACATTCTTCAACGTGCGTTTTTCTAGGCAGTCCTACTTGTTCATCTCTTCCCAACTGATTGACTCCCTCATTTAAACATCGGTTCTAAGAGACAGACCCAAAAATTCATATCCAAGTGTGTTATGCTATTTGAGCAGAACGCGTAGCCAGGACGTAGTCTTGAGAGCACAGGACCTTTATAGCATGAGGAAGTTTGGGAACACGGGTTCCTCGAATAAACGCTGTCTGGAACAACAACCAAACGCCACCACAAAGCCATCGTTCTCTTCACTAGAGACCATATACCTCAAAAGTCCAAAAGGTTTTCCTGGCTGAGAATAAGCTGTGGGGAAGTTGGGAACACACATTCCTCGAATAAACGCTGTCCAGAACAACAACAAAACGCCACGATAAAGCCAGCTTTTTCTTGACTAGAGACCATATACCTCCAAAGTCCACAACGTTCCCCCACTGAGAATAAGCTGCCACTCCCAATAATCCCCGGTCCGTCCCAGTGATTATTATTATTATTAACGTATCCGCATGAACAGGAAAATTCTATCAAGAATTCAAAACAACTCGGTGTGTGCCAATAATGCAGCCCAAAGACCAATAAATGTACATCAACCTACCGGGCCAGCTCCATTCATCGCACTAAACTATTACTCAACACCTTCCAATTTCTTCAACAAGAAAAAGAGACTGTCTTTAAACCACAATCCCTGCTTGCCTTTTCTGAGGACAGTAGAGCATAATTGGATTCGCCAAAATGCACGGCTGACTGCTCCAAGCCATAATTTTCCTAAATAACCAAACGGGTCTTCCAAACATCAACATTTCAATCTTTTTATATGAAACTGGGTCCACTTAACGCTGTCAAAAGAGCCGATTTAGTAGGTTAGGACACGTGGTATACTTCTAACGGATCTACGGAAATCGTTTCAATGCATCGCTCCTTTTTTTATTACCAAGTAAATAGATATTATATTTTATAAACATAGTTTTGTAAGGGGTTTGGAATATTTGGATTATATAATAAAATATATGGTCATTGGAATTGTTTTGAGAATGATTTAATGAAATGTTAGGGAATATACTGTTAAAAATAATAATAATAAGTAATATATGGGGTGGCTTGTGATCGCATTTCGGTTTTCGAGGTTTGGGTGAGCGGATTGGGAAGCGGATGGGAATCTAATACACATGGCGAGGGTGCCTGGCAAAGGGAAGAGGGAGGGGTGGGGGGCGGCGGGGAGTAGCAGTTTGGGACGAGACTGTTATGAGGCTTGTACATGGACGAGGTTTTTCTGCTTCCAAATCGTTAGAATTTCTGTCGTTTCTCATTGTAAGAGGTTTTTCGAGGGAACAGTTTTCTTAGCTTTCGGACAAGGGTTTCGGTGCTATGGTGGCGAAGGAGGTGGAGGAGGTGGCCGTAACGGAGACCCCCTCCACTGTATCCTCTGAGGATGCTGATGGACCACCACCTTCTCCTGAGCCACATGCGAATATTATCTCAAGAGTCATGCTCGGTTGGGCTTTCCCGTTGGTGTTGAAAGGTGAGTATGGAGCAGTAGGAAAATAATTGTGTTATCGTGGTTTTGCTTCTAACTGGTACTTGGAGGTTTGTTGTACTGTTATTTGTTATTGCAGGTTTCAAAACTCCGCTTCAAGGAGATGATGTCTGGGATCTGAATCCGAAGAACAGCGCGGAGGTTGTCGCCAACAGGTTTGAGCAGGTTTATGCGACGTATCCAGAGGACAAACCTCGTCTGATCAAGACGATGTTTAGGTTAGCTCAGTTTTAAGACCCACCGAAATTGGTTTCTTCATGAAGACCTGTATTAATGGAAGTGAGCCTTTTCTCTTCGTTCCTACGCTTACAGAGTTTCTCGCCGTCTTTTCTTCTACACGGTCATTCTCGAGGTTTGCGAAGAACTACTAGTACCGATTAATTGTTTTGACCGAATGAACTCACCCAAAGGTTTCGTTGCCTGTAACAGTTGTTGTTTATAGCTTTCGGAATGGCATCACCGCTTATTGTAAATCGGATCCTGGAGAATGTAGATGACCCTTCTGCGCCCTCAAGCACGGGGTAAGCGATTCGATACTATTTCGGGAGGGTCGTGCGAATCGTTCTGAGAGCTTCGTTTCCTTCTGATCATGTTACCCAGGTATTTGTGGAGCTTTGGGCTTTTCGTTGCCACTTGTTTTAGAATCTTAGCGGAAACTCACAAATACTTGGAACTCACACGGGCGAGTTGTACGCTTCGGGCTGAAATTCAGGTATGCTGCTGCTTAAACTTTTCCTTCGCGTCAAGGCTATCTGCTCACTTTGTAATTGACTTTGTCTGGCATCATTTTCAGTCTGTTGTTTACAGGAAGGCTATTCGCATTAGCTCGAGTTCGAGGAGTGGCTCTTCAGTGGGCGAGATCATCAATCTTATGCAGCTCGATGCAGAATCCATTGGCAGATTCGCGTTATCCATAAATGCACTCTGGTCCGCACCTCTGCAGGTAGGAGGGTCAAAGGTCTGAAACGTGTGAACGCTTCGGCACGGATTTTGACTGACTCCATCTTGGCACTACCCCGCTGTGAACAGTTGATTATCTCCGTTGGGCTCTTGTACGTATTCATTGGCCCGTCTTCTTTAATAGGCCTCGCCGCGACGTTGCTCACTATTCCAATTCAGAGCATGGTTGTGAGACGTGTCTTTCTCCTGCGCAAGAAAACCATGAAGGTTACCGATGAACGTGTCAAGCTTTCGAATGAAATTCTGCAGGGAATTAAGGCAGTCAAGTTCTACGCTTGGGAAAAACCTTTTGGGGTGCGTCCTTTCCTCTTTGCATGTACTCCTATCTATTCTTCTTTCGGAGAAAGACTGACCCAGCGCATGTGGGGACTCTTCTTTCACGCGCTTGCATTCTTATAGGGGAAAGTTGGCGATATTCGAAAGCGCGAGATGGCAATCCTACAGTCTACCATTGTATTCAGGGCTCTTTTCGTTGTCGTTATCTCTGCATTGCCAACGCTTATCTCCGTAGTTACGTTCGCGTTCTATACTGGCGTGTTTAAGAATGAATTAGACGTCTCCAGCGTGTTCACAGCTATCTTGCTCCTCAGCGCACTGCGCGGGCCTCTCTTGAGCCTTCCGTTTGCCGTCACTGCTATCGTCGAGGCGAAGGTACTATACATCCGTTAAAAATACGCGACCTGTTGCTAAGGAGATATTCTAACCCCTTACTCGTCGCTGGCTGTTACTACGGCGCGTTCAGGTATCAGTGAAAAGAATAGAACGCTTTTTGGGATTTGAAAATACGGCAACAATAAGCAGAAATGATGACTCTTGTGAGGTTGGCGAAATCAAGGTGGAGAACGGTTCTTTTAAATGGGGAGACCCTCCACCGCCACTACCGTCTCGACGGGCGCTACAGCAGCAGAAAGGGGAGAGGCGGGGTCTCTTAAGTAGACTATTTAGACGACGGAAGAAGGTAAGCAAACTCGCCAAGGACACTTTTATGCGATGCAAGGATCGAGTTTCTCATTGAAACTCGCCATGTGTTCGAAACCAACAGAGTGAAGCCGAGAATACTGAAGGTAGTTCTGAAAAGAGGCCCTCGGAGAATGATGGAGAAAAGGCGGCAGAAGCTGTGCCCGAGGCAGCAGAGGAGAGTAGTTTCTCACTGATGAACGTGGATATAGACATTCCCTCGGGACAGTTGACTGCAATTGTGGGACCGGTTGGAGCAGGAAAGACATCCCTCTTGAACGCCGTCCTGGGTGAGATGAAAGCGGTGGACGGTTCTGTGAAGCGCAACGGCACAGTCGCTTATGTACCGCAGACTGCGTGGATCTACAACGGAACTCTAAGGGACAATGTTCTGTTCGGACAGGTAGGAACGTTTGCGTTCCTGTGCGCTTCAATGAAAGTCTGAAAAATTCGCGGTGGGGAACTTAAAATGCTTCCCCTTAATTGCAGGCACTCGAGGATGAAAAGTACGATATGGTTGTGGAGGCTTCACAGCTGAGAGATGATCTGAGTGTACTTCCAAGCGGACACGAGACTCTAATCGGAGAGAAGGGAATCAATCTTTCCGGGGGACAAAAGCAGAGAGTTTCCATCGCACGAACCATCTACTCAGATGTTGACGTAAGTTCTTTCCGCTGATGCTATTCATCAATCTGTCAATATTGGTTTCTTAGATGTTGTGCCCGTGTCTCTCCGCGTCTCGAACAGATTTACATATTTGATGACCCACTTTCCGCTCTCGACGCAAGAGTTGGGAAAAACGTTTTTGACGAGTGCATGTCCAAAAATGGTCTTCTGAGAAATAAGACGCGTCTGCTTGTGACAAACCAGCTCCAATTCCTGCCTTACACGGACAAGATTATCGTGCTGAGCGAAGGACGCGTACAATCTCAAGGAACGTTTAAGGAACTGATCGAGAAAGACGAGGCCTTCCAAGCTATGGTTAGCGGAATCGTGACCACGGCTCAGGAAGATGACCTTGTCGTGTAAGTGGCAGAGTAGCACCTAGTACATCCGTAGTACTAGTAGCGCCTTCTAACTGTGTTGTGAGTATTTTGCCTTTTTTTTACCCGAGCAGGGAGAAGAGTTCGGAACCAGCGCTTAAGAGTTTTGCTCAGACAGATGCAAATCTGACGAGAGGCAAGAGCAAGCTAGTTTCGAAAGGAACCCTGATGTCGATGGAAGAAAGGAAAACCGGCGGAGTGAAAGGCGCTTTGTATGTGAAGTACGCGCGCTTGTGCGGGGGTCTGTCGTTGTTCAGTGCGGCTTTGCTGATCAGTGTCGTCGCTGCTGGCGTGCAAGTACTTCCGAATTGGTGGCTCAGCTACTGGTCACAACAAGAAGCGTTGTTTCCGGGTACAGCATGCGAAGAGTTCCATTCTAAACTCTACCCAGGAAAAAAACATTTATTCACCACCAACTGTTTTATGTTTACGTCCGGTTGGCTATGTTCTTTGAGCAGGGGAGACATCTACGGCAGCATTCCTCGGAGTATACTTCGCGTTAGGAATTGGTTATGTTCTTCTTGTGTTCTTCAGGTCGCTCTCCTTCATCTGGTTGACATTGGTAGCGGTGAGTTGTTTATTGTCAGATCATCATGGCTTTCTGGCCGTAGGGCACCTGCAGTTTGTAGGTGACTCGCGCGATAGCTGAAAGCAGCATCTGGCTCTTCTTTGGCACAGGCGAGAAAACTACATGAGAACATCTTGAGAAGCGTGCTTTCAGCGCCAATGTCGTTCTTTGACGTTACGCCTATTGGAAGAATTCTCTCTCGCTTTTCCCGGGATGTGGCTGCTGCGGATCAACAGGTCCCACAGGCGTTTCTGATGATGCTTGGAAGTCTTCTCTCGCTTATTGCTGCGTATGTAATGATTGCTATCATTACACCCCTCTTCATGGCGATCGCAGTTCCAGTCACGATCTTGTACTTCCTGCTACAGAGATTCTACAACAGGACGAATATAGAGGTGGGCAGTGAACTTTCTGCTTCATTTTGTGAAAGATAGGACGGTGCTTCGCGCTAACAGCTTGTCCGTTTCCTCGTATGTTCCCACAGTTGAAACGGTTGGACTCGATCAGCAAGAGTCCGATCTACAACCACTTCGCGGAAACTCTTGGGGGCCTTACGACCATAAGGGCATTTGAACGAGAGGATCAGTTCATAGACGCGAATGTAAACCATATTGATACGAACATTCGGTTCTTCTTCGCGCAAAACGTCACAAGCAGGTTCGGCGCTGGCATTCCATAGAGAGTTTCAGCATTTTCTCAATGGCAACAGGGCTTAAAACTCTCCTTTTGTTCTGACTTATCAACTAGATGGTTTTCGTTATATCTCGAGCTGCTTGGTTCCCTGCTTGTTCTGGCGGCGGCGATTTTCGGTGTCATGGCCAAGGACAGTGTCTTCGCTGGACTTGTTGGGCTCAGCTTGAATTCTGCGTTGCAGGTTACTGCTTTCCTTGGATTTTCGGTGAGAAATCTACTTTTTCCCGCAAGCACGTGAACACCGCAACAATCCCGCTAATCCATTTTCTTACCATTTTTTCGATATGTCCAGATCCGCTCGATTACTGAACTGGAGTCGCAGATGAATGCCGTGGAGAGACTCATATACTACTGTGAAGAGCTTCCGTCTGAGGCGCAGCCCATCAACGACGATTACAGGCCACCTCCAGAGTGGCCATCCAAAGGAAAGATACATGCGAAGAATCTGAAAATGAGGTACCGGCCAGGGTTGGAGCCATCGCTGAACGGTGTATCCATGGACATTAATCCGACTGAGCGGGTACGCGATAGCATATACGAAGGCTGAATATAAGTGCTTTACCCGACTTAAAAAGGCGCGTCTTTCACAGATTGGAATTGTCGGAAGGACAGGTGCCGGAAAAAGTTCTCTTGCGGTTGCTCTACTTCGTTTGGTAGAACCGTATGAAGGAACTCTTGAGATTGATGATGTAGACGCGCTGAAGCTTGGACTCGAAGATCTGCGGTCGAAAATCACGATAATTCCCCAAGATCCAGTAATTTTCTCAGGAACACTCCGCTTCAATTTGGATCCGTTCGATGCACACACTGATCAGGAACTGTGGGAGGTTAGTAGATACGGCGGCTCTTCTACGAATATCATTCGATTTGTAGCTGAATTATTTTCTCTTCAAATTTCTTACCCTCAGACTTTGGAGAAGTCTAGCATGAAGGAGGTTGTAGCGGACTCTGGGGATGGACTGGAGATGAACATCGTGGAGTACGGTGGAAACCTTTCAAGTGGTCAGCAGCAGCTTCTCTGCTTGGCGAGGGCATTGCTAAGACGTCCGAAGGTAAGAACGAGTGTTTCTCTGATTCGAACAAGATGTCGGATGCCAGTGATTGACGTCTTCGGACAACTTCGCTCCTCCCTTTCGTTGCCCAAAGATCCTGATTATGGACGAAGCAACTTCAAACGTGGACTACGAAACTGACCAAGCGGTGCAGAACACAGTACGTAAAGAGTTCGTGGACAGCACAATCCTTACAATAGCCCATCGTCTGTGGACGATAGCCGACTATGACAGAATTCTGGTTATGGATAATGGAGAAGTGGCAGAGTTCGGCACTCCCGAAGAACTCTTGAAAACTCCCAACAGTAGATTGAACGGGCTCGTTGATGCGCTTGGTGGTTCGACCGCATCGAGTTTCCGCGAAGTGATTAGCAAAGGCTCGAATGCCTTTCCGAAATGAAATTCCCATTGATGCTAGGAAGCGACTAATAAAAACGTACAGTCTACCATTTTCCGTGGTCGAAATCAATCGCCACCATGAGAATTTTCGTTTATAGGAATTGATGCGCTTGATTGAGGCCGTTCTTGGAAGTCCAGCCGCGAGCATTCCCTGACGCTTTCCTGTTCGACGATGTACTATCATCTTCCATCAACGGCCCCCGTGTGTGTTAGTTAAGTTAGTGACTTCTACCGTTTACTTGTTCGGCCACCCTTTCATCACGCACACGACGCTCGTACTGTGTCGTATAGCCTACAAATGGATATCAATGTTCACTCAATGGTAATGGATTTCCATTCGTTGATCATTTCTGAACAAAGGATTCTCTCTCACCAAAGATGGGTCAAAGCCAGCTGTCGAGAGAATGATATGCACAGTATCGCGAAGGCAGCTTGCCGCAAGAAGGAAAAGGGAAAACGTAGTACCCCTTCTCGACCTGCCGACCGCCATGTTCAATAGACAACTCGGCTGTGTTCAAAAACTTGAAATGGGTATTGACAAAATGAAGCTTTGTCCACTTAAAAGAGCATGTCGGAGCTTGCTGCTTAAGCAGTTCTTCTCCCATACAGTTCTCTCTTGTCCTTTGCGGCTGTCAAGTGGCACTTGCTCACATGCTGGTAGACGTATTCGAAGACATAACCCCGAACTCCACAAAACATGAATGAATCCAACAGCCACTTCTCACAAACACACAGAGCCTACCATCGCAAATAAAATTTCGGATTCTATCGCTTTTGGACTTGGGTCCCTTCCTCTAGGATTTTATTCTGATGTCCTTCACCAACCCCCCTTCGCTGCGAGGTTTTGGACTTTGTTCCCTTTCTCTAGGATTTTGTTTCGAACGCTTTCTTCTTTACCATGTTTCGCTTTAGGTTTTGTATTTTGGTCCCTTTTCTCTCGGATTTTGTTCTCATGGCTTTCTTCTTTACCAAGTCTCGGTCTAGGTTTTAGGCTTTGGTCCCTTTCTCTAGGATTTTTTGTTCTGATGGCTTTCTTCTTCACCAAGTTTCGGTGGAGGCGTACAGAGCTTAGATCGTTGTCGTGAAGTTGGTGTGGGAATCACCTGCAGTTTGTATTGGGAGCAAGGGGGAAGAAGCGCTGACGAAACTTATATTTCGAGTCGCGAGGTGCTCATTTGGATTTCGAAGTTGACGTACTTTGGGTGTTTTTTTTTTTTTTGCGTTTATGGATGGTGGGTTCGTTGGGATGGAGTTGTCTGTCAGGGGCTACTCTCGGGTTTTGAACTGTTTCTTTTCTTCGGTGTGAAGAACGATCTGGAAAGGTTTGAAGAAGAAGCGTGAGGATCGGTGGGGCGGGAGGGGGGGAAGGAAGACGCTGGTCCTAGATTACGTCATTGACTTCCCACCATGCAGTACTTTCAGAAACTTATTGGGAAGGAGGGATCAGTAAGTGTTTTAGAATCTACGGATCTTTGTTTGGATTCGTCGTCATATGATAGCCAATGTGGCGTAACTAACATTTCGTGATGGATTGATTGTCTCCTTTGTGATGAACGTTCAGGGCCTGGGGTATACGATCACTGAAACAATACCATCGTATTCAAATGCACAAGTCTGGGGACTTCAGAAGGGGGTTAAGAAGGAGACAGGAGAGGAAGCGTTAATCTTCGTCTATGATCCAAAGTCGGATAAACAGGTTGGTGAAAAACGGTGGAGCAAGAAATTTGAGCTTGGCGGAACATATCCGTTCCGAATGGCCAGTAAAGTTTTTCGATTGTTTTCTTATGTGAACGCTGTAGGGACTAAAGAAGCGACTCGCTCAAAGTTGCCAGCTTCGGCTCAAAACTTTCCGACATCCTGATATCCTCAAATTCATCACATCAACGGAAGGCTCCGATGGATCCCTACACATCGCGACGGAGAACGCTGTACCGCTCGCTGACTTGATGCAAAAAGGTAGTCTCACACCTGAGGCCATACAGTGGGGTCTTGTCTGTGTTTCGAGAGCCTTGGGCTTTGTACATTCCGGAACCTTGGTGCACGGCAGCCTTAGCCCCGCCTCGGTGTTCGTGACTCCTTCTGGCGATTGGAAACTAGGAGGTTTTGAGACGATTCAACCCAAGGACTCTGTAGGAAACCTCAGGGAATGTATTGAGCTACAACCCGAACAGTACAGACCCCCAGAGGTATGACATTTGCTTCCGCTACGGAGATTTGCTCCTTCCGGAAGTGCTAAAGAGGTTCTTCGCTTTACCGCACATGTCAGGTCGCTCGCGGCATGTGGTCATCCCTTTCAAACGCACCTGTTCATGGAATAGACGCATGGGCTCTCGGGTGTTTAATTTATGCCGTCCACGCTGGCTCTTTCAACTCTCCAGAAGAACTTCGAAACATTAACAAACTTCCAAAGGGTCTACATCCGTTCTACCAGCAGCTGCTTGGGTCGAATGCGGAGAACAGGGCCAGATGTAGCGACTTACCTGAATTTGACTACTTCAAGAAAGCAAAATTCGTGGACCTTAACCTTTTCCTGGACAACCTAGCAATCAAGGATGCGTTCGAAAAGGAGGCCTTCCTCAAGAGACTTCCCGGTAAGCATGATGGCCAAGCTAGGCTAACCTCGGAACGCTTCCTTTGCGATGAAGGAGATCAAAGAGGTGCTGAAAACGGAAGCTGCGTGCTTCGTTTCTGAATTCAGGAATGATGGAGAAACTACCGAGGGATTTTTGTGTCAACAAAGTGCTTCCTGTCCTGTGCTCCAGCTTTGATATCGGGATAGGTGGTTCCGCAGCATTTTCGTCGATAGTTGGTCTCAAACCTAGAATGACTGACGAGGAATTCAAGAGGAAGGTATGAGAGCAAACGTGCAAAGCTTTTGTCAGGCGGTGAGAGCACTCCATGGAGACCGGTCCTCAGCATGCAACTACGTGATCCTGGTTTTTTTAGGTCGTGGACCCTCACGCTAGCAAGTGGTACACAAACCCGAACCTAAGCCTTCAGCTGAAGATGGAACTACTCCAAGCCATCAACATCTTCGCGAAGCTTTTTGACCCGAAGGAGATGAACAACAAAGTCTTTCCCGCTCTGTGCAACGGGTTCACGGACCAAACCTCCCCTGCTCTTCGGGATTTGACGATCAAGACGTCCGTTCACGTCGCTCCGCTTCTGAATGAGCGAAATCTGAACAGCGTACTAATGGCAAAGTTCGCCGCTCTGCAGGTGCGTATTCATGGCAAAGTTTGATGCGATCCCTTCACCCTAGACGCTCACTATCGCTCCAACATTTTCCACCGATCCCGACCGTTCAGGTCGATCCAGAGCCTGCTATTCGAACAAACACTACAGTCTGCATAGGAAAACTCGCGAGTGTGATGACTGTGGCAACCAGGCAGAAGACTCTCGTGCCAGCCTTTGCGCGAGCCATAAAGGATCCCTTCCCACCTGCTCGAGCGGCGGCGCTGAGTGCGCTTTTATCGACAGATGTATGCTTATCAGATAGGAGCCACAACACTTGGTTCACGATTCTTATCTCATGCTAGCGCTAATCGCGCTCGGAAACCCCCTTGTCCCTCTTAGGAATACTATTCTGCAACGGACATTGCTATGAAGCTTTACCCTGTGGTAGGACCTGTTCTGGTTGATCCCGAGACTGACGTTCGGGCAAGCGCGTTCAAGCTAATGAAAACATGGCAACCCAAGCTTGAAAGCTACGACGCTGAGCTTAAGAAGAGATCTGCACAAACGGCGCAGACTGCAGTTAACAACGGGCAACAAACGAATGGCCAGCAACAAGATTCATCCTGGGGTTTTGGCAGTCTGTCTTCAATGACGAGCGCTTTGATCGGTACGTTTGGTCGACGTCGAAAGCAGGTAAGCTGAAACGGTGCTGACGAAGATATCGACCACTTTTCTGTTTTTCTGTAGGAACGGAAGACAAACCTGCAGGGAAGACTTCCGCGACTCCAGAAGTTGGTGGAGGAATCCCCTCGACTCAGGCTGGCTCCATGGTCTCAGCGCAAGCTCCAATGACAAGTACAGTTTCATCGTTTGACACTGGTGCTCTTGCTGGCGGTGTTGATCCCGGCGATGAGGATGATGGATGGGGAGATGATGTAGATTTTGATGATGCATTTTCGAAGGCATCTGCAGCACCAAAGCAAGTTAGCAATCCTGGAGGTAAGGGTGACTCTACGAGGTTCTTCAACCGACGAAGCAAGCACACGCTGGAGAAGAGCTTGACGGAGGAATCGTTTCTTGTGTTTGTCTCCCACAACGAAAAGGAGGTCTCAGCTTGCAAGGGAGTCAACAGATCGCCGATCCTTGGGCAGTCGGGAGCGGTTCCGCGGCCCAGACAAATAAGGGAGACGACCTCTGGGACTTGATTCCCAAATCGAAGCCATCTACAACTAGTTCCAAGAAAAATTCGAACGCGAAAAGTGCTGATGACGACTGGGGATCGATACTCGGTCCCGCTGGAAGCACGAAGAAGAAGGGGAATCCAAAGCTTGGCGCTGTTCGAAGGTAGCTGAGTGCCGTATTGAATAGCCCTTGGGGTTTGTTGCCACACGAGGGGCATTTTTCCACGAGAGCAAAGAGAGACAGGAAAACTCTGTGTATTAAAGATGATTTGAATCGGCTGGTATTCGCTCCGAATACCGCGTCGAAAACATTGCCTCAAAGTTACTCCACAGCGAGTACATCTAGGGATTTCGTATAGCGGCCTTGGGCCTCCATCCAGACGCTTCTGCTAACATAGTTATTCACAAGCAGAACTAGCACGAACCCGCCAGGAGTCCTGTCCACACCCACTCCCGAACGCAACCCTTTCAAATCCGAATCGATTGCCCACCATTACAAGCATTTGGTTTTTCTAGTTCTGTCTGGACTAGAAGGAAAGACCTCGTTGGCAAAGATAAACGAAAGCAGATAGAATCTCTCTGCAAAGCAGACCATCTCCATGAAGCCCCCAGCTTACCAAAACCCTTCCCAGATGGTCCACACTGAAACTTTTCCCCCCCCCCCTCCCCTATTCTC
The DNA here is from genome assembly GCA_029953675.1 of Rhodosorus marinus. Classification (NCBI taxonomy): domain Eukaryota; phylum Rhodophyta; class Stylonematophyceae; order Stylonematales; family Stylonemataceae; genus Rhodosorus; species Rhodosorus marinus. The sequence goes on from JAMWBK010000003.1 coordinate 2,861,782, forward strand.
TTTATCCGCACTATAAAATATACGATAGTAGAAGTCCAAAACAATATATACATTACTAAAAAAACTCTAAAACATAATTAATAGATAGTTATTACACTATTGTTTTTGTTGTCTCCTATTATCCCCAGCAGAATATCGAACAAACTTCCCGGATCATTCGCCTGGACAATCCAGGCCAGGGAGTTTTTTTGGATTTTCATTCATTATATACGGACGATGTTTGGGGACCCAAATAGGGGGATTTTTGTTGAAGGAATTTGTTGGCAAAGGGACGAGTCGAGAGGGTTCTATTGAATACTGTTTGGGGCGGGTCAGGAGTGAAAGTTTGGACATAGAGTAGCTTCTAAAGGATTGAACGAGGGGTAGATTGTGTTACCTTGATCTATTATGATTCCCATATTGAAATTTTGATGAACTCTTGATCACACCTGGACACGTTCTATCTGTTCGAGCAGGGTTGAATTGAGGGACCTGTCTTTTGTGCCTGGTGCGGGGTGCGTGCTTCGTGACGCAGTAAGGATGAGTTCGAAATGATTTATTAGCTATATCGGATGTTCAACTACTCGGTTGGTAGGATGAAATTGGCTTCATCCTGTCGGGCCTCTTTTGCTCGAACGGCCGCTGTATGATAGTGGCCGCTTTCTACGTGCGATGCTGCGGTCGTGGTTTGCTCCCCATATGGGGAGATGGAGGCCTTTCCTTCATTCTGGTAGCCGTGAATTGCATGAGGCTACCCAAAAAGCTGCCTTAAATGCTGTGGACTTTACGAGGGTGGCAGAGTCAGGAAGGGTTCCTGCGGAGCTGAACGTGGACGAGCAAATTGAGCGATTCAGACGTTTGGATGAAGCGGAAAAAGCGGATGGATACCTGGATCTGAGCCGGCGATTGATCGAGGACGATAAACCGGATATCGCGCTAAAGGTTGCGAGAAAGATGCTGGAGAGCAAGGATGGGAACGTGGGGACATGTAACATGATGTTGACGCATCTGAAAAACAGAAATTGCTTGTATCATATGGAACATCTTGTTCGCATGATGAAGCACTTTGACTACGCTCCTGGGAGAACTACTTATGGCATATTACTATCTAGCTATGCTCAGAACAAAAAAGTCGCATCGGCTAATAACTTGTTTAATGCTATGATTGAGAAGGGGATGGATCCTTCCCTCAGACACGTAAACAGCTTACTAGATGCGCACGCGAGGGTGAATGATCTCGATGGTTTAAGGGAAAGGTAAGACTTGGTCCCAATTGCGTTGCGTATGCAGATGCATTCTTGTATCCCGTCCCTATCCGATGGACAAGCTGCCCCGGGCGCCTGACAAGGTTAAAAGATGCTCAATGGATTTTTGTTGTCTATCACATGTTAACTTGAATTCAGACTTGAAGGCATGAAAAAGTTTGGCTTAGAGCCCGACGTACGAAGCTTGAACACTCTGTTGTTCGCCCAGACGAACTGTGGAGATATTGAGGGAGCAGGAAAAGTCTTTGAGAAGCTAAAGGCTGCTTCCGGCGAATCGGCTAATGAGGTAACCTTCAACATCATGCTCCGAGCTTATGCGTGGAGCAGACGTTTCGACGAAGCGAACAAAGTTTTCGCGGAAATCCGGAGCCGATGGGTTGTGAAGCCAGTTCATTACAACGTCCTCCTAGCTGGTTTAAGAAGCGCGGGCAGGTTCAAGGAATTTGACTCCTTGCTGCAGCAAATGCTTGAGGAGAAAACCTTCCCGGATCAGCAAACATCTCTGACCGTTATGCAAGCAGCCGTTGAGAAGGACCCGTCTTTTAGTGAGTCCTTCGGGACTAGACTATTATGTTCCTAGCCTCAAGAGCTCTTTTTGCTGATCCTACCTATGTATGTTTGCGTTTGTGTTCTAGAAAACTTGAAACGAACTTACGACAATCTCACAGAAGCCGGAGTGGGGTGTTCTGTAAGAACTATGAACCTCATGCTTTTCTATGCACTGAGAACAGGCGAGGACGGGGACGCGGCGTGGGTTGCGAGAGAGTTGCGGAGAGTACACGATGAACCCCCCGAAACATGTGCATTTAACTCGTTGCTAACTGGGTACGCACGTAGAGGAAGCGTTGAAGCAGTCGAGGGGATGATTTCTTCGCTGGAGAGGATCGGTGTGGTTCCCACACCCGCTACTTGGAACATATTGCTAACTGCGATGCTTGCTGGGAAGCGATATCATGACCTCATCGAGTTGTTCCTCAGTATCCAGAAGAAGGACCTCGCGATGAACTCCATTTCGTACACTCTATTTTTTCATGCTTTGGGAAGAGGTGAAGGGAATCACCGGGGTTTGGCCACAAGACCGTGGTTAGAACTTCTCAGGCAAAGGCACGTGGTTATGAATTTCGAGCTGTATACGTCCTTGATTGGTCTATATGCCAAGAAGGAAAACCTGGCTGCAGCCGAAGACGTGCTGAAGACCATGATCAGCAATGGGTTTACTCCTAAAATATCTACGTTCACGCCCATGCTCCGAGGGTACAGCCGAAAGCAGGACTCCGTTGGGATCCAGAGAATCCTCGACTTACTACATGATTTAAGGATCGAAATTGACGAGCTGGCAATCTTTGCACTGGCTGGTCCGGAATCGAAACGCGGAAAAGTTGAAGTAGTGGAGAAATTGTTGAAAGAGCACTACAAAGGGCCAAGGACTTCGAGGATAGTCGCACTTCTGGCAACTGCAAATAGAAAAGCTGGTGACTACGTCAATCTTGCTGCCGTCATCGAAGAAGCTCGTGAAAGTGGTCTCCTGCCATGCGGCATCCTCGTTGACAATCTAGTCCAAGCGTGCGTCAATGAAAAGACTGGCGAAACCGCGTTCCCTTTCCAACCTCTGAGGGTAGCGGAAGTTATGCAAGCCTGCCTTGAAAGCATCGCGCAGGAATCCCCAGGTAGTCAGAATAATGTGGACATGTTGCGGATGGCTATAATCCCGATTGCCGCCGAAGGGAACGTTCAAGCTGTTGCCGATGGACTAGTCGTGCTGCGGAAAGCTGGCGGTGAAATCTCTGCAGAGCTCGCCATTCTCATTGCTGTACATGTGGACGTTAAAGATCTAGTTAGGAGATTGGAAAAGCTCAACACTAGCGTGCGGGAGGTGCTCGTGGGGTTGACTCGAGAAGAAACTGTTTTGAACCTCCCGGATCTTGTCGATGACAGCATTGTGGAACTTCTCGTTGCTGAGGCTGTTGTCCAGCGAAACCAATATAGGGCTTTTGATCTCGTGGCTCGGTTCGACAGAAACGGATCGAACATATCGAACGTGACCTTCAGTCTTCTCGTCGTTGATGGCCTGCTTAGTGGGGATTTGGAATCAGTACGACAGGCTAGCATCGTCGCGAATGAGTGTGCCGTTTTAAAAGGCTTCGTTCGGGAGCGGTTCTTTGATGCAACTTTGGATATCATTCAGCAGTTGAAGAAGCACTCCAATGCGGAATTTGCCCGTTCCGCTCTGCCTGTCCCCGAGACTTGGGGGTGACGGAGTGAGGAGTTCCTAAGTGGGTCCCTGAAAGCCACGGTAAACCCTGATGCGCTGCAGTTCCGTGGTCTCTGAATTTTTCCACGAGCTGTGTTTCTCCAGCACTTCTTCCCGGCGCGAGGTTGGACTTTCGCAGCCTAGCCGGGGGTTGAAAATTTTATATAAAGAAGAGTTTACTTACGAGCCGAATTCGATACTGTGATGAGCTTGGGCTTAAACACGAAGCGCAAGCACAGTGCTTGTTGGGGCGTTCTGCGAAGCAGATATCATGCCATCTAAGGAACCCGTGTCCATCCGAAAACGGCAATTGTTTAAAGCGTATGTCCAAGGCCCGATCGCCCCACTTGCAACTGCCTACTTTTGCCCCGTATGTTCGAGAATAGCGCTGGACAGTTTGTTCTTAGTTGCACCGACGACTTGCGATACCTGGAAGAGTGCAGTGTGGTCAGACTATTGCACACTGTTGTGTAGCTATTAACAAATTCAACTCGAGAGACATTAGCTTACCACTTGCTTTTCTTTGAAAAAAATGAAATGCGGTACCTTGCTGACGCCATACTTGGTAGCTAACTCGTTTGACTTGTCCACGTCAACCCGGTAAAAGCAAACGTTATCGAACGCACCAGCCAGCTCCTCAACTTCAGGCGCAATATTGCGGCAAGGCCTGCACCATTCAGCATAGAAGTCAATCATGACAAGCTGATTGAAAGAAAACAGGCATCTAGTTAGTCACGGTAATAGAAGCTCCGTTCCCGTCAGCACTTCGCACCTTCTTCCCGGCCTTCTTCAAGTTCGTATCAAGTTCTTCAATAGATTTTAGCTCTTCAACGCGCTTTTCTTGGAATAGAGGCGCTGAACCGAATGGTCTGGCAAGCTCACCAACTCCCTTTTGCTTAAATACGTGAATCTTAAAAATGGGATCAGTCGCAATCAGACCGATTGAGAATACGGAGTGCATGATGAGCGCTTGGACTGCATTGAACCCAACATACAGAACGAAAACGATGGTTGTCCCTGCCAGGTACTGTCGAAGCAAATAATTCAAGGGAAAAACAAGATCAGACCTCAGACGATACTCCCTCCAAAACCATTGGTGTGAATTGTTGACCCACCGCCAGCATGTTCTGTCTCAAGTGCCGGAAGTCATACCGCGAGGTAGAGATCACCTCCTTGAAGTCATCGGTTTCGATTATGATCTCTTTCTGATCATTCGCGTCTAAAATTCTCTTTCTCGAGAGCACGTAGCAGGTCAGAATTGTGGCCAAGCTCGCATAGAAGACGGCAAAAACAACGGACAAGTACCGCGAGTTCGCCCAGTCCACACCCTGAGTCAAGTTCACCAGCAACAGTCCAAACGCTGCTGACTGGATTGTCCGTTTGTCAAACATCTTCCTAACCAATCCCTAAGTCCTAGTCTTACACAACCTGGACAAAGCACTTCGTTCGTTACCACTCACCCCGTCTACACCGCCCCGCAATAACCCCACCACCCACCTCAAACAGTCCTACCTCAAAGTCAATATATGTAGTCTCAATCCAATCCAAGTCCTATGTCAACCCTGGCTAGTCGTAAACTGTCCGATAAATGTTATCAGACGCGTCCTATGGATATAAATTGAATAAATGTATAAAAATTAGCAATGACTGATGGGAATTCTTCTAAAACACCTGTCTGATTAGTGGCCAGATAAGCGTCCGATAGAACGTCTTATACATCAAGGTCGTAACTTCCGTATTTATAGCCTTCGGGTTCATGACTTGGGTATGTTAGACTACTATTATTAGCCTGTCGTACAATATCTTGTCCACTGGGCGCATTATGGACGTACTATATTTTGTACCCATGGTGGTTATTTTTAGCTCACCAATATGTTTAGCCACATGTCATGTCAGGACGTCACAATTATCATAGCGCTCGGATTCAGAATGTCCGAAGCCCCAAACAGAGCGAAGAAGATTGAAATCCAATCCATACTCGTCGTTGATTGAGGAATATCGGACGTCAATCGATCGTTATCGGACAGTTATCGGACGAACCCAGTTTTATATTTCTAGTTCAGCTCTGAGAAGCTTATATCGGACGTCAACTTTGAAGATAACCTACTTTTTATTAGGGAAGTCATTTCTGATAGACACATATATCGGACCGTCTGATACCTATCAGAAGTAATTGGACTTTTTGACGGGGGGGGGAGGGATAGGGGCAAATATGACAACATCTGACAACGACAACCCTAGTCAACCCTAAAAAACCCTATTGGCAATTTACATGGCGCAAAGCTTCTCACATCCTAAATGGACGTATGACCGGTCAACAAAAAAAAGCTACGCCCGCTGTGCTCCACTCCCCAAACCAAAATTCCATAAAAAGAACGAAGAAAGTCATTCAAAGAAGGAAAAAAAAATAAAAACGAAATCCGACGTTGCCCATTTCTATTGGACAAGAATATTCTTAACTTTGGTATAATACCCCGTTGATACTTTTCTTCATCAAGCGTATTTTGATATGCTTATTTTTCATTTATTCAATATACTCTTTTCTGAAGTGCTTTTAGACCCCTTTGTTCTTCACTACATCCTCCAAAAATAATTCCAAACGAAATCAATACGGGTAAATAGTATATTTGTAAAATAGTAATATTTTTCCGATTTAAGAATAATGATTGTGCATGTCCTTTTTTTCTGCGGAAAATTTAACTCTTTTGTCTCACTCCCCCAAAATTCTTTCGCAAGCGCTAAAACTTTCTTAATTTAAGGGTATATTTAAACTCCATTTAGAAATCTCAGTCCAGGGGTGGGAATGTAAAATCTCCCTCCGCACACGTCTTAGTATATTAAAGTAAAAAAAATTATTATAGTACATGACCTTTTTCGTGAACAAATCAAATAGAGTTTTTAGGATGATAACCAATCACTTTTTGCATAAATCTGCATAATATTATTTTAATTGATGACAAAAATAACCAATGAAAAACGTACGAAGAATTTTGGGATGACGTTATCCAATAGAGAAGGACTAAATCGAGCGTAGAAATGACGTAAACCAATGAAATAAAAGTAGATGACAAAAACTGCAAGAAAACTATCATATTCTTGTTATTTTATTCCATCAAAAATTGTTGTACTAGCGTAAAGACTTTGGAGCAAAAAAGTAAAGAAATCATTTCATGGAGAACATTTTGTTGTCGCACACAACGTGCTCCGAGGGACAGTATGTCCCAGGATGTGGGGACAGTTGAGTTGAGCGACGACCAAAGAAGTCGTAAGCGGGCGGGTGGAGGCATTATGCTATCGACTGCCGATGGTAACTGTGCTCGAAGAATTGATGCTTTTTATTTCGATTTAGTTTCTATCGACTATAAATACTACGATATAGCATATCAGCGAAAACAGTTTGAGTATTAGTCTTGTATTCTTCCACTACGAGTCGATACTCTACGCTCGTTAGCAGTTCTGGGCTCAACCCCACACGGTTCGAAAACTTTCCTTCTCCGTTGCCTGTTCTGGCTCTATTTCCAGGATCTCCTCTTCTAGGTCCAAGTCTACTTTCCTAGCAGCGGTCCCCGCTGCGCATCGCTTCCGCCCCTGAATAACCAAAGACGGCTTTCGACTATCCACTGAGTACGGTTTTCGATCACATAGGAAAGGTACCAGTTGCTCGCGAACGAGTGGGATTGCCTCCTTCACATGGTCTGTCAGGCCCTGTCTGAAAGCCTCGTCAGAAACGCGACGGTACAAACGCCGCAACTTGCCAATCAGACGTGCTTCATCCTCTGACAGTACCAAAAATGAAAGCCAGTCGTCCACCTGCAAGACCTGCGAAAAGAATGGTAGCAACAACGCGAAACCCGAGTGAGATCAGGCAACTCCACGGTCAAAGCTAGTATGAAGCGTTCAATCTCATCCCTACACTATTCTCAAGGGGGTGGTTTTGTCGGACAAGGAATCTCGGGTTGGCGTGAGAGGCAAAATAGAGCCGATCAGAAAACACGACCAAAGCTTGCGGATTTGCTGGCGCAACTCCACATAGATAAACACGATCCTCAATTTTCACCTAAATATCACGAAAGCGCAATGCACGAGCTTTTGAGTTCCTTCGAGAGCTATTCAAGTACAGATGCGGTCATGCTTCTGACCTTGTCAGAATATGCTAGCCAATGTTGATCAAACGGTTTCGGAGAGCCTCGTGCGACGCAGGATCCACTAAGCGCCACTTGCATCTCCTTCCGGGAGACAATCGGGCCTCTGCAGTGCCCACCACGATGGGACTCCTCAACATCTGCGCGGGCAATGCTGGGGAACAGGCATCCTGCCGCAATAGCCTGGATCAATTCGTCGTTCGAGTCTTCACTGCATAGGTCAGGCCTTAGCGAGTCAGCCATCCCACAAAGCCCGACGTAGCTTTTCAGTTGGAGACGAAGCTGTCCTATCTTCCTTAGGACGGACAATTGAACTCCGTACCTACGGGACCATTGAAACGCAGCACTTTCAGCGAGAGTCATAACCACGAACCGACTGATTCTCTTCACGATATGAAGGGCTTCGTACTTGAGCGCAAAAAACGCGATATTCTCAGTCGTGGGTTTCATCGAGTTCCATTCCCTCACTAGATTCAACAACAGTAGATGGTCAGAATTTTGTTCCTTCCCCGCCAGCAGGAGACGATGCCTTTCCTGACTCGTCGTAGCCTGCCTCAATGGATGGATGCGTCAGTGCCGGACATTTCCAACATCGTCCGAGAAGGGAGGGTGGAGCCTCTCTCACCTGGCCAGGATTCCAAACGTCTCTTCCGACCCCGAGACAGCTAGCAAGCGTTAAGACAGAATTGCCACAGCCCAGAATGCATCCGTGAAGAATCATCTTGCCAAGCTACCCCGAGCGCACGCGAATAGGAAACAAGCAACTCAGCGTTGAGCCGGGCACCATTATAGCAAGATTTTTATGGTAAGAAGCATCCTACTTTCGGCTCAATGGGGAGCTGTGAAAGTCTCCACCCCAAAGGAGTCAATTGTTCCACGCCCGGCTGAACCGCACCTATGCGTCGCAGCATGTTCAGCGAGGCAGCGATGGCACTGGGCTTCGGTGGGCTAAGGGCGTTTGCGAGGAATTCAGAGCACGATTTGCTGTCGACGTCGCTCAGAATGTTGAGCAAAACATTCTCCAGTGGACTTCTCATGATCTCCGGAAGTCCGTACTCCTCGAATGTATCAAACTGATGCTTTGAGTACAGACGAAAGCATTTACCAGGTCCAGTTCGCCCCTACATGTAAGGCACGAATATCAGAGCTTGTGTTTCGGACGAATTCAATAGGGGCTTATGTTGCTGTGTACTGCTCTTCCAGTGCGCTGCCGTGCATTCGCCTGAGATATCCAGTCGGGCTGTAAAGAGGGCAGGTTCGATCTAACTTCATATCCGAGTGAATTTTGCAAGCCGCTGTCGATCACGAATACCACATCCTCAATGGTCACTGAGGTCTCTGCAATGTTCGTTGACAATACTACTTTTCTTCTTCCGCTCGCCGGCCTTTCAAAAGCGCGCCTTTGTTCTTCGTTGGGAACGCGCGAGTGTAGGACGCGGATGTCGAAGGCAGTCTCCGGCGCGTGCCGCAAGAACGCCCTCTTCGCCTGCAGGAACAATAGAAAAGCAGAAACACCTTAGTAGGGTGATAGAGAAACGCGTATCCCAACCTAGTTGACCATGGGTATCACGAAACGCACCCGCTGGATGCTGTCCCACCCTGGAAGAAACACTAGAATAGCTCCCGGCATTTCGCCCTCCATCGGATGCATTCGATGAAGGAACGATGTCAAAGCGACAATCATTGCTGAGGTGGTCTTGGGATCACCGACTGCTGCGAGTCTTTCCGAAAGCTTTCGCGGCATTGTGCTGGAACTCTTGACGAGTTGAGTGGTGAATTTCATAAACTCTTGCACCTGATACAAGTCAGAGGCCAAGTAGCCGATGCACAAGGAAGGGGTAACAAAGGTTACAATCTTGCAACCCTTTTGTGCGTGGCATGCACACGCGGATGAGCGGACCGTTACATCAAATTAAGGGTGCATTCTTACGTCTCGAGAAGCCGTTCCTTTTCCGGAGGATGCCATCAGAACGGGGGCAAGCTCAGCATCCGTCCAATCGGGGTCCTTAGCAATGTCTTCTACGTACTGTATCTCCACAGGATGATGCAAACCTTTTCAGAAAAGATTTCAGTCGTCAGACGGCCCATTGCATGTACGAACAAAAGTGTCCTCCGCGGTAGATTTGTGAGAGGCCTTTGCCTACCAGGAATGTGCACTGAGGCGCAATTGTCGAAGTACTTGGTAAAGATTTCTGCGTTGACCGTCGCAGACATGAGAAGAACCTTGACATCCTTGCGTTTCTGAATCAACTCTTTGATATAGATAAGCAGAACATCCACCTCCAGGGAACGTTCATGTACTTCGTCCACTATCAAGTGAGTAACACCCTTAAGCTCTTGATCGCTCCTCATTCTCTGGACCATGAGTCCTGAGTGCACGAAAAAAGCGAGCCTGGATCAGTCATTCAATATGGGCGCAGTACGTGCTAAATGGCTATACCTGTAGTGCAAAAAAGTAGGCGGCATTTGGACGGATCTAAGGCACTCTCGTGTCTGATTTTCCAACCAACAGTATCTCCTACGGTTTCCATTCTCTCGCTGGCAACACGCTCTGCTACCGAGATGGCACTGATTCGCCGAGGTTGAGTACATATGATTGAGACATTGGACTTGCAATCATCCGGGTTGGTTCTCTTCTGGTAGATCCAATCATCAAGAATGTATTGTGGGATCTGCGTTGTCTTTCCTGAGCCAGGTTCTCCTGTGATGAGAACGACCTGAAAGAAGGGACCAGTCTTCAGCGCAAAGCTAAAGAACCTGCTCCATGATTAGTAGTAGACAACACCTGATTGGTTTTCAAAAGATGAAGAATTTCCTTGCGACTCTTTGTAGACGGGAGATTCTCCCTCTTCATCGCAAATTCCAAAGCAGTGGGATGCGCCTCTAGGTCAGCCAAGCGCAGGGGCAAGCCAGTGGGAGAGACGTTGTTTGTATGGTGTCTGTCGAATCGCAGAGTATCCGCGGCAATCCCGGGATTTGAAAGTCTGTCCTCTATTTCCTTGGTTCGACTGGGATCAAACACAGCGTTTTCCATGCTCAGTTTCTGCAACGCCGGATCCCTTAAAGTAGAAGAGGTGCTTCTTCCTGATCATTTTCGGGTGAAATTCAACACTCCGCTCTTCAGAGAACGCTCTCCTGACGCGGAAACCGGCCTGTAGATGAACCGCGGCTCAGCTGAACTTTGACGTAATAAGGACTTACCCGAGCTTCTAAGCCGTTCTTTCTCTCGCTTAGTCCTTTCTTGACGTTCAATCCAGTCCCATCCACTAGCTTTGTCCAACTCGCGATGTTGCCTCTCCTTTGAGTTCATACGGCTGACTCGGTTGACCAGATCCTTTCGATACATCGGGTCCATCGCCATCGTATATCCAAGAAACTCTCGTTTTCCATGCTTTCTTGACAGGAATCTTCTCGGAACGTGAGACTTGCCCGTCCGATAAAGAAATTCCTGGAGAAAAAGCGAGCACATGGATCATACTACCACGACACTTTACATCCCGGCCGATCCCACACAGTTAAAAACCCTCCGTTCGGCGCTTTCAAACGCTCACATTCTTTAGAATGTGCCCGTCAGAAGCTTCGCCATGGACTCCTCGTTCTCTACAAAGTGAAGAGCAACTTTTCCGGAACACCCGAAAACAGTTAAGCTTAAGCCGGTTTGTTGTCTGAAGAAGCTTCACATCCGAGTTGGTAACTTCATCAAACCGTACAAATCCTTGATATTTCTAGGAGCTGGACCTAGGTGATCTCTACGTCGGGAGAACTCTGCGGAGCAGGGTGTTGCTCCTTTCCATTAGCATGAGAAACATATCATAGATTCACGTAGAAAATTTTGGGCTTGGGCAACAACCTTGGACGGCTTCGGGTCTCTTTTAAAGTCCCGCGGAATTCTTGTGAGGCACTCGAATGCTCGCTATTCGAAACAAACATCCAGCCTTGATACTGATGGCATATGCTCTGAGGGAAGCTGAAGGTGTGTTCTCTGATGACACTGTGGAGACTAGGAAATGATAGAGGGGTGCTTTAAAGGTTTCTATTGAATAACCGCAGAATCCAGTGAGCACATGGCCGTCGGGAATCCATCATGAGCAACTCTAGTCAGTAGCTGTCTACTCTGGCTAATGTAACGTGTAGACGGACAATCAGCGGGCCTCCGGCATAAGCACTGGGTGGCTCTGCCTAGGTACATACTCGAAGTAGAAGAAAAATGGTACCATTCGTATAGTTCAAACCCCAAGCGCAAACCAAAGAGCACAGGTGCGGTTCCTCAGCCTGAACAGTCGTGCAAACTCAGCAGCACACTTAGAAATTCGATGAGCCAGAGCAGACTCAAAGCCTTCAGAGAACCGAATACCTCTATAAGCAAATGACGACAGTCCCCGAGCCAGAGCCGACTGGAATGGCTGAGGGTCCTCAATAGCTCCAGCCCCAAAACACGGCTTACCTCGAGGCCGCACGAGCCTCTGAACCGTTCGAAAAGCCTAAGCGTCAGCTAGCTCTCAGATTCAGTGAAAGCGATAACGCAGTCTGTAGTGTTCGTGCCTCATGGTTTTGATGATTCTTAAGACATCTTACCAGGTTAGATAGAGATCCTAGACAAGTCCATATCTCGATTCAGCACCAATCCATGAGAGAGTCGTTAAGTTTTCCAAAGCCATCAATATTTAATATATTGTACTTCAAAATAATTCGTCGCTCGACAAACAAACCTATCTAAACCAACCATAACTACTATTGATTGGTTAAATCATTCTTCTGGTCAAAAAAGCGCTTAAATACTTACTAATTCAATCTTGGGCTTGCCAGCCCAGAACGGTTTATCTCCAAAACATGCACAAAAAGAAATAATCCATTTCCAACCATAAACATAAATAGAAATAAATATGAAGGTATAGAAACGTGTAACAATTTACAGGGTATATAAATTTTTTTCGTCCTATTACGATTGGATATCATACTATTGAATAGAGTTGTTTTAAAATATTTCGAATGTCAGCGAGCAACCCTATCTAAACCAACCGTTCACTACTATTGATTGGTTAAATCGAGCGTCTCTTCTAAAAAAACTACTAATTCAATATTGTCATCTGTCAGATCAAACAATTCTCCTCCAAAACAAGCAGAAAAAAGAGGGCCAAAAAAAATCCATTTCCAACCACGAACATAAATAGAAATAAACTGATAGTATAGACACGTGTAGTACATTATGTGGTTTGTCACCCTCCTTTATTACTTCTCTATTGGATATACAATATTGAAAATTAGACATATATGAAGAAAGTTAAATTTTCTAAACAAATCGAAAAAAGTTAGCGAAATGAATCTTCCGGGACAATATTATTCAAAAAGCAATACGAAATAGTCTACTCAAGCGCGAGACACGCGTCACTTTTTTGTTTGACTAGTATTATACCATGGATTCTAGAATAAAAGAATTTTTTGATTTGGCGTTGATTAATGTTCCAAAATTTAGTATCAATTTCCCGACCGTACAATTGTTATGACCAATGATGTCTTGGGAATGTGTATTCTGCACCAAATCGATGTCACCTAGAAAATTCAGGTGACATCGATTTGGATGGGTGCTATTTATTGCCAATTTGCTTAAGCACTAGGGAGTTTGTCAATTGGGCGGGGGTGCTAGGGGCAATTGAGGTTGGGGTGGTGAGGGGTTTATGTCTCTAGTGGCTCTGTTGTTGGAACTGGCTCTGAAGGAGCTGGAAGGGAAAAACTGTTTAAAGGAATTTCGTAAGGTTCTGTTAGGATACGGGTAGTTTGAAAGGGACGTGCTTTTACTCTTTGGTTGTTGTTTTTTTTCGTTTTAGTGTGGGTTTTGGCTGAGGGCAGCTGGGGTGTGGGTTTTGTTGCAGTGACGATGTTTGTGAGCGGGAATAACAGGCATACTGTGGACGACGTGGTATGGAGGAAGGTGTTTTTTGTGAACGTCTTCTTTTCATGCGTGTCGTTCTCGATAGTTCTGCCGTCGATATGGCCGTACCTTTCGGTGCTGCACTCAAATGAGAGTGTTCTGGCATTTGCTGTGGCGATTTACTCAGTTGGCGAGGCTGTCGGTTCCCTCGCATTCGGTGCATGGAGTAACAAGCAGTCATTCAAGGTCGTTGTTATAACGTGCACTTTGGTCGGAGTTGGTTAGTCCTGATCTAATTGTCGTGTTTTGAAGTCTACTCTGCGTGAGATTCGCTAACTGAGAGACCACTATCTTCTCCCACGTACTCAGTGGGTTCGTTCTTGTATAGTACGGCTATTGCTGGGGGGGCTTTCTTTGGTCCGATCATGATCCTTACAGGAAGATTCCTTCAGGGACTTTGGACTGGGGGAGCTCAGGCGTCTCAGATGAACTACCTCTCCAGGGTCCTGACAGACGGGGATCTCACTTCAATGACTGTTAAGATGAACGGTTGGGCATGCCTTGGTTTCGTCGTTGGACCAGCATTCGGAGTAATATTTGCAGGGCAGAAGTTTTCTTTGGGAATGTTTCAGTTCAACGAGATCACCTTGCCCGGTTACCTCTGCTTCCTACTTGGGGTGATGATTATTGCGGCATTTACACTATTTTTTAATGAAGACAAGGAAGGTCTGCAAAGAAAAGACACAGGCGTAGCTGGCCTTGAGAGCGATGAGGTAAGGACCTGAATCCGTCTTGCACGGGGTGCACACAATTGAGTGGGACCATTTATTCGAAGTTGACGGACTCTTTCCTTCTGATTGACAGACGCAGCCACTCTTGAAAGGTCCTTCCACGGCTTCCCCATTGGGGTTTGGCCTCATCATGTGCAACCTTGTGTTTGCGGTACACTTCTTCGGCTTTGCTCTACAGGAAACGATAACCACTCCTGTTGTGCAGCAGTTCTACGGATGGAATGTCTTTCAGGCCAATTCGTTGTTCACCGGAGCGGGGATTCTGAGCCTCTTAACCTTCGTTTTCTTGAACTATCTGGGTGACTCTGTTAGCGACCGTATGCTAGTCTTCATCAGTCTCGTTATCGGGGTCATCGGGTACGGACTGCTGATGGACCTCCCGTCCGGGGTTCTCCCATTGTGGCGATTCGTGCTAGGCTTTGGTGTAGTCAGCGTAGCGTTTCCAATCGGCCGCGCGATCGTTGTCGCTATGTACTCCAAAGTAATCGGCCCAAATGACCAAGGTGAGGGTTTCAGGCTTTCCGGCATGGCTTGGTTCCGGCGCACGGCTTGAGTGAACTCCGCGGCTGAGGTGACTTTTTTGCTTTTTTTATCCCTCAGGTGTCTGGATGGGCATTCTTTTCGCAGTTGGAGCTCTAGCTCGCATTCTTGGACCCTTCCTCGCGGTTAAGGGGTTGGAATTCGGAGGTCCAGCGCTCGTTTTCGGAGGAACTTCTTCCATTTTTGCCATATCTCTTGTTCTTATGGTAATAGCTTATAGGACTATGGCGCCCTTCGCAGAACTGCACAGGACGAGTGAACTTCCGGTGTAACACCACCGGGACGATGCACCCAACTAACTCGCTAATGCTACGCAACTAAAGGTCACTATATTTAGATACATCTTCTGCAAGCAACGTGACTATGCAAACGATATCGCAACAACAATTCCTGAAAGCAAGTCCAACATTGATCCGTTGACCGCCCAGACTGTAAATATGTAATCATCCGTTGATACCCTCGTACGATACAAGACTGTACAGGGCCGCTTATCCGGGTCAGGCAACCACTTTCGGGGAGCTTTACTCACTAGTCGATCTCGTCGATGACATTTGTATGAAGTCCATACCGACTGTCCGCAGCTGTTCCAACCTCTCTTCTTCGCTGCTGGCTTTCGCCTGGTAGTTGTCAAGCTCCTTTTGCAGTGCAGCCCTGTCTGGGTGCGTCAAATCCTTCCACGTCGCCTTGATGAACCTCTGTGTCTATTGATCGTTCAACAAAAAAAAAAAAGTTCGTTTGAAAAATGTTGTTACGGAGAAACAGAATAATTGGCGTTCCACGCGTACACCGGTCAAAGCGTGAGGTCGGCCACGTATCTCTTCGGGGGTGTTGGTCATGGCAAGAACACCCACACCACAGGAGATCATTCCGATCCATAACCTCCAAGCCTGTCCACCTCTTTGTCCTCTAAATGCTCCAGAAGCACCAGACCGACCGCGGCCCAGAAGGCCAAATCTGTCCGTCTCATAATTGAGAGTACTCCATAGTGACTCGGCCGAAGTTTGATTCTTTGCGTTTTTCGAAAAGCGTACGACCGGCGTCAGACTCCGTCTTGGCCTGAGCATGATCGCTAATTATGAATCCTCTCCTCTCAGTAACTAAACATGCAGACTAGTTCTCAATAATATTCTTTGCCATGAAGTCACCGACCATACTTGCCACGGCTTGCTCCATTCTCAAGGCCTGGTCGACTACCACGCTCAGGCGAGTTCGTCCGACGCTTCCAGTAAGCTGTTCCTCAAGGATCTGCGGGGACCTCCGGTTTGTCATCGTCCTCTTTTTGTGCGTCTTCAAGACCGGTTTAAAGGCATTCAGCATGTTTAGAGCCTCTGGGTTTTCAATATTGGCCCTCTCTTCCGGGTTTACCATCTGGATTCGCGGCGTTACAGCAACAAGTCGTTTGAGGACAGACTGTCCTCACAAAACAAAATAGTTTTTTCGTTGATTCTTGACAGGTGGCGGTGAATAATTGGCTGGGCTTCTCGTCTGTTCTCGAGGTTTTGTTCACATAGAAGGGTGAAGCAAACGCTGACATTGGCAAAGTATTTTCATGACAGTTTCAGATGCACTCAGAGTGAGTGTTCCTCCGAACGAGACTGTTCAAACACCACCCACCCCCTGAAGGAGCTTTCGGATGCCTTTTGGGGGGAACCTGGTAGATGCTGTGCTACTTACCACTAAGACTGGCTCAATTTCTAATCTCTAGGATGGGTTTCAGCGAATCTTTTTTTGACTGGGAGAAGGACATTATCTCGGAGTCCGCACTGGAATACCTTAACAGCGATTCGATGGAGCTTGGCTCGTCCAACTCCCCCACTCAGCCCCGTTGCGCCCACCCGATAAACGCTTTTCCATAGCCTTCTCACAGTTCAGTGGGGACTTTAAATCAAGATTTTGTCCGCCAGACTCCAGAGAAGAAATGGCCTAGAAGAACGGAGATGTCCTCCCGAGCGAGCACTTTCTGCTACAGACCACATGGGCTGGTGCTTAACATATGGGAAGGCATTGGAAACTCTTCACTCTAAAGTGCGGGGTTTAGGGATGAGCAGCATCGAGAACTAAACGTTAGAATTTCATTCTGAGGTTCTGACGCTTCTTAGCTTCAGCAGCTGGCGATGGACAGGCTGTTTTCCGCATGTGCTGACGTCGTAAGCACTGCCGGACCTGGGGGGATTCTCCTGGAGAAAGCCCTGGAAACTGCGCGAAGGAGCTTGAAATCTGACTCTACTGCTGGAGATGAGAAAGCAGATGCGTGGATTCGACAGGGTTTCGAACAAGAAATCGAGTTGTTCAGTGTTCGGCGGGACAAACAGCATGGGCATGTGCACGTGACTGCCTGCGAACAGCTCATTCACTACGCTCTAGGGTTTTCCTTGGTAGAACAAGCTGCTAGACCAAAACTGACCATGAAAATTCTATATGAGGTATGATGCTTTCAAGCATGCTATTATCAGCGGGCTACTATTCAGCCTTAATCCCGTGCGAGTTCGCAACGAAAGGCTACCTGTCCTTCGCTCCTCGTCCTTGACACATTTCTGCCAACGTTTGCCCGCAGATTGGAAGAACAAGAGAGGTCGGAATTCTTCAGAGCGATTTACCAAAGCTTGTTGGCATCCCTTCTCATACCGTTCACCATCACGTACAGTCCTTATTCGCCGGGGGACTGATCTCTCGAGAAAAGGGAGTCTTTGTTAGAAAAGGAGGCGAAGCCATCAACGACGAGCAAGGTGACGACGACCACGACTCCGGCAAAAAATTGTCTTCAAAGCTCCTTACCAGCACGGTTGTACTCAAGCTTTCGAGATTCTCGAAGGCTGTTCGAGAGCACGAGTTGGATCATGACGACGTAAGGACACAGCTGCAGTGCTCTTGCTCCAGGTGCCTCTTCCTGCTGAACAAGTTAACTTGGATCCGTGTTTTGTTTCTGGCACACGCTGAATAGTCACTCGCCTATACACAAGCAGTACAACTCGATGTTCTTGGAAAACGAGTGATTGAGATTCTGGAGGAAAATTCAGGCTGTTTCGTCACTGTGAAAGAACTCAAACGGAGGGTGATACCAGGCGAAGGAGAGGGTCAAGAAGCCACCTTGCACGAGAGAAGGCATCGAATTTGGAGAAATCTCCGTACAAGACTATTGAAAGAAGGTAGAGTCGTTGAAGAGGAAAGACCTGTAACCTTCTCAAACTCGAACAAGAAACACATTCTAAAGTGCGTGACGAATCCCTGCATTATTATTATTCCGCTGTCCCATGCAAGCACGACGCTCTGAAAGGTTTCAGTGCTTAAAAGCTGTTGTTCTCGTTTTGCCAGCAGGTGTTTCCGGCTTTCAACTGCTGAAGAAGTCAAGAAGAAACCTGGGAAGTGTTCGATGAGCTCCGAAGACGAAAATCCAGATCTCACAGTTGCCGAGCTGGACCCACTTTCACTTGTGTACAGCTACATGTTGCAGAAGCGAGAAGCCGGCGTGACAGTTCCGGAGCTGTTCAAAGTTTTTGGAGAGCAGATTGAGAGGAAGCACATTGCGCTTCTTGTGGAGACGCTCGGAAGCAGCGAAGAAGTCGCCAAGGTCACAGAACACGTCGGAAAACAGCTTTTCATTCGACACGTTCTGAAGAGGTTTGATTCAGAGCAGGTTCGCGCTCCGCGTTATTTCAGCACGATGAGGACGGCGGGAACATGCAGGATTCCGCTGAACTTGAATTTTCTGTGCTCACAGAACCAACGTGGTGTCAAGGAGGAGCTTGAGGAAAGCACGGTCGTAACGGATGGACCACTGCTCGGGAGGTGCATCGAAGAGAAACAGAGGCACTATTCTTCGCTTACACTGGCGAGGGAAAGCAAGGTTCTTGAGCTTGTCCAGCAGCATCGAATCATGAGAATGGACAGGGTGCGTCCCAGGAATCAATGCTCTTGGCGTTTCAAGCTTGTTCGCAGTATTCCCATCTGAACAACCTCGTTTGATTGTGGTGAACGCTCTGTGCTATCGTTTCCTAAAGATTGGACGGTTGCTTGCAGAGGCAGAAGCAGGAAATATTACTCGGGTCGACACGAAGGTTGTTCGAAGGATTCTGAAGCGTCTTGAGTCCCAGGGGAAAATTAAGCTCTTGGAAGTTCCGCAACCTGGATTCGCGGGGAAGCCATCTGTCGTACGACTAGTATGTGCTCCGGGGATTGAGATGGATTCAGAACATGTTGAACAGTTCTTTGCAGACACTATGGCTTTTAAAGCTGCAAAAGAGGTTAAACAGGAGGCACAGGTCAGCCGAGCACCGACTGGGGTGGACGTGGTTGTTAGCGATGCCACTTTCAGGCACGAAAATATTGGGCAGGTTAGTCCTTTCGTTATCCTGAAGAGCGAATATCGATCTGTATAGTTCGTCAGAGCTTGTATTCTGAAGTCGATGTCCTGTTGGCCTGTTGTCACTCCAAACCACACGCAGAAGGTCGGACTGGGTATGCTTATTGCACGGCTGCACGGTCTTATTCAAGGGAAGCTCCTGCGTGCAAAAGCGCTTCATCTTGAAATGTTTCACTTCATAGAGGCCAGAGAAAGCCATAAGGGTAATCGCTTAGGGCCTCCTCAATCGCCTTAGGGTTGTGATGCTTGGAGTTGACACTTAGTTTGGAGTCTTTTATACCGTTGCGAAGGAGAAACGAAGACGTGGGAATGCAGCTTTACAGTGGGGGAGGTTATAGAAGAGCTCTCTGTGGATGAGTATATGAAAGTTATTGGTGTCTACGAAAATCTTGGACCAATCACCGCAGAAGAAAGGCTTTCCAAAGTAAGGGAGCTCCCGATGGAGCGGAAGCATGGCATGATTCATCGACGTGGTTCTGCCAACCAGGTAGTCAAATTGTTGGACATTCTAAAGAGGTAAGTGCCCGTGGTGCCCCTCTTTCCTGTTCTAGGGGAAGAAGAAGAGCGGCCAGGTTTTTTCTAAGAGATCCAAACATCGCTTCTTACGCTGCAGAGTGGGCCTTGTTGAAAATAGCTGGCATCGATACAAGCTGAGCATGGTCGGTGCAGTTCGCGATTTCGGGAAAGGACTTTTTCCGTTTTCCTCTGAGAATGTAGGCGATCATCTGAATCGCTTATGCAGACTGCCTCAGATTGACCTGTTTTGGATTGACCTCGAGTCTCTACAACCGTTCGGGTTGTCTGTTGTTATTACCAGGTTGCATTCAGAACCGAAGGAGATATCTTGAAGTACTGGGAAACCCTAGAGAACATTGGCACGAAAACCGCTGAGCAACCAGACAGTATAAAGAGTGCTGAAGCTGCGACTGGTGTGGAATCGTCTACAGAAACCAAGGATAGTGGTCACAGCCCAGGGAAGCCCTACCTCTTCCCTGTACCAGAACTCTATGTGAAGGGAAACTGGCGCTCTGGCAGAATGCGAAGAGTTTCGCCTCCAGACGCAATCAGAATGGAGACGGCATTTGCGAAGATATTAGAAAACCGTCGGAGTGATGGTGAGGGTTTTACTCACCTTCTTTTGCAGATTGCCTTCGCCGTCCCTGCCTTGGAAGCGAGCTTCTGCGCTTGCTCGCTATGCACAAGTTCTGAACACTTTTTTGCTTGTCGACTTTTCAGCGGTAGCTGGTGGTAGTGGCCTAGACATCCGGGAACTGTCAGTCGAGGATATTTATCAAGTAGTGCTCTCAACGAAGGTTAGCACAGGTGATCTTGTAGCGTACTACAAACATCGTCTGCAGAATTCTCCTTTTGTTAGAGGTGAGGGAAAAGCAGGAGCCATTCCATAAATGGCAACTCGTTCTAACCCTTTGCCACCTGTTGTTTCTCACTTGCAGCAAGTTCGGAAACCATGGCTATAAGCAGTGCTCTTGAAGGGGGATCAGCAGTCTCAACTAAGCGACCTCGAGGCGCCCAGTCCTCCAAGTCAGGAGGAACCAAGAGAGAGGCTGAGGCCAACGCTAGAATGTTACCAGACGCTGATGCGGACAGCTCTGGTGTTGAGAAATCTGAAAGGAAGAAGATCAGGCGAAGGCCGAGACAAACGCAATGGACAGAGGGTGAAGAGCTCAGGCTTCTAGTTAACGTTGTGCAGGTCAAGTAAGAAATTGCAAGCGCAAGTGAAAATGAAGAACGATAACGGGTGTTATGCGGAATCTTGCCCATTCTAACCGAGCATCCTGCTCACTAAAAATTTAGGGCGGACAAACTCCGGCTTCATCAGGAGGAATCCGGGCATGGAAACTTCGAGTTTTGGCCGGAAGTAGCGAAAAGAATGCGAGCATCGGCATCTGCGTGCAGGGCGAGGTTTGGCAAATTGCTCCAGAAGGATAACCTTCGTCATGGTGTCAGTGAGGCAATTCGGAGAATTCAAGCCATGCAAGTGAGTCGGTTCGGTTTCGATCAATAGACGAGTTATTTTGTTGTTTCATATCTGATGACGGAAGGGCCGTTCACTTGACACCAGAATCCAGATGCAGGAGCTCGCTCCGGCGAACCTAATGCATTCGACGTAGCAGACTTTTTTCGGGGAATCCTTGACGGTCGGGAATCCATACGCGTCGATGAGAGAGGAGAAGCTTCAATTACGCTTCTCCGGGACACTGGGGAGCTCAGGGATCTGTATTCCTTCTTGCCGTTCAGTCCTGGCACGTTATCTGCGACAAACAGAGCACGCCCCGCAACAAGAGTAAGAGAGAAGAATGGCAGCGTCATCTAGAATCTTTGGTTTCGGACCCGAAGCTGATACAGAATAAGTGAACGCCCACAGGAGCAAATTGGAAACAAATCGTGCGTTCTTCGGGAGGTGATAAAGGCATTACTAAGAACTCCTTCACAAGAGTACGATCCTGTTGTTGGCGCTGAGATTATGTCCAAATTCTCTGGAGAAGAAGTACAGGCAGCTTTTCAGTCGCTGAGACAGAGCCAGGCAATTAGTTCGCACAAGGACAACGTGCATAGTCGAGCCTATTCAATCTCAGCGACTGTGAAAAAGGTAGCCATGAGCTTGAAGACGTCGCCCTGCAAGAATGTTGACCAGCCTTGAAACTTACGTCTTCTGAGGTGCGTTTGCGACCCAGGCTCTAGGGGAAAGCATATTTAATGAGCCCAATCATTCCAACGCCAAAGACATGCTTGACAACGCCAAGGTGGATGATGGATACATCGTGGACGCGAAAGCTCTCAGCGAAGGGGGTTTGCTCATGCTTGCTCAAGCAGTTGCTAATGGAAGCTTGACGCTCACGCCCGTCGGACTTCAGGAAAGCTTCACGTAAGCGGCCTTCTGTGCTCACACACTTCAACGGCCAAGGCCCAAGTTCCCAGCCCCGATATCTCAGTCGTTCCTTAATCTTGTATAGGGAGTACGATTTGGAGGAGATGGAGCTCCTAGGTGACAAACGGAGCTCGAATCGAGCGCCTAAATGGAGGGTGCATGTAGCCTCAAACGACTTGGAGGTGGAATCAGTCGACGCCACGCCCTCAAAGAGACCAGACGACGATCCAGCAGTCCAAGAAGCAATTGCGAACCAAACTGACCTGAAGCGTGTTCTGGAGATTGCAACCCCGAATGTGGATCTCGCTGTGCTTGCTTTAAGTATAATTCGTGATGCTGGAGATGAAGGAGTGTCAACGGTTGATATGGAGGGCAAAATTGAAGCAGAAATCGATCGCACCGGCCTTCCTAGACCGACGAAGGAGGAACTCGGCCGGGCACTGAGCTCGCTGGAGAGTGTTGGGTCTGTGGTCCGACTTCACTGTGATGGAAACCATATTGAAGGAGACAGCGGAGCATGGTTACTGGATAAGATTCACGCGAAAAAGTTTTCTTTCGAATCCGCTGGTAACATTAGACGGAATTTGCAAGCGTGTACATGAACATAGCAGTAATTGACTGATTCGAAACCGGGTCCCTACTGTCTCTACATAGGCCTACATCCAGTACGTCCATGGATGAAACTGCGCGGTGACTGGGATGACGAAACGCTTCGTGGACTGCAGGTCGTGGCGTTATCCCTAGTTCTGGAAAAGCCTGGAATTGACCAAGGTACACTTGTGACCAACTTACGCGCTACCGACATACCACATCGTGGCATACTCGATGCTTTGGCAGCTTTGGAGCACGAAGGGAGAATCAGTCGACGAGTAGTACCAGTACCAACGAAACAGAACGAGCAGAGCTACGTTGCCGATCGGGGCTTGGGTGATGCTGAATTCGTTGGTACACAAGAAGCAATCACTACGTACCACCCTACCCTGGACGCTTACCCGATGTCCGGAAGCGTTTGATTGTCTGAGGAGAACCGAGAAGAATGTTCTCCTCGTGAACTGATCCAGCAGGGGGGGGAAGGTCAGTCCCAATCTAGGTCGATTGTCGCTCGTGTTACAAATCAGTGAACCATTGTACATATTCATACGCTTTGTCCACGCTCGTTCATTCGTTAGTCTGGGTGAGGAGGACGGAAAAGCACATCCAGGCGTGCTGCTAACACTCGCAAGCGCAGCCTGGTGAAATGCCCGCGCTCGCAATCCTCGATTGCCTCATCCCTCCAACTCAAGAGGTACATCGTTCAATCACGACTGCCGGTCGACGTAGCCAAATAGCTGATCCTTGCATGAGTTTTAGGAATATAGACTCTAAGCAACCTTATAAGACTTGTTGCTGTAGCTTCTCTACTTCATAGCAGAGGGGCAGAAGAGAGCACGGGACACTAAGCCTTTTCGGCTTCAGGGTTATTGCTCAGCAGGTGCACGTTAGTACTATCAACAGTACACTATAACAAGTAATTACTGAGCCTCACAATTGGGACACGATATATCCTAGAGATCCCAATTTTCTTCGTCAGCAACTACATGGCTCCAAGGGGTTTGGAGGTTGCTCCTCCACAACTTGAATGTACAGCTTCCACAAGCCCCCTTAATTCTGTGCGAGTAATGTGGAAGTAACGTTCATAAATATTTCTTAAAACGAAATACCAACAGAATAGATTTGAGATAGGGAGGGTCTGGACCTATATGACAACTACGAGCTTATAGGTCTGTACATTGGATTAAGAAGGGGGGGAATATTAGAATATTTGGAATAGAAATATTTTTATTAACTAAATAATTACGAAGCAATGATCTGTCCCTAAAGTCCCAAAACAACTGAGAAAAAAAACACCATGGAAAACGTTCATTCGGAAGGGTGCGTGGGGAGGGGGGGGTTGTAGATCAACTAAAAAGCAAATCTCGGTTAAAGGCTAAAATGGATAATTTGGATGGCTTCAGGAAGAGTTTGTTATTCCAAGGATAGGCTCTCTCAATATTAACCAAAACTGACCTCTCCCAATTCGAACCCGCCCTTAAAAAAAATATATATATATATATATATATGACAAGAATTCAAACAATTTTTTAGATTTCCTCTAACAAGCCTCAAAGAGACCCCCTTTACCCTCAAAACGATGAAAAATGCAATATTCTTAATAGTCATCTTATGTTGATTGTTTACAGTCTATTAAAATACAATAAGTTTTATTATTAAGTATAAATACATAATTGGACTGAATATTCAATCATAGTTTATTGACGCTTATAGTCATTATAGTTTTAAACGTTGTGAAGTATTTGTGTTTAACAGATTGTTGATGTTGGGGGTTTGGATTGTGGAGGGGGGAGGGAATTGCTTGGAGCCTTTTTTGAGGGGTTTTGAAGATTGAATAGTAGAGTATTGAATTCTAGCATTGGGAATGGAGTGAGGGAGTGAAGGAGTGAGAGAGTGCAGGGATTTGATTTTTGGGGTGTTGTTGTTTGTTCTGTGTTGTGCTGAGGAGGGCGCGGGGGGGTGGGGAGGGGGGTGGGGAGCGGGCTTGGAGTGTTGAGGGGTTTTGGGGGTTGAAGGGGTTTGGGTTAGGAGATGGAAGTGGAGACAGCGGCGCCTCCGCCCGGGTTGGAAGGCGTGGCGAGGAAGAATATTTTTGATCGGGACTATGTTGAAGCAGAGGCTAAGTTTCAGCCCAAGCCTATTGAGGATATCTTGATCCCGCCAAAGGAGGTGCGTGAATTGTTTTGATTTCCTGTGTTCCTTGGTTTGGGGGGTTCTCTTGTCTCTGCTTTTTTTTGTGGTTGTGGGTCTTTCGTGTGATTATCTATGTCTAGATCGTATTGGTTTCATTATTGATAAAACGCTGATTTCGCTGTGATTGCGTCTTGCGCTTAGATGTTGAACGTAACGATCCCGCCACTGGTCAGCAGACCAAAAAAGTTTGCCTCCGCTGGAAACGGATTCGTAGCATACGTACACGGTCCGAACTGTCGCATTGCTTGCAGAACTCCATCGTCAGCTGTCTTCTCGTTGCGATTGGAACCGCATGATGCTGACGTTGTCGACTTCTCCTGGTGCCCCATGAATGAGACGACTGGAATGGCTATGTTGGGAAGTATAGCGAAGGATGGAAAGGTTAAGCTCAGTTTTATGGGCTTGGAAAATGATGAAGAGGGAAACCCAACATCCATGAAGCTAATCGCAACTCAGAACTATGAAACGCCTGGCTTTGTTCCTGGCTCTGATGACTACTATACTAATATTCGCGTAGGCGGGAATCCGTACTCTGGCCATGTCGCGCTCTGGAAGCGGAACAGTCTCTCCTCAATGAAAACTCTTGTCTTCAAAGCGAACCCAAAATTCGCCGCTTTCGGGGGAGATATCCCGCCAAAGCCTGAGAATTGGGATGAACTTCCGGACGCGTTAGGAGCGGAGGTGGTGGATGAGCAATTTGTGAGCAAGATCTTCGTTCCTTCACCAACATTAATGAAAGCATCCAAGCTGATCTCATAACCTCGCTTGCTCATGGCGATATACGTATACCAGGTCGACGAACTTCCCCCAGCGATGGAGTACACGTACACTGGACAGCCGATGGTTGAAGTCATGAAGGCGGGATCGTTTTCGGAGCCTGCAGACGATACTGCTTTTGCTGCAGCTGATGGCGCCGTCGAGGAGGCGGCCAGTGGAGATGCGGCAGCTGCAGGTGCAGTCGCTGCAGGCGCAATCGCTGCGGGTGCTGTTGCTGCGGATGGAGTTGCTGCAGATGGAGTTGCCGCTGATGGAATTGCCGCAGCACCTGAGGGTGATGTGCCTGCGGTTTCTGCTGATCGGTCGATGGGAGTTCCCGACCAAGCCGTGCCAGCTGATGGGGGCGACGCTGGCGCGGTGGGGGCTGCAGCTGCGGTAGGGGCTGCAGCAGGCGCAGGTGTCGCTGGTGCTGGCGTACTCGCAGCTAAGGCGTTTGGAAAAGGTGACGAACAAGAGGGCGAGGGCAACATCCTTGATGAGTCGTTGGTGCAAGAGGACGGAGATGATACTGCTGGAGAGATAGCCACGGCTGCTGGTGTGGCCGGGACAGGGGATGCTATGATTGAAGGAGATGAAATAGTCGAGGAGTTTGAAGAGCAATCCGGGATCATTGAAGTTGAGGCTGACGGCGAGGAGTATATTGAGGAAACCGTTGTGGAGTCCTATGAGGAAATCGTTTATGAAGGGGCAACTGTTGTAAGCAGCAAAGAAATTTCCGTCGACGAGAGCCAGCAGTCTTCTAGCGGTCCATCGTTCTCTGGAATAGCAAGCAAATTTGAGACGGGCAAGATCCATGAGGAGACGGCTGCAGCCATTGAGAATAGCTATAGGTCAACGACGGATGTTGTCCAAGTAGACAAACAAGCGACTGAAGTTGGTGCGATCGGTAAGAGCTTTGAGAGTGGACAAGTTTACAAGGAATAAATTGAAGCTGGCGAGGGGCAGCCAGGTGCAGAATAAGCGGAATAACTTTCAAGGCCATATGATCGGGAGAGCGTCTAGGTTCTTACTGAAATGGAACGCCGTGACTGTTTGGGTCCGCTGTTCTGCTCGAGCGACTCTTAGCGCTTGGCGCTTGAATAATATTTGATGGTTTTTGCGGGTGCGTTCGTAGCCCATCGCGTGAGAAGCAGGGGATTTCCGCGACGTGGGGTTTTCGTGTTTTCAGTTTCCACAGGTCCATAGTGTCTGTTTCAAGGTTTACATGGTGAGGAGTAAACCACAACAAAGTTTTGTCCCAGTCCAGAATCGGATGCGCAGAAACAGCGATAGGAAACGTTCGAAGAACGTTGTCTGCCGGCGACCTTCAGCTCGACATGAAGTTGCGAGCTTCGTATAACAGATGTACTCAGTCGATGAAGAACAAGTCTCGTCTCTCACAGAAAAGTTCTCAATCGCTGCTCGCGCCCAATTCTCTTCGAATGCTCCCAATGGCAGTCCATCGACAACAATAGATCGCAGGGAACTTTTTACCCGCTTCCGAAATAGACAGTCATCGTTCACGGAGCCAAACAAGCACATCGAGCGCGGTTTCCAGTTGACGGGGCCTGGCTTTCACCGAA
Organism: Rhodosorus marinus; assembly: GCA_029953675.1. Classification (NCBI taxonomy): domain Eukaryota; phylum Rhodophyta; class Stylonematophyceae; order Stylonematales; family Stylonemataceae; genus Rhodosorus; species Rhodosorus marinus. Next base: position 2,888,992 of record JAMWBK010000003.1, read on the forward strand.
AGCTTCTTCAGTGCTATCTAAACTTCAAAATCTATGGATCATCCAACGCCGCCGAACGGCAGAACCAGCACATACAGGGATTGTGTGAGAGGCACGAACAAGGCACTTATCACTTGGCACAGCAAAAAAGCACTCGTCCATGGGGGGTTTCTAATAAACCCAAACTGCCTCTCACAGAACTATTCTTCATGCCAATCTCAGTACCTCCAAGGTCGAAACGAATGCAAAACCGCCCGAGAGCTGCCTAAAACAACGGAAAAAGGATAAAAAGGAAGATCGGGCCTTCTACTCAGTGGCCAACAGAGATCGGATTGTGGGGTACTGGGGAAGAAGACGAGAGAATGCGTTTCTTGAACGGAGTTGTGGCTTTGAGATTGTGTTGCATTTTATGAGTGGTTTTGGATGATGAAAGAGGAAGTAAGATTGGAATTGACATTGGTGGAAGATGTGAGAAGTAGAAGCTGAAGGATGGGGTGGGATGGGAGGTTTGTGTGAGCTATGATAATGAACAGGATGGCTGGAGCGGATGGTGGAGGAGGCGGTGGCATCGGTGGAGATGGTGGGGAGGAGGAGGATGAGGAGTTGTCTGGTTTACTTTTAAGATCTAAAAGTGAGACGGCGGTAAGGTCAAGAAGGAAATTTGAAGACTTCGGTCGAATCCCGGTTTTGCCAGAGACGACGCCAGAGACTCCAAGTTTGCCGACGAGAACCCAGCTACAAGCGAAGCGGAAGGTGTTCCACCTATTTGCGGGCTTTTTCATTAGTTTTGTATATTATAGGTTTCTGCCCAGGGATACGTTTGAGATGGTGATATGGTCGATTGTCGCGACGTCGTTCTCCTTCGAGATGCTAAGGCTGCACAACTGGACTGTGAATGATCTATTCAAGAGCCTTGCCGAACCTTTGCTGAGAGAATCCGAAGTCTCACGCAGCTTTTCAGGCAGCTTCTACTACTTGCTTGGATGCGCGATCACAACTTCCCTCTATGACAAGCCGGCCGCCATTCTTTCTATTATTTGTATGGCTTGTTTAGACCCAGTTGCTGCTGCGGTGGGCTTCTATACGTAAGTACCTTTTGTCCGTGAAACACTTAGAAACGGAGTGCTTCGCTCCAAACGTCGTATTTTTTACATCATGTCAGTGTTCCGGAATCCTCACCATGCAGAAATATGCGTCCTTGCGTGTCTATGCGACTTGTAGGAGCTCAGTTGAATGGCCCAGACTCCCAAACGGAAAGAGCGTTCTTGGCTTCTGCGCGTCCACGACCGCTTGTAGTGTTGTGATATATTTCCTTTGCTCCGAATGGCCTGTGGGAGCCTTTTTCGCTATAAAAGTCGGCATTGTAGCCGCTCTGGCGGAGCTCTTAGTACCGTCCCCTCAGGTATGGCTACGCCATTCTAACCAACCAGTCGTTTAGGATAGAGGGGGACCACCTTTCTTTGATCCCGCTTAACGGTTTGTTCTGTATTCCCTGCCTCAGATTGTGATGCCAGCTCGAAGATTCCCTCTCGGGTTTGATGACAACGTTATCATCCCCGCGGTGGCTGGATTTGCGATTACGGAACTCATGAAACGACTTGAACTCACTATGGCTGGTCTTCCCCCACTGCGATACCTGGACTTTTCATGGCTAATACATAAATAGAGGATCGCTTGGCCTCTGGGAGGGCCATCATAGGCTAGTCCATTTTTTGGGGGCTCGCTGAGGTTTGTATGGGCAGCCTTTAGTGAAGTTCGCATCATGTTCTGACTAATTTCAAAGTTGTAATTTCCAACATCAAAAACCCTTCAAAAGAGCTTTTACTACCTTTTCGTGTCACTAGCGCAAACGAGTAGTTTTCCCCATCGAGACGCAAAGTGCAGAACAACCAAAGGCTGAAAGAATATACATGCATGTTATGAGGAACAAGGAAACTATCACTTCTGCAAGACACTCCAGTTCATCCAACCCCGGACACAGGTAGGCTAGCATGGCTCCAAAACGCACCCCGCCTCAATCACAACTTTCGTCCAATCTTGTGACCATGCCCCTGGTATTCAACCCTTTCAGAGAGCCTCCTTCCAGAAATTTATTAGATAGACCGATCCCTCTGATCCGCCCTAGGACATGGATCTCGCCAGTCCTCCCCGCCACACGCTTCTACCCACTACCAACCAAGCCCTATAAGGTCCGGTGCAAGAACGCAGACTGCCGTACCAGGAAAATCCCTGGTACGCATAGCTCAAAAGATATCCAGGAAAAACAGGAGGTATGCCAAGTCACAAAAATGGTTCATCCTCAAGAGCTTATGTACACCTGCATCTTGACCTTCTAGCCATAGTCTTTTCGGCGACGCTTCCCGCCGGCATCTGGATCTCCGGGAACGCCGCCTTCCACAACAGTATTGAACCTGATCGCGCACTTAACAACGCGCTCCAAGCAATCCATTGCGGAAACGAGGTCATTCACAGCCGCATTATAGTCCTCAGAGTTAATCCCGTTGTTCGCGACATTTGCAACGTTGTCCGCGCATTGTATGACCCTCCGCTTCGTGCTCGCAACGGCCTGCGCAAACGGCCCCCTTAGGCTACCCAGATGGCCAGTGAGTTCGGCATCACCACCGATGCCTCTCGAACCGCGCATATCGAGTCCGTTCGCTCGGTTCATACCCCCATCGAATAGCTGCTCGGTGCCGTGCATCATCTGCACATTCGAAGGCGCCTGCTGATGCTGTGGTATGCCCACCATTACGTCGCTGGAGTTATTCTTCGCGGACGGCATCATTCGAGACTTCCCTGGAGCCATAGTCGCTGCGGTCCGCAGAGGGCAGTTTCTGGAATTGTGCCCTTCCTCGCTGCAAACTCCGCATTTGTACTGATGCGGCCTGCTAACGCTCTTTGCAATTGTCTGTTGACTGTTCATTGTTCCTGTCTTCAACCCTCCGACGACGGCACTCCTCTCTTACCCGAAACGGCTGACCTAGCTCTTTTTCCGCCCCTCAAAGAGCAGAAAACCAGGTGAAAGTATATCACCTCCACCCACCCACACAAGTTGTCCTGATCACAAGACCCTCCTACTCACACGCGCCCTCCAAAACAATTCAAAACAAAACGCTACTTCCGCGTGGACAGTATGCCCAACTTCCTCCCGATTCCCAAGAAACAGTCGCCTTCACATCAACGAGCGTTCTCCCACCCACCCGACATTCAAACACACCACTCCCACTACAAATCAAAAATCCCAAACCATGAACATCAAAATCCCGTCAAATCCTTACCCAACGATAAATCCCCATATATACCAGCATCCACTTCGACTCAATTATCTTAACCTCCTCCATACCCTCCCCCTACTACCATCTTCCCAAAGAATATGTGTCCTCTCTCTCTCTCTATCTATCCAACTCTCTCGCTCGCTCGCTCTCTCCCCCTCTCCTTCTCACTCCCTCACTCTCACTCTCTCTCTCTCTCTCGCGCTCTCTCCCTCTCCTAACCTAAAGAAGCTCCTAAACCCCAAAAACAACCCATAATAATGAACCCCATATTTCAAACACAATTTTTTTTAAGAAATCAGCTCTACTCCGCCTCCCCCTCCCTCTTCCCTCTTCTTTCCTTTGAATATGAGACCCCTTTTATTTCATGATAATTTTAAGCTATTCGGCTTCAAGTAATATTTGATTTTCAAAACTATTTTTGAGGTTTTACGGAGTCGACCAAACTAAAAGCTTTTAAAATACAGACATGATAATTAGAGAACGCAGATCTCGACTTAAATTATTATATATTTCTAGCCATAGGATTAGGGAGTATCTTGGCAAATATTTTGAATGAACAAGGGGGGGGTGGGAGGGGGGCAATGTGGGTGGCACTTTCACCAACCAACAAAAACACACAGCACCCGTACATTCTTAAGTTTCGAGTTTTTCCCTTCCAATGTCCGGCAGAAGAATTCCGGAAAAACCCCGGTGGTTGATAAACGAAGACGCGAAAAACAAGTTGATATTCATATTTTTGCACTATCTCAATCATGGTATATCTAAATATAGCAAAACCGTGTTTATTTTGTATTATAAATCCAGCTAGGAGTTCCAGTATTCTCTATATTTATTCCATTCGTCTAGCTTTTGAATTCGCGCCAAATCCGTGTTTTGATTATTGATGGTGATGTGAACTCAAACCTCCTCAGACCCCACCCCCCCTCCTCCTTTCTCCCAACCCCACTACTCGCCGGTTCACTTCCTAAATATTATTTACAACCCCCCATTTTCTTTCATTGGGGGAATAGTAACTCTAACCAGATTAGCTTTTCCCACCTGCGCAAAATTTGCGTTCGTTGACTTTTAGTAATTTTCAGGGGGGACTCGACGCCAAGATTGCAACCATAAAGCGAAAATTATGGACGCGTCGTGATTTTCAACTAATGAGGAGCGCTGAGGGGGAAGAGAAAAATGTACCCTTTTGCTTCCTACACGTAAAACTAAGGTTGTATCTTTTTGATTTAGAGGATATTCTAATAAACCTGGATTGAGTAATGCTGTGTAGATATTCTATCATAATCTAGTTCAATAGTTGTGTTAATAATGGCTTAAATGTGTCAGTGATAGAACAAAGGGGTGATAAGAAATTTTGTTCATGCATAGCTTTCTAGCGACCAAAAAGGAATTATCAACGGGGCCTTCTGAAAAAAATACTGATACGATGAGATCACGCCAATGTACTAACAAGAATTTGTTTTTATTGTAGAGGGGTTGAGTTCTGGTTTCCTCTCCTTTACGTTGATTCAATCCTTTCCAGATTCTGCATCTGAAAAACGTGAAATATTTTCCACCATATTCGTCTTCTGTGGGTCAAACATCTAATTCTTCATCAGAGTTCATACACTACCCCCCACACCCGCCTTGTTCTAAAAGCATAAGCCAAATTTCTGGTTCTTTTTTCTCTAGATGTGTACGGAGTTATATCTATTTTTCAGTTCTCTCATCTTCCACTTAAAAAAAAAATACACAAGATACGTTCATGATTGTTCCGAAAAAAAAAATCTTTCCTTTTTCTTTTCGTTTTAGTAAAACTCCAGGGGAAGTGCGTGATTTTCTGCCCCAACGTAGTTGTCCACTGTACCCGTGATTTTCTGCCCCAACGTAGTCACACTGTACCCGTGATTTTCTGCCCCAACGTAGTCACACTGTATTCGAAATATCTTTAAATATCTTTTGTAAAGATGAAAAGATAACGAATTATTTATTAACGCGTGTCTTAGCTGCCCTTTCTGGTTTTTTGAAGGGTTGAAGGCATTTCGATACAGAGAACAAAGGGGGAGTAGTACATTCGGCGGTTTTTGAATTGATTGTTGCTGGCTGGTGGATAGTAAGGGCGAGGAGGGGCTTTGGCAATGAGATGCAACCTTGTTTTCGCTTCCCCGAGTGTGTACTGATATTCCGGGGGAGGTTTGTTTGTCCAACGATATTCTTCTGGCTTAAGAAGTGAATTCAGTCAAGCACGTTGTGTTTGAAAAAATCATTCCTTCCAAACTGTGCGGCGGTGCCAGGACGATAGGGGGTCTCAGGTGTTGGGAACGGTTTACAAAGAGAGGGACATATGAATGCCCTTGTTTTTAGCTCTTGTTGGGTCTTGCAATAGTATCGCATAAATTCTTGAAGCTGGAAGGGGATCGGGACTTGATCTCGTGCTGGTGATCGTCCCAAGTCTTGTTATTGTCGCACAGCATTCAGCGTACTTTGCTATTCCGAAGCTTGAGAATTGCGGTTTGGCGGCTCCACTCTGTGAATCAGTCGTAAGGTCACCTCCCGATATTAGGCGGATGGTGACCGCCTTCGTATGTGTAGTATGAAGGGTCAACCTGCACAGGAGAATTCTGGGGAAATCCCGTGTTCGGAGCATACGATACACTCTGAAGGGGTATGCCAGGGTTGTAGATTAACGGCATGCTGCTGGCAACGTATGGGTACATTGGCATTTGCACATTTCCATGCACTTGACCTGGGTATAGCTCCTGAGGTCCCACAGGGGCCATTGATACGGGTATCCCATGAGGATAGTAGGGTCTAGCAACTGCTTCAGTCTGTGGAGAGTCTGGTATCAGGGAGAGGACATGCAAGAGAAATTGGAGGCTCAGCGGTGTATACTGACCCACTGCGGAGTGAATTGCGGAATATCCAGGCGCTCGGACGCCTGCATGTGACTTTGGTGGCTCATGGCATCTGTACTGGCAGCAACTGGAACTCTTTCCATTCGATCGGGAGTGACAAGTGAGGTAGGTCCAATCGTGACGTCGGGCTTTGCCCATTTTGCTGGTGAGGTTCCCATATTTGGCTCTTCGCCATGCCCCGCTGCACCACCCCAGTACAAGTCGTCCACTTGGCGCCTAGCAGTGTTAATCCCCGGAAGGAATTGTCTCCCATGATGGCACCACACTTGAGCCCCAGCGATCAGTCGAGTCTTCTTAATCGCATTCACCGCTGCGACGTAGCCCTTTCGAAGAGAACGGCAAAGAAATCAACAACAGAAGGTACCAGACTTTTGGTTGAGGCGTAATTTTGTCCCTACTGCGTCTGAATCTTCGAACTCTACGAACGCCACTCCCATGTTTGGTCCGTCACCCCGCATGCAGATTTCCACTGATTCCACTTTCCCGAATTTGCTGAAGGTAGAGTACAGAGAAGACTTTGTGATAAGGCGCTTGGACTGCTCGTCAAACTGCACCTGAACGCTACTGCGGACAAGGTCGGCTTCTCCCTGCGTGGCATGGTCGTATGAGGTGAACCGTTGGCGGAAGACTACAATGATTTCGGACATAGTCTTGGTTGCTCACCCATTTCACAAGAACCGTTCTTTCGCCTATGGTTGACCCATCCATGGTATCTTTTGCCTTCTCAGCATCAGTTCGGTGTTTGTATCGAACGAACCCATAGCAGTGCTTCATCACATAAGTTCCGTCCTGCGCAGATACGGACGGACAGAGGCAAAGCGTCTCAGATTCTGAAAATGCTGGCAATGGTGCCATCAACTCTCTTGCGTGCGAGATGACTTTGCGTCTTCTACCATGTGGAGTTCACCGAAAGGCTGGAAGGCATTCCTCAATTGGTCCGTAGTTACTGACGGGTCCAGATCTGCTATGTATAGGGCCGTGTTTCTCCTCGCGCGACCTATTCTAATTGCTCGAGAGCCTAGCTTCGCTCGATGGGCTTTCTTTCTTGAAAGATCTGCCTGATCCTTAGTCTTGAAGTGGATGAAGCAATAGCCTAAACTCCTGCCTGTGCCTTTGTCCCGTTTCATGTCAATGTTCATAATTTGGCCGTATTTTGAAAACTCTTGTCTCAGCATATCTTCTGTTGTTCCACGACCAAGATCTCCAACAAACAGGCAAGTTTCATCGTTCTCATCTGGTTCCAGGTTATCAAATTGTTCAGTACATCGCCTCAGTTGTCCATCATCCGAGATTCCGGGCTCTTCGCGCTGTTTCTCTTCAGTAACAGGAGACGCATCACCAGCGTCTGGTGGATCGGTTGCCTTGGTAAACTTCCTGACAAAGGCACAGCCTTCAGAAACGATTGATCAAAGAACTGTGCACAAGCAAAATTAGGCGTATGTTCACGGTGTTACTGGGGACTCCCCGATCATGCAACCCGATTGGAATTCTCCCCCTGTGAGCTCGACTTCTAACGGCGTGATAAAGTCCAAAGCCAAGTATGAGGACCATGTACACATGAAAGAGTACCCACTAAGGGTCAGTCTATTTGTGAACCTCCTGGATTCTAACCTGAACCCTCACTGCCTGGTGCATTGTTGGAGTCATGCTCCTCATCGCCTGCTGAATCTCCGACGGATGGATCCTCCATTTCTATTCGAGGTGCTCAATAATATACTCCAGCTCAAACCGCAGGGAAGAAGTCCATGGGAATATACCTAGTCTACTCCCAAGAACTAGTTATCCCTATCGTGTCCTACACGCCCTAATCCGTGGAGCCAAATCTCAGCGTAGTTTTCTTTATGCACTCAGCTCACCTTCTCGACCCTCCCAAACACATCAGATCTCAAAGCCGGAAACTACAAACCAAAAAAAAATCATTTATCCCAAAGTTCTTCTGGGCCAAACCAGCCGTCAGATGCATGGCCATTTGCCAAGCAAGCAAAAAACCAAGCAAGAATTGCCACGCGTCCTCACCTCGCTGTATTCAATTCAGTCAAGTCTGGAATTTTTCACCCAGAATAAATCATTTATACATTCATAAACATCTATCATATGAATAAATGATCAGCCAAAAGATAATTATCCCCCCCCTCCCCTCGCACGACAATGACAGCAGCCTGTCAATCATTAACCAAGATTTTCGCCACTTAATTGGTAGGGAGAAATATTTTGATTGACTACCTTCAAGTGCATCACATCGAGTCGAAGATTGTTTGTCTGCGTTTTTTTGCGCTTGTCCATATTTTGTTTTTAGTTAATAGTTTAGAGGTGTGGTCTGTGGAGGTTTGATGCAGTCGAATGAAGTTATGGATGTGGAAATCGATACTAAAATCGATGGTTTTCTCACAAACTGCTGTTGTCGAGGTGATTTCGATCCTCTCAGCAGAGGTTGTGAGAAGAGTTCGGTGACGAGTGGATGTCCAGAAGAGTTCGTGAAGTTTAACGTTTGCTTTGGGGTGGGTTAAATTCGGTTTTGGTTTGTTATTTGAATACAGAAGAGAGGAGAGCTCTACAACTGTATCACGAGGAAGACCAAGTCATCTTCCGTCTAGGGGTGGTTGGTTAACTTTTCTTAGCTGTTGATTTTTGTTCTGGGGTAGAAGGCGGAGGGGGGTTTGTGAGGGATGTCGTTGCTACGGATGATGCATAGAGGAGCGATGAGGTCCTATGGGTCCATGGGAGGCACATCTTTCGTGCGTTTCATGGGCGTACTGAAGATACCTGCCACGGATCCCGTGCCGGATTGGCCGTACGAGCCTGAGGAGTTTTTCGGCGGTGTAGTTCCTACTCAGGAGGCCTTGCAGAGTTACACTAAGATTATCAAGACTATGAAAGAGAAGAAGGAAGCTAACAAGACTGAAGCCTATGAAATCGACTTCGTAAGTTCCTCCAACCCTCCTATCTAAGTAGTTTGTTCGAGTGGATATCGAGCTTGCTTCTAGCAGAATTCGTTGGTTCTTAGTTTTATGTTGAGGTTAAGCAGAACGTAGTCAATGCTCTTACGAGTGCTGTCGTGCATGGGTCCTAAAACTACGCAAATCTCCATCGCATTCTAGGACGCTATGCGCGAACGGGCGAAGGACCCGAGGAACATCTTTCCAACTGTAGAGGACATTGACCGTCAAGAAAAATACTTGAGAAGTTTGCCTGTGCTCGTTAAAGATCCAGATTACGCCTACTGGGGGAAATGGCTTGCGGATGTTAAAGAAAGATTGCAAAACTATGAGCAGTTTATTGAAGACCTAGAGAAGGTGAGGCCGAACCGCTGAAGCTTGTCGAGATGACTTGGATCGAAGAATTTTGCCTTACACGTTTCTGTGGGTCTCGTTCACAATCTCTTTCAGGATGATAAGAGGATCAGGAAATACATTGGCGAAAAGTTGGCGGAGGCCGATGCATTCATGAAGGCACTCCCGGAAATGACGATTCAAGAGATGTTGGAAAAGGACCCGACAATAGCGGTGAAAGCAAAGGAGGAGCATCTTTCACCGGACGAGCCGGAAGAGGACACATCCAAGAGTGAATTGTTCGAAGCGGTTAAGGAGGGCATGAAGGAGGTGATGCCCGATCTTGTAGTTACAGAAGAAGAATTTGATCGAGTCGAAAGTGAGATTGCAGCTCCCTTTGAAGCTGAGCTCGCTGAGGATCAAGTCAGGATAGCGAAGGAGAAGCAGGAGGCTATTGCCCGAAGAAACGCAGAGATTTTTGGGGTGTAAGATAGTCATCCGGCTTGGGGCCTTGGAATGTGGCCTGCCATTTTTTATTCCCGCGCAATGTCGACGAGATACGTTTTAACATCAGAAAGGACATGTTTGCCTCGAAATAAAGGAAAGTACTGAGGAAGAACGAATCAAACGTCATCGCAACAACTCTGCGCTGAGTGCGAGCTTTTCGAGTGAGCTCAGAAGCCAAAGCTGAAGGTCGTCTCCTGATTCCTAAGCGCTGCACGCGTAGTTTCTCGTTTGCCAGCACAAAATATTCTTGCCGCAAGAGCTCTTGCCCGCCTGCTCGGGGGTTCGACAACGTTGGCCCTCAGCAATCGGTTAATCCAGAGCGTCTCGACTTTGGCATCTTTGTCCAGATTTGTCTACAAGGAGAAGACAAATTATGAAACCCACGAGTCCTGTTTGCAGTGACGCTTCACGAAAGCTTGGAACAGATGGATATGGAATCGGTGGCGCTCTCCCGACGGTCAACGCATTCGTCTCTTTGGGAGAGTGACAACCAAGGCCAGAACTCAAGAGTAGAATTTAAGAACTCGTCCACGCGCTGGTACGCACTGCAAAATTTCGCGCTTGTATGTAGAGTCCCGTTCTGTGTTTGTGGATTTGCAACGGTTGAAACGGTCTGCGCTGCATCATCCTGGTGGAAGTTGGGGTCATAAATCTAAAGGGAGCTTAAAAGGAACTTGGGCGAGATCGTTCATTCTTTTCTTGAAGGCGTTGCAGAGCTCGATTCGTTCGTCCTACATGAGTCGGGGATCCATTCTCTTCTAGGAGCGGCAAATGATCCCTCACGTGAACCACAAGATCGCACTTGTCGCGGCCGTTGCCTTTGGCGGTGCTTTGGTAGCTCTAGGGTCCGCGTACTATGTTGTCTCTCGGAGAAGGGCGAAGGCGTTGGACATTTATCTAGAGAAAGAGCTCGTACAAGCGCTGCGAAGATGCGTGCAAAGGATGCAGTCCGGGCGGCAGTTTTTGGCGAGAGATGAGGAGGCTTTATTCGCCTTGATTGGTGCAGTTGCTGATCCAGCAAATCTGAGCGTGTCTTGCCTTATCCTCTTATGCAACTTCTACTTGCTCATCTACGTCGCCAGACTAAGCGACAGAGGTATGTACTCCAAACCTTGCAGGGGTGATCTGCTCTCGTAGAAGTGGGAGGCTTGCTGACTCTGCGTTCCTCTAATGGGTAGAGACTCATGGTATGCCAAGTGCAGACTACAAGCATCGCGAAAGAATGTACAAATCGCGAGCGTTGATACCCTCTTGGACAGTAAGTTCTTTGCACATCCATGCGAAGAGCATTGATACCACAACAATCGTCGCTGCTTTTAAGTCAACAAGCAAACCTTGCACGCAATGCAGATACTCTCAAACATTTTCCAGCGGGACGGTCTAGACACTGCAGCGATGGTTTGCGCACTGATGCTTGAAACGGCAACGCGTATGAAAGACTTGGATGGAATCCGTTTCGCTTTCCAGAAAGCAAAGCAAGCATCTGAGGATCCTAAGCAATTGTCCACTACCATTTATTTTTTGAAGATCGCTGCGGTCCTCGGGAATGTCGAAGAGGTATATTTTTGTTTTTCAGCGATCCTCAACTCGTAGGGCATGCTCTCACTGTCAGCTTTGCACCATACATCTCTAGGTTATCGACCTGGTGGAGGGCATCTGTCCAGAGCGCTTGCAGGCTTTGCAAAGCATCGAATCCAACGGCCTTTCACAATTCGATCCATACGCCTTGAGCAATGCGGCTCGGCTAGCTCTTGAAGAGGGGTGGACGAAAACCGAGCAGCGCCCTCAATGGAGGAACCTTAAGGTACGCATGCCCCATATATTTATTTCTATTGCTCGTAATCTTAACGCGCTAATGTGGAGCAGGTAAAACGAGCCGCCCGAAGAGCTCCTCACCGCCTTGAGTGGATGGAAGTCGACGTTGTGGAAGAAGGGTTGTTCTGTCAGCAAGGTATAAACTGCTCATCAGGCAAAACACTAGTTCGAGTTCTCAGAAATTTATTGCTACGTTTTGTCAGGATGCTATGTACAAATGTGCAGCTTTGGTCAGTTCTCCAACCCTTTGGGCTTCTTAACGAATGACGCCCTGGTCTTATCCGATGGCCTGACATCAGACATTCTGGTCCCAAGTACAGGCAACTCACTCCTGTTCGAGAGCGAGCTCTTCCAGGTTAGTACACGATAACCCATTATTGACTAGCTCTTGATCGTGATTTGAGAAGCGTTATATTCTCGCCGGCAGGTTGAGCTGCAGGAATTCAGGTGTGAATAGATTCGCTGCACCTAACGCACTTGAGGTTGTTGATATGAAATTGATACACGCCGCTGATCACATGGACGCGGAAGTAGGACATTTCCCGTTTGCTATTGACTGAAATTGCCGAAAGAGGCAGGTCGATGGGTCACATCGGATCTTCCCGAAGAAACGAGACGGACCTCAACCACAAGCAAAGTACAAGAACAGAACTGTCTACGAACCTATCCCGGTCTATGCAACCGAGCCAGCAACACGGTGCCACACCGGATTGTCCCAGCACGACTGAGAATGACACCAACTGAAAGCCAGACGATGATCTACTGCAGTGCGATTCATGGATGGAAATAAGAGCTGCCCGCAGTGAGGTCATAAGGTATTGCGAGGTGTACAGAAGCCCTTTTTGCGCGAGTGCTCTTTTGTGTGGGCGCAAGTCCCACTAAGAAGCGCTGGGCCGAGGAGGCTTTTGGAATGGCGATTGCACCTCACAAGGAGGGGGAGAGCGGGGGCGGTATGAGCAGAAGTTCTTGTCAAAACCCGCACAGCCGAGAAGGCATTTGGACCGGGAATTGCACAGTACGCGGCCACTGTCATGTATCATGACGCATCGTCAATTGTTGAGTTCTCCGACACTGGTGAGTCGGCGGATGTGTTTATGTGCAAACTCCAAACCATAGGTGAAGGAACGGGTGTCGATGTACAAACTGATAGGTGGGCGTGCTGACCTCTGACACCCGCGATCTAATAGTAGACGACTCTCGTGGCAGTGCTTCAGGGTACGTTGGCAAAGCTACCATGCATGGAAACCAAATTGATAGGATTTCCATTTTCAGTAGTCTTCAAACTTCGAGCATCTTCTGAAATCGAGTTTTCAACGGTCTGACAGCGCCCCGGCTGAAAGTGTGTGTCACACAGTAGGCAGTGGATTGGGGGACATCGTGTCTGTCCCGATCTTCATAAACGCCACAAAGGATACAGGACACTCCTGAGGGGTAAGGAACCTGGTGACGACATAGGAACACCCCTCGCACAGGTTTCTTGCCCAAGCAAGAGACGAACAGGAACCAATCCTATCCTTCCAAATTTCCTGCTCCTCAGCGCCACATTCATTCCAACTAGGGTTGTGAATCCCATCTCAATCAGCGCCAAAGGAAAAATGTGGAATTTCGTGAGTGGACCGTAAAAATCTATCCCCTGCAACCTTCGTTCAGATATCCAGAATGGAAACCGTCATGTTGTGACAACTTCATTCGTTGAAAAGTTTTAATATCACGATAGAAAAAAAATTATCAATTGAAAAAAAACCAAAATCAAATATAGTATCCTATTCAAAGTATCAATTAGGTATTATGATTGGATAGAATTTGAAAATTTCCGTTTATGAAATCTTCTCGAGAAGTCCCACCCATGACCAGCAGTTTCGAGCTCAAAAATAAGATTAATTTGTGAAGACGGCCCCTCTTGCCGTCGCGACCAAAAAAGGCTGGAATCGTATTGCCTTCCCAACCACCCCGTCCGGAGTTCATTGTAACCACTATTCCCTGCGAGATTAGTTCTCTACTTTATATTATTTATTTGAGTTCTCGAACCCAAGCCCCCAGATCAGTCCTTTTTTTCCCGAGGAAAGCGTGCGTCACATCACCCCCCGCCCTGCTCTTTCCCTACTGCTCTCCTCCTCTGATTCCCGAAAGAAAAAGCTCAAGTAGATTGAAGTCGTCTATCAAAATTAGGAATATTCAAGACCACTCGATGTTCAGACTAGTTTTGAGGGGGTTTGTCGTGTATGATATCACTCCTCCAAAAGTTCAGTGGACCCCTTAGCCTCGAGGCGGGTAAGAAAGAAGTCACCCAAAGAGTACCAAGTTATTTTATTATTATATGAAGCTCCTTCATCGCTGGAGGAGAAAAATGCTTTTTCCTACCCCTATAGTGGGATTGAATTCTTCCCTCGAAGAATCCATGCAAGTCACATCCCCCTTTTTAAAGAGCTCCAAAAATCCAAAGAGCGCGAAAACAAACAGAAAATCAACCTGAACACGGAATGTACTACACGAATCCATGTTCCCGCATTTCTTATCTGAAGATTTCTTCAGATCCAAAATCCTCTCACAAAATATAAAATGTATAAGAAACCCAACGAATCCCGGTAGAGGTTTTCCAGCCGGGGGAAAAAACCACAACCCTGCACTATCAGAATTTTCCCGGGTCTGGGACACCGCGCCAATTCTTCTTAGACGGATTTCGGTGCAAAGCAAAGGGGGGGGAACGGTTCCTCCTCTATAAAAACGATTCAATGCAAAAAACATGTTTTCTCTTTTTATTCTACATTCTAGCCCAGATTCTCATAGAAAAAGTAGGTTGGATTTGCTCTAATGAGTATGACTCGGCAGGGGGGGTTACCGAGCCAACTCGTGAAAGTCATGTGGACCGGGTTTTTGGTAGGGAGTAGAGGAGATAGGGGTTCGACGGGGGTTTGAGCGGGGCAGGGGTGGGGGGGACGTGATGAGAAATAACCGCCTAAATTTGGTTAATCCGCTTTTTTGCTTTAAGAAGGGGAAAACTGGATTTTGCGTGGGGAATTTTTTTTGTTTTATTTTGTTTTTGATTGGTGAAAGTAGCGTGTGAAGTTTCAGGGGTATCATAATGACCAGAGCAGGAGGGTTGCTCTTCGTGACCGGGAAGGGTCTTGGGTTGCTTTTGGAGGTTAAGTTGTTGGAGGCGGGGGAGTTAATATAAATTTCTTTTCTTCGGGGGGGGGGGTGGAGATGTTGGAGTGCCTCAAGGTTTAAAGGAGTCTGCTTTGCTTTGCTTCGTTGGAGTTGTGGATCAGCGTCGTCCGTTGCAAGGTGAGCGGAGTGAGGGTGTTGGATGTGGGTGCACAGTCTGGATGATTGATGGATGTAGAGAAGTGAAGGGGGAGATTCTTCTCGATGCACGATTAGGGAGAAAGGGTTTCAAGGAGAGCATTTAGGTGGGGTTGTGGGGGTTTTGTTGTCTCTGAGAGTCGGTGAGGTTTTTGAGAGAGTGAGCTCGGGGTTGTCAGTCTCAGTGAACTGCGCCGGGGCTGGACTTGTGGGGATGGGTTACGGTTTTGTGTCTGGTGCTGGGGTTTCAGCGCGGAAATCTGAACTTCTTAGGAAGCGCTGCACTGCTCGTGGCGGCAGACGGCCTTGTACTGGGAAAGGTGGGTACTTGCCTTAGCGCTGCTTTTTTGAGAAAGGCACCGTCGGATGACGTTGTTTGTCATTGAATTTGAGTTTGGGGGGATGTTCTTATTTCTTTGCCCTCTGTTGCTTTTTAAGCAGGTGGATTGAGAAAGGGTGTCGTCGTATCCGTTGCAAGCGAACGTCCTGCTGCCTCGAATGGCACTGCGAAGGAGGACCCTTTCCCAAGTGGTGTGGATGGATTGAACGGAGTTCGAGGATCGTCAGGAAAGGTGGGAAAGGATGATTATTTAGAAGCGAATGATACCGCCGAGGAGGCCAATTCCAGCGAGCTATTTGACATAGCGTTAAATGGTAAGGCCGTGGTTATGTACAATGACCGGAAATTCTTGCACTATGCGAAGGAAAGAATGAACAACTTAGCATATCTGCGTGTTTTTGGAATTGTAGGGAACTCATACCCAGTGAATTCGGTGGGAGTATCATCCGATGTGATGGAAGTGAAAGCCAATGGTGTTCACAGAGAGGGACAAAATGGTGTGCACAGAGAAGGACAAAACTCTGTGCGCAGAGAAGGGCAGAACGGTGCGATTAAGAGCGAGCAGTCACGCGAGGAATCTCCTGTTGAATCAGGAGAGCAGTCGAATGGGATTACGCAGGAGAAGATTGATTCAATCAGTGCCAAGGATAAGAGAGCTTCTTCGAAAATGGAGCGACCTAGGCCGCGGGGGAGAAGCACTGAGCGTAGGGAGCAGAGGGCTTCAGCTACTCGCCGCTCTAATCTTGCGGAACGCGCACCTGCGGCCCCCACAGAAGTGGTTGACAGGAAGGTTTGTAGTGCCGAAGGAAACTGTAATTGTCCCCGAAAAAGGTGCTGAAGAGTGTCTTTTCTGGTTCTCACAATGTGCAGGCAGCTGGCGAGAGGATTCTTGCCTCGATGAAGTCCAAAAGAAGTGAGATGTACGGCATGGAGGCCATGGAGATGGAAGTTGGATGGGCTAAGAGAGGAAAGTCTAATGCATGGCTCCGAACGTTTGAGATTTGGATGTTCTTTGTTCGAGTATTGTTCGCGGAACTTGTGCTTCGGCGGGAAAATGACAAGGACAATGTTTCATCCATCCGAGAAGAGAATGCAAAGCGTCTGAGGTTTGGGCTTTTGAAACTTGGGTGAGTGGGATTGTAGAAATATCAACTGCTTCGTTGTGGGAGGAACCTAAAGCCGCTAGTTTTTGTCTCCTCTATTACCAGGCCCACGTTCATCAAACTCGGACAACTTCTGTCGACAAGGGTAGATGTCCTACCAGCAGAATATGTTAACGAACTCAAAGTACTCCAGGACAAGGTTCCCGGCTTCGACGGAAAGAAAGCTGTGGAGATTGTTGAAACTGAGCTGGTAAGTGGCCTCGTGATGCTCTTCCTTGCGCTGCGGCCCAACCTTCTTACCATTTCGCCCCTTGCTTTATCACCTTAGGGTTCAAGTATTGAGAACCTTTTCGACGCTTTCGATGAAACTCCTATTGCAGCCGCTAGCTTGGGACAAGTACACCTTGCTGTGCTGAAAGGAGAGCAAGTTGCCGTGAAGGTGCGCAGCGCGTGTTCTGCCATTGTTTGCTACGTCCTCGTCCCTTACTGTTCAACCGCCTAATTTCGTTTTGCTTGCGTTTGGCGGTTTGTGCGATACGTAGGTACAACGACAAGGCCTGAAGGACCTCTTTGATGTAGACCTGAAGAATCTGAGAGTTCTCGCGAAATTGCTCGACAAATTTGATCCAAAAGCCGATGGAGCGAACCGCGACTGGGTGTCTATTTATGAAGAAAGCGCGAAGCTGTTGTATGAAGAGATTGACTATTTTGCTGAAGGTCGCAATGCGGACAGGTTCCGAAAGAATTTCACCAAGGTCAAGTGGGTAAAGGTACCCAGTGTATATTGGGACCGAACAACAACGCGGGTTCTATCGATGGAGTACTGCCCGGGGATTAAAATCAGTGAGACGGAGGAGTTAGCAAAGAACGGAGTGGATCGCAGCCTACTCGCGGAGAGGTCTGGTCAGTCCTACCTGACTCAGCTGTTTAGACATGGATTCTTCCACTGTGATCCGCACCCGGGAAACATGTCTGTGGACAACGTTGACGGGGGACGGCTTATATACTATGACTTTGGGATGATGGCTGAGATTCAACCCACGGTTAAGGAGGGTCTGGTAAACCTGATTTTCGGGGTTTATGAGGGGAACGAGAAGGACATTTGCAATGCACTCGAGCAGATGGGAATCCTCAATCAGAATGTTGATCGAATAACCGTTGAAAAGGTTGGCAGATACTTTTTGAAATCGTTCCGCGAGAATATGCAGAAAGGCGCTGAATCGAAGAGCAACACTGACACGAAGGCGGAACTGAGTCAGAGATTGTCGGCGATCGGTGAGGACCTGGTGTCTGTCGGTGACGATCAACCATTCAAGTTCCCCGCGACCTTCACTTTCGTGTTCCGGGCCTTTACAACGCTGGAAGGTAGACAAAGTGGACTCTCAGCTGCTCTAATTACCCCGCTTTGTTTCCTAAACCCGCGAAATTTGAACATGTTTGCTCAGGTATTGGCAAAGGTTTAAGCCCTGACTATGACTTGACGAAGATTGCCCAACCGTTCCTGAAAGAGCTGATTGACCTCAAGGATGGGTCTGCAGCTGAGAGCGCTGCGAAGAACATCCGAAAGGCACTCGGATGGAGGAAAAAGGACCTCGCGGCTGTGGTTCAACAACCGCGCAAGATTGACTACATTGCAGACATTGTACACAAAATGGAACAGGGAGATTTCCGCGTCCGCGCGAGAGTACTCGAAAGTGAGAGGTAGGTGCTTTGTGCATGTTTTAGTTCTTTCTATGATTTCTCCTGACGGGAAGGTATCTTTTTCTTAAACAGGGCCTTCAAGAGAGCCGAGGTCGTACAAGAGAACTTGGGCTTTGGGATCCTTGCCTCGACATTCCTTAACTCCGCGCTGGTATTGAGCGCCAGCGCTGGTCGGATCGTCTTGGCTACCCGAATGCTATGGATCCTAGCACTCGTAAGCGGGATTCGGCTGCTTTTGGGCGTCGTCAAGCTTCGGAAGCTTGATTCTAAATTTAAGAAATATGCAGGTCGGGGCTAAGTCCGTGCTCGTACATTCCAATCTACTCTCCTAACAGAAAACTTTTTTTGAGAACTAAAAGCAAATAAGCAAATTTGAGCATGTAAGGGAGCGATAGCGGAAAACGCTCCCACGAGCGTGACGAGGTTTTGGATGCCGAAATTTCTTTAATTCCTGGACTCACAAGCCCGCCCACGCGAGCTGTTCAACATAATCAACCCTCGTGCCTCCACAACGTCTGTTCACCTAAGCACAGTCTTAGGATGCAAGAAAACATCACGCACGCAGTGTTGGACGCTCCTCGCTCATCCATGTCATGTGTATCTATTGCGGCATACATTATCATATTGGTAAAGTCGTCCGAAGCAAAGTAAATACCAACCAGTACTTCAATTCAGCGGTATTTATGCTGAGAATAAATACCGTAGCAAACGAGCTGGAATCGTGGTACGTTATTCTAGTCCAAAGACCAGAAGCTACGTGACCACCGGGACGAGGCAAGGGAAGAACGTTCAGGGGGCCTTCAAGAAGGGGCCCAAGACAGTAGTAACTAGTTGTATTGTTGTATTTTCTACATTGCTACCTCTCGAATGTGCTTCCACAAGTAGTAGCAAACAGCTAAAAACCCCTGGCCAGCAGGCTTGGCTGTTTGGGATAGTTTGAAGTAGAAGATGGACCGAAGTTCCGAGTGGAAAAAGTTATACCTCGCCACAGATTTATATAGTTCTATCCCGATCTTCATAAATACCTCTATTCTGAGACGGGATCGAGGGTTCGACACTGGACTATATCAACCGTTTGATCTGGTCGTAAGACCGTAACTTTTGCTACCGTTTGAGCCGGTCTTAAGAAAGTGGACTTTTGCACTCATTCGTTTGGATCTTAGGCTTGTTACTCTTGGCTATGTTTGAGTCGCGCAGGAGGCTATATAAGCTGGCTCTACGCCGAACTTGGGGAGGTAGGAGAAGAGTAAAAAAACGAATTCTGGGTACAAGTAATATCAGACTTGACTAGGTTTGTTCACGGGTTCTTGCTTTTGGTATCCATTTAGGAGAGCGAACATTTGGAAGAGAGCTTTAGATTTGGTGGGGATCACTTAGAGTTCTACCATGCGCTCAGTATTTATTCTTAGGGCCGCTTTTTTTTTCAGATTGGTATTTATTTTTTAAAACTTTTTTTAGGCTTACCATCCCCCATCGTTTTAACGATAACAATGCCGATAATACCGATGGGAAAAGAAAGACGCTGAAATCGAGGTCGTTTTCAAGCAAATACCGATTTTGGTTGGTATTTCCCTATTCTTTTTCTATCCTGCGGATGGGACAACCCTAATATTGGTATAAACTAAAAATCAAAAGAAAAATTAAACATGCTTTGAATAGCAAAGTAATTTCGAGGCTATCAAATGACACCTGTTGACAACAATTATAGCAATTGGTTAAAATGAGTTTCCGGAGGACATGATTCGTTCAATTTACTGTTTTCATCTGTTGTCCCATATTTTAGACAAACAGGGAATGTTGTCCCGTATTGTAGGAGTCGAATCTCTTATCCGCCGGGGGAGGGGGAGGGAGCTGATTATGAGAATTGGGATTGATCACCGACGCTCCTCCGCACGGGTAGAGGACGCGGTCTGCGGGGACTAAGAGAACTATGTTAGCCTTCGTGTTGTATCGCCGTCGTCTGACAACTACTCGTTGAGAATCCGATCCATTAGCGGAAAAATGAAGGCCGGTGCGGGGCGATTGACTAGAAAGTGGTCCAACGGTTTCAACCCGGTCAATTCCTGGAGGAGATGTGTTTCGTCAAGTCCTAAGGAAACTGCAATAGTGTTGCTAAGCGGAGGACTTGACAGCGCCACCGTTCTAGCCATAGCGAGGGAGCGTTTTCGGTGTGTTGCACTTTCTTTCGATTACGGCCAGCGGCACAAGCATGAGCTACTGGCGGCGAATGAGCTTGCGACGCATATGAAGGCGAGCAAGCATGTCGTAGTCAACCTGGACCTCCGGGTGATCGGCGGATCGGCATTGACTACTGATGATATCAAAGTTCCGAAGGTACGAATACGGGTGTCTCGCCTCCAAACTTTTTAGAATTGCAATCGTCGGAATCATCCCTCAGTTCCACGGTTTGACACCAGCAAAAACAGGGGCGAAAGAACGACGACATGTCGAAATCCATTCCGGTCACGTACGTGCCTGCACGGAACACGATCTTCCTAAGCTACGCTATGGCGCTGGCGGAAACACATGAAAGCGATCATGTTTTCATCGGCGCTAACGCAGTCGACTACAGTGGATACCCGGACTGTCGTCCCGAGTACTTTCAAGCATTTCAGAACATGGCAAAGTGAGAAAGCACGAGTTCAAACGCAGTTCTCGAAAGGCACCGAACTTCTGTTTTAACTTAACAACATCTTCTCTCCATTGTGATGTTTTCCACGGCATTTCCTTCTCATCGCGTTTTCTACGCACAGCCTAGCAACCAAGCGGTCGGTGGAATCCGAAGAGTCAAAGCTTGAAGTACATGCTCCTCTGCTAAACTGGACAAAGCAGAAGATCATTCAGGAGGGGCTTGCTCGCGGAGTCGACTACAGTATGACGCATTCATGCTACGACCCAGCAGAGAACGGTGCACCGTGCGAAAGCTGCGATTCTTGTCAGCTGAGGCGAACAGCCTTTCTCGAAATCGGTTTCAAGGAGGATCCCGTAGTCTCGCGGTACCGATAAGTTCAGGTATGTATTCCTTCTTTTGTACTGAGCCTCTTACTTCCCCGCTGCCTTGTTAAACTCCTCCTCCAGCTTAACGAGATCATTGATCTGCCTCAAGTTACCGCTCGTGATTAGCCACTCACGGAAATATTCTTGTACCACCGATTGCAGATCCTGCCCTGAACTTCCCCCCTGCTTTCCATCATCGGTATATTTCGACTGAGCGGTCCTTACAGCTTTGCGTAGGCCCTCCACCTCGGCCTTTCGCCTCTCGATGATCTCAGCGTACTTTGGTGGCAATGGTGCGGCCTGCGATATATTAAGTCAACATTAACGACGTCAGGAATGCCGATGACTAAATGGATTCAACGAAAGTGGAATCAATCACGGGCAAAGGTCATATCTAAATCTTAGTTCATACCTGGGGCGCTGGAGTCACCCCGGAGCTTATGGTGGGCTCGGACTCCTTCGCAATGGGAACGACGAATGGGAAGAACTTCTCCGGTGGTAGCAATGTCACAACGCTCGCTGGAAGCGTTGGCGAAGGTTGATCCGCATTTGGGGATCCAGAAAACGCAGAGCTACCTGCACTTACCCCTATAGGAGCATAGTAATCATCCCATGTATTCTTAGTCGGGTCTACCCCAATAACTTTGGCGTCTCTGCACAGGGAGCAATAAGGTTCTTACAGCATTAGAACATTGTTTTGAGAGGATCAGGCCGTATTAAACAAAGCTGAAGTACCTTTCAAACTGATCATAGCTGGCATTGTAAGGCCCGAATACTACAGCCCTCGTATCTCCGATCACTTGCGGTTTATGGTTTGTGCACAAGTAGACGGTCGTATCCACGCAGTTGCTCACCCTACAGTTTTTTGCAGTCGCGATGATCTGTTCCACACCGGTTCACGAAGCAGCAAGAGCAAACGAATCCACCTTAAGAAAGCCAGTTACAAGAAAGTTCATCACCTCCTAAATCGATCTCAATGTGCAACGTACCTTAACACGGCTGCAGGCGTTGATTGACAGGCTGACCGCAGCGCCGACAAAAATGGTGCAATCCATGCATCCAATTACACTCACCCGATGCGTTGAATTCAAGATGTACACGTAAGATTCTGAGCACTCCACAATTCTCACATCTTTCCCCCTCAACGGTGACTGCGCCGTTCCAGACCGAAGCATGGTCTTCTTCTCTAACCGCAAAACCTACGCAATGGATAGAAAAGGCAATCCAGAGGAGGACGTAGGGGATAAACCACCCAGTTAGAACTCTTAACCCAGCAACTTATCGACTCCCATCGACGACGCGAATGGCACCGGAGATCATCTTCTCAACCCCTACAACCTCGGCGCTATCTTCGGTCTCCCGTTGAAGGCGAGAGACGAGTCAAACAAGCAAGGCACGCCTACAACCCAAGCAATGATCACGATTTTCTCCCACCTCAAAGGTCTGATGCTTCGCAGCTTTATCCTTCTGTTCCTTGAGTAGCCTCTTTATTGTGCTAATGATCGTTCTGATTGGCAACTTCTTCTCACGATCTTCCTCCCATTCTTTGAATACGCTGCTGACTGGTAAGAATCGGCCTGAGTAGTTTGTTTGGCCGCAGGAGGACAGACAGTGCATTAGAGAACGGCCAGGGGTTTGTCTAGAGGTTCAAGTGAAAGTACACACCAACAGGTAGCCTAACCTAATTGGAGGCTGCTGAAGCGCCAAAGAAAGGCTTTTTGATACATACCTTCATCATCCAAGCCGACAAGGAAGAGATAGGAAAGGTGATCGACTTGTTTCAAAGATAATTGGGTGTCTGCCGTTGCTCCTTCGATTCCATACAGTTGGGCCACCATTTGCAGGATTCCCTCGAGGTTCTCGAGGATCAGCATCTCCTCACGGCCAAGGTCATGGATCATTGTCGACTGCAGCAGTGGGCTTCTGTGAATTAGTACAAGCGAAGAACGGTTAAGTGTTATTTCCTGGTCTGTAAAAAGGTGCGTTCGATGCGCTTATGTGGCAAGTTGATGTGAACTGGACTTACGATGCCATTTGATTTGGTAACCTCTCGTGGTTGAGGTCTGTCGGAGTTCCAGCTCGTCGCAATGTGCCCTCCTCAGGCCACTTTGCATCCGCTTTTTCGCGATAGTTTGAAGCCAGTTTTTTTGATCGAAGCTGGAGGAGTAGGTAGATCAAGAGCTCCGGGAATGGGAGGTAGATATTTTCCTTGCTTGTGAAAGGGTTGAATTCGACAATTGGTGCCACCCACTTCCCTGCGTTGGAGCTGCGAGCGAGGCAAGCCGTTCAACGAAATTTTGAAGACGTCAGTTCTTCGCGGAGATTGTTCTGGAAAAACAGGCGACAAGAGCAAAGAAGCGAAAAGCAAGGAAGAAAGTAGGGAGCTTCGAGCATACACTTTCATGGAGGCGTTGACCGCGAGAATTGACTGCGGAAAGTGAATGCACATAGCACCGATCACAACATCCTGCCAATCGTCTGACTTTGGCAACCACCCACTAGTTATCCTAGTAAACAGCTCCCTCGTTATACACGGAACGCCGTTCACATCTACGCAGTAGCTCCTCTCCTCTACAAGCTGGCCAAAATCGACAGAGTCAGACAATGTTGCCGCAACTATTAACGGAACCTGCATCGAATGCTCAAAGAGCAAGCGTTGTATTCTTAATCCTTTCTCCATCGTCTTAGTTCAACTAAAACAACAAAGTACTCCCACCACGTTTACAACATCAAACGAAGCCCCGCCGGTTGAAGTTTTAAATCCGCACTTTACAAGACTACTCCATTAAGATCCTTCCAAATTCCCCACGTTTTCAATCCATTCATCCTCTATCACTCACAAGAGAAGAGTCTCGTTGTCCTGAAGCTCACGCTTCAACAGTCCTCCCCCACCCTCCGGCAACCTCAGAACTCATATTTTTGCCCCGCTGATGATCCTATATTTTCTTTAACAACGCAATTATTCTAAATCATACACACATTTCTTCTTCTTCTAGACCACAATACCATTTCCTGGCGCTAAATGCCTTTGAAAGTTGGGTAAGTTTTCGTCTTTTACTTATTTGTATGTTCTTTATTATGAATGTGTACCTTGACTTAGAAATATGCTGAGCATAATATACAATATATCATGGAAGAAGTATTTTCTTGGTCTAATATTCTCCTTAGATGACGAGGCGTTTTTTTAGTACTTTAGGTGTAGCGAATGTTTGTTTGTTTGTTTTTTTACTGATAATTAGATCTAAATTATTGTGTATGGTCTTCTTAATTAGTGTCGCTGGGATTGGAAAGGTACTGGTGCGCTTCGAGCTGCCTCCCATGCAGTGTGCTCGGACGCTGTCGCAGAGTTTGCTTCAGGCGGAGAACGCCGTGCTGATCTGGAGCGAAATTCTTAACTTCAAGGTTCATGCTGCTTCCCAGAAAAGGATTGGTCTGCGGGACAAGACTGGTCAGCAAAGTTCTCTTGAGCTTCTTTGAATGCATCAATTGAACCCCCGTTGTAGCGAGAACTCGTCCGTTGGGGAAACATCGAGGACAGCAGAGGGTCCAACCTCTATTTGAGATCTTGCAGGATCGAAGAAGGCCGTCTCTTCAACTGACCTGAACTTTTGAACTGCAGATCTCCTTAATGCTTGCCATAGCATCAATGGCAGGATATTTGAAGGGCAAACGACCTCAAGGAATGTATGTGAAGTTTCTTAGACCCCTGATATGTTGCTCATTTTGCTCCTGCTGTACGTTCTCCAAACCACTCCGAAGTGGTAAACGTGCGGCCACGGCTTGAAGTCATGTGCGTTCACAAAACCTCTGACAAAATAAACAGAGCAGCTCAGTGTCTCACTATTTCAAAAACGTTTTATTGAGCTCTTGTAACGATCGGTTCGATGTTAAGCACACATCTTGACAACAGATTTCCACTTCTTCGTCCTCCCCACCCATACCATGAAAAGCTTCACCCTATAACAACGCTAAAACAGTAATGTTTCGTATTCTGTCCTATAATAACGATCAAAAGCTACTTTTTTGAAGGATTCTGGATCAAGTTGATAAGAACTTGAAAAGAAGTGAGCGGTAAAGTTCTTTGCTAAGCGTTCAGGAAGGGGACTTGTTGACGGAAGCCAGAAGCTTTTTGAGGGACAAGTTAATGTGGAAAGAATTAGCTTTGTCTTGATTTGAAACTTGAATCACGACGTTTGAAGGTGTTTCGTTGATAAGCCCTCGATTTCAGTGTGCTGTTTGGTCTCTGGAAGCTTGTGTTTTGGATCTACTGACGATTGTTCGGCGAGAGTGAGACAAGGAATTGGTCTTTCTACAGATTGAATCGGTGAGATGATTGCAGTGACCTGCAGTCCTGCGGGTCCTAAGCTTGACTTGAACTATTCTATGCCCACTCCAGCTCCTGGAGAGGCATTGTTGAGAGTCTTGCTGGCTGGGATATGCTCGACGGACGTTGAGGTGGCGTTTCGCAAGTATAAAGGTGGCTTTACTGGGGTTTTAGGGCACGAGGTAAGCCGTTCTGGTCGTCGTCAAAGTGATTTCTTCGTGAAGACGATGGCTGATCTCGAAAATTCGTCTGTTCCGTCAACCAAAAAAACGACGACAAACATGTAGTTCGTCGGTAGAATCGACGTGCTGAATTTGAAACGCAAGAAAGACTGTGGATTCTCCATTGGAGATCGAGTTGTTTCAGAGATTAACATAGTTCCGTCCTTCTCGAAATCCACTAATTATCATCAGAGGGCGCAGGTACGTTAGCCCCTCATCGTATCATCAATATCCCACCTGTGTTTCGCCGAGGAATGCAACTATTCGTCTTGATTATATGTCAATACCGACGCTTTTGATCGTGATTTGATTGCTCTGACGTCCTCTCAAGGGACGTTGTTGTCATAGAAAGCTTCGCCTCTGATACAGCGTGATATCCGTATCTGCTTAGGACCCTGATCGATCAGTCCTCGGTCTCATCAAACGCGATGGAGTCTTCGCTGAATACGTTTGTGTCCCCATTGAGAATTTGCACAAAGTACCAGACAACATCCCACCAGAGGTTGCCGTTTTTACAGAGCCATTAGCTGCCGCTTGCCAGATTCTTGAGCAGGTGAGAGGAGGGCTAAAGACTGTGGAGAGATGAAGGGATTGATGAGGGCAGAGAAGGGTCTTGAGAAGGACAGTCGACCTTGTGAACTGTACGCTGCTGCGGAAAATTTTGCTGAAAGGAGGAGGTCATCTTGGTTTTTCATTTGTCCTGGTCGTAGGTTCATATCAAGCCGACCGATCGATTGGCTGTGCTAGGTATAGGCAAGCTAGGAGTTTTGATTTGCTTCGTTCTAAAGGCGTGTGGTAAGGATGTGACGGCAATCAGTAAGAAAGGAAGTCACTTTGACGTTCTCGAGTTGAGAGATATCCCGACGAGGAAAGTGAGCGAAGCAATGGCGGACATGAAGGAGAGCTTCGACTTGGTTGTTGAGTGTACTGGCAACGCGGAAGGGTTTAATAACGCGCTGGAGCTAGTGAAACCGTACGGAACAATCGTGCTGAAGACGACAATGGCCGGGATGACTCAGACAAATCTCACAGCTGTGGTCGTCAAGGAGCTTACGCTCGTGGGATCACGGTGTGGACCTTTCGATGCAGCCCTGAGGATGCTCTCGACAAGACAGGTGGTTCTCGATGATATTAAGAAAGATATTTATGATATAACTGCTTTCCCTTCTGCAATAAGCAGAGCACTAATGGCGGAAACTCTCAAGGTGATTCTTCGAATAACTCCTACATCAAGTAACTAGAAAAAAACAGCTTGTTGTTAGGTTATTCTAAGTTAACGGGTTAAGAAGAAACTGGTGTTGTTGTCCTCTTCGAAGGGTGTTACGAGCCCCCTTCGGTTCTTGTCTTGCAACCTCCAGACTCTCCATTGACTGATCAAGTCCGCTTCTGCTTCGCAACCAAGAGCTTTCGCAGGTTGCGTGACCCTGAAAACCGACCCGGGACGGTCAGTAGTTCCCCCGATAGCGGGCATTTTCTTAGCTGGTGTGAAGTCCTTTCCCGCAAGGGTTAACAGGTCGT
The DNA here is from genome assembly GCA_029953675.1 of Rhodosorus marinus. Classification (NCBI taxonomy): domain Eukaryota; phylum Rhodophyta; class Stylonematophyceae; order Stylonematales; family Stylonemataceae; genus Rhodosorus; species Rhodosorus marinus. Next base: position 2,916,235 of record JAMWBK010000003.1, read on the forward strand.
CCAAGCTGCTGCCGTCCTTTCTTCCAACAAGTCTAAGCTTTGCCTGTTTCTGAATCTCCAGGGTAGCTACCTCGGCTTGTGCTCTATGTAACTCGTCAACTTTTCTGTACTCTTCTAGTTCCTCTGCGGAAAGCTTCTTGGGAAGTCTGTGATCAATGATCCTCTCCGGATACGCGGCGGGCAATAGGCCTGCCATATGTAGCAGCTTCGCAGCTGTAATCCAAAGAGGGAAGTTTTCATTAGAGGCTGAACTGAAAGGCTGGCTGGGAACCAGTCAAAAGTTTGTACGCAAACGAAGTCCGTTAAGCTTCCAGGCAGATAGAAACTAGGAACAGAAGTGAGAAGAACGTTTACACGTTCAGGCCGATGCAAGCGTTTCCCAGCAGTGTATGGCCAACCCCATTGAGCTTGGATCAAAATGGATAAACTAGAATTAAGCTTACCGCTTTCATTTGGTTGTACCCCGAAGGCCAAAAGCTTCTTTACCGCCTTCACGTTAATAAAACACCGCTTGCTTCTCTCCATACTCTAGCAAGATTTTTGATTTCCGAATAGAGCCGGGGTTATGTCAGAGCTGGAAGAAAACAGTCAGATCCTTCGTTGGGGCGATCATGGTCCGCATCCATACCTCATCGTACGACATAAAGTTGGGATAGAAGAACCCCAATTTTAACACTGGTCTCCCTCGGAGTCTCCTGAATCGAGACGTAAGAACAATTCGAAACCAATGTCTATCACTCCTTCTCCATCTTTGGAGCTTGATCCTGTACTTGAAAGTCCAATTTCCGAAGATTGCAGGCATGATCGTCGGACTCTACTTCTTCTTGAACTCGTGTATTCGCCGCCGGCTCTTCCCTTTCGGATCCTATCTCTCTGAAGGAAGGAGAAAACCCAAAGAAGCGCGAGCACAAGAACTAAACGATAACTACCCAGAACATCCTCTTCCACCTTCCCTACCAGTGGCAGCCAAACCGGCAACAGGTCCTTCGAAGGCTTCACCATTCTCAACCCTCAAAAACAAAAGAAAAAGGAGGTCCAACCTCGACGGGAAAAAGTTGTACAAGTCCATATTACTTCTAAGTGTCAAATATATTATCAATCATTTTCCTCGAAGAGATCAATTTTAGTTCTAATAATTAATACAATAAGCAGTCAACATATTAATATGGAAATATTCATAGTGACACTTACATTGGTTGTCAGAATCTAGAACAAAAAAGTTATTTATATGTCATATTGCATTCAGTCTATTTTCAATGTATAGGGGCGATTTTGTTCAAAGGAACGCTTATCTTTTCAGTGTCGATTGGCTTACAACGTGACACCTAAGAGCAACGGGAGTGACTCTTAAGTAAGTAAATTTTAAGTGTCATCATGTATTCTTTGTATTTTGATTCAATAGTTAATTTAATTTACTGAATATGATATAATGTTCAGTCATTAATCTTTTTAATTAGATTTACATTATGACGTTTAAATGTATTCTTTTTCTCTGTGGTGGGATTTGAGTGCAGTGTTTGTGTCCTCTTTTGACGGTATGGGTTTGGCCCTAGTTTTTAGAGTAGCAGTGGTAGGAAATTCGGGGTTCCCGACTAGAATTGTGGACGCGAGGTACCTCTGGATTTGATCTTCTGCAGGAGCAACACTATGTACGATGGTAGAGCCTGTCGAGGGCTCGGAGTTTTCGATGGCTGGCAGCCGTGCACTGGTCTTTCAAGGAATATGATTCTCCCCGCATCCTCCGGCAGATGTTCTTGATTTCAGGGGCTTATCGTAGCGAATGCACCCACATCATCTAATTATACTCCTAGGAGTTGGTGCAAACCCCATGGATGCCCCCCAGGTTCAGAATTGGAAGTAATTGCTGTCATGAACATAGATCTAAAAACTTTTCGCTCCAGACACCACATTTGAAGATGGATCGAGCAACCCCGGCGGCCTCCGCTATTCGGAACACCTTGGCATCTCTTGAATTGACGTTTGTAAAAAGTCTCGAAAACGTGAGAAGCGTTGCTTCGCATCGAATTTTATGCACCTCTTGGTCGACGCAAAAGGTTGAGATTTTAGCCGTCCTATACCAGCTTGCAAACCCTTTGGCAGCTCTTGACTAGACGATTCAACCCCTTTGATAGTTTCCTTGAAGTATAGACAGAAGTTTACTTCTTGAGATACATCTACCTCACCCTTACAGCCTCAGTGTTCGTCTATCCATTCAGAGGCAGGAGTAGTTTTATTCCTAACATTTACCAAGCTGTTTGCGAACCCTTTGGAACCACTTGACAAGACGATTCAACTCTTAGATACCTTCTCGCGATGATTTTGCTTCGGACGGATACACATCAGGTTCCTCTCTCAATAGCCTCTGCAGCCCTGGGTCTATGAGAATCCGTTGTCGATTCCGGGGTGGTGAAGATATTGCGCTACGAGCAGGAATGGAGAGCTGTTGAGGATGGAGGGATGTTAGTCGATACTGACGAGGTCAGGTGTATGCTGTTTCCCGTGGCTCTGCCATCGTTTGAGTTTGAGTTGGCCTTTTTTCTTTCTGGTCATGTGATGGAGGCTTTCGAACTTTTGCTGAAGAAGTTCGAGGCTATACTTGAAATGATTCCGTAAGTGTCTCTGTTCTTTTGAGGTCGATAGTTGATGCATGCTCATGCGATTATTTTGTATGCTATGCTGTCGTTAATAATAGGGCTACAGATCGACGCAGCTTGTCGTGGAGAAATCTGCAGGAGCAATACCTCCAAGTGAAGGAGGCGTTTGACAAGATCTGTATTGTGGTTGCTGAGTGGAAAAGCGCGCCCGCGTCAACAGGGGCTTTGCTAAAAACTATTGAGGCTAAGGTTCAGACTGAAATTCAGGCTATTGAATCAATAGCCAAGGCAATCATGGATATGACGGAGATGACGAACGTTCTTGTAGTGAAGACCGACTTCTCCGGTCACGGTGCTGACCGGGGCGATGAAGCTGGCATCGTTACGCCAGAGCTAACCTTTGTGAACCCAGATGCTGCATCTAAAAGCCAGTAAGCGCCAAATTCTTTTGCTTTCGATGCAACGAGTGGGATGAATTCCTGGAGCACTCACAATTTGATGGCATGTACTCCTTCATCAGGGCGTTGCGGGACATGATCTCGCAGTTTGCTGATGCACTGCGGGCGTTGGACGAGACTCTGGACATGGAAGGAGACCGACTGATGGACTTGAAGAGTAAAAAAGAGGGACTGGAGTTTAGGATAAAGAACGAGAGGGATACAATGAGTGCCTTAAACCTGATTGTGGATACTGAGAGAAGAAACGCGGAAGGGCTTAGAGTTAAGGGCGATAAGTGGAAGTTTGACGTCGCCCAGCGCCTAGGCAGGCTCGGCGAGCAGGTGAAGAGCTTGAAAGATACGCAAGCAGAACTCCTTCGCGAGCAGCACGAAGGCGAGGTTGAGACAGCAATGGAGCTGAAGAAGAATCAAACTGTCATCGCCATACGGGACGCACTCTGGAGGCGGTAAGATCTAATCCAGTTCCGGACGTGCCCTTCGTTGCTGGGCAGGGAGACGGAACCTTTCTGCTGAGAAATAGTTAAGTTAGACTGCCCACGTGTTGGATTTTTGACTGAGAGCAATGGGAAGTTCCCATTTTTTTTTGTTTTTGGTTGCTCATGTATTAGAATAACGTACGGAGAAGCCGCGAAGAAGGCGCTGAGTGAAGAAGAAATCCTGGTTCAACGGCTAAGGAATGAACTTGAAAAGCTGAAGAAGATAGTTGTTGACTCTGGACGCCCGCGCCTTCATTCGAAGGCGAGACTAGCAAGCATGCAGGAAGTTGTTGCTGTGTACGAGAAAAGGTACGACCTTGACTATTTGACCTTCTGCTTGTGAAAATCACCGAAGTACGCCTTCTACCTCACCCGAGGGCCTCCCGTGATCTCTTCGTTCGGCACATCTAGGATTGGCATCGAGCTGAGATTTGTGGAAACAGCGCATGAGGATTTAAGCCATCTGAGAGCGCACCAGAAGACTCTGCTCTTGGAGAAAGCAGACCTATTGAAATCGATAAAATTTCTTAAAGAAATCACAGATGAACGGCAGAAGGTAGGCGCCTGCCCGCAACTGGCAGCATGTTTTTTGGGTACCACGCATCATCCGATTCTCGGTCGTCTGCATATCGTGCCGCTCTAGTCTGGCCTTCTACCTCGCCACGGTTTTAGTCAGGATTTGGAATTACAATCTCACGCCTTTGTTGTCATCAAGATGCATTGGTCAGCATTTTCGTGGCAAGCGTTTGCAGAGGACGGTGAATCTTTGATGCCGTGATTGCCCGACACCATGCTCTGCTTCTCACATGGTGATTCAAATTTTACCTCTTGGTTGTCCAGGATGTATCCTTAAGGGAGGATAGCATGTGGAAACGATTTGAATCAGCGCGGCAGCTGAACCGATTATCCATGTATGCAAAGCCTCGTCAGTTTTCGCGAAAAAAGTTTTCTGCTGTCATGACATGTCAGCTCACAGGCGCTAACCAGAGTTTCGTGTTCTTCTTTGGTGCAACAGCGATCGTCTTGAGGAGTTGAAATTGATAACCGATCAAAGGGAATCTTAATTTGTGTGAGAAAAGTCGCTACTGAAGTTTTCTGTACTTTGTACATGTATTCTTATTTATCTATCCCTAATTCCTACGGGAATGGTTGTCTTAACAATGTAAATTAGCCATGACTTTGACTTAATTCATCTGAGGATTTCCAATCTCACAGATCCCATAAAGACGGCTTATGTTGCGCAAAGGCAGGCCATCAGCCACCTCTTGAAATCGACACCAGTGGACTTTCGTCTACTACGTCCTCTACGTCCCGGCAAATCATGCGCCCAGCCATGTGGCGATGGCAGGAGCGAATATGGTTTCTCTAAGACTGAAGCAATAGCCCTTGCAGCGGAAGCTTTCTTAGCGACATCGTCACGGAGAACTATATCATAACACTGACCTTGTGGGGAAGAAAAAGCCCTGTCATGGGAAGCTGTTTTTGTGCAACCTCGTGGCACGATTGCGTAAACGCTCGTAGTCGTCAACAAGCTATATATATATATATATATATATATAAAAGATGCATTCACCCCGGGGACAATTCGCCTGATCATTAAAATCGAAACGGGACAGTCCCAACACAAAATCTAATTTCTGAAAGAAAATAGGAATAGTCTATTTCAATCCAAAAACAATTTTATAATCGATATCGTGGAGCTACATAGTTTGGATAGTTTCAGAGTTTCTCCCTTTTTTTTACGCCAGGAAGCTGGTATTGAATCCATGAATAATCGTTAATATTGACCAGACATCTTCATTCTTGTGACACTGAAGATTCTTTAATAAAACATTTCATCCAATGACTTACCTGAAAATGTAGGCTTCTACAAATCATAAATCTACACGTGGATCTATTTTTCCAATCAACGTACAACCTGACCACTGGCATTCCAACTCTTCCGGGCATCACATGAACCGAATATTCCCCCCCCTTGGTTGTTTCACACATGTGAACTAGAATGGACTAATTTATATTAATGTATTGAATATTACCGGGGATGATCTGAAAATCCGCACCTGTTATGATACGGGTTCTTTTGAAAACCCCAAAACATGCAAAAAAAAAAGGTTGCCGATTTCTCATTGAGAAGGGGGTTAGGAAGAAAACATGGACGTCTGAAAGCCGTGCATTGCCAAAACATGGTGAACAAATCCTGACATTCATAAAATTCTAGTTCTTTTAACGTATTTTATCCGTTAACCGAAATGTTCATGATCAATTCCAACCCCTACAAGAATGCGGTTGTTCAAGTCACACAGATAAAAGGAAGGGGGGGGGTGGTAGCGCATATTAAGACGAAGCGCCCGGACCGATAAGAACGTCAATGGAAGACTCTAATTCGGCTTGTTTGTTTACCCTAACAAAACAACCACCACCTCCCCCTTTTTTTCTTTTTTTTCTTGGAACTGTCGGAAACTTGAAGGGACAGGAAGGCGACTTGACAAAAACCCCAAACCCCCCCTCCCTTTTATACACCTTTAACAAAATTTTAAGGGGTTATGTAAACGGACTAAACATTTTCAAATATTGATTACCGATGAATCGTAAAACTATTTGCATATCTTTGATTACCTTTTTCTTTCTTAGGTTTCCAAGAAATCTGAATCCGGGGGTTCGTTTTTCTCTACGACATGGAGGACATGGCTATATATGAAGCAGTGCATAGTTAGCTTAGCTGAGGGGGGAGGGGGGGGAGATGGTTTGGTAGGGACAGGCGAGAAGGGCTTTTCAGCGTGAATGCAATGTGTTGGACGTGTTGTTTTGCTACAGCCTAGATTTTTGGTTTGCTGCACGTGAGCAGGTCGGTGTTTTTGGTCTGAATAGTATTCGACTGGCCATGGGAGCAGCGTCGTTGTAGGGTTATTGTTATTTTTGTTTTATATTTTCGGGTGATTGAGGGAATTGTGGAGTGATGACGATTAAGAGGGTTGCAACAGGGGGTGGACCGTTTGAGGAAGCGACTGTGCTCCTTCGGCGAATGCGAGAGCTTCAGGCGACGCTAGGTAGGTGTGATGAGCTCAGGGTTGAGGCTGGCAGTGAAGCACTCTTCGTAGTTTAGGGGGTGGAGCCAAGGAGGTTCGCCCCTTCCTTGAACGTGCAGTCGGCGCTTGTTCTGATATGTGATAGCTTTCGTCTTCATTGTTAGATGCGAGAGAGAACAAGTACACTGAAACTGAACGCCGGCTGGCGCTCAGTCAGGAGCAGCTGATGAAGCGTTTTGGGAGGGTGCCTATGGAACATAGTCACTCGAGGAAGACAATTGGATGCGTGCGAGAAGATATGTCAACGCTAGCTGAACTCTCAAAGACGCTTCGACAGGAGTCTGAACGATGTGCACAAGAGAACATTCAGCTGAAGGCGGAGAATCAATCCTTTTTGGAGGAGAACCAAAAGCTTCAGATGCAGATTCGACAGTTTGAAGCTGGAAACTATGTGGAATATACCTCTCCAATGAGCTTGCTTGGTCCCCAAGATGCTGCAATGGAGCCGGAGACTGGTGAGAGTTCGGGTAAATAGAAATGCATGCCTGCGTTTAGAAAGCGAAGGAGGCAATGAACATATGTGGCTCTCCAAACTGGTTCCGTTTGACGAAGAGCTCTGTCATTGCGGCTTGAAATCAGTTGAGAATTTGATAAAGTATAATTTGTAAAGTTATAAATATGGACATTCTTTTAAGTTGTTGGTGGACGGAAGAGGCTGAAAGTATTTGCCTTTGTCAGAAGACTAGAATTTGGAAAAGAGCATGTGCTTATCTCCTTTGTTTTATTCGAAGAGGAAGTGGATACCGAATGGCGTGAGCGCAGTCGCCCGCCAAGGTGGACATCAGGTATGTTCCATCGAACCTATGTCATCTCTCGTAGAACGAGAAAGCACTTCAAAGCAGTACTCGTGAGTTTCGATTGGCTTTCTGCAGTTCAAAATATCCCAACGTGGTGCAGAATTAGTTTCGGCGCAGGAGAAGAAAGCACCTCTCCCCAGAGAGAATCTGAGGAAAGGAAAGGTCTAAGCAAAAACCTAACACCTATGCGTGTAGCTGGAACTTAAAACTCATTTTCCTAAAAAACGGGGTTGATAAAGTTCCGGGAGCAGCATTGGTTTCGCATGTCCAGACCTCTAGCCCAGTGGCGTAAACAGTCACACAGGAAACCCAAATGGCCGCCAGTGCGCAACAGGAGACGCCGCATGCATGCAGATTGAACGAGTTTCGTGTACGGTTGCATTGGTGTACTTCGCTCTGTGACCCAAGCAAAGAACTAGAAGGAAGGCAAAGTAGACTAGTGTCCACTTGCAAGGAATCCATTTAAATGGTTCCATCAGTGGCCTCTCGTCATGCGTGTCTCCCATCGCCCCCCACCCACGAGCAATTGCGACCAGGCCAAAAGAAGTCAGATGTTTCCTTCGGACGATGGATCATCAAGCACAAGTGAAAGCTCCTCAGCTTCAGCAAACTGAAGGAAGAATTCAAAACCAGCGTCCAAACTGGAGGTCACAGATCGTACTCCATGGCCTGCACGCGAGTGAGATGTTCATCCCCGAACTTTCGCGATAACCTAACCCCCGAAAAGCACATCTGATTTACTATTCTAATCCGGACCTCAGCACTGAATTTAGTACAATATAGTACAACGTACGATAGATACTAACATCCTCAACATCAGTTGCGTTACCCTGGGTTTAAAAAGAAAAAAAACAACGAGACCAGCTGGAATATACACTTTTTTCCTCCCCCATTTCGAAAGAATAGAAATCGAATATCTTAATTTATTATTATTTCAAACAATATATTCTAATCGCTTCCCCCTCTTCGTTTCAAGTGATGTGCTTCGCCATATCAGAATCAGCGGAGAAGGGAGGGGGGGGGGGGAAACTGTATTCACCCTCACTACCTCAAAAATATTTTTGAAAAAGAAGATATATGGAGAAAGGAGCTCCAGCATCACCAACTCGTGGAAGCCATGGCAAGCGAGTTTCGCGTCATCTTATTCCAATTATTTTCGAATAAACAAGAACCGTCTTTTTGCCTCCCCAAAATACAATTTACCAAAATTTTAATGCTCCTAAGGTATTTAGAATCTTGATAAGGAGGGTACAAAAAGCGGTCTTTGAGACATCAACTAATACCTTTTATTATCAGATAAAATAAAAAAGCATTTCATGGGTAAAACAAATACCCTGGGTAAAAAAGGATTTATAGCTATGCTATTATCGAAGAAAAACAGCTTTGTTCGATTTCTTCCTTTTTTTTACTCGCCGGTCTGACTCGGTGATGGAATACTCTCATTGTTGCGTGGAGTATTCCGTCACTAGCTTACTTTCGATTTATAACTGGCAGAGTTCCCCAGAGCAGTGCTTTGACGAAGGTGACGGGGGAGGTGGTCCAGGGAGTGGGACTTGCTATGAAGGGTTGAAGTATACATAAGTAAACGAGTTTCTTGGTTTGTTAGTGGATTTTGGTGTTTCTTTGGAGAACATCGGTTGGCGGTAGTATGAGTTTGGATGATGGGGCTTAGTTGATGGCGGCATTGAAAGTTTAGGGAAAGGAGAGGTTGGGAGGACTGTTTGAGAGAGGTAGCTGGTTTGCTTTGGTGTTTTTCTTTTTTGGCGGTGGGAGGGTGATTTTTCTAGTAGTCGTAGGGAGGTATGGAAGTGATAAGAGACATTTCACGAGAGTACGAGGACTTGGATCCGTTGTACGGGTTTGAGGTTGGAGAGGAGTTGTGGGCACTTGGTGAAGGTGAGAATAATAAACCAAGCGGTTTGAACACTAGCGGAGGGAATCTATTTCCTGAAAATGATAGGAACGAGGAGTGGAATACCGAAATGATAGCGGAGGATTATGCCTCTGGTGAGCACAGCCCCGAAGACGCGTGTAACAGCGAGGAGCATTCTAAGGATGAAGGCAAGAAAGACGTGGATTGGGTTCGTTACAAGCGGAAGTTGAGGAATAGGGAATCTGCCGCTCGGTCTAGGAGGAAGCATCAAAGCGCCATCGAGTGTCTGAGGAAGGAAGTGCGAGAACTTTGCGACTGCTCGAAGGGACTCCTTGATCGTTGCCAGGATTGCGCGATGGAGAATGCTCGGCTCAAGGAGGAGAACACCAAATTGTTTTGTCAGAACACGAAGCTGCGCCTGGAGCTTTTCATGATGATGGTCGCAAAGTCAACCCCCGAATTGCAGAAGGCTTCCTCGATGTATCTGACTCCTCGGATTCCGGAAATGGAGCGGGTGGAATAGCAATCGACGACTTCAACAAGTATTAACCGAACAGACTTTGTACAGCTTGATTACGGTTGTCGTAATTCCCCTTTTTATTACTTAGCGATATGGCTTTCGTGCACCGAGTTCCCCATTGACTTACAGGTCTAGGTATCCTGATTAAGACATGGGCCATGTAAATTTTGTATATTTGCTGCGATGCATGTTAAACGAAAGTTATCTCTTTCCCAGTTGCAAAATACCGCATGCTGACGTGCTCACACACGCTGACGAAACTGGATCCACTAGTTCTCAGCCCTCAAGGCGAACGTCGATGCTAAATTTCACGAGCCTCGCCGGTACTGCTCTTAGTTCGAGCCGTTCGACTGTGGGCAAGCTCAACACGGCCAATGCAAGCTGGGAAGGTTGGACATGGCTTGCATTTGAGACATTTATCATTGTCACAATCCCCAATAGGCGAGCAGTATATCATGTTGGTCACATGCTTTGGTCGCATGCTTCCGGGGGGGGGGAAATGGCACAGTACGTGCAATGCTCAACCTATCCATATAGTGCAACTCAATCAAGTCAAAGAGTCATATATGCGCGAAGCTCAAAATCTACCGTAGTGATTGCCTCTGGAACAGTATGTTGAGAATAGCTTCAATCGCGGCGTTGAGCTTTTACCTACAGGTTGGGCCTGCCGAACCTTCTCGGCACAGCACGTTGTTCGAAAGTTAAAAGCGTGGCCGACCGGTTTCAACTTGAATATAAGAGTTCGATCCTTGTTTATGTTTATGATGATACCGAATGGTTTTTGTAAAAAGTTGCTGGTCAGCCGAGCGCTATTAAGAGCTTATAGAGATAACGGAAAACCACAGACTGCAACTCAAGCTCAGGTGGAGTAGTTTATACTACTTCCAAGTCAATACGAGTTAGTCAAAGTCAGCCATAAATCGCTTCGCCGATGCGCCATCGAAGTGCTCGGTGAGTTGATCCTTCCTCACGAATCGTACGAGGGCGGAATACTTTTTGAGCAGGGGTTTGATTACTTGCCACATAGGTTGGAATACAAGAGGGGCATCCACAACAACGAGCTCACTAAGCCGTCTCGGATAGTACGTGAAGAAGACATCAACCAACAACTGTGCCAGTTTCACGTCACTATTCTTCATAGCAAATCCTCGCATATCAACAACACCTAGAATCGTCTCTGTTCCGTCGGACATATCATCTACAGCGTCGTCCATCATTTTCTGGATAAGCCTTTCGCTGCTCTCAAATGGGAACTGATTGGTGATGTGTTTTGAGGCTCGAACTATCAGGACTTTCCTGAACGCCAGCAAAGACAAGCAAGTTCAGAAATCTGTACAATGAGGTCAAAACGAAACAGACAGACAAGGGCGCGTAACGCAGCCAAGTTCAACTCGCAACTCACCTGCCATGCTTGTCTGGATCAGGATATAAATAGGCCTTTCCAGTGTGGTACTCTCGCTCTACTGAATTGTCCGGAACCTCTACGAGGGCCTCCCGCCACTTAAGCATACCGCCCAACTTCTCATATGATTTTTCAACGTCATAGCGCCTGTCCGCCAAAAACCATTCCATGGTTTCAACATCCGGTACGGGTCTCCCGTTCTCATGGAATTTCTGGCTAAGCTTCTTCACCGCTTCAACTCTCTCATCTCTATTCACAAATATCGGAAAATCCGCTTTGGAAAGATCCGGGCCTTCCCGATTGACGTCCACCTCAGCGACGCACTTCGGAACATTTCTCCGCATGCAAGTCGCCGACGCCTTTTTAGATCTGAACAACGTACTCGAGCTCGAGCTCAGAAGAAAAGCTACCATGGTTTATATGCTACAACGAGAAAAAAAAACAAAAACCAAAACAAAAAACAACCTACAGCTCAATCCCACTCGGCTTCCCTCCCAAGCCCGCCCGCCTCACAAAGCCAAAATACACCAAACAAACCAGTCCCCCACAAAAAAACACGCGCACACACAAAAACCCAGTAAAGTCCTCTGAAAAACCTTGTACTTCTCCTCTATCCCCTCCTTCCTTACCAACCTACAGCTCTCACCCAACCCTGTTCAACACGGCTAACCACGGACTCTATCAGAAGTTTCCCCAACGCACTTGACTAGCAAGAACCCTGCTTTATATACGGGGGAAAGCTCCCCACACGAACTTCCCTCCCGCCAGGAAACACTACTCTTGCAGCCAAGAAATCCAATGTTCCTTGTCACACAATAAAACATTTCACCCTCCCTATGCAAAACCAATAAAATACGCGAATACATCTAATATAAAAATAAAAACACAACAGTATAGATTGGATATTATCTTGATTTACCCCCTTTTATCACAAGTTTAAAAAGATGTGGGCCAAAGGGCCGGCCCCCTCCTCGTACGTTTTTTTGAGGTTTTGACAGAGCTCGTCTTCCGGATGTAAATATTTTACCCTTTTTCAGTTTCTCTGTTCTCATTGCGCCAAGAAATCGATAAAACAAAAAACGACTTAAAAACAAACAAGATACGATGAATCCAAAAATGTTGATATTTCTTCCATTACACAATAGACAGGTCCATTCGGGGTTGGTTGGATCTATTTGTATATACGATATTTTTTAATCTCGAACACCACATATTCTGGGATTAAAATTATCTATTAAATCATCTTATTTACCAAAGTTTTACGGTTGTTAGTTAAAGATGTCGGTATATAATTCGATAGAAGACACCCGGTTATCAAGAAAATAGCCAATTATATGTATGCATTTCAGGGAGCGAATATCCCTGATTGGTCATTAGTGGATTTTTTCGTCCTCTGCCCTAAATTGTTACTATAAACACCTATTCCATAAAGACTGCTTCTATCCAGGATAATGATTGACCGGAACAGTTGGAGGGGTTTTTCTGGGACGGTCTCTGATCTCTTTTCTGGGGGAAAAAAAAGAGGACATGGATACCGCGCAATGTGTCCAGTTGCAACGACTTGTGGCTTCAGATAGATCGAAGATTGTTTTTATTATCCAATGAATACATGCCAACATATGAAACAACCAGGGGAAAAGATCCTCCGGTCAACTGATAGTTGATTGGAATGAATTCAGTCAAAAACAAAAGTAAATAATCATTATCATATTTAGCGCTCATTAAATAAGTATTTACTCAGATATTTAATAAGGATGAATATCGAACTTAGGTAGATTTTGCTAATATAGCCCCAAAAAAATCTCCCTTGCTGGTTTTCTTAAAGCATCGATATTAATTGAAATTCAGTGAGAACCAAAGAATTGGATTTTATTAATAGTTTTATCCAATAGGAATTTTATATACCACCTGCTTGTTCTATTTAAAAACAATATTTGAGTGTTTGGGAGAGTAACACTTAGGTCGCCCAGAGTAAAGAACCCTTTGAGCGAAGTCAGGTCAGATCTTAGCATCTGGCGCACGTGCGAAAGTCAACTATTTCAAGGATTTAAGCGGCTGCTAGTTGATTGTAGAGAGCGAACGTCTCTCAGAAGGAAAGCCAAGGTGGTCAGCGAACGATAGCTCATCGGCAACCAGCAAGCAATAGAGTAGATTCGGTATCAAGTACGTATATATCGATAGCCAGTATGAAAACTGATTGCTGTTCCTGCAAAAAATCTGAAAGCAAGAAGATGAGGGTGGCACGAACAAGTTGTGCTCGGAACCCTGCCCCTGTATCCGAGTTAGGCGAGAACAGTGTTTCGCCCTTTCCGGCCCGAGTTCTAATGAGTCATGAGCACGAAACAAGCGAACTGTTCCAGGTGTATGTAGGTTTTTCCCGCTTCCACGTTCGTTCCACACAGAAAAACTAGCGGAAGACTGCTCACTCTGTCACACGATATTCTGCAGGCACAGCATCTCATGGACACATTAGGGCATATGAGCATGATCAAAAGATGAACTAACTGCTAGCAAAGAGCAACTTCCTGTAGAAGAGGGCCACAACGAATGTTTCCGAAGCCTACGCACTGCGCAAACGCAGTTTCCTCTACGAACGACGGATAAGCAGAATGGCTTGCATCTTTCCTGTAAGTACAGTTTCCTCTACGAACGACGGATAAGCAGAATGGCTTGCATCTTTCCTGTAAGTACGTCTGTTCTGCAGCTCGGGGATATTCCAAATGGGTGAAAGCTTTCATAGTCTTTTTAAGTTTAGACCTAAGAACCCCCTCTGGACACCTGCGAAGGACAGGAGTGTGCTAACAAATGACAGCAGCTGCGACTAGGAAGGTGAGTCCAATGCCAACGATGTCCTCAATTAGCCAAATGGCTATCTTTTTGTGATGCACGAGGCAATCCGTGCATGAAAGCAACTCAGGAGTCTGCTGAATGTCAAACACCTGAGCGTTGTTGAATCAATTTCTCCGGGAAAAGGACTGCAGCGAAATAATCAGTGCGATAGGTCTGCCCGACAGACGAGGTACTACGTGCACTCAAGGCTTAGTTGACGCGTTCCCGAAGAACGGAACCTATTTCAACGTCCTCATCTGCATCTGCTAATGGAGATGCTTCCCCAGCCGAAGGACTCCAAGTCCCGCAAACGCGGGTACAAGAAAAAAGTCAAATAATCCCTGCATAGAGGATTGGTTTCTACTGCGAGGAAGCTCAAATATTACGCACTATACTTGTAACCATCACCACCACAAGCAGCTCAACCTGAAAGCTCAAAGAATCGGGTAGTCGAAGTTGTGCTTTGTGATGATTTTCTTAGGATTCCTTGCTGTGTTGATGATCCACTTCTCGTGCACAGCAGCTATCTTGGAGTCTTCGAGATCCGGTCTTATGCGGCCTACTGTGCGGAGATGGTAAAGAACCTGCGCGAACGACGCTGAGATATTCAAGCTCTGAACCATTCCGACCATGGGCAGGAAGATCTTGACGTCTGCCTGGGACAGGATGGATTCACTCAGTCCGCGCTCTTCATTTCCGAACAAAATGCAGACCTTGTCGATTGCAGAAAAATCTACTTCGCTGACGGGAATACTGTCCTCATCCAAAGTTGTCTACGGGAAAAAGAACACCATTGAGCCTCAGGTCCTTGGCTGGCGGCAGACAAAGGCCGAATGAATACGAAGTCCGTTAACCTACCGCTAGCAAACAGAAGCCTTCCATCTTCAATTGCTTAACCGCATCATAGCTTGTTTGAAATCTCCTGATTTCGACGTATTCATCCGATCCATGCGCCAGCTCTGGATCGTACGCGAAGGGCATGAAGTACTCTACCACGTTGATGTACATGAGACCCATGCTATCTGCCGATCGAACACATACGGCACCATTGTGAGGGTCTTGCAAGTTTTCCAGCAGTACTTGAACAGACGCGCATCTTTTTGAGAGGATCTCCTCTAGCCTTGCAACCCTGGCTTTCTTGATGGTCTGGCGCATGACGTCGAGCATCGGGGTTCGCGGAACGCGTCCTCCATAGAACCGAACCGCTTTGGAACTTGATTCGCCATCTCCGTCAAGCCTTCTGAACTCCTCCTCCTCCTCTGCTCCGTACATTCGACCTCTCTAAATTGGCTGCAGCCATCGACGCCTTACTATTGCGTACATTTGTATCGGTGCACTGAAGTCGGCTGGCGTAACCACCAGTAACCCCATCATGCCTCATAGCCGTCAACGTTCGCATCAGGCGGAGAGGTTTCCGCGGGCATTTTTGGCGTTGTGCAAATACCAAACTATTAAAAATGGACCACGTGCGATGGGTTGAAAGTTGAAAACCCTAACTAAACACACATAGCAAGAGCGGGCGACTACGTAACGGCTCTTCCGGGTTACACCCGGATCACAGTAGAAATCGCGGAACCGGAGCGATGGACTCTGAAACCTATATCGTACCCGAGCGCAGGGGACGGCTACGGGACACACACACCCCTCTCGCGGTCAAGTGTTCCCGCAAGACGAAGAACTCAACTCATCTCAAATTACACTAACGACAGAATTCAACAAGCTCCTTCCAGCTGCGATAAAAAGCTAATCAATCCGTCTTGGACTTTCCGTTCAGGCAGTGCACACAAAAAACAAAAAAAAGATACGGCTTGCCGTAGGTAAACGGTCCACAACCGTTTCTTCTATATTCAAAATTCGAATCAATGAAAAAAAAATTAATTGTTTGCTTGAAACAAAAACCCTTTAAAGACATCCTCTCATCGTTTCGACAAACACCAACCCCCCCCCGTCGCCAAACCTCAACTCCCAAAAAGCTACTGGCCCATATCGAGAAGTGAAGAAGCCCCCGAACGCAGAAAAAAAACAATTTTTCTGGAAACAAATATATTCAACCAATCATCACTGAAAACATAGCCTAATTTATCCAACAAAAGCTCATAAGCATCTTATTGTACCAACTAAGATCTACTATTGGATAAATTTTATCCAACCACTTCAAAAGTTCTTCTTATTAGAATTCCCCGATCCCCTCGATGATTTAAAATGTCGACGCAATTCCCCCAATAAAAATTATCATTGGATAACTCTTCATTTAAAATCATCTTTGATTGGAAAGTTTGCCATCACCCATCCAATGCCCTAAAAACACCGAGTTGATCTGAAAGCATATCTCAGATCCGACAAAAACCCGCCCCGGGGGGTTTTAGGATGTCAACCGTCACAAAGACGCCTCCCCAGGGGGCTCCAAACCGTCATAGACTATCAATCTATATTAAAGATTGACATCTAATTAATATTTAAAATATGAACTTTTTTCAATCTTGTTCAGTCAATATAAGTTTTATGAAATTATGGATGTGACACTTAACTGAAAAAGATCGACGTTCTTTTTTATTTTTTTACTTCGGGGAGGGGTTTTTTTTTATCCGTGTCAAATGCTTCGATGCTGAGACGGATGTGTGATGCCGTTTTAGATACATTTTTTTAATTTATTATATTGGGATTGTTACATTTTTGGGGTTTGGGGGTTTATTCGGTGAAATGGGTTTGGGGGGGATTGATTCGGAGGGTTACTAGAGTGGGTGCAAGGGAGTTTTGACTTTGGGTGAAGTGGTGTGTGGGGTGGGACGGGAGCGAGTGTCTTGTTTGTTTTAGTTTCCTTGTTTGAGGGAGGGAGGGAGGGAAGGAGAAGGAGGATTGAGTTGTTGTGAGAGGGACTATTTTTTGTTGTTGTAGGGGTGCTGTCGTTCTTTTGTTGTGTTTGTTGTTTTGAGTATTTTTGCGGATTTTGGGGGTGGGGTGGGGTCGGGAGAGGCTGCGAGGGGCTGGTTGTTTTGTTTTTTGTTTGTGAATGACGATTGACATGGCTGCGTTTGTTCCGGCCGGAGTCTCCTTGGCAAAGGGCCCGAGGAGGTCGACGAATGTTATTTGTCGAAATGATGGCGAGGATAAGCCAAACGCTGACGACAAGAAAGCGAAGCCCGCGAAGCCCTCAACGGTTGCAAGCGTTGAATCTGCAGCGAAGGCTGCGAAGGATTTGAATGAGCAGAAGACTAAGCCGAAGGGTGCCTCGGATCTCGACGTGACTAACGAAGTCAAGAAAGAGGTTGCTGGCGAAGATGATGATACCAGCGTACGGGCCGAGGGGAAGAAGGAAGCGAAGAACGGAGCCAAAATCGAGTCCAAGGCCGGGGCCAAGAATGGTAAGAATGGTAAGAATGGTAAGAATGGTGTCAAGAGTGGCGTTAAGACTGGGGTGAAATACAGAGTAAAATCGGAGAGAAAAAAATCTCCAACGGTGGCGGTCATCAATGAGCTCAAGTCTGCAATCGAGGCAGTCGGAAAAATTGGGGATACTCTCGGCGTTGTGAAGCTCGGACGCACAGCGAGGACGAAGCTTACGGAGCGCTTGGAGGAGTGGGAGGCGCTGAATGACAAGAAGGAAGGCGACGCGAAAGAGTTATCGACCAATGACAAGATGAAGAGTGCCACCGGTGTTGTCGCTCTACAGACCGGAGAGGCTTCGTGGGATATCTGGAAGAACTTCATGACGCCAACGTTGAGGAAGGTGTTCGGAGACGGCTCCGATGCGGGCTTCGCAGCTACGTCGCTGGGTATTATGCTGGCCATTTTCTTCCTCCCGTCACTTGTTAGCGGTCCATCTGAAGTGCCAGAGGCTCCTTCAGGAACGCCTGTGGTCCAGAACAGATTTGGGGCTTCTAAGCCTAGCAGTACCAAAGAGTACGCCAACTTGGTGAAGGACTCATTTGGCCGACGGAGGAACCTAGTTGCGAGCGTGTCCGTTGAAGGAAAAGTAGTAACAGTGAACGTAGATAAGGCCTACACGAGCCTGGATGAGAGAACACGTTCAAGCCTGGCTCTGGCTGCCTATGACGCTCTTCGTGACAAGAGAGTTAATACCGTGCTCTTCAGCATGAAATCCGGCGAAGCGATCGCTCGCGTTGATGAAGCCACGGTTGTATATGCTGGTGAGGCGAAGTTGAAGGAAGAAGGTGTTGGACTGACCGCAAGCTTGCAGGATCAGAAGATTGTGTCCCAGCAGCAACGGAGTGAAAACGCAGGACTCCTTGAGCAGAAGAATCAGTTGATCGTGGCCCAGCAAGGGGCCGAAGCAGACTTTCAGAGGAACATCAGGCTTTTATCTGCCAGGACCGCTGCTGCAGTGGAGGAAGTAGAAGGCATAAGAGCCCAGGTAGCTGGGTTACCCAACCGACAAGTCTTAGTCACCAAACTAGCTGACTCCGAGACGAGGAGGACTACTGCTCGGTCGGACTTGTTGGACCTCAGCGCCAAGCTATCCTCGACGAGAAACACGGAGGCTGTTGTCCTCGGGTCCGTAAGCGAAACCACCGTGGGAAATCAAGAACGGGAGGCAAAGGTTCAGAGCATCACGAAGTCATTCAATGCCAAGTCTGAAGAGGCTCTCACTCAAGCTAGGAAGGAAGCAAATTCTGCGCGGACAGCAAAACTGGCAGAGCTTGCAGCACAGGTCGAGAATGAGAAGGTCGAGCTGCAACGACTCCAGTCAAATTACGATCAGCTGATGGGGGCCAAGCAAGGAATCTTGGCCAAGCTGCAAGCGGACTTCGATGCAGAAATGGCTACTCTTAGAGAAGCCACTGACCGTGAGGTCGCGAGTATTCAGGCCTGAGATCTTTGGCGTAGTCAGTTGGACCTGTGATGTTTTGACCTGAGACCAGTTGCTGACATACCGGATCTTGTGTACGATTAGCTGTATGTCGAATTGGTCAAGGGGAGGACCGAAGGGAATTGTCACTTGTTTCTATCCCTATATCTGTTAGTTGTTTTCTGTTTAAAAAGTTTCATATTGGGCTTAGCAGACGGTGTCACCGCTTCTTACCAAGGGCAACATCAAGTACCCCACCAGTGAACAAAAAGCGCCTCTCAAGAGTGACTTTTAGCTGGTTCTCTCACCGGACGGACGCAGACAGCTTTCTTTAGACTCTTTTTACCTTCAAGCCAAGAACAATTGATAACCAGCAGACATCGGAAACGGACACCGTAGGGGATTCCTTCGGACGCGGTATTCACAGCGGCAACACAAATCCGGCCCAATCATGATTTCACTCCATGGTCTTACTTATCCGCTGCGTTGAGGAGCTCATCCATAGAGAAGCCTTCCAAGATTTACAGTAAATCTTTCCTGTATCCAACCTTCGCTTGGAGATAGAAATCAACTACGCGTTTTGTTTCTTGGAAGATAAGTTTCCAAGAGACAGAACGTGACCATGGCCGTCCTCTTCGTAGCGAGAAAAGATATCGTTTTCTCGGATTCATCATAGGCAAGTATTGTTGAAGAATTTTGTTGGCCAGAAACGTTACATGGCCCCATGATACCTTTCGGTTTGGAGGCGACTGATGATTTGCTGCTATCACAATAAAAATGGGGAAATGGCTGCTTACGGTTTGGGTAGGAGGTGGACGCTGTACTAGAAGAAGTATTGGGACAGACTGCAGAGGCTCACAGAAGACCTGATATGAGTCGAGTCTCTGGAAGAATCTCCCGTGTACTTGAGTTTCGTGGTGGAGGAGAACTCAATGAGGGTCGCGCACTCCCGCTGTACCAGATTCTTGGTGAGAACGGGATCATTGCGAAAGGAGTAAAGCACACGGCGTCGAAGCGAGATGTCAAGGTCTTGACGTGTATGATGAAGCTGCGGATGATGGATAGGATGCTTCTAGAGGCTCAGAGGCAGGGGAGAATACCTTTCTATGCTGCATGTAACGGCGAGGAGGGAAGCGTGGTCGGGACTGCTGCTGGGCTGTCGTCTGAAGATGAAGTGTTTTCTCAGTACCGAGAGCATGGCGTCCTGCTCTGGAGGGGATTCCGTTACCAAGACTTTATGGATCAATGCTTTGCTACAAAAGATGACCCTGGGAAGGGTAGACAAATGCCCGTCCATTACACGTCTCCAGAGCTTCATTTCCAGACTGTTTCATCCACGATAGCAACACAGGTAATCATCTACCACCGCCGCTCCTAGACGAGTTCACCTGGACGATAAAGAACGCATGATACAGTTGCCGAAAGCCATCGACGCACTAATGCTGCTTTCTGTCCCTGTCTATCTTGCCATCGCGCGAACCTGCTTTCCCCGAAGATCCCCAACTCCGTTGGAGCCGCGTACGCTTTGAAGATGGGCAAGGCTAGTCGAATCACGGTGACGTTCTTTGGAGAAGGTGGCACGTCCGAGGGAGACTTCCACGCAGGACTGAATTTCGCCGCTTCCCTGCAATGTCCAGTTTTGTTCGTTTGCCGCAACAACGGCTGGGCGATCTCAACCCCGGCTTCTCAGCAGTACCAGGGTGACGGTCTCGCAGCTCGTGGGGTCTCGTATGGAATTCTCTCAGCAGCGGTGGATGGCAACGATCCTCTCGCCGTTGCCCATGCCGTTAGCACTGCCAGAAAACGTTGCCTTGAGACCCAAACCCCTGTATTCCTGGAGCTCGTAACTTATCGATTAGGTCCACACAGTACCAGTGATGACAGTGCGTCTTGAATTTGGTCATTCTGACCACTGAGAACCCAGTCGGTCGGACTGCTCGTCTAATCCAAAAAGTTTTCACATCTAGGTATCTTGTACCGCGGCAAGGAAGAAGTCACTCAAGCCTTTGAAAAGGAGCCCATTGCGCGCTTGAGGAAGTTCCTGATCAGTTCTGGCTTGTGGAGTACCGAAAGGGAAGAAGAGCTAGCCACGGCGGAGAAGAAGAAGCTGCTCGTAAGACTGCTGAGACCGCAGACCAACCTTGGCAGCGGTTTGTCCTGCCCGGAAACACGCTGACGAGCTATTCACGCTTTCTGTTCTGAACAGGATGCCATATCCAAAGCTCAGAGAAAGGAGAAGGCCCCTCCGGCAGATGTCGTTGAACAAGTGCACAACCGGCTTTCCCGCACGCTTGAGAGGCAGCGACGTGAGCTTGTGAGCCGGCTTGATTCGTACAAGGACAAGTACGGGTAACCAGTGGACTTTTTCAGAAGAGTACACAGAGAACTGGACGACCTCGGGATAGCCTCTACCGAAGATCAATTCAAAAGCGCAGACCATATAGAGTAGTAAGGCGCAGTCGTAAATTGTTATTGTTATTATTTTACTATTAACTGGCGTCGTCAACACCTAGGCTTCCGCAGCATGCACCCTCTGAACAAAGCCGGGCTATAGTAGCTGACAGGAGTCTGAACCGCAGCAGGCGGCGCTGCTGCCAGGCAGCTGAGACGATGAGAATAAACAAGACCGCTTGGATGAAGATAATATGGAGTCCACTTCTACACAGTTGACGAGCCACGTGAACATATGTGTCCCATCCATTCGCGGCCAAGCAAGAGTAGTTGATCGTTCCAAAGAATGCTAGCCCAATTCTTAAGAAAGGTCAAAGCCCGCGTTGGAGGTAATAGAGTAAAGAAGCTTCTCACGCAGAATATTCTTGCTCTTGTACACAGGAAGCTTGAGCAGGTTTACACAAGTTGATGATGTGGGGAGCCGGTCGTCACCCTCCGCCTTATGGATGGCAAGCTGCGGACGTAGATACTTGAAACCTAACAGCGGTGCTCTTGGGGATGACGTTACGAACTTCAGCAGTTTTCGCTGCTCCTCAGTGTCCATGTCCGCAACGGTTTCCCAAAACCACTGGATCACCTCACTCTTCTCGTGGAATCCATGATATTCTGTGTTCTTCTTGAGATCAACAAGATCAAGCTTTGAAGTATCAGCCTGCAAGAGCTGCTGCAATTCGCTTCGCGAGAACATCTTGACCATTTCCAGATCAACTACGTCTGCTAGTCCGCGAAGTATTGCTTCGGCCTGAGGTTTGATCTGCCTGTTCAGTCTGTAGTCAGCCACTCGATAAATGTACTCCAACCTGTTCTTCGCGGTTACGCGAACGTTCCCTCCTGTAACGTTGGGCGGAAAAGGCAAAACGAAACACAAAGGCAACCAGGAAAAGGGGGGAAGAAGAATCAGGTTTAAGTTTTATACACGACGAGACAAGGACTCGAAGTCGTCTTTTTTCTCACCGTTTACAATAAGATCCACCTCTTCACCGCTCAGCTCGCTCTTTACGATAGTGAAAGTTAGCCCCAAGTCTTCGACCGTTTCCGACGGCATTGACTTCACCTGAAGCAGATTTCGGTACAATTCGGGGTCAAAAATTCTCAAGTCGTCGAGGTTGCTCACACGACCAACAATTTTTCCGATAAAGAAGTTGGCTAGCGATACGTTAAGCAGCAAGGACGACTGTAGGGCCTTTCCGAGCATACGTCCCATGAACTCAAATTGATCCAGATGGTTGTCTCCCACCACAACTTCACTCGCTGGATTCGGATAGAGTTTTCCCTCCCACGTCTCACACATAAGTCCGTAGTCCGGAGAGAAGATCTTTGGAATCAGCTCGTACATGAATTCCTTGAACAAACCTCCTCCATCGATTCCAGCTTCTTCCAGACCGTCCGCACTGACAAAGCTGATTCTTATCCTCTGTCGCAGACCTCTCCTCATGTGATTCAGCTTTCTATAAGCCTCTTCCACAATATCATCCCTTTTGATTGACACCTGGAGTCTACTGCCCCAGAGGCCAAAGTCGTCGGCTTCGTTCACCGTCTCGTGGAAAATAATGAGCCGTGCATGGAAAGGAATCAAAATCGGGCATATGCTAAGCAGCTGATCAACTGCTACCAGTGTTGGAGTGACGGGTTCCTTCGTCAGCACCTGCTTAATCAGTCCCTCGTCAAAATCTGGAATATAAGAACCTAACACAAACCGAAAAAGCCGGCCTCGTAAGATTCTTGCGCTGTATGTTTGGTGGCTGAAAGAGCTAGAAGTCCATCAACTGTGAAGATGACGTGCATACCTCGCGTCCAAAAAGATTCCCCGCCAAAAGCACCGCCTTGCTCAGCCTCACAATCTCGGGCGTAGAGCATATTCAGTAGCTTCGCCGTTGCCTTCTTCGCGTCCAGTCCGTGAGCCCCGAAAACTGTCATGGGCGAGGTGTTCTCGCTGCTCATGACAATGGACCGTTCGAGAACCCCTTTCATCGTACTTGCGATACCCTTGACCTCCTCTCTCGAGAATGGCATCTCGTAGGAATAGAACTCGCTGGCGTCTTGAACAGCCAACAGAAAGGCGTACACGTGTGCAAAGAGAACAAACATCGGCGCTCTATCACCCAGAGACATGGTGCTGTCCTGCTGTAGAAGAACCATGTCCGCGAACGTCGGGAAATCCCCTTTGTCCTTCGCACACCCTTTCCACAAGCGGTATAACAAACATGAGTCTTTGTCTGCAACTTTCGAGTTAACCGCGAGCGTGCTCAGTACCGCGTGCTTGAACTGGACACTGTTATCCATAAGCCTAAGGATTAGCGCTGACGCGGAGCTCAGACCGTCGCTCATGAAGATGTTCGTGAGGTGTTTCCTGTCGGACAGCATGGGCGTGAGCGAATTCAGGAGTGAATCGACTCCTTCGTAGAACTTATAACCAAGTGGCACCAGCGGGTGCTTGCTTTCTTGGTCTTCCGGCTCACTGTCCGAGTCCTGCTCCAAGTTTCGCTTCTTGAACTTATACTGGGCTCTGCCCAAAAGCTCATTCACGACGATGCAAAAGTCCGTCAGTACTTCTTTGCTCTGTGCGTTGAAGTTGTCTCTAACGCTGGAAGATATATCGAGCAAGTTGCTTAAGGTAATGACCGCCAGATCCGCATCCACGTCTTCTGGGTCCCTAATCCATTTCGACTTGGATAACGATTTGTATAAATCCTCCAGGAAATCATGCCTGGTTAGAACCTCCCTGACGTCTTTCGCGAAGTACTCAACAACACCCGCCTGGGCAAGTATATTTCTTGTCAACAAACTATACCAATCCGAGTCTTCACCCTCTTGATCTCCGTGCTCGATGTCGTCCTGCGTCATCACGAAGTTCGACCTGTCTTCCCTCAAAAGCGGCTGCAGGCAGATGCGCATAATAGCTGAAACAGCGTTGGAAATCCTTACTCTGTCCTTGAATTCGAACACACTATTCATCTTGTAACCGGCAAGCACATAGAATCTTGGCGCACATTTCAGAAACACCCCGGCCGAATCTGAGGGTGCTTTCCACGACTCCCTTAAACATAGGTTCAAGGCGGCTTCATGTAGCTTCATGTGGAACTCGTACGTCTCAGGGCCAATTCCCGCTATTTCAAACTGGGCCACTCGTACCCCCCAGAACACTACAGCGGCGGCCTCTTCATGTTTTAGGTAGTCGTTGTAATAAGCACCATCTGTCCGAAGGTCAGAAACCGCGGTTAAAAACTTCTCGAACAGTTGGGAGTCTACGTCAAACGAAAATCCGTCCAGAGTCCGTCGATAGCAGTTCGTGACCTTGAGGGGTCTACCAACGTAGATGATTGAGATGTGCCTCAAAATTTCACGGAACAGTTCAACCGTACGACTCCCAGATTCCCATAGCTGATAAAGCTCAGCAAGCTTGTATCCAGACTCCCTTCTCACCATCCTCATGTGCTTCCATCGTCGAAAATAACCAGCCAGCAGAGCTGCGGACTTCTCCCTACGTCTGTTCTCCGACCTCTGCACTCTAAGCGCTTGTGCGTCTGCCAATATTGACTTTGCATTCCTTTCCTTCACTGAGGATCCCCTCATAGACACATTCCGTCGGGAAGTGCTTCCCAAGAAAATACCATTCATGGCGTCTTCAAACCGATCCAACCGAACAGCAGAAGTCACCTCTCAAAACTGCCTTGCTACCCCCTCAACTTGATTTCCGCCTTGAAATTTTATCACAAACAAACAAAATAAAACGCAATCCAGGATTGCAAAGCGTCTTCTTCACGAATCCATCACTCAAAACACTCCCAAGCGTGCTTCTCCACCCTCAAAGGCATATGCACACACAAAGAACACAACAAAGACAAACACAAAATGTACACACCAGATCAAACTCTATTCGACTAAAATACAATCAGAGCGTGCTAATGCTTTCTAACCAAACGTCTTATCAATCACATAGTACTATAAGGATCACACTCTCCTCCTCTACCTCATCAACCCTCCTAACATCGTGTTGCCAGCACCTCCGAATACATGAGCCGATGTATATATTTCAGAAACCCCCAAAAGCCCAAATGAAAGGAAAACTCCCAAGTTCTCGAAAGTTCGCTTTCAACGATAAATAAATACCAAAAAAAAAAAAGAGAGCGAGAAAATGGAGTCGCCCGGCAGTCAGCTGACGGGAAGAAAAACAAAATAAAATTCCGTGTTGTCATTTTCCGCTGAACAATGAACAATCATAATATAGTTTATTTTAGATATATTTCTAAATTAAGGTAATATTTTTTATGGAGAAAATGCCGCGTGGAAGGTCTTTTCCTCAAAATTTTGAACCGAGTTCCTCTAATATACGTCCAAGATCGGACGAAAAAATTCAAGCTTGGCACGTCTAAATGTAGACGTGTTTAGACAACAGTTCTATAATTAAGTATATTCATTATTTGAAGATACTTTTGGTATCAGAAGGATTCTAGATTAGGAATCGAAACATTATAATCTGTGATATGTCAGCTTTGTTTTGCTCTTCAGTCAGCCATTTCCAATGAGGCCTTAGAATCTGCTTTCAGATGCAAACTTATCTTGAATTGCATAATTTTGTAATGCCGGGAGTTCTTGCGTCATGTCCAACAGGGGGGTAACTGGATTCGCATGCTTTTTTGCTCGGTTGTTCGCTTGGAGATGGTTTCATGCAAAAGCTTAGTCTACGTGCACAACGTTAATCTGATCCCATATAGGAGCTTTAGATTATCAATTCCGTCAGCAATTGCATCTCTATCCAAAATTAAGGGCTCTAAGCTTCTTTATTTTCTAAACATGAAGGAAAGCAATGAAAAGCTCTTGGCGGGCATGGATCGTTTAGCTGTGTCTGCCTTAGACAAACATCGATCTTTCTTCATGCGCTACTCGCCTCCTCGCTGAGTTATTCAGTTTCGTGAGCGGGCGCGTGATTCTGCTTCTTACGAACATCAATAAAGTGATATTTCAAAGTCGTATATTCAGATGAGAGCTCTACATTTCCAGTTCAAACTTCAGCGCTTTTCCTCCTTCACAAGCCCGGGTTTCCGAGAAATGCGTCTGAATAAGATGAGTCGTTTTTCGGATGTGTTGAGACCCTTTGTTCGATAGAGGATGCGATCCGCTATTTTCCCTTTCTCAGGGATAGCGTTCTGCCCCTCCGCGCCATCAACCGGCTTCCCCGCTTCCATTCTTCACCCCAGCGCTATGTTTTTCCGGGAAGAAAGTTGAAAGGACGACGGCCGAAAACTCTGTTTGGGGGTGGGTGCTCTGTTGGAAATGAGGGTGAGTAAGTAGAGAAGGAACTTGACAAGCGGATGGAGCATGGAAAGTTCATCAAGTAGAATCGTTGGATGCTATGGATTCGTCAGCGTCTATCGCGGAACGTTAACTCGAAGAGGTGAGGATTTTGGCTCACAGAGGAAGTGTTCGCTAAACGTGAGGGAGCAGGGGCTGGACAGGGACTGAAGAAGTTTTACGGTTTTTGTCTTTGCTTTGCTTAGGTCGTACGATGGTGATGAACAGAAGAATGGAGGGGGAGTTTGCCGATAAGTTTTCCGTGGCGCCGATGATGGACGTCACGGACCTCCACTTTAACACTTTTGCACGCAGTATAAGCAAACACGCTACGTTGTGGTCGGAGATGCTTGTAGATTCTACAGCAATCTACAATCCAGAACGTACAGAACGTTTCTTCAAGCTAGGGGAGGACCTTCGAGTAGGTCCGACTGTTCTTCAGCTTGGGGGTTCAGACCCAAACAAGCTTGCCCAGGCTGCTTCTTACGTTCAGGACTTCGGGTTCGCTAGGCGGAAAAGAGTGGGAGACTGGTTTAATCCTCATGACGTGTTTTCTGAGATTCTCTCTTGTGTTGTCTAGGTATGACGAGATCAACTTGAATTGTGGATGTCCTTCGGACAGAGTATCAGGAAAAGGATGCTTCGGAGCGGCATTAATGAAAACTCCAGACCTCGTCGCTGATATTACTGCTAGGATGTCTGCTGCGGTGAGAGGGACTGTACCCATAAGTGTCAAGGCAAGTGGGCATTTCGAGTGTGCAAGCATCCGAGTATGTCCTTATATTCAAGTCTTCTACCATTTGTTGTCTTGCAGTGTCGCATTGGCGTGGATGATCTAGATTCGTACGAGAGTCTACGACATTTTATCATGACTGTGTCCTCAAAAGGAGACGTAAAAAGATTCGTAATTCATGCCAGGAAGGCCATTTTGAAAGGACTCTCGCCTGCGCAGAACAGGTCAATTCCCCCGTTGAAGTACGACTACGTGTACAGACTCATCGAGGAATTTCCGGACCTCTATTTCACCATTAACGGAGGGGTAAGCGTGAGCAAAGCGTTTTGTGGATTGCGATGGGACTTGTTTTGCTTAGCTCGAACCATGGTGCAACCGGAGATTCTAATTTAGAGCTGTCCTGATAGCCCTTAGCAAATCCAAGACCACTGGGCTTTTGAGGTGCTGGGTCAGCTCCGCCGGCTCTCTGTTCGAGTTTTGTGAGAGCGGTTCACGTGTTGGAGCAGGCTCGCTTTAGAAATTGATAGCTTTGCGATTCTGACAGAGTTTTTACTTGTTCGGATCAGGTGCAGGACTTGAACCAAGTTGAGGAACACCTCGCGCGAGGCGCACACGGGGTAATGCTGGGCCGGGCTGCTCGGGATCGTATCTGGGATGCACTGGGAGGAGTTGATGCTAGGGTTTACGGGGATCTTGACAAGGGAAGGTCGAGAAGGGAAATTATTCTTGAGTACGCTGAGTACGCTGACAATGAGTTTAAGAACGCGAAGAGGGTTAGCAAGGTGGTTCTTGTGAAGCCGTTCATCAGCGCTTTCCATGGAGAAGATAATGGAAGGCTCTTCCGTCAGGCCATATCCAACAATATCAGAACAATGTCCATATACGAGTCTGTTAGCCATGCCTTCAAGCGCCTGGATGATGAAGTGCTCGATCGTCTACCAGGACAACCAAAACCAGAGCGCGTTTTGTCGCAGCCTACGGGCATCGCGGAATTGGAAACCGTTGCGGATATTTCCTAACTCTGTAACAATGCATAGACCAGGTAGTTCTTCGCGTGAGGAACTGAGTAAGAGTTGTACAAAATATTAAAACTAAGTGCGTAGAATGGTAGTTCTGGTACCGTGCAAGCTACGTGCATGATTCTTACATCGGTGATGACTTTGTGCCCAAGCTCACCTCCAGCGGCAAGCCTGTTTTGGTAAACCCTCTGTCTTTTCCGCTCTTGATCGAAAACGGTGACCTGCGCGGTGCCCTAGTCAGAATTTCCATTATGTTGATCTATGTTTCTCTCGACTTCAGCATCTCTTCCTGTGAGATCTGACCTCGTTCTAAGGACCACAGAAGAAGAGCTGAAGCCGCTTCTCGCTGTTCAAGACAGGCTGCCATGTCTGACCTCCATCGGAAGTCCTACCGAAGTTCGAGAAGACAAGAAGAGGATGTCTCATTTGTTGAGCGGAAAAGATCTTCGAGCTAATGCATGGAGAGACATATAAACGAATCCATGGATATTTGTCTGGCGATCTGCAACAAACTGATGCGGCTGTGTCAACTCTGTCCTATCCAACTGACCCTCGCTCGGGTTGGGAATGGTGCGCAGTGGTGAGGGCGTGCTTCGGGTTTATTCTCAGGTTTGGGGGGAGGTGCTGGATCGAACTTATGCTCCCAGACGACAAAAGCTCTGAGACGGATCAGAAATGTCTAGCAAGAACCTTTGCGAGATCGCCTGTGAGATTCTGCTGACTAGTGGTAAGAATGCATTACCAGCAGGAAGGTTTGCTTGATTTGGTTATTCTGATTTTCGATGGCGATTGATGCGTCTTCTCAGAGCTTCTTTGTATATTTTGTTCATGTTGGTCCTTGACTTGCTCTGGATCCGTGCGGGTTGGGTGTCACTCGGTCAGATCCGGACTTGAAAGCTTCCCGAACGATCCAGGCGGTTGAAGATTGGACTGCTGGAAGGATATCTGAAATTAGGGCATGTAAGGTCCCGGACAAACCCGCCAAACCTTTGGGTGTGCAATTGGTTGATCCGTGGAAGGTCCCTAAACGAGGAAAAGGAGGAAGCGAGGCTACCAGGATATCTTCCTTGCATTCTCTTTGTCACATTGAGCAGGTTGCGGTAAACCTATCATGGGACATAGTTGCACGGTTCGCTGACCAGGACCTGCCAAGTGCGTTCTACGATGAATGGGTCAGGGTTGCTGGAGAGGAGGCAAAGCACTACAAGATTCTGTCCGAACGACTACAAGAGCTCAACTCGAAATATGGAAATCTTCCAGCTCATAATCGACTCTGGGAAAGCGCAACCGAAACCGTGAGTTCAAATTGACAATCACAACCTGCAAGCGTCCGTCCTGACGCAGCATTCCGTACAACGAATTTTCTATTTTGTATTTCGTTGTGCCCAAGGCTGATAGCCTCGAAGCTCGCCTGGCGATCGTTCACATGGTTCACGAAGCAAGGGGTCTTGATATCCATCCTCAGACTGTAAATCGCTTCAGATCTTCTGGCGATATGAGATCAGTTTCACTGCTTGAGGTGCTTTTTAACACCAGGAGTAACCTTGTCCTTGTTTGATAAGAAACTGAGAGACAGTCGATCTGTTTCCTTTCCCTATACAGGATGTCATTTACCCAGACGAGATCACCCACGTCGAGGCGGGCGTTCGATGGTTCAAGTACATCTACAAGGACTCCTCGGAGGACGAAGTGATCCGTCGGTTCCATGAAATAGTACGAGAGCGTTTCAGAGGAAACCTTAAGGAGCCGTTCAACCATGAGGCTAGGGCAAAGGTTAGTTCAAGGTGGTCGTGGAAATGTCCTCTCTCAGGTGGCATCACCGGCTTCATGGCTTTGGCATTGATCTTCTTGGCCTTCTTTTTTAGGCGGGATTTTCAAGAAGCTGGTATGAGCCGCTTTCCCACGACTGAGCTGAATCCAGCGAAGGATGAAAGACCCAGATGCGTGTTCTGGGTATCCTGTAGGGGATTGTTGCTGCTTGTTTGGGGCCGAGCGGGAGGGAGGAGTGTTGACTGAATATTTAAGGTTTAGGTTTCACACCTTTAGACATCAGTTCCAGAGTCTCTTTCTCAAAAATGTCAAAGTCAGTAGAATCAGTGGAGGTGAAAGCGATATCCTTTGCGCGTGGAATTTCAGAGTCGACAGGCAATTTGGGTTCTTCGGGGTCCCCCTGGGTGGTGGTGCCCACAGGTTTTACCTTGAGGCCGGCTTCACGCCATCGAGTCTTGTCAGTTAGCACCTACGCGGATGGATGAGATTTCAGCCAAGTATCGAGATCGACATGCCAAACTGAAAGAGAAAAGCATCAAAATTGAGTTAGTTTGAGCTGGAGGGTTTCCACACTTACCCTGTTAAACGTCTTCTCATCTGCAAGGTCTGCCAATGCCCCTGCTTTGGTCATAGTTAGTGAGGTCCCGGTCCCGTATTCCTTGAGGAGCTTGCTGATCTGCTCTTCCCCAACGCTGCAGCCTTTTCTGGGTTTGATAGATACAAAAAAATCGCGCGTCTCCGTAACGGGCTTGCTTGGCGTTTGGCTCTGCTGCAAATCCAGGTCCCGTCGTAGTTTCTCAATCTCCTCCTTCATTCTTTTTCTTCTCTCTTCGGAGAGGCCATACTTTCCACCCTGGGATTGGTTTGCGGATTTCTTCGCCCTTGCCTGCATCTCTGCCTCGTACGCATGTTTCTCCCTCGTTTCCAGATCATCCCTCATCTTCCGCCTCTTGACGTCCATCTTCCGACGCCGCTCCACATCCTGTGCTGCAACTTTTCTTTCAACATCCACATCCTTCCTAAGCTGCTCATCAGAAAGTATTTCATAGGCGAGGTAGACGTTCTCGAACATCTGCGCCGCATGCTCATCACCGAGGTTCTTGTCCGGGTGCCATCGAAGCGCCGCTTTCCTATACGCGCGGCTGATCTCCTTTTGAGTAGCATTGGGACTCACTCCCAGTACAGAATAATAATCCTTATCCATAGCGTCTTAAATTTTACCCCTTAGATCCTTCAGATCCTCCTTAGCCCACCCCTTCCACCAGTCTCAGACCTACAACCAGCCCGGCAGCGATACAAGCAAACCGACTTCCGAGAATGATTCCCATGGCAATAGTACACGTAGTACCATTCCCCGTTCATCCCTGTACTACTAAGTATTTTATTGACTGATTTCAATCAGTATTGAGGTGGTGTGTGAGGCTGGGAAAGCTAACTGATGCAGAAACCCCCGCGTATGAGCCCAGTCTAATTCTCTACTTATTCTGCTGAACGGCAACATTTAGATGACAATCTTTCTTGAAGCTTATAAGGGCTATCGATGAAGAACCCAAGTCCAATCCCCGCGGAAAGGAAGGTCTTGTGAACGATCGGCGGTGAGTCCATTTGATTCCTTTGGCTAAAACCTCTTCGCCCCGTCCAAACTTTGGTTTCTGCGGATGAATGCATTGACAAGCTAGGCATGAAATACGACAGATTTCATTGACGAATTCTCGCTGCGTAGGCATACACACGATGACGTTGAAGAGTCATCCAGACTGCATTTGCATTTTGTGGGCTGAGAAGCTTGGCTTGAAGCGACAAATTGGCTAAAGCTCTAGGCAGCTGCAGATGGGAAAGTGGTTGAGACAGCCGCTCGACGCAACACCATTGCCTTTTGCGTCTAAGATCCGGCATCCGTCATTGCTTATGACTACTGTGCGTTTCTATTCTTGAACCTCCTCCTAGATGCTTCGTTGTCCTAGGTGATGCGTTTGTGCTTAAGAGGATGGGCGTGGACGGTTAACGACGAAGCAGATGAAAACGGGTTCAGGCTTAGTGCATACCAAATCCTGCCGGTGAACCCCTCGGCATTCACGGTCTCGTAGTCTCTGCTCCAGGCGCCATCGCTTTCCCACACGACGTCGTGTACCCGCACAGCTACCAGCACGGCCTCGAACCCAGCTAACCTCAAGCATACTTTGTCCCTGTTTTTTCCTGGAGGCTGTTGTGAAAAACGCGTAGATGTCAACGTTAAGGAGAGTATTGCTCGCGACTTGGAACCCTGGCGTTCTGCTCTCAGGAATCGTCCACGTTATTTAGGGCAGAGGTGTCCCGCATGGCTTGTCAGGCCGAAGGGTTTCCAAGCAACCTCGCAGTGGCACGATTGCAGACCTGACCATCTATCTTCTCTCCATCCAAACCGCTTGCTTGTGAGTATGTGTTCAATTCTTTTTGCTTCCCAAGACTATGACTAGTCTCCTCGGTACATCTTGACCCAACACTAAGTTCGCTTTAAGCTGATCACAGATCTCGCGTCACATGGACTTATTAAATGGCTCCTCATTGGAGCCATCTCTGACTCTCTGCCGTTCGAACCCCGCTTTGTCGTTGGCCGCACACTATCAACACGTCTCGCTTCCCCGCTCCTCGCAATAGATAGGCTCTGAACAAACCTGATCATTCATCATCAAATGAACGTGTTTGCTTCAATACAGGGATATCTTCGCTACTTTTGAAGCCACCCTTTTCTGTTCTAGCTAGCAAATTCGCTTACGATTCACCTCGCGCTGCGCTCCTATAGTTTACTCCTGGTCCCTCCTTTGGTCAAATTCCTCTTATCAATTCTCCTCCCTCGCTCTCAATCCAAGAGAAAACCGTTGCTTAAGCAACGGTTTTCTCGTTAATTTCAACCCTACTAAAATTTATTTCTGAACAATTTTACGGATATCAGGGAAGTGGAATATTTCTCAATAATATATTAGTAGAGTTTTTTTTATTTTATCGGATTAAAATATTGATTGTGAAATTGATTGCATCGACGATTCTTAGTTCGTTGAATGTTTCCCGCGGTGGGCACGGCAAGGTAGGGAGGGAATCTGGTGTGTAGAGTACATCTTGGAATTGGGCAGACACATTCTTCGTCAGCAGCAGGATATACCTCAAGCTACTCGTGTATGTACAGGCTGAATGAAAAATGACTTGAACAAATCCGGTGAGTCCCCATGATGTCTCGCAACTAAAAAGTGTTCTTCCTCTTCTGGCAAAAACGTTCTAGAAGGTGTTGTTTGGTTTTTTTTCTTACTCTATGGACGAGGACGGGGTTGGATGCTGCGGACCGGTCGAGAGAGTGGATCGATGAGGATTGACTTGATAGATGGTTGCTCTTTGTGTGAGGACGGGGTTGCTGGGGGGTTCCTTTAGAAGAATTATCGGAAACTTGTGATGGAATTGTGTGGAGAAAGAAGGGGAAGGGTGGCGTAGGAATGGTTTGGTTTGATCCGAATTTCAGATTGTGCAAAAAAAGGGGGGGGATGGGGAGGGGGTGGGAGTTATTGAGGTTATTGGGGATGGGTGTGTGAGCGTGTGTGAGGGTCTAGTTTGATGACTCCTGGGGGAGAAAAGAGATATGAGTGAAGATGCTTTTTAGAGAAGACTCTCTGAAAGGGGTTTCCAGTTCTCCTTCTCTTCGTTTGGAATTGCTTTGTGAGGAGGCTGAGCTTTGGGCTCTAGGGTTTTTGCATATATGAATTTGTATAGAATAGGTCGATCGGGAAGATCCTTACGGATTGGTGGGAGTAGGGGACTATGTGAGGTGAGTTCTTCAATACGGGCGAGAACAGGAGTTGATGCTGGGGCCGTTGAAGAGGGTATGGGGCAGGAGCTTGAGATGGAGAGATATGGAGTCGGAGGCCGGGCACTGAAGGATGAATCTGTGGAGGAACTCATTGCCGGGACGGACCGTCGTTTGCTTTGTAGATGGCAAGATATTCGGTCGATTCTCTCTGAGACGGAGAACATTGTTTTGCGGGAATCTCGTACCAAAAGGGCTGTGGCTGTGACGGCTTTTACGATTGGGGAGAATGCGCTGCTCGGGCCGAGTACTGAAAAGAGTATGCGGATTGGTCGTGTTCATCGCCATCTTACACTCGGGACTGATCGGAGGTATCGTCAAGAGCTTTTGAACACGCGGGTATTCGATCCTAACGTCTACGAAGCTTGCGTGGAGACAGCAATAGTTGCGGGCAAAGATCTTGCGGTATTTCACGATGCTGCGTTCTTGGAGTATGGCCGTGTCGATACGGTAGTGAGCTCCGCAATAGTGCCCAGAATCGATGCGCTTTACGAGAAACCTACAACAGTGAAGGAGTTGAAGTCAAACGACGAGCTTAAATCTATGGAATTTGAACTACGCCAGGCGCTAAATTTTAGACATTGCTCGGGTTGGAACGTTGCCGATTCGAGGATGTTCGTACTGCTTGATGAGGAGGGCAAGTGGCTGTGTGGATGTGCGGTAAGCCGCGAAAACCCAACGCTCCGCCATTCGTGAACTTCTTTCAGGAATACTAACATCCGGAAACCAAACACACTTTCTCTTGTCTACCACCCTAAAACACAGGTGAACGAACAGACCGTGTCTCTCCATAAACTTCCACAAACTGTGAGGTTCCTCCTTGCCAGAAGCACTCGATTGGAATCCCTCGTCAACCCGAACCCAAAGCTTCTGCTTGCGAAGATCGGCGCCTTCAATGTCTTTTCCAACGACTTTTCGCACCTCGCCAAGCTCTTTCGAGGCGTCAACTCCCAACTAGGAACACACCTCTGCATACATTACACGGTCGATTCAGACCCCTCCCTCGCCAGCTGGCGGAACGTAGAGTTCCTCCTTGAACTCCAGGGAACTATTGCCAGCGAAATCGAAACCCGGTTTAAGAAGGAATGGGGCCATGTCATGATCAGATTTCATGGTCTCAACCAGTTGCATCAAAACGGATTTCGTTTGCATCCTTTGTTTATCAGTCCAGATATGACCATCTAACTTTTCATTAAAAAACGCGAATCTATGTATTGTAACTCACAAGTTGGACACGGTGATACTCGAGGACTTGGTGCGCGCGCTGACTCCGTACCAAGTGGAATGGGCTTCAGCATAACAGCGACTTGCATAATCCTTCCGACAGCGACGGCCGCGTTCTGGCTTGGAGGCAGCACCTGATATCCTTATTATCCTTCATGGCGAGGAAAGCTTTACCACTGTAGCACTCTAGCCCGCAAGCCAGCAGCAGCGAATCGCGCACACCTCCACGCAGTACAGTTTCTTTGTTTCGCTTTTGGTGACGCACGACAAGCCCGCAAGCCAGCAGCAGCGAACCGCACACCTCCAGGCACTACAGTTTCTTTGTTTCGTTTTTGGTGACGCACGACAAGGGGAACCCGTTCGTGGATTTCGCTTTTATGCCTTTCGGATGTGGCCTATGTGAGTACCGTCCGGATGATGCTACAACTTGGATAGGTCCTCAGAGCAGTGGATCGAATCACCATCTTCGAATGTCTCGTGCCTCTTCATGGGTTTTCAGTGCTTTTTTTGCTGTTGTCATGACGCTCCCGGTTCTCGGCGTCCGAAAGCCCATCTTCTACTGCAACCAGTTTTTCGTCTGACTCCACTGAGGGGGGTTCACGCTCACTGTGTGCCTTGGCTGCCAGATCAACTGCAGAATTCTCCTCACCATCCCAGCACCAATCTGGGATGATTTCCGATTTGCTCTCAATGTATTCAGGCAGCACCTTCTCGAAGTTGGTCGTTGGCAGCCTATGTCTAACCATCCCCTCGACCGAATAAAGCCGATTTGACTGGAAAGCAGCTTGGCCAGCGGCTATATACTTATCCAAGTCCAGATGTTCCTCACAGCCAGTTATCTCTGAGTCGACTACCGCCACCGACCTATGGAGAGGAAAGCAGAGCTTGGCATCCATGAGTCGCAAAAAACAAAGTCGGACGACTCCTCAACCGAAACCAGGAAAAGGCTTCTTCCTACCAGGCCTTGAGTTGCCTCCCTAGGGCACCAATTTTCTCCACCTTCCTCATGCTCATGAAGTCAAAGTCCGGGTCTCGTCGTAGTAGGAAAGGCGTCTCCTTCACAAGCAAGTCCGTACTCTCAGCATCCTCCAGAAAGACCTCGTTATCTAAAACCGATGATCGCTTATCAACAAACACGATCTTTTGTGGGATACATGGAGTCTCCACTGAATCAGAAACTGAGCTCGCCACGAGAGGGATCGCGAAAAGGCAGATGTAAGGGGGATCTATCGAAAACGTACCTTCCTTGCCTTTTTCTTTTCACTCAATGCGAAGGAAAAGTCGACCATCTTACCACTTCCTGGAGGCCACTCTACGATCCTCTGGTTCTTTATTTGCTCCATGATATTTCCCGGCTTCACCCCATGTTCAGTTAGTTTGCTGATGTCCAAGTTGGGTGGGGATACTCTCTTCTCGCTGATGATGTAGCTGAAGTTTCCACGTCCGTACATGTATGCAGATATGCTGACTGAGAAATCCAGTTTGACAGAGGAAGAAGATGGAATTGGCGGCGTATGTTTCCGGGTAGGAATCGAAAGGCGGTGAAAACGTTCACAATAGATCATGGGAGCGCGGAAGTAGAAAGCCCCGCGTCTTTTAGTTTTGGAGAGGAAAGCGGTGGGGGTCGAACTTTGGGAATCCTTGCTTACAATCGTCGTTTTCAAGAACAGGAAAGCGTCCTTTTGCGTTTTCGTAGAGATTCGCGGAGTTTTTCTGCTCACAACCGAGAAGTGGAGCTCTTGGGGCAGTTTCTTGATTATTTCGGTTGAGATGGAACTCTCTGATGTCGAGGTTGAGACTAAGGCTAGCCACTGATCCGCGCAGCGCCGACCGTAGGTAGTCCTTCAGACCCTGCGGGCCGAAAACGAACAGTGTTGATCGCTTGGCTCGAGAGGCTGCTCCGATGTAGGCGTCGTTCAAGTAGCAGAGAAAAGCAGGTAGACCAAACAAGTATTCCGGGGAGAGACGTGGAAGTAGTATTGCCACGATCGTCGACGGGACGATCGGCGATCTCATCAATCTGCCAACAACGCCATCCCCAGCACCGATGAGAACCACTCGCTTCTGAGGCTGAAACTCATTTGAGAGGCTGAACCCTAAGCCAGGTGCCCTTCTCTGACCGGGAATGCCCATGAGCACCGCGTCAATATCCCCCGTTCTAGCTTGAACCCTCATCTGCGGCACTGACCATCCTCGAATGATCCTCTTCGGAAGCCTTATGATAGCCTGAGCCATAGTTTCAACCCGACAGCTCTCCAAACCCAAACTAACAAGGCCGCAAGGGCCAATTTCAAACACTCACGTCCATGGTTTTGACCAGACGTGCGTGTTTAAGCGCTCTCACCAGACCGATTTGAATGGAAGTCTTTGCTTCAAGTGGTCGTAGCACCACATCTCAAAATCAAAAATCAAGGGCAGCCCTTGAATCCAGAGAAGACAAACAGCTCTACCACCCCGTACTGGTATATCAGTTAGAACTATGCCGCTGACCACGACGACATGCGTCACGTTACCCAGAGCGCATGGTGTTTGATCTTCTGAAACCTCCAAGCCAGACAGAACTCTCTCCAAATATGGATATCCACGATGCTCGGCTGCAGTGCGCGCATCAGTGGGAAAGTATCTCTTACCCAAATCACATAGGCTATGGATGCCAATCGCGGCGCCTTCCACGGGCGACACTGGTTGTTGGTGGGTACTGAGACAGGCAAGAGAAGGGAACAAATTACCAAAACGTTGTCTCTTCTCCAATAATCCCTGGTAGTAAAGACTCTCACAGATCGTCTTCGTTGTTCAGCAGTTGCCGAACGACTTGGTCCGTAGTCGATTACAGGCCAGAGACCGGTTGCACGTCGTTCGTACAATGTATTAGTAAACGTATTGCGCTCGGATCCTGAAGGACGAGTTGTTGGCTGTTTCTAGAGGTTGGTCTGATCGCTCCGTCTTCGATTCGAACTTGGAACTGACGGGCTGAGAATAGACCAAGCTTGCTCTTTGGCAAGCTGAGCCTACAGCAGGTGCTGGAGAGGATCTATCACATCGTGTCTGATCTCTCCTTGCTTCTATTAGAATAGATAGAGCTCGCCCTCTGGGAGCCTGATCATACATAAGATGCTGCAGAGGTTCAGGGAGATCTCTTCCAATCTACAGAATCAGTTTCAGTCGCAGAAGGCGCCGCTCGTCATGAATATGTTCCCTCGGTCCTCACACAATCTAGTGGCTTCTCCAGGAAACTGAAGCGCTTGTGGCGCTTGCACGTGGATGTCTGCCGTTTCCTCACAGACGATCAGCGAGTTGAAGTTAGCCATCATCACCTCGGAGAGTCGAGATGGATGTCTTTCACTTCGTCACCACATCCAGGTCATCAAAGGAGCGGATGCGTATTGTATATACATTGTAAATTCCGTAATTTCGATATAGAAGTGGAAACAAAAAAAAAAAGTTTTTACGATATATGGAGAGGGTATAAAAGCTGGACTTGACATTTTGGAAAGCCGGGAGGAGTGGGATGGAAGAGCCGTTGGGTAAGTGGATGAGGATGTTTGGATGTGTCTGTAGATAGTTGAGTTAGTATACACCTGAAAGATAAGAGTAGATATTTAGTTAGTGTTTGAGGTGAACAAGAAAGCAAGCATGTCGTCTTCGCTTGGATGGCGGACGCAGAGCACTGTGTTGCCTTCAAAGGCGAAGGAGATTCGGAATGTTTCTGCGAGGAGCATGTTTGATTTGAAGGCTGCATTGTATGCAAAGGAGGAAGAATCCAGGAGAGGAACTAGGACTGTGAGAAAGAGGAAGAGGAGAGTGCGTGACGATGAAGGTCTGGAAGGGCAGAATAAGGGGGTTGCTTCTCGGGCGGAGAAGGAGGAACTTGAGGTGGCTCAGAAGCTTTCTGGAGCTGCGTTAAGGGAGAAAAGCAAACTTTATGGAGAGCTCAAAGGTAAGGAAGAGAATGACGTTGCTTATAGTTGGCCATATTGGCGTCGTTCGAAAGTGAATTGTTCATTGATTTTTGCCACAGATCAAGCGAGGAACTTGAAGGATGGATTGGGAGACGAGAAGTACATGGTCAACTTTGAACGGGCTGGAAGGGATGTAGACCGGTCATACCCGGAAAAGGAAACTATGCATGATAAACTCGATGAAATGGAGAAAGCTCGACTTGAATGGGAAACAGAAACTCTGCGGAGAATGGAAGAAGACCGTGAAGACGCAGAAAAAGTTACCTCTTTTGGGAAGGAAGCTTATGAGGCTACTGAGGCAACCCACCGAGAGAGAGAGAGCAAGCGAGAAAACGCCGATAAATTGGAAGCTCAAAAACTCGTAAGCTGCTCACATGCGTCTCTTGTGTACCCGTTTCACACGCTTGAAACGGTGTTCGCCTGAGGGTGATCGCTTAGCTGACTCTCTTCAAACGTGTGAATTTCTTCACGAGCAGGAAAGACTACGCGTGCTGATCAAAGAGAGCAAGGAAAGCAAGTTTTTGGACTTGGACGAACTGGGAGGTGTAAGCCAGGAGGACGCTGGGCAGATTGCAAGAATTCTCCAGTTGTGAAGAATACGAGTGTAAAGTTATTTAAAAAAGAACCTAATCATCTAGCTCCAAACAAGTTTGGCGGCCCCTTTTTTCTCCATGACTGAACCCCTTTTCAAGAGTTTGGGAATGTCGCTACTTTATGCCTCCGTTCTTGACGCTCTTGACTTTACAAACTCCCTGGGGAGTTGAGAACGGCTTCCCTTTCCATGTGGCAACCAATTGCTCCGTTGTGATGAAATCCACGGCGATTTTCTCAAAAATTTGCTTCTTGGGGTTGAGCTGCGCATCTGGTTCACCTTCCTCTCCTTCGAAAACTACACGAGTACCCACCGTGCTACCCTCCGGCGGCATCACCAGCTCAACAATTGAACCATTTGTACTCGTCGCACATAAAACCATCGCTTCCGAGACAATTCCACGCATCTTCGCTGGCTTCAAATTGCACACGCACAAGCACGGACCGAGGAGCAGATCAGGAGTCGTGAAGAACTTTCTAAGACCAGAGCAGACAGTTCGAGGCTTGTCATCCTACGCTCAAAGAGAAACGGGCAGAGGGACGAAGACAAAACAACCCAAATCAGAACAGAATACAAGAAGAGGTAGCAACCTCAGTTCAAGTAGACTCAGTACAACTAGTTACGTACACCGACGTCGATCTGCTCAAGGTAAAGCCCGTCAGCGTCTGGATGATTCTCTGCCTTGAGGATGTTCGCGACTCGTATATCTAGCCTGGAGACTGAGAGAGTTTCCTCCCTTTTTGGTGTCTGGGTTGGTCCTGGTTTATCCTTCTTCGCGGCTTTTTTGGCTTCCTTTGCCGCTTTTTTCTGCGCTGCTTTGGCCGCGCGTTCCTCTTCGCTGAGTCCGCCGCCTGGAGCAGAAGAAGACGACTTCTTTGAAGAAACTGGTGGAGGTAGAAGAGCCACAGCGCAGGATGGTTATTTGGGAAAGATCCAGTTTTTGCCCTTTTTATCTGGATGAGTAAGCCTCCCCGTTCTTATTTCGGTTTCTTACCCGCAGCAATCTTCATCTGCTCCATGCTGAGATTGAGGTCGATGTCAATCATAGCCAAGTCACCCTTCTTCTCGCATCGATGCTGAATGAGATCAAACCATCGCCATACATGAACTCCACTCAATCGTGCTTTCTCGTCAGCCGCATTTTTCAACAGCTCCGCGTGGATCGCTTTGTAAACCGCTTCATCGGCAGCAGAGAGCTCATTTCCAACCAGAAACCTGCTGATCCAAGACCAATAACTTTATGTAAATATCGATAAGCCCGTCCGGAGCAAATTCTTCAACAAAATCCTTCAACTTTTAACTTTTTCTCCAAGGTACTCACGTCCGGGTTTCCATATGCATGTTAACCTCGTTCATCAAGCTTCTGAGGTCGCCTCCAGTATTGGCGAGCTGCACCCATTTCTCAACGCTCTAAGGGCAAAAGACAACGACGAAATAAAGCCAAAGGGAAACTTGAGTTCAAAGCAGAGAACCCAGAAAGAAGAAACCAGACTCCATCAAGCTCAACAAAGAAAACCAAGTCCATACCTCCTCCGGCATCGCTCCAGAACGAACAAACGCAAAAAGTAGTC
The DNA here is from genome assembly GCA_029953675.1 of Rhodosorus marinus. Lineage (NCBI taxonomy): Eukaryota > Rhodophyta > Stylonematophyceae > Stylonematales > Stylonemataceae > Rhodosorus > Rhodosorus marinus. The sequence continues at coordinate 2,957,520 of JAMWBK010000003.1, forward strand.
CTTGCTTAACTGGAGTTCTTCTTCTGAGTAGCTTCTTGATGGTCAAGTTGTGAAGCCACGAACAAAAAGACCTCCGAGTTTGCTTCCACCCTTCGTCGAGATCGCGGGGCCACAATGGAAACCCCTTTCTTCCTAAAACGGATTACAACGGCAGTGACCGTAAGTCTTTGAGAGGGAGAGCGTTCAGAGCATGCCGCTCTTGAACTTCACCTAGATCTGAAGATAATGACGACGAACTCATTCTCTCGATCAGAGAGTGAGCATATGTTAGCGGCTAGTTGGCAAAGCGGAGAGCGACGTTGGGAGATGGAGCATGTACTTTAATCCCTTTTGAAGAGGTGAGGAGTAAGACTAGTTCCATGAGGGAGATGCGATATGGCAGGGGGGACACCCAGTTCTCTGGTGCTCTCTGAACTCTATCTGGCTTCAAGGATACTTGGAGTTTTTTTCCAAACTCACCCCAGCAGTGGCTGGTGTTTTTAGCTCTGCTTGCTGGCAACTTCCCGGTATGTCTTCATGGTTTGTTGTGGGATGGGAGGGTTACAGCACGACTTTCGCAATGGAGATCTGCGCGATAACTGTCGTCGTCTAGCGTAGTCTTCTAAGTGGGCAGTGCTTATGAAGCACTTAAGACCCGAGGAGATCGGAACCAGATCAACGACAGTGGCTTGAAGGGTACAGAGCCGTTCACACCCAAAGGCTGTTCTTGGCACCGGCTCCAGAGTCATTCCAAGTTGGATTACTCGCAACGTTTAGATTCTGAATAGCCCTGGTTGAACTGGTTGCATTGGCCTCCGGCGAGTGCAGTAAGAAGCACAGTCCTTACTTAACCTGGACGGGATGTTTTCATTGGTGTCCGAAAGTCACCGCAGATTGAGCTAGGGTAGGGCTTGAAAGCTATGCTCACAACGGAGAGCGTCAACGGAGAGCGTCTCTATCCATCGCCAAACGTGTTGAGGACGATCAGTGGCAGCTCTCATATCCTACGTCTAGGAAGAAAGGATCTTCCAGGTTTCGACCGGACAATTCCTCTGAATAGAGAAGTCGCAAAAAGATATGTAATAGATGATGAGGAAGAGATGGTTCAAGCATAATGCGGTGACTACAAATTCGCGCAAAGAAGATTAACGAAATCCACCAAGCACTGTGGAGAGTCTATAGACAACCAGCGGAGAAGGGATCAGGTACGGGGCGGTTCAGGATATTGAGTATGGCACTATCTTTTCGACCGTCGCTGAGGAGCGGGTCGACCACATCAACACCGGTTGGTGGGCAACCGCAGCAAACACACACATCACGACGCAGCAGAGCAAACCATGTTGAGCGTGCACGACACACGCAACCGATTGAAGGCAGAGGTGGGACTCTCAATTCGAACGCGTTGGACTTCCCGCTGCTGTGAATACATACGCACTCATTGGGTTAAACCAAATAAACAATACTAATGGAAGCCAATTCGCCTTCTGATCAAATTGAGGATTGATATAGCACAGCACTAGGCAGCCGTGTGCTTCAGCCTACCTCACCCTCATCGCTACTAAGCGATGACTGCGAGCGCTCCTCGTCCCAAGTCCATTCTCTGTATTTTTTTATCCTAAAAATATTATTTTCCGATATGTTTTGTCATGTTCGTCCGATAAGAACATTTAGTGAAAGTACTTAGTACACTTATTATGGAATAAAAGAAGAAACTTCTCGTATGCGTGAACAAAATTCTTTCACAAAATCGATTTAATAAATATTCTAAACCAGACATGTTTTTCAAATATTTTCAAGTATATATACCCAAACATTGGCGTTTTTTATACAAATAAACCTCCCGTTCTTATCGGACGTTTTATGACAACCTTACTACTGACCAATCACATCAACGAGAAAACGGTTTTCTTTCACTATTTGGTTAAATTCAAAAGAAAAATTAAATTTAACTGCAGAAATCAGTCAAGGACCGGTTTCGTTGCTTAATTATTTAATAAAATCATGCTGTTACTTTTTCCATCCTGATTGGTTATGTATTTGCCAATTATGTCTTAACATTTCGATGTTTAGATCTTGAATTTTATTAATAGGCAATAGACGAACAGAAAATCGTTCTGAATTTATGTTTGAGATGAAATTAGAAAACATTATCTTCTAAGATGGAAGCCGCGGGGACGCACCCACTGACGGTGAACCCAGTCAGAAGACGAGCTACCTTCGGCACCAGCGGAAGCCGGCTGGGGTTGAAAATCATGTCCTAGTTTTTCCAAAGCTTTCCTGTACCAGTTCGTTTCTTCTCCCTTCGTATCGTACCCGAAGCCTTCCCGCGCGCGTGGACAGCGGGACGGATAGGTCGTGTCCTATCCTGCTGGTAGACAGATCCCAACAAGAAGCTTCCCAGAGTTACAACCGCTGAACACTAATTCTGTGGACGACTTTGTGAAAAGAGAAAAAAATGATTTAGGCAGCGCGTTGAGATCGAAGATTTGTCTACGGCCTGATTTCCAATCCACAGGCAATGGCGTCCTGAAGCCGCTTGAAGCCGCTTGAAGCCGCCCATCTGCGCTCTTGCGGTACAACATAAGACTCCATTTGCTCGAACGGGATTCTCGGGGTTTGTAGCGCGAAGTCCTTGGAACTGGGTTCAAAGAACCCCACTTTCGCCCGCGACACGCTTGAGAGGACATTAGCTTGCATTATCGCACTCCGTGAGCCGCACCTGGCGAAGGAGTGCGATATGGCAAGGAGCCAGGGACTAGACGTTGCGAAAAACTATTGAAGACTTTGGAAAGAAATCTCCGAAAATATGAAATAAAATTTTGCGTTTATGGGTTATAGAATATGAAATGGGGGGGAAAAATTATGGAAACGAAAAAAAAAATAGAATGAAAAAGTGCGTTCGGCAGAGAGGAGGAGCACGTCGAATTAGCTTCTCCACATTCTGCGGTTACGCTTGGGAAAAACCATCTTGGGAAGGGATTCGTCCTTCGGAATAATAATATAATTATTGGGAAAGCGACAATGAGCTTATGTGATGCGTTGCGTCGGCATATTCTTCCTCCCTCCCCTAGCGCGAGAACACAGCTCAGAACAACTGTGAACAGCTCGCTTAGAGAGGAGACTATCTACGAGACTTCCTGCGACAGCGTCAGAAGCGCATCAACAATTTCCATGTATGACGATTTGGTAACGTCACCAGCATGGGGCAAGTCGTGCCCGACCCCGAGCTTCTGATTATCACGTAGCAATAAGCCAAACCAGGTAAGCCACAATATCGAAGTGCATCAATTTAAGCCGTCTCTTACCTCTATTTCGAACATTCGCTCGTGCTTAATAGATGCCTTCAGCTTCTAAAACGTCAATCAAAACAACCACGTAAGAACGTATTCACCTGATCCAGTATGATGTCCAGTCATCAATACCTTTGCATCTCTCTGCTTTTCCCACTTCCTGCTTGCGGCAACTCTTCTGGCGCAGTGCACCGAGCAAAAGCGCCCACTACCATAGGTACCGTCATGAACACTTGAACAATACTCGCACTCAACCTGGTACCCTCCCCTCGGAGCTTCATCCCTCATCACAACGATACGGCCCCTTGGAGCCTTCCTCATCGGTCCACTATTGTTCCAGGAGCAGAGGGATCCCTTCTACACAATTCCAAGACGTAGTTGCGACTTCAGCCCTGAACCACTTCAAGCGCTGGATAAAACTGCAGAAGCGACACTTACCCGTTTGGAACAGCAATCTTGGTAATACCCATTCCGGTCAAAACAGCTCGGGTGGCGATTGCAGACATCGTAACACCGACAAGAAGGTGACCCCACGCTTGGCACCGGTGGGACCCTTTGCACTGACTTGTTTGAGGGAAGCGCTGGGCTTACTGGGCTACTCGGGAGAGCGCTAGTTCGCATCTGCTTCCGGCAGATACATGGAGTCAAGCATCAGTTCGAATATGAAGTTCTGGTCGTGCTCTTGGCCAGCAGATCTGCCGCTTCAGGATGCAGTCTTACCTGGTGGTACGGTCGCTCATTCTCCGGCACTTCATACACATGTCCTCTGCCTGTGGGTTCATGCTCCATCGATCGATTCTGCGTTTACACAACACGTCGTTTACCAAGACCCGTTCAAATCGTTTTGAGTGTTCTCTTCCCTGTCCCTCACCAAACATCTAAGCCCTACCCCGTTCCTCGCTCTCACAAACCACTCCCTAACAAGTCTGTCCCAAACAGCCCCCAAACAGCCCCAACCAGTCCCTAACACCAAATCACAAACAGTTCCAAACTCTCTCAATGCTGAACGGCTTCCTTCACTCTCTCCTCCTCCAAAATCAAGACGCGCATAGACAGAACGCCCACAACCCTAATCCGCCAGGTATTATAGATACCCAGTTCCTCAGTCTCCATCCAAATCCAAACCTTGCAAGATCCTCACCCCCCCCAAACCCTACGACCATCAATTGCTCCATCCACACTGCAGCCCCCCCCCTCTTCCCCACCCCCCGTTGAACTCATTCTTCCTACACCAAATCACCCAAAAACACAAACGACTCTCAAGTGGTAAGGGGGGTAGATTGTCAATCCATTTGCCAACATTAGCAAAAACGAAACACCGAAGAGGGGTGAAGAATAACAAGAAAAAGTCAAATCATGTAAAGAACGCCAAGCAAATCCAAAACACCCCTACCTCTACTGTACCCCTAGCAAATCCAACAAAATCCTATCAAATTAATTACAGTCAGCAAATGAATTTCGTCCACCGCCTAAATATAAACATTCCATTCCAACAACTATCATGTATTTCAAGCAATCTGACTCCCTTTTTGTTTTCACCCCGTTTTCAAGTTGGTTTCTCCGTTCTCTTACCGACTCTACGGAGAAACTTCTCACGGCCCCCATTCCGTTGCTAAGCGAAGCCCTTATCTTTCAATCCCCCAATTTCACCGATCGACAAATCTTGTTTATTCGATACAATTTTAATAAACTTTGGAAATCTTTGAAATCTCTCTTTTGCAGTTCTAGCTTTTTTCATATTAAAAAGGCTGTTTTGATTTATCTTGCAAGGGATAGATTTTTTTTTTTCAGATGCGCGAAGTCAATGTTATATCCTCACGCGACCCCCCCCCCTCATCGAATGCACCTCATGGCGGAAATCTTAGTTTCTATAATGTGTTGACCTGTGTAAAAAATTTTCCTCCCCCCCCCAAAACCATCCTGTCTAGGAAGGATTCGATTTCCTGAAATCCCTCGTCTAGAGTGCCTATTTTTGCAGTTTTTCTGTTTCAAGTTGGTCTGATGAAGGAAAGTTAAAGTAGTGGACGGGAAGGGGGTGGGGAAGGATAAGGCCAAGATCATCTAATTTCTTCTTCAAGTTTGGATTTGCAAAGCTGTAGTTTTCGTTTCTTTCTGAGGTTCTTCCATTCGTTCATTAATAAACTTGAAAGCACAAATCCTTTTCAATTTTTATTTTGATTGATTTCAGTTAACCAATGAAAAAGCGGCATGGAGACCCTCTCTTTTCAATCAGTCCAAGGAGCCCACAACGAACGCCCACTGCCGACATCCTTACTTAAATTTATACTATTCATATTTTACCGTTTACGGCTTAACCAATGATAAAGTGCATATATTGCAAGCAGCTTCGCAGTTCTGTTCTTCAGGGGGGGACAAGATTGCAGACTCCCTTCGTTGAAGAATGTTGAAAGTTTTGATATTTTGTAGGAGATGTCAACACATGCCTATTAAAACATACAAAAAACAAAAACACAACCCCCTCGAAGAAGTACTATGTTCCAAAATAATTTAAAAAATGGGAATGGGGGAGAGAGCGGAGGAAAAGGGGGGGGGGTGGGGTGAGTAGTTTAGATTTTTTTGTCCATTGGAAGGAGCCAGGACGTTTGGGTTCAATAGTAAGAAAGAAGTTCAGAATATGAAACCAATCTGCAAGGAGGTTTCTTGCGTCCTTCTATTTTCGTCGATTTTGAAGTGAATGGGGGGAAGAAGAAGAAGTATTCAGCTGGGCTAAATGAAGCAGAAATCCTGGAACAAGGAATTTTAGTAATACGGAAAAATGACATCAGGATCGTCTATTTTCGAGTCCCTGGTAGTCAACATGACTAACTCTACTCGAAAGGGGTAATGGTATACAATAATACGACAGTTATCGAACACAGTAATTTTAGGAAGAGCTAAGAGGTATGACATTGGATCACCCCGGTATGGAGAACTGGCGTAGATTCTGGAACGTGCTCAAATCAATTTTATTGGATGGATTTTTATAATTAACATAAGTTGTTTTGGGCTTTTGGAGTTGGTTTGGTAAGGGGTGGACAGATTCTCGATTACCTATCGATTTGGAACCAATTAGAAGGGTGAACGAGATTTCGGAAACCATTCAGAAACTGATCGGATTATGATTTAGCCTTGCGAGGAGGGGGATAAACTTTGAGAAGAAGGCCAATGGCTCTCAACAATGTGGCCGGCGTGAAGCTGACGCCCAGGAAAAACTTGAAAGGGGTTAAGGCAAGATGTTAATGAGAACCCTGAATTTCTCCGTGCTTGAAGATCTCATGAAAATGGATGCTATTTACCCCGCAGGAGGCGTATGCGAATGTTGCTCGAAAATAGCCATCGCGAAAAGATGTGCTTCTTTCTCGAGTGTTGTTGAATACTGTGAGGGAGAGAGGCGTATAGCGTGTAAGAGTATAGACCCTACCAAGTTCGTTTTTGTCCGGTGTTCTTGGTAATGCGTTTCAAGAGAATTCGTTATGAACGTTTTGGATTTAGATATGCAAATGGTCCTCCGGCTGCCCCATTGATCGACATGCAGTGGAAGGCTCTGGGTTTTCATTATTTTGGTTTTTGGAAGTGGCCAGAAGTCCAAGATCGCACAGATTGTTCATCACGGGTGCTGTTCGATGAGTCATGGCACCTGGAAGCTGGCCTTCAACTGTATTTCGTTGCTCACGGGCTCGTCGAAAAATGGTACACAGGCGAATTGCTCTCTGGCACTCGAAGATCTTCTGACTTGATTTGGTGGCGTTTGGAGACGACTTCCAGCCAGTGGGAGTATACAGATTTTCCCTCGCGCGCCCCCTGTGCGCAGGGGTGATGGCCATCACCGTCGATCAGCTGATTCCGAATGGGAAACTGGAGAGGGCATGGCCGTGCTGTGGGTAGTAACTACTCCCTGCCACGAGGTCTACCAGTAGTGCGGCCGTGAACTAAACCGTGGCTGTGACCATAAACCATGTGCTTTGCCGATCAGCAAGCAGACCAGCCCCTGCTGACAAAGGCAGAGAACCCTATCACCTGCAAATTGAGTAGAAAGAATCCGACCCCCCCGCAGGTGGTTGACTCCCAACGGCCTCTAGTATGCCTTTTCGCATGCCTCAAAGGGCGCTTCGATCTACTTCGCCATCTCGGCAATAGATATTCATTATCATATCTGCTCAGCGTTTGCAGAAGCAAACGCGAATCCTCCTCTGACTTTGCTCTAACCCACCCCCTCCCCTCCCTGCTGAGCAAAATGCCCCCCACCCCCCGTTCCCCCCTCTTTCAATCCAAACCCTAAAAGAGAAGAACGCTCGGCCTTCCCCTCTCGGGATGAGCACACAGAACCACTTCACAGACTGCGAAGCGTGGCCAAGGCGGTATATGGTATGTTGCGTTCTTTCTTGAACGAATCGAGCAAATTCCGCAGAAATGCTCCGATAGGCCCATTTTATCCATTTTCATCCTTGGATAGGAGTTTTTCCTTTAAAGCTACGATTTCATTGAATCTTCAATCTTTTTGATATGGTCGTTAAAAGAAACGTTAATTACGGGTTCCTACTCTTCCTTCGTAAAATCTAACCTTTCTCATTGGTTAAAGAATTTATGTAGAAATAGTAAACGAAATACAGTTTAGTTTTCCAAAAAAACTTTCGGTCGCGCGTGGAAGAGTGTATCTCCCCGCGCAGGATCACATTTTTACATCTTGATTGGACAAGTAAGCGTATCTCAGTTGGAGGGCTTTTCCTTTTTTTCGGGTGCTATTTAACATATTTTATCCGAGCGGATGGGCGTTCTTTTAAATTTATATTTCTGTCCAATAATATTATAGCCAATCATATGCATCAATACATTCATCAGACATCCCGTTTTTGGTTTCTGCTGGATGATTGGTTAATTAGACACCAAACAAACGTCATGAAATATTCATTTAATATAAATTATAAAAAGTATGGATTGGGAAATTAACTGAAATATAACGGGAAGCTAAATTTGAGCGAATGGAATTTCGTGAAATGGGAAACGGGTATGCTTGCCATGTGTTGTCTGTTGGAAAAGCTGTAATGAGGATGAGTTGGAGGTTTGCCTTTCAAAGGTTAGGAACAGGTGGAAGTTGGTGAAGGGCTGGTAAACCCTAAGCGCTTTTCCAATTTCGTTTTTTTTGAGGGGAAGGGGTGGGGTACCTCCGGCTTGTTCCCAGCTATGCCTTTTGTAAGGTTTTCTTCCTCATGGAGCCGAAACGGACCTTGCTGTTGTCCGCATGCCATTTGTAGATCGTTGTTATGGAACGGCTGGAATGTCCGTGATATGAGCCTATAGGATACGATTCAGCAACTATGGAGGCGGAAAGGTTTCTCAGCTTGGAATCGATGTTCGGGTTCTTACTACTGCAAGCGCGGGAACGTTTGGCATTCGGATGCTCTCGTTTGAAAGAGGTGAGCGTCACTCTCAGAGCAAGTCGGTCCATGCACATGTCGTTGCTGTACAGTGTTGTGCCTCGTTTTTAACGCTCCTCTCAGTCTTGAGTGCCAAAAGTATTCGGATTCTCTGACCTACATTCCTGCACTTGCTCTCACAGAGAACTTGGATTGTACGGATGGCAGAAAACGGGAGGACGAGGTCCTCTTAACCCGAAGCTCTTAGAATCACCGGCATGGCTATTCTGAGGATGTCCATGTTCGGATCCAGCAACCGGCCTAGGCCTTCTGCGACGAAAATCGACGCTACGATTGTTGCGAATTTGGGGTCCAGTTTCACGCTACACTCGTAGCATGTGGAGAGTACATCGACTAAAATATCAGCGATACCGAGCCGCTCAAGTCGCAGGCCACTCGCGTGAACGTCGCTTACGATATTGGATATGGAAGTGAGGAAATTTTCGACTTTCTCTTCCTCAACCGGGGACTTGCTCCTCTCAATGAGGAGCGATCCCGCCTTCTGACCATCGCCTGTGACGTGGGATTTTTTGGCCACTTTTAGCAACCCACGAGCGAAGCTGTGAATGGATTCGTTGCGTACACACCTCTCGCGATTGCCTGGAAAAGATCCCGCATGTCCCTGATTTGTTTCGGCTCAATTGTGAACGCGATACCCGCATCGAGTAGCACCAGCGAGTCTCCGTCGGAACTGACAAGGACGTTGCCAGGGTGCAAGTCTCCGTGAACAAAATGGTGGTTGAAGACCATCTCCAGGAAGGCTTGAACCCCCAGTCGCGCAAGTTTGCGACGATGACTGTCATCAAGCTCGTTCAACACAGGCTGTCCGTCCTCGTACTCCTCCACCAGGATCGTTTCAGAGGTAAGCGCTTCCACCGGCTGCGGGAATACTATCTTTGCATTCCCCAGAAAGTTCGCTCTGAATTTCCACAAGTTGAGTGCCTCGGCTCTCATGTCAATCTGAGGTTGGACCGTGGACGCGAACTCATCTACACATTCACCAGCGTTGAGAACGTCACGGATCATTGGCAGCTGGTCCATCAGAGCAGCACAATATCTAAGCAGCTCTACGTCCACCTCAGCCCTCCTCCGGACAGCGGGATGCACTACTTTGACGGCGACCCTCTTTGGATCCTTTCCAATCGTCTCTCCTTTGTAGACCTGGGCGATACATCCTGAGCCGAGAGGCGTTTTTTCCAAACGTAAAACGCGGGTATTCCAATCCGGACCGAAAACCTTAGCGAGCGCCTCGGCGGTTTCATTCCACTCATGCTGAGGTGCATTGAAGTGAAGGTTCGATAATCTTCTACAAAGGAAAGCTGGGAAAAGGTCCACTCTCATTGCAGCCCACTGCAAGAGCTTCACAAAAATTGGTCCTTGTGACCCTGCAACTAGTAGAGCCCAGTGCCACCAGCGGTCGGCAACTTCCGGAAAGGCAAACGACAGTGCCCAAGCAAATGGGGCAGTGAGCATTAACGGCGCCGTACCAAGCAGGAAGTAGCAACCACGCAGCGCCACTTCCCACCAACCAACACCATCTGGCTTCACCTCATCCCGCTGTGAGGTCACCGGCCATTCGTTGGTGGTCTGCACCTCAGTCCTGACCGCGGAATGAACTGGTCCCGCATGCTGAGCAAACGCAACCCCAGCAGGCAATAACCCCACGGCAGCAGTCGCAAGCGAATAGCACGTCGTCCCAGAGTAACGGATCCTCACACCAGAAGGCCAAAGCCTTGCAATCTGACGACGTACGCTTCCAAACCTTCTAACATTCCTAGTCATCATCGGGCCTCCATCCGGAAAACCTCATAAGAAGAGGAACCCAAGCTCAATCAACACCGTCCATCAGAAAACCAAAAAAAAGGCCCTCGTCATGTCCTGAACCAATTTCAAAGTCGATTTCACTGCATAAACGAACAGTATTCCTTCTACATCTGCTTCGTCCATGTCAAATCCTCAGTCTTCGCGTCCAACTATGAACGGCTGGTACCTCATATCCCAATCTCGGACATCTCCGAATGACGACGATCGATCATCACGGGCAATTTTTACTGACTTTCTTTTTTCAGGACAGACTGTCCCAGTTGTTTTTCTGGGGCTGAAGTTTTAAGCGGTGGGGGTCGATGATTGGGTTTGTGTAATGGACAAGAGAGAAACGACAAGGTTTCAGACTGATTCAGAGACTTTGAGTGATCGCTGTTGATTTGTCTGGATCGCTGACTGGTTGTCTGGTACTGTGACCAGCCGCCAAGGGAGACCGCCCTGTCCAGAGTGGTTTGCCGACCTCTAGTGGTGCTGGAGCTGCTTCTCAAGCTGCGTCAGCATGGCAGAGCTGGATTAGAGTATTCTTAAGCTCACCGTTTCTGCCATTTGGTGGGGTGTCAGATTGGTTGAAGGTTACGGCTCGCGCCTCCCCTTCCCCGCTTAGCGGCTGGTGTCCGCTCTCCGTTAGAGCGTTTCCAAAAACAAATTGCGGACAAAGGCCATCGGCAGCGGACATCGATTGGTGGTTCTCGATTTCAATCAGGCATCAGGTGACGCGGATTTCGAATAGTTGTCTTGGAGGACTCGCTCGTGGCTATGGCTTGCGATTTTCTTGATCCATGATGTATACGGTGCTCGTGGAGGTTTTCCTTATTCGTGGATTGCCTCATTTTGGGGCCAGCTTGCCGCGCTTTAGGGCTGGAAGACTTGCAGCGCTGTAGGATCTTCACAACGAGACACAGTGAAGTTTCGATGGGATCAATCTCTCGTGCAGCAAAGCGAGCAGCAAATCTGAAAGCCTCGTCGGTGTGGGATGTTCACCATGAAGCTTTGAGGCGAGCGCGCGAGGGGAGGCCAGTGACTGTTCTTAGTGTTGGTGAACCCGATGCCGAGACTGTGGGTGGAGTTGATGAAGCAGGGATCGCTGCGATTCGTTCAGGAGCAGGTCGAGTTTACGGAGACGCAGGCGGCCAGCTTGAACTGCGGCAACTTATCTCCCAGAAGTATGAAAAAGACTACGGTCTGCAGATCGACCCGCGTCGCGTTCTTGTCACCGCGGGCGCTCAGAATGCTTTATTTCAAACGATGCTAACAGTCTTGGATGAAGGCACTGAAATCGTCATCCCAGACCCCTGCTATGTAACATACGAACCCACAGTTGTTGCCTCCGGAGGTACCGTAGTTCCGCTCCCGTTGCGAGCTGATGACTCTTTTCGAATCACCGCGGAAGCTGTTGAGAAAAAAATTACCAAGAAGACGAGGGGGGTACTCATCAATAGCCCAAACAACCCAACGGGAGCGATCGTATCCGAACAGGACTTGAACCAGCTGTCGGAGCTCTGCCGCACGCGGGACTTGTGGTTGATCTCCGATGAGGTTTATTCCGACTTCGTCTTTGACGATAAGAAGCACATACCGGCAGCTGGCATAGCCGAGTCTCAAGAATCGACTATTACTATCAACTCGACGTCCAAAATGTTCTCCATGGTTGGGTGGAGAGTCGGATGGGCCATTGTACCGGAGAGACTCATTAATCCGATGATGGCGGTCAGCGAGGGCATGTTGTTCGGACTTTCTCGAATCTCAGAAGCAGCAGCGTTGAAGGCTTTCAGCGTGGATAACGATTTTCAAGCCCTTCGAGCTGAATACAGCGCCAGGTTCCGCGTCGTTTTCGACAACCTTCAGGGCGTCCCTGGAATCGTACCTCGTAAAATTGGAGGAGGCATGTTCGCACTCGTTGACATTTCTGGTACGGGGATGTCTGCAACTGAATTTGCCTGGAAGCTATTGAACGACTTCGACGTCAGCGTTCTACCCGCGGACTCATTTGGTGAGGCTGCGAGTGGCCACGTCAGGATCAGTCTAACAAAGAGTAGAGAGACCCTAAAGACTGCAGTTGAGAAGCTCGCGAAGTGTGCTGCAGACGCACGAGCAGCGACGCGGGTGGATGGACAGGTCGCAGTTGTCGGGAAGAACGACAAGTATGGAAGCGTCCTTGTATGCCGGGACCGTCTGGATTCGAGTGCACAACAGTGGTACACAAACGTGTTTGATCTGATTCGTGAGAACGGCGCGGGGGTGCTACGCGTGAAAGAATGGCCCTGTGAGGACGTGAGCGACGTCACTGCTGCGGTAGTTTGGAATCCACCGCCGGGTCTTCTGGCTAGTCTGCCAAAGCTTCGTATGGTTCAAGTTCTGGGTGCTGGCCTGGACGGAATCATGCAGTTTGTTTCAGAACTGGATGAGCGCGTGATGGTATGCCGACTTGTCGATCCAATCGCTGTGGAGCGAATGGCCAACTATGTGCTTGCAGCCGCAATGGATCACGTACGGCATAGAGCGTACACGCGTGAATGCCAGCAAAGAACCAAGTGGGATACCGGAGTTGGTCCAGAGTCTATTAGCTCGACTACCGTTGGGCTTCTCGGGTTAGGCGAGATGGGCCGTGCCGCTGGCGAGTTATTAGCCCGAGCTGGATTTGATGTCTTGGGCTGGAGCCGGAGCAGAAGGATACCAGACGATGACCTTTTCGGCATCCGCAAGCGATTCGTTGGCGGGAAAGATCAACTCTCTGAGCTCTTGAGCAGTTCCGACGTTGTTGTCTGTCTGCTGCCTCTGACGATAGAAACGCAGGGAATTATAGACAAATCTGTGCTCGGTAAGATGAAAACCGGATCCTCGTTTGTCAATTGCGCACGAGGAGCACATGTGGTGTTGAACGATTTGCTGGAAGCCCTGAACAGTGGAAAATTGCGAAGCGCGGTACTGGATGTGTTTGAAGAAGAGCCTTTACCAAAGGAATCACCTTTGTGGAAGCATCCCAAAGTGATTCTCACCCCCCACATAGCGGGTTATGCTGGGGAAGCGTCTGCCGCAAACACAGTGGTTGAGAACTTGAGCAGACTGGCTCGTGGGGAAAAGCCACTATTCACTGTGAACGTGAAAAGCAGTAACTATCAGCTAACTGATTTCGATTAACTATTATTAGTTCGGCGCAAACTAGAGCTAACTTTGAGCTTTCTTGCTAGACACGGACGTTGGATCCCTGAATAAAGTGAAGTATATCTTTCCCCCCCCCTTTTATTGCACAATACGTGAGAACGAAGATCGCAAACAACCTTCAAACTCCTATTTACTTAGGTTCCTGGTCATCCAAACTAATCTGCTTCATCTTACTATAATCATGAATCTCGCTCATCGACTCTCCGCCTCCAATCTTGGGCGAAGTTTCCTTGCTCGACCTTCCCCAGGCATCGTACCTGGAAGCACCAGTTGGCGCCCGTCCGTTCGGATGGAAGACGCTGCTCCATACGTCCTTCGTGGTGTTCCTCTTTTGAGCAGTATGCGGTGAAGACAACGTCGGCGAAGTCGGGGGGCTGGTGGCCTGCTTCTCCATTCTCCACGAGTGGTACCGGTTCAAAAAGTTCGCGGCATTGCTTGGCTCATATTCGTCATCCATCTTCAGTCTCCTGCTTGAAATCAACAACGCTCTCTACCAAACCAGATCTCACCTCTGTTCCCAAAACAGAAACCTTCCTAAAACACCAGCAAAACTCCTTCTACTCGCTACCAAACACCCTATACCCTCGATATCCAAACCCAAACCCTCTCACCGCTCACTTCATCTACTTCTTATACCTCCTTAGAATCAAGCAATCTGGTCTTGTTTCCCATATCATGAAAACCTAACATTCCAAACCCCCTCCTCGCCAAAACCAAAAACAAAAAAAAACAAAAAACGACAGAAGATAAAAACCCCAAAGCAAATTCGTTCTAAGTTCGTCAAATGCCAACTCCCGCAGTTCCCTCCAAGCTAATGATCATTATTACAGCAGAGGGGAGTGATACTAGATATGAAGATTTATGCTCAACTATTTACCCCTATCAATATAAACACATTTTCACCGACATAGTTTGATAAATAATATAAATATTTGATTTATGGGGATCCCATGTTTCTTGGTAGGGGTGGTCTGCAGAAGTACCTATTTGATAATATCGGGGCTCGACCCTATGACTATCCGCGAAAGTGATCTACTTTTTTTAAGAAGATTAGAGGCGGGGGAGGTTTGTGGGAGTAAGGGCTTGGGGAGAGATTTTTGCCATCATGATGAAACCAGAACGATAAATGATTGGATAGTAAAATACCTGAGAACAAAAGACTACAAAAAAAATAATTTTCTTTTTGAAAAGTGAAATCAAATCGAAAGCTTTTTTCTTCGGAACCGAAAAAAGGGAGCACAATCAGTTTTATCGGAGGGGGGGTATCTTGTATAGTAAATGAGACCAAATCGTGCAACATTATTTAATTTTATGAAATTAGGACGTCTTTTTGTAGTATCGTTAGGGAGGTAAATAACTGCACAAGATCATGAGAATCAGAGATAGAAAGGAAGATGGGATACGCCTTCGATTTCAGAAGAAAATCAAAATATCATTGTGATTGGAAGAAGACATATAAGATATTCAATTTTTTTAGTATAATATTTGAATCCACTAGAATCTTTCTGTCCTAGATCAGTCAGTCTATATGGACGCTCTTTGATTGGCTGGTTGATAACGTCCTCGAAAGAAGTTGTTCGAATGGGAGGAAGGGGGAGGGGGGGAGGGAGAGTGGAACTTGGTAACTGATACTTGAAGCTAACAGCGCAAGTGTGTTTCAATTGCCTCGAGATGACTTTTGTTGCTCTAATAATCTTTGGTTTCGCGGTTTGGAAAGGGGGTCTGGAGGGGCTCCAGAGACCCAAACTTATCTTAAGTTTCTTGATCCAATGTGGATCAAGCATCAGGACCACTTTCGGAGTGGAGATTCTATCGCTGGATTGGTTTTTTTCTTCTGACGCCGCTGCAGTAAACTTCTTGTATGGCGAAAGATCATTTCGGGGATGTAAGGGCTGTGGTGAGGTATTCCAACCCCCCACCCCCCTCCCCCCGCCCTCAAAAAAATCCCTCCGCGTGGTTCCAACTTTCCCCGCTTTGCCGTGCTCGGCCCAGCGCGTTTTAGATCTTAAAAGAGACTGAGAATGGGGTGAGCCTAGAGACCTGACGGGCTACATGCTAGTTTTGGCAGTTTTAACCGTTGACTGAATGGAAGACGTCCACGAATTGTCAAACGGAGCGGACGAAATATTTGACTTAAGATTTGGCGCGTCGTGGCTGTTCAACTGGAACGCTTTCTGGGGAGAGTCGGATTACTCACACCTTCCTACAACACCGAAAAGGTCCGGACGCTTAGATGTCCTTGGCTGTATGGGTCCCGTCCTGCTCTCGCCGCTGCCTCGCGGCACCACCATGTTGTTGTAGCATCGACGAGAGCGAGCGGAACTCGGGAGTGCAGGACGACCTTTTCGGAGTTCGAAGGATGCGCTCCCAATTTCAGGCTTACGTACAAAACATGGATCTTTGTCCAACAGCAAAGTTTGGGTAGACAAACAACAAGGCAAGCATCGGGAGTCGTAAAATGGAGATTCGAAACGTGCTGGTTGTAATTCTGCTTTCCGTACTTTGCTCGTTCGTGGTTACCTCAGTTTGGAATCGAGAGAGCTGCGAGCCGTGACAGCGAACATCGCAAGTTCAGCGGAAGCCACTATCACCGAGTTTGGAAGTCGGCTTCAATCCGCAGACGTTGACCAAGCCTTGATACAACACCCTTTAGCAGACCAAAAAGATCAAGGTTCACTGGGTGAAAAAAAAAGCAAACCATCAGAACGGGTTCATCAAACCCGCTCTACCACCGGCCCGAACAGCGTGGTTCTGAATCTGACTCACCCCTAAGACGTGTTCTTCCTCGTCCAGCGACGGTGCCCGAATTTCCTTTCCAGCGGTAGTATTGAGCTCCAATTCCCCACCAATCGGCAAAAGGTTCATAGGCACGTTGCTATTGGTAGCTTGTCATTGTTTTTAAGTACGATATTGGGATAAATATTCGTCCACGGCGGTAGAGGCGAGGGAAATATTCTCGTGTTGTCGTCAAACAGCCCAAAGTCGTTGATCCTGGATCCGGTGGCGAGGACTCATTGGCGTTTCCATCCCATGGCATCTGAATATGTAGATCTGTATGGTTTCGCATGTTTGGGTAAGGTAGATGTTTAATGGCGGTTGGCGTCGGTGTGGATGTTGCTCACGTGCTAGTAGTGGTCGCTTGGTATTGGCGTTGGTGAGTCTAGCACATCTTTTCAATCCTTGGTCGGCCAGCAACAAGTTTGTTTCAACGATATTAATCATCCCTCAAATGAGCTGCGATCGCGACCTTACCACTGGAGTTTACTCTGCGCTTGGAGACACCGCATTTATCGCATCGAAACCGCGGGCTTCTTCCCGACTGGAAGGGTAGCTCACCTCCTGCTAATGGTTATTTAGTACTGGCGTTGGTGAGTCTAGCACAGCCTTTTGATCCGTTGTCCGCCAGAAACAAGTTTCTTTCAACGATATTGATCATCCCTCAAATATGAACTGTCCGCGGTATCGTTGATAAGTGCCGTCCCTTCCAAGCAACTAATTTGCTCTGAATAAACGGATAATGATCGACATTCGAGTGGTCACCGCAATCTCGGGAATACTACTGTATGAGTTCGATGGAGTGTGTCGTCCAATGAACAACGGACCGGCTAACGGAACGTGAATACCCGAGCAAGATGGTTCCTAACACCTGGCTGTCCCACTTCATTGAGGGTATCGTTCTCTTCACATTCGCAGGTAAACTACGGAACTCGAATTCCTACATCCGACGACAAGAGCCTGCACCCAACATTCCCCAAGAAAAAAAAGAAAAAAAAAAGAGTCGTTGCACAAGTGGTACATACCTCCGCGACGGCGCGTGTCCTCCCTGCGCCCCTCGTGTTGCTCGCGCGGAGGATAATGTCCCCAGGAGAGTGGGACAAACGTTAACCGAGGAAATTTATAAACAAATAAATCCCAAGATCACCGCTCCGTGAACCCTCTCCCGCCAATCTCGTTTCCTCAAAAATTCTATCCTCCCAATGCATACCAGCGTCCCGATAACCAAAAAAAAACAGAAACGGGAAATCGATCCCAATCTCGTTTTCAAAAGAAAATCAGACTTCTCGTCTGCATAAAAGCAACTGAACTTCCTTCCTCATGCCCGCAAGAACCTGTCCGGCTTATCACCCTCTTCCGTCGATTCTTTACCGGTACCTAACGCCTTCCGGAAGAAAACACATTCTTTTCGATAAGCAAAACGCACGAATCCTTTTACCCCCCACCCACCCCCCCACCCCCCCCGCCTCCCAAAATAATATACATCATCTATACAATACAAGATGAACTATAATTGAAATACATATCAAATAAAACAATATATATACTTAAAATAACAATAAGAAATAGTCGGTCTGCTTGCTTAGAATCTTAAAATATATATCGGCAAGAAGAGAACCAGTGCGAGAAGATATTTTCAATATTTTACACGGTATCAGTGAACATAGATTAAAATTATTCAATTACAATAGTTATATTAAGTACAAATGTTATTTTAAGTAGTTTATGTACGAAACGTCGATAAAAAAGGAAAACTACATTCCGTTTGCAGGGGAATCAATAAACTTTTATGATTTTTCATCTCTCGTTCAATACTGAAGGTTAAATTATTTTCGAAAAACTAGATCCGCATAGCTCAAGTTTTTTGGGAATACTGGAAAGAGATTTTCTCTGTTTTTTTTCTTCTGATGGATTTGGGCAGTGGAAAATACTGGAGGGGTAAGAAATATTCGCTGGAATTTTATGGTTGTGAAACTATTTTAGAATTATTTATGTTCTTGAGCCATTTTGCAGATTTTCTTCAAGGGGGTTGGCGTTTTAATAGAAATGTATTGGACCTTTTTTTCTCGAAGGGTTGTTTTTTTTGTAGTGTTTTTTTTGTTGGTACATTTGGGAAAATGGGATGGGGCAGTCTGGTTTTGATGCTGCTGATGTTGGTGGTGGTGACAAGGGCGTTGGTGTCAAGTGGGACAATTGGGTATATAAGAATGGAAGTGTCTGGATACTAAGCTAGTGTGAAGAGATATGAGAGGCGTGGGTACGGGATTCAGATCTCTGTGGTGTAAAGTGTATTTGTTTTGTTTTGTTTTGAGTTGGAAATGGAAGGGTTTGTGTCGAGTTGGACTGGGACCGGAGTGAGGAGTCGAGGGAGCGCTCCCTCGACTTGTGGAAGTGGGCGTGTGCGGTTTGTCTGTTTTCATGGAGCGAATTTTGGTAATGGAGATGGGAGGAATGCGCTGATGAAGCTTAAGTATAGAACGACTGAGTGCGTGGGTGAGCGTTCAGTGAAGCATGTGGATGTGGATGCTGTGATTCAGGAGTCAAACGCAGCTATTAAAAAGCGCGAGTTTGGAAAAGCAGAGGACATTCTGAGTTCGGCCCTACTGGATGATATCCGTCAACCGAAGCTTTTCTTGCGCCTCGCGCTCTTGGAACAAAAGCGGAGAGACCCAGACCTCAGTCGTAGATTCTTCGAAGTAGCCCTCACTCACAACCCGGAAGACGCAGCTACCCTGCAAGCTTGGGGACTCTTCGAGAGCAAACAGGGAAATCGGCTTCGTGCTTCGCGCCTGCTGTTCCGCTCTGTTGGCTTGGAACCAAAAAACGTCACTGTGCTGAGATGGAGACCGCTGAGGTGTGTTGGGGAATTGTACCGTATTGCTGTACAGACATCGAATCCGACTGTTGCACGAAGGAGATACAGAGCATGCCTTCTCCAGTCCCCAGACTACGTTCCTGCGTATATCTCACTCAGCATGTTGGAAATAAGAACGAACAAGAACGCCGAGGCCGCAAGAGCCGTAATTCTCCAAGGACTCAGGCTAAGCCCATCCGAAAAGCGCCTTATGACCATATGGGGCCTGGTCGAAGCGATTTTCGGCAGTGAATTTGTAGCTTCTCGATTGTTTCAGGCGAGAGACCGTCGAACGCGACAAAGAAGGCTTTCCTACCACGCATAAGAGCTCATTGCCAACTCGGATCGCGGAGCTTCCTTTTGGACTTGTAAAAATTTCGGGACTCCCTCAACTGACAACGGTAACATATATATAACTAGGTACCCAGTTCATTCATCATGATTCCTACGCACGAGTGAGCGGGACAGTGTGCAAAGATATTATTTCTCGAGATGATTAAAAGATACTTCGTTTCGCAAGGGGAACATGGCAACCCGAAGTACACGTGAGCGTATGCACGAGCGACGACGGGGCACAAGCTGAGGCTATCACCGTAACTGTGTCCTCTATTGGGCAGCCGCCTAACGCAGCCAGCATTAGCTCTATCACTATCTAGAGCAACCCCACGCTTGTGAAGTCGGAATCCTTATCGAACGGGAACAAGTCCGGCCGTCCGAGGCAAGGGAGAACACTTTTCTTAGCAACTCTGTCCTCAGTCTAGAAAGGAATCCGGCCCATACGCCTTTGGTCGCCGTTCTCGTCCGGAATATGCGGCGATGAAGAAGCGATGTTTTACAGCGTGTTGAGCGATGTTTTACAATGCGTTGAGGGATGTCGACGCTGCTCGAAGCGTTCAGCTAGATGGGGAAGGTATCTTGTTGCCGGGGACTAGGGTGTATCGTTCATCCAATAAAGATCTGACCACAAGAGGGAACGTCGGTCGCCATGCCCGTATTGGTGATGGAAACCCTTGAAAGCTAATGCCTAGGAGTATTCAGGGGAGAGCTTACAACATATGAAGTTGGAGATTCAATATCAATCATCCTACGTCGAAAGCCGTGTCCTAGGAACTCAGTTTGCGCGATTTGATAGGGAGCATTCTTGCTACTTTCAACAAACGTCAGTGCTACACATATTTGTGAATCGAAGGTAAAGATTGCACTTGGTCAGATTGAATCGGGGTCGAATGCGCAGAAAGGTTACTATTTGTGTTGGGGTGACGCCTGCGCTTCAACGCACGCTTCGTTTTTCGAGCTTGGTACTCGGGGATGTGAACCGCTGTTCGGCGGAACCAATTGAGTCAGCATCTGGAAAGGCGACAAACGTTGCTAGAGTCGTTAGACTGCTGAGTGAGTACATGACTGATCTGCAGGAGGCTGGGACCACTGAGACCGTTCTAGTAGAATTTAGCGGAGGTGAAACAGGGGAAAAGTATAGAAGCCTCCTCGGATTCGAATCTGTGTACGTGGAGACGAAGGCAGCGACTCGGATCTGTCAGACGCTGCTCGTGGACGGGGAAGGGGAGGCAACGGAACTGGTTGAGGAAGCCATCAACCCTTCCGAAGCAGAATGGAGTTTGTTCACAGAGACTCTTGCAAAGCAAACAGCCGCGATTGGGGATGTCAGTCAATGTGTTGGTGTCCTTACTGGCTCGCCACCTCCAGGCTCTTCTCCGCAGACATACAAGGAACTGCTCCTTGTTGCTTCAGCGGTGAGGATTGGCCAAATGCGGATTACGTTAGTGTCCTGCTCACAGTTCTGACCTCGCGTGTGTCTTTCTGGTCCCTTAGCGAGGTTTGAGGTTTATCGTTGATAGTCAGAAGACTCCGTTGACTGAGGCCCTTGAAGCGAGGCCGTGGTTGGTAAAGATCAACTTGCAGGAGTTGGAGAAAACCAGCTTTCGACAATGCACAACAGAGCATGAGCTACGGGACACTTCTTATGGATTGATCAACGCTGGAGCAAGAAATGTGGTCGTTACCAAAGGGAAGGACTCAGCCTGGCTCTTTTCAGGAGACGATATGAACACATACTACGAAATGACGCCGCCCAAGGTGCAATCCAGAAACCCGATTGGGAGCGGTGACTCGATGGCAGCCGGTATTGCGTTCTACACGAGTACCAGGTCGAAAGAATCACTTTCTCAGGTTGAGAATCTGCTGGAGGCGGTTCGTTTCGGGATCGCGTGCGGATCCGCGAACGCAGAAACCGAAACGCCCGGAACAGTGATTCCATCCAGGCCTTTCGAGCTGGTCAATTCGGTTAGTATCAAAGTTCGAACTGTGGCGAGTGGTGTATGATTGAGAGGAAATTGATGCGGTTAAGAGTTTTGCCGTTCCGCTTGAACTCTACTCTCGCGAGGATGCTACAGTTGGTTTCCACTCAATGTTGTCCTTCAAACAGGAGGGAACTGTAGGTAATCTATCCTTGAGCATCATCATTGGAGGATCAGTTACCAAATTCCCAAATTGATCGTACAGGCTTGAATAGTATTTCAGACTGTCCAAGCCGACGAGGAGTCAAGCAAGAACGAGCAGATATTGGATATGACATTATCTAAGGTAATGATCGCAGAGTTGACACCAACTTGCTGCTTTCAAGCTTAAGATAGCGTACCAGTTCCTGAACCCCAGTCGCTTTCAAGCCTCGGCAACCTTGCCCAGGTGTTTGGCAGATAAATCATTTTCACTAGAAAAGAAACTACTTGAAAATGAGGGAAATGATTTTTTTGGAGTCGAAATTTATTATCCATGAAATACTTATTATAAAAATAAATTGAATATTTGAAATTTTCAGAAATTGTGGTATTTTAAATATAGTAATATTAACATAAGTTTATAGGTAAAGATTAGAATTAAAAATGTGAAAACGCCGCGCCATGAGCAGATGAATGCGGTTTTGGTACGTGGACAATGCCGCGGTTTTCAGAGTTGAGTGGGTGAGGCCGTAGTAGCTTACGAGTATGTTTTGAAGCCAAGAAGAGATATGAAAAAATGGATTCTTGATTGTATCAGAAACGTTTTGGAAAGATTTTGATGAGTAAGCGGATAATGAGATGAGGATCCTGAATGAGTCGGTCGATGGGAAGGCTCGGGTCTTGATTTGGAGCAAGGTATAAAACGGAGGTTTGACCGCAAGTTGTTTTCTTGATCCTCGATTTCGTGCGTTGTGTTCAGAGAAAGTTTTTTGTTTGAAGGATTTGGAGAGGTCTTTTCGAGCAGAAGGCAGTAGAAATTTCTTGTCGATGGTCTTTGGGAGTATTCCGGGGTGGTTTGGTGGGTTTTCTGTTGCTCGGGTGGACTTTTAGATTCTTGCTCTGGTTAAGGGTCGAGTGTATATCATCGGCGGCAGAAAATTAGCCACTATGTTCCAAACATGCAGCAGAAGGAGAAGAATGGTAGGCCTCATCCTCTTGAGTATGATGCTCTTGGTTGTCGCGTCTCAAGCGAAGAATCCTCCAAACGTGGGTGATGCCCAGTCTCTCGGAGGGAATGCGGGATCCGAGAAAGAGGATGCTGAGGATTCCCAGAAAATCAGAGACCTTCGAGCGGAGCAGGCGGCAGAGGCAGAAAATGACCTAGGAGATCCTGTGGAACTCGGCAGTGGGCAACCGGGTGTGGACGAACGCAACGTGAGGGGCTTGGATGGAGCTGGTGAGAGTAGTAGTCAGCAGGATCATGAAGCAGATGCTGAAGAATATGAAGATTATTTCGATGACGATTATTATGATGGCTATGAAGACTATGAAGACTATGAAGACTATGAAGACGATGGTCGCTTTGGTCTCGACCTGAATGACGGTAAAACTTCCTTGAGTGACGATGACGAGATCTCGACTGACGAAGACAAGAGTCAGCAGAGTCGTGAACTGAAAAGCGACAAAAATGTTGGCCAGAGCGTCGACACGGCCGGTGGCACTGGTGATCTGATCAATTCTGATGACATGCTTCCCACAGGAAATGTAGAGTCTGATGCAGACCGGCTTTCGGATGGCTCTGTTGATGAATTTCACTATGATGAGTTTCATGAAGGGGATTTGGAGGTAACAGATGACGAGGACTTTATCGAGGGCGAGGACGAATACGACTATCGAGACGAAGACACAGTTCTTGTTCTTCAGATCGATCCTGCTCGGATTATTCTCGATCGTCAAACACGAACGTTTAGCCTTTTTGTCGTGGTCCACCTACCGAAGTCGCTCGACCAGGAGCTTCTTGTAGAAGAAAAGGTTGCCGTTACGATCGATGGTAGGGCAACTACCTTCCTTATCGAAGACAACAAGAGATCTGCCAAGGTACTGATGGATTATGATCCGTACAAGTCCGAGGATGAGCAAGGCGGAGCTGATCTATTCCTCTTTATAGATGATGAGCTACGAGGGGTTGGCTCCTTTAAGACCATTTTCGTTTCTCGCTCCCAGAACGGTGAAACTGATGACGATCCCCCGTCGGACTTACTGGAAGAGGAGGTTGACGACGACCTGATCGTCGCTGACGTAGATACGGAAGAGGACGTGGAAGTGGTTGAGCTGAACCAGATGGTTGATGAAGGAGAACGACTATTGGTTGGTCGGCAAGAAGTTGCGGAGGCGATGAAACTTTTCGAGAAGGCTGCCCAGCGTGGGCATAGTGGAGCAATTCTGACCCTCGGAGCTTTGTACTTGTCTGGATTTGGAACAAGGCTGAGTCGAGATGATCGAAAGGCAACGGAGCTGATATTTAAAGCAGCCTCGATGGGAAATCCAGATGCTCATGGGCTCCTGGGCTTTCTGTACGCGAGTGGATGGAGCAAGGAAGTGGAAGCGGACCAAGCGAAATCCATCCTGTACTGGACGATTGCTGCCCGAGGAGGAAGCATCTACGGTCAAATGGCTCTGGGATATAGATACGCTTACGGCATAGATGTGGCCGCGACATGCAAGAAGGCTTCTTATACTTATCTGAAGGCCGTAGAACAGATAATAGAGAAGTTCGATCAGGACGTACTGAGAGGAGTTCCGTTCAACGATGACGTCAGATTGGACGACATACCTGGGATTCAGCGGAAGAGCGAGCAGATGGAAATGGTCCAGTACTCAAAGCACAGTGCAGAGCGAGGGGAAGTGAATGCTTTGAGGGCTGTCGGTCAGTTTTACTTGTTTGGACGAGGAGTGGAGCAAGATTTCGATCAGGCCCACCAGCTCTTTGAAAGGGCCGCCGATCTCGGGGATCCAAGAGCTCATGCATTTTTGGGCTTCATGTACTATACCGGAGTCGGGGTTGAGAAGAACAACGAAACAGCATTTGAGCACTTCAAGACGGCTGCAAGGAGCAGAGAACCTGCGGGACATCAGGGTTTAGGAGTAGCGTATAGATACGGTGCCGGGGTTGAACAAAACTATCAAGAAGCTTATCTCAACTTCCGCCAAGCTGCTGAGAAGGGTGTAGGAGAAGCCTTTTACAATTTGGGTGTCATGCACCTCGAAGGCTTGGGAGTTGAGCAGTCGAATAAGCAAGCTTTTGATCACTTCCGCCAGTCCGCTGACAGGTTCCACCTCCAGGGACTGTACCAAACTGCACAGATGCTGATTGGCAACTACGACGGAGTGGAACCGGACTGCAAGCTAGCCGCCGGGCAACTGAAGCAGGCCGCGGAAATTTTTTACGGCCATACATTCACCACGACAGCTTTCGACCTGTTTGAAAGTAGCGACTTTACTGGTGCCCTTCTGCGCTACATGCAATCGGCACAGGTTGGGGTTGAGCTCGGGCAGTACAACACGGCTCACATGTTATTCAATAGACAAGGCGTAGAGGACCGATTTTTGGACCGCGAGGACGATGAAGCGCTTAATTACTTTCGGCTCTCTGCGCAACAGGGACACGTTCACTCTGCGATCAAGGTATGACTTCTAGAGCGTTCAGTTTGCTTTGTTGAACCTGGTTTGGACATGTGGGTTGGCTGCGCCTAAGACATTTTCTCATTTTCAAAGGTCGGAGACATCCTCTACGACAAGTGCGACGATCCCGAAGCAGCAGCGTCAGTCTATCAGAAGGCTATTGATATATCAGCTAATATCGACCTAAAATCTGTGGCGGAGGCATCCTTCAACCTTGGCGTCATGCACGTCTTCGGCAGAGGACGTCGAGTCGACTTTCACCTCGCGAAGCGGTACTTCGATGCGTCAAAAGCTCAGAACGAGGAGGCCATAATTCCCGCCGTCATTGCCCTCCGGGGCCTCAAGTTTTACAGCAAGTGGAAGGAATACGTTGACCTAGTCGTCGACTGGGCAGTGTTTTTCAGGAACATCACGGATGGCAACGTCCCCGTGGCGCCGTCCTTCAAGGTGAGCATGCTGAAGGTGATCTGCCCAAACGCCGCAATTTCAGGCGAAATCACTAAAACCGTATCCCTCATTGTCCCCTTGTCGTGTAGATCTCCGCAGACGCTGATGCGGATTTGACAGACGAGCCTGAGACAGAGCAAAAATGGCTCTCAGGCGTTCTCCATGTCGCACTGGAGTACATGGATTTGGTCGTGCTTGTTGTTCTCCTAGGTACCCTCATGCTCGTCGTGTTTGCTCGCAGGAGGCGTATGGTTAATTATTCAAACCCTCCCGAGCAGCGAGCGAACGCTGTGGGAAACCCAGCGGAAGGTGTTTTGGAGCCCGGTGTTGCGGAAGGACTGTTGCAAGCTGAAGGTCAACCTGGACCGGATCCCCTGGAAGAGCCGCTTCCAGCTGTTGACTTGGACTAAGCAGGCAACCTAGCACACCTCAAAGGTGTGCAGGCTTGGCAAAGTCAACACAAAAAGCTCACGATGCGTCTTGACAACAAGACCAGGCATTATTTATTTATTGAGAGGTACCCTTAGCGGTAGGAAGTTTAACACCATGCTTGCTCGCACAGTGGTAGAAATGGATGAGGCAGCTTCGCGCGGTATCCGTTTACACTCGCGAGAGCTTCTGAAAACTAAAAGGAAGCACTGGTGTCCAGTAAACATGCGCAGGGTAGCACAACCAGAAAGATGTAAGATCAGGATGTTGTCCTATATAGCCAAAGGTCCGAAGCGGGCCGGCTTCCCTCGTAGCCCATTGTATTTCAGACGTACAAACGTTGAACAATAAGAACAACTTTGTCACGGAAGACTGTGACACCAGCTAGTACGGCGCGTGCACGAGTTATGCAGGTCACCAGGATCCTCCTTGTTAAATGGTGGTGTTGTTCTAATCTCTCTCATCGAGGGGCTGCTACCGTAAAACGAGACCAAACCAGGAACCAAGTATACCCACAGAAGCATTTTGGTGCAAGTCGTGAGAACCGTATGAGCGCAATGAGCGGGAGAAAGGTGCTGATTTCAACGGTTTTGAGCCCCCTTAAGCCGCCCCCGCTAGATTCCAACCGGTTCGTGCAGATACTGATGCCTCCCTGGAGCACCCAAATGTGCTAAACCTCGTCACGGGCGTAGGGCTTCTGTGGTGTTGCTTCTCCGTCGTGTTGCTTCTCCGTCGTGTGCTTCTTGGAGGTGTCGACAAAAGGACGTATGGGTTGAGCTTGTAAGACCGCTTCTGTTGGATGTTGCTTGACGGGGCGTGAACACTTAACGATGTGGACCAAGGACGGTTTAGCAGAAGTGTGGTCTATATCATTTGTACGGATTAAACCTATCCGTTGAAGACCCTTGTATGGGGAAACTTCGGGAGTCATCCTCGCGTCCCTCGCGTACGTGATTGTTCCCGATGCATCCTCAATCTCGAATTTACCTATACATCCCAGTAATACCCGAGTCCGGCTCGGCATCTCCGGCTTTGCTTTCTTCCCTTGTCGCCCACGACACAGCACAGCTCTCCTCAGCGTGGATAGGCTCTCTTATAAGCGGATGATGAATATTCCCATAGATGAATACATACCCAGGAGCAGAGCGCAGGTTCCCAGGCACATCCAAGGAAGTATCCGTGTACAGGGGTAGCTGTTGCTCTGCACTTGGTTCCCCCCACTGCGAAGTTTGTAGTCATGCTCAAGGCACTTGTCCCCTCTAACATCTGAACGTGTTTTCGATGCTTACAGTGCATACTGAAAAGTCATTAAAATTATTGATGGCAGTCTATCACAACGGAAACTAATCATAACTCAATACTTGATCAGAGATCCCACCTCGAAGATGATTGATTAAAGGAGCATATTGATTGTGATCAATCAGTTTACGGGATTTTAAAGAAAATATATACTTTCAAACCCGGTACCCTGAATTTTCTTCTTTTATTCAATATTATATTAACTAGTTCTCAAATGGTGCAGTCGCGTTATGCAAAACGGACTCATCAAGCTGCCAACCCTACCTAGATGTTCAGCGCGGTATCAATTTGTGTTCTTTCATCTGCGTATAGAAACACGACACTAGTTTCTTCCTGTGGGCAGATAGTTCTGCGAGGCGCTCCCGGAAATGAAATAGCATGCTCTAAACCGTTGTAGCTCATGGTGAAGGCCGACTGTATCCTCACAGTCTGTCTGCGGTGCAGTTCGGCAGTGCGCACCTAAGAACACGGACCTGGCATGTAAACTATTACGAGGAAGGCACTTCTTCCAGTTTCACATACTGGTCCATGTCGTCAACTTCTCCGCCCTCCTCCTCAGTCCGGGCAAATCGACCCCCAACTCTAGGGCGGTCCGACGCAATTTTGCGTCGACACTCGTACCTAATCTTCTTCTTGAAGCATCTGTTGTTCTTCTTTCGTCTGTATCTCATTAATGCCTCATCTCTCGACCACATGGTTGGCGAAAAAGATCCGTTGTTTAGCTTCATCCTTTCGATTCCAAGGCCTATCTCAGCCTTGTCTAGGGCTGCGTGCCTCCTCTCGTAATCGAGCAGGTCGGGAACCGAGCTCGTGGGGGTTATTGTAACTTCAGAGCACATTGAGGCAAGATTTTTAGAGCCCAAGGAAGCCATACTTGACACCTTTTGGATTCCCTTCGGCTTCTGCTTCTCGAGGAACTGCATATGCGCGGGCAGGCTGTCGCATCTCCTCATATTCGAGGGGGATGGGAGCTCGGCCTTCAGCACCTGCTTCAAGACACTCTCCTCGAACTCTGAGCGCATCGTGTCCAACCACTCATGATCCCGCGGTGAGCTCTGCAGACCTACTTCAAGGTCATCAAGGTTGTCGAAAAGGGACTCCTCCTTCTTATAGTCGAAGACTTCAGAGTCAAAAATCTCAGAAAAATCTTCACTCATGATTGATCAAAGCAGTCCGCAATCCAAATCTACCAATTAAAAATTTCACAAGCGGCCAAATCCCTATGCCACTCGCTCGTGAAACAGCAACTAACAGGAACTGCGCAAGGGCTACACACTATCCTCTACGCAAAACACCGCTCTCGAGTCACCCTGCATGAAACCAGCGACGTCTCATTCACAAACCCAACCACAATCTCCAGTCTCTCAAACCTCACCCTGCCCTAACCCCCCCTGAAAAGCACGCAAGAAAAACAAAACAAACCCTCAGGAGTCCATTCTGTTCACAACTTCCTACAACTCCATGCACCAACCCAAAGATCCACGCCCACGCCCCAACGCAATCCGTCCCCACGACTCCTACGCTTGTGAAGCTTAGCAAGGCACCTCCGCCCCTCCCCACGCCCTTCCCGAAACCCAATTCCGTGTATATGTTAAATTAAGCTTCTTCACCAAACTCTGCAAAAAGAACGCGAAAAGAAAATTCCTTTCACAGCCCCTCCTCCACGCGCAAAAACAACTTCCTCACCCCACTCACGACCATTTCCCCACCACCCCCCCCCCTCTCTCTGCTGTTTAGGAACTTTCCATGATTTTCTCAGCTCCCCCATTTACGACTATTTTTCTTTCGCTTTTTAATATTCAATGCACAAAAAAGCACTTTCTTGTTAAATCCTGTTGTCCTAGTAAGTTGTTCTTCTTACACCCCATGAAAAATAGCATAAACTGTAGGTTTCATTTGTTTCGGGTGCGTTCCACCCCGTGCCTTAGTTTGAACGGCTTCAGATGGTGCATATCTACCCTACCCCTCTCGAAAACTTTTATTTCGAATTACAAGCTGTAAAACTGGTTCTCATCGGCGAAGCTCACTTCGCAAGAGCCTTCGATGTTAATTGGGATTCTACTAGGGGTAGATACTCCGCATGATTGGTCCAGCTCCACTGATTTTTCAAGGGGTGAGAGTGATGGAGTTACTCTTTCAATCTCAGAAAATCATAGGATAAAAGTTCGTCCGAGTCTTTTGCACCCGCCTTGACTCAAGCACTGTATTTTCCCGTCCAAATTCGAAGAGTATATACCACCCCTATTTAATAATATATCGAAACCAAGATTGATTGTTTATTTTCATTTTAAAGGGCTAAAACGATTTTCTTTCCGCAGAGTTTCGAAGGGCGAGGAAGCGAAGGGGGGGATATCTCTGCTAACGGGCAACACTTGACTTTTGGAGGTGAGGGGGGTGGAGTTCGGGATGACCGTAGGGGTTTTCGGGAGAATGAAAAAGCAAGGTCTAAGAGAATGCCTGTAGCTTTAAGTGATTTCAAGATGTTCTGCAGGATAAGGGCTGTTGGCGCTGGCCAGGTCACACAATGCGGAAGGACAAAAATTGCACCGAGCGAGAAAGTACTAAAATTGCAGATGATTCTAATCAATCATTCGTTAGTTAAATAAATATCCTAAAAATCACTTCCAAGCATCAGCGATGTGCATTCTGATTGGTAAATGTGCTTTCAAAAGGTAGCAAATATACAATGTATCTTCTTCGCGAGATGATGTTCAGGGCCTAAAGTTTCGGATTCCACATACCCTTGGCAGTTTACTATGATTTCGTAAGACCTAAATAAATATTCTTTAAAATGTTAGACCCAACATGTACAACTTGCTAGCACCCCTCTATTTCTTGCTTTAGTCCCCTCCAGGATACCTGCATATTATTGGCGATTAGGTCGATTTTTGATTGATGATATTTCTGGCACCAATTGATAGTTGGTCCGAAAAAGTCTAAGAAACGATTTTGGTGATCTCGAGATTTGCCGGCTTCGTCGACGAAACGCCATTAGACAAAAAAATTAAGTTGCTAAATGAGAATACTTCTCAATCTATGATTGGTGTACACTCGTTTCATAGTACCGAAATTTGCCCAGCCAAGTTGCAGGAAGCGGGAGCCCCAAGCAGTCATTCGTCGAGAGTAAGGTTTCCAAAGGAACGCTTAATACGTTAGAATTTTTTCATATTTGTATTGATAAATGAATATCTCGCACAAGAAATTTCCAACGCTCTATCTCTATCGTATTATTTTTTCTGTTTTTTCAGAAACTCTCGTTTTTCCCAGGCGAAAGGGACTCAGAGGCTAAAGCACGTCGCAAATGTTGAAAGAAGTGGCTCATATAAAACTACATCTCACTGTCAGTGCTATTCAATCAAAGAGAAAGATTTTTGTTGAATAATTTGAAATGATATAAGTTGCGTATTTCAAAAGCTTTGTTTGGGGTCGAATTCTGAGGTGACGCTTTGACGTTTGTTTGTCTACAAATGAGTCGATCGTTGGTAAGGCTTGGGCGGCATAGAGGAGGTTGTTGAGATGGATCCGCTACTTGCGCTAGGGGTCTTTGTCGGTTAAGGTTGTCTGGTGGGGGAGAGATGGTGGTCAAGTTTGTGCATGGCTCAGTGCACGTTTTTGTTTGGACATTGCAAAACCGTTTCGTTCCCGCTGGGGCTGAATGTTAGCGGAGCTGACCTCTTGATCACCAGAGGAGCGAGCGGAACATGTCAATTGCGAGCAAAGTGGGAGGGCCGTGCTCTTTTGCATGCGTCGAAGTGCACCGCGCTCATAAACAATGCTGGCAGTCTATACAGCAGAGCTGATTACACCCCGTGCGGAGGGAGATTCTTCCGTGGTCTAGGATCTGTTCCAAGTTGGACCCTGCCCGTCAACTCTCGTTTTCCGCGCCTATTCAAGCGAGCTCCCGGTTGGTAGCCTTTTGTTTGGCTCCCAACAGTTGTTATCTTCCAGTAGATATGACCAACATATATATCTCTTCCCCCCCGTCCCTTCTCTTTGCTTCACGCCGATCAACAAACTTCCAACCACACATTGAACAGTGTTTCTTGGTATGAGCTAACTTTTCCGCTCGGAAATTCAGTCCCGTTTTACCAGCTACCCTGAAGAGCCGAACCTGCCAGCCAGGGTTACAAAGCCCGTTTGCAACTAGTTGGAACTTCTTCAACGCGAACACTATGCCCGGGAGCTCCATTTCACTAACCGAATACCAGGTCTTCGCATCTGAGAATCCGTGAAGTAAGCGAAATCGGTCAAAGTTGACCACCCTCAGATTTCTCAGTAAAACCGTGGCACCCCAACCTCGCTCGCGTCTAAACTGCGCGCCACCATATCTCTTCCAGGATCAACCGAGCCCAGAACAACTGATTCGACCACAATTAGTTGCCTTCAGGACCACAACGTTGTAAGTTGTCCATGGCGACACCGCAGGTTCCATAATGCCATCCTTGAGCAGCTGCCTGATTACGACTATCTCAATTCACAGCTCCTTTTGGGTCCGGCCCCTAGTAGGAGCGTAAAAGGGCGTCGCTCCGTCTGCTGGCTGC
Source organism: Rhodosorus marinus (assembly GCA_029953675.1). NCBI lineage: Eukaryota > Rhodophyta > Stylonematophyceae > Stylonematales > Stylonemataceae > Rhodosorus > Rhodosorus marinus. The sequence continues at coordinate 2,989,452 of JAMWBK010000003.1, forward strand.
ATCCGATGCTTTGTAATCGGAAATTCAGTTCTCTCACAGAAAAAGCATCTGCCTCTGGTTTACTGGAAGCACTCTGGCGCTCGAACGCTGCTTTGTTGTTGGAGGCGCGTCATGGACGTCTCCCTTTCTGCTCCTCAGGGTAGCTCGGCTCTGAATGAAACGCATGATGAGCAGAGGAAGATTCATCTCTGGAAGACCGAGTTTCCATTCACATGTAAATTGGGTTTTCAGCGTCCCCATCACTTTCATCATTTAACCTTCGGCTTGCTGTTGTTTCTCGCCAAATCCTGTCTTGGATACATCAGATATATGTTAACTATATCATATACTTGCGCTGAATATTCAAGAAAAAGGGATTAATTCGTGAACCTTTATTGTTTAATTCATATTAAAATACGATAAACACTGACTTTTGGGGATTTGAGGTTTGGTAGTGTGCATAGGTTTCTTGGAGCTTGTTCCAAACGCAGTATTTCGTACAACCGCGAAGGAGCTTTGCCTGAGTGTGTTTGTATATGAATCAGTCCAAGTCATCCCCACTCTCCAAGCCTTGCTAGCAGAAAATCCTCTTAAATCGGACCAGTTGTTTTAAGGCAGAACACTAGATCCTCAGAACCAATTCCGATTCGCAGTTTCAGAACCCCTGTCCACGGCAGGCCAGGCGTCCCTAAGCATATACGCAATTGCCTTCCTCCCTCTTTTGCCTTTGCCATTTCGGCTTCCAGATCTTTTCCGCAGGAGACCCGAAAGCACGCGAACAACATTTGAAACGTTGAAAACAGAGACGGAAAGGGATGTGGTAAGGTAAAAGCAATTGAGGGCGTGTTGGGAGGGATAGAGGGTTGGATGAGATGGGGAAGTGGATGGTAGTAAGCGAGGTGGATTTTGACAGACTGGAAGGATGGAAGAAATGAAAGGATCTGATGATGGTGAGATTGCCAATGAACGGGTTGAAGAAGAATCGAAGGACGTCGTGGAGGTGGAGTCTGAGTATGACGATGGTGAGGATTTGCGTAACCTTATTTATTGCGGGACGGCCAAGACGTTCTGATCTGTGGTTGTTTTTTTTTGTTTCAATTGCCTGCTTGCTGTGTGGTTCGGTCTACTCTGGATTTGTCGATGACAAGATCTGGAAGCCGATGAGGCAAAGGCAGCGAAGGAGGAAGGAAATCGTTTGTATGGTAGGGACGCCTGGTCTGCACTTTTTTGAGCAGCGGTTCTGAGTATGCGAATGAGAGTTGGTCTGAGGTTTCAGATATTTGAGTTCAACAAAGACTTGCCTCGCTTGTGCGGATTTTTTGGAACAGGACTTGGCGAGTGGATGAGTTCGATTGATTCGTATACGAAAGCACTAAGGTAAGCTCCTCTGAGATGCTCAAAACGCTGCTGGCCTTTGAATACAACTGAGACCATTGTGTTCTTGGATACTTTGCGAAGATGTCGAAAAGTAGATCCAAATGAACGCGCGGTGTACTACTGCAATCGAGCGGCGGCGAGGTTAAAGATCTCGGACAACGAGGGTTAGCGCAGCGCATGAATCTATTAGCAATTTTTTCTCGAAAATCTTACCTCCGAATTCCACAGGTGTTGTATCCGACTGCACAAAGGCTCTGAAGAAGAGGCCTGACTACGAGAAGGCTCTTGTCCGAAGAAAAACGGTAAGCCCGCCGATTGAAGCCCTAGGAGAGCGGCTAGTGTCCACTTACGCAGGGATTGCCTAACCGTTCTGGTCCTTGCTCTGCAGGCTCATGTGAATCTAACGAACTACGGTCCCGCATTAGATGATGCGAAGGAGCTGGTGAGTACTTCGTAGAAGTCATGAGAATGCTTTCACAACAGCCAGGCAGCTGACTGTTGCAACGTATCTGCTTCAGTTGAAAACGGCCAGGTCGAGTGAACGGACGTCGTACATATCAGAAATCTCGAGACTTGAGAGGCTAAAAGTAGGCCATATCGTTATTCGATGCGATATTTGTTCGCCATGTCATATGATGATGCCCTCTTTGCTCACTCTGTGGGCGGGGAGCATTTTGATATCCAGCTCGGTGAGAGCTTATCCGTTTCGTGTTCTAACGTTCTTTTTGGTCCCCCCTACTTTCGTGCGCCGCAGCTTGAGAAAGATGAAAAACAGAAGCAGGAGGCTATTGAACAGCTCAAGGTTTGTTTGCAGTGGAATCAAGCCTCTATGCTGTTTCGATTTAGCTGACTTTTGTTCGTGCTCGTTTCGTTTTCATGACTGATGCGCAGGAGGTCGGTAACTCGTTTCTTGGTATGTTCGGTATGAGCGTTGATAATTTCAAGTTTGAGCAGGTACGTGAGAACGGCTCTACAGGCTTTTTTGGTGCTCCTCTCGACGTGCATTCTTAAGCACGCTTTCCGTTTTCGAAAACAGGATCCTGGAACTGGATCGTACAACGTCAAATTCAATCAGGGCGGGAGCTGAGACCTAAAGAGAACAAGGACAGAGTCGTGGTGAACTGTGCAGCTCCTTGGCAGCGAAAGAAGCCGAACTGAACCGATGTACAGACCAACAGGGAACGTGGAGTCCGTCCTGTATATTCACGTGAACAATCGTATAGCTCTCTGTAAAGTACTGATTTCGCCTGCAATCCTGTGAGGGATCGCGGAAGGCAAATGCGAGTCTCTAAAATCCACTGCAATCGCAAGAATCAGTTTAGAAGGGGATGTCTTGCCTAGACGCCTATTACAGCCTTTTCTACAATTGTGCTTCTCCTGTATAGTGGACTCTAGATCTAGTTTTGCATTGGCGCAATCGAAATGCCCAAGTGCGGCACCATTGATTTCGCGTGACGGCTAGGTTGGTAGGATCCTCTAACGATGAAGCCATACCCTTTTGCGGAAATCGTAGCAGACAGCTCTCGAAAACTCACCTGGTCAACCCTCATCGGGTTCTTCGCGAAAGGCGGGTGAAAGGGTGAGGACATCGGGCGATTCATCAAAACGTCATCAAGTTCAAAATCACATGATTTCGCTCCGTGCACTCTAATCTGCTACAATCCAGCTCGCCCGCCCCAACCCGGCGGCCACCTCTGAGCTATGAGCAGGGGAGGCAAGCCTAGGTACAACCCTAAACAGCACAAATTTAGGCATAATATTTCTTAATTAAGAAAATACAGGACAGCTGTCTATAATAACACTGATAATTTTGAAAATACAGCTCTCATGCTTTAAAATTTGCATCATTTAGTTGAAATAAACATGTTTATCAGAAATATTTGAAAGCTTGCCTAGTTTTTGAATGGAAACGTTGTTTATAGGTCTTACATGTTCATGTCGTGGATGAATTCCTGGACAAAAAGCATCCCATGAGCTGAAGCTGAAAAGGGTTTGCCTTGTGAGATGTCTCTCACAAGGCAAACCCTTTTCAGCTTCACTGTCGTCTTGGTGGAAATTTTGATTCTTTGTTTGGATCACAAGTAGCGTGAACATAAGAAAGTTCTTTGAACAGATTGAGATTGAAAGGAGCGTTTGTGGGAATCATGGGGACGGTAAGCGTTTCGATCGCCCGGCTTTGCGTTGGTTGTGTTGCGAGACTTTTTGTTCTGGGAGGACGGCAAAAAGACTTAAAATGAGACGCTGAACTTTCCGTTTTCCATCGCTTCTTGTTCGCTGCCCGTGCACTTTTAACCGTTCTGTTTTGCTTGGTTTGCTGGATGTGGGTAGCAACCGTTGGTAACGAGCATGGTGATCTTGAACACGGAAGGGATGAGGGTTTGTGCTCGGTATTGTAATAAGAGCTTGTTCCCAGATCTTGAATCGGAGAGGGCATTTGAGAGAGATTTGCTCAAGAAAGTTTCTGCTACTGTGACGGGTCATGACGGTAAGTACATGCAAAACGGTCGCGCGATTTGACCATTTCTTTCTTTGTTCTGATTAACCCGTGTTATTTGTTTCTCCCTCGAAATGACTTCAGAGGAGATTTTTGAGCTGGATAATCATTTGGTCGTGTACAAGTGGTATGACAATGTTGTGATGTTCCTAACCGGAAGCACCTCCGAGAACGAACTTGTTCTTGCAGATACGCTTCGAACTTATGAGGAAGGACTAAGTATAATCCTGCGAGCGATGCTGGACGAGAAAACCCTACTTGACAGCCTCGAGACAGTTCTCCTTGCAATGGACGAACTCATCGACCAAGAAGGTAAGACAGCTATCTCGGTTTTCAAAGCATCCATGCCAACGCAGTTCTTTGCTAACACGATGAGTCCATTGCCATCGGCTTGCCATAGGAATCATTCTGGAAACCGACCCGCAGCTGCTCGCTACTAGGGTCTCCAGTGGTGGGGTAACGCTCGCAGACGGCATGCCCCTTGGAGAACAAACTTTCACTCAAGCTTTCCAGAGTGCACGAGACCAATTGACACGCTCAATACTAAGCTAAAAGACAAAACCACAAGACCGAAAAGAACCGATAAAAGAAAACTAAATGCTGAACAACAACGGGCACCAACGCAACTCATGCTTTCTTCCTGAAGAATCTTGTCACAGACCATCACCAAGGTTATGCCAGACATGCAGCACTCCTTGTAGGTCTAGAACCATTTAAGCGAGGAGACAGACTTTATGACCCAACTACTCGGAGGACCAACAGACGTATGCATCGCCGTCACAAGGCTCTCTGACGAAGAATTCTGAGTTTGTTAGGCTGATACCCCTTTGCCATTGAACGGTAAAACTTCGCGGTCTTCTGGAATGCTGAGAACCGCCTTCGTGGACTCTCAATCGCGGCGGGCTGGAATCCCCGTTCTCGCGGTCATCCACATACATGTTGCCACAAACCCTGACGAGCTCAAGAGTAGGGAGAGACGGTGGAAGATAGATACTTCTACGGGCGATGTAAACTAGCCCGAGATTGCGCTTGAAGAACCTCAACTCACAATACCAGAATCCTTCCCCAACCCCACGACAAACTTGTCGGCTCCAACCCTGAAGCACTTCCCACCATACAGAAAACTGACCCGCCGCACGTTGGTCCCTACCAAGTCGTGATGCTTCTGCTTGATACCATGGGGCTTATTCACCAGCAAATATGACCTAGTCCGAACTAGATTGATCAGTTCCATCGAATCTCTCCACAGTCGTGATCAGTCATCCCATTCCGCCGCGTCACCGCGAACGGCCCACCCAGCAATCTATCGAGGCCAATCATAACGCGTCGATTAAGCAGTGTGGAGAGGTAGAGAACGGGAGAAGTTGATCACGGCGTCAGTGTAGAAGCAAAGATGTGGTTAACGAGTATGATATCGTCTCCTAGGATTAGACTGTCGTAGGAGAGGCATCTGTTTGGAAAGGAACAGAGGGGAGGGAGGGTTGCAGAATTTTCTTGTGGTGAATATTGTCAGACCATAACAATCTCGCGGCTCCCAAGTGCAATAGCGCGCTAAGGACGATCGGGGGGTTGGTTTTGGTGTAGGTGTTGACCAGAAATTATGCTAAGGACTTCGAATTTTGCAAGGCGAGTGTTCCATCGGAGTATAACGCGAGGTATGAAGTGTCAAGCCATTCGCGTTGCCGAGTTTGGCGGCCCAGAGCAGCTGGTTGAGATGGAATATGATGTGCCGTCTCCATCGGCGGGCAACGTTCTTGTCAAGGTTGAGGCAGCTGGAGTGAACCCGGTTGAGATCTACATCAGGCAGGGAAAGTATGCGAAGCAACCGGAATTGCCGTACACGCCTGGGACGGAGGGTGCTGGAACGGTCGCTGAGGTTGGCAAAGGGGTGAAAGGGTTGAAGGTTGGGGATAGGGTTTTCTTGACGGACACTGTGTCAGGTCACGGAACGTATGCACAGTACTGTTTATCGCCTTCGAACGCGGTTCATCTGCTTCCGGACAACTCGAGTTTCGAAATAGGTGCATCGATTGGGATCGCTTATCGCACTGCATGGCGTGCTCTGTTTCTGAAGTCAAAGATGAAAAAGGGAGATCTTGTTCTTGTTCATGGAGCCTCTGGTGGAGTCGGGATGGCGAGCTTGCAGCTGGGAAAGGTATGATACGTTTTATTTTTGCGTCCTCATTCCCGATCCAATTTTCGGGTCTATGTCCAACGTCTTAAGCTTGGCAAGCTCTTCGCCGGTCGTCTTTTCGAATCGTTTAGGATTTCGGAGCAAGAATGGTTGGTACGGCTGGGAGTCCAGAAGGAATGGAATTCATTAAGAGTTTAGGGGCGGAGAAAGCGTTCGATCACACATACAAGGAATATATCTCAGAGTTGAATGAATTTTCACCCAACGGGTATGGTCTAATTCTAACAATGAGAGCTCACAGTAACCTCGGCAAGGACACTGTCCTAGTTGCAAATGGCGGGAAGATCGTGATCGTAGGAGCCCAAGGGAGTTCTACCATCAATCCTCGCCGGCTCATGTCAAAGGAGGCCACGATACAAGGCCTGATGACCTGGAATTTTACAGAGACAGAGACTAAGCAGTTTGTTGACTTCATCAGCGAAAAGCTGAAAACCGAGAAGATCGTTCCATGCGTTGACGAAAAGTACAAGCTCTCAGATGCAAAGGATGCGCACCAGCATATTGACCGTAGTGTCGCGAGCAAGGGCAAGGTTCTCCTGGTGCCGTGGAGGAGCTAGTCTCCTGGAGTCACATATTTAGGTGTATCAATACATGATTAGGGGTTTTTTTTTTCAGGGATTGGCGTTAGGTCAATTAAGGGTAATTGAAAGGCGCCATTCCGCTTGTACTAGTCTCTGAGGCGAACTCGTACTATGATGTTCCATTGAAACTCGGCATCTTCCCAACTCTCCTTACAGCAAATTAAAGCATTGAGCTCGAATGAAACAATAGTTGAGCCACTCGAACCTTAGAGAGCCGAGACACGCGGAAACACACTAATTCTAGATTTAGATACTTGCTTTAAATAACTACTTTAATTCAATTGTAAACGAAAAAAGTCTAAAACAAGAAGGTGTACCTTTCTAGACTAGAATCCGCCCCCCCAAAATTCTTAAATTGAATTATTTTGTACCCAGAATATTAAGGTATTTTAAATTTCTGAATCGCCAAGGAATTAGTTTTTTTAATTCACGAACTGTTTTGCAGTTTTCTGATTTTTTTATGGTGGACGAGTTGGGCGCTTAATTAATATTGTAAACACGAGAAAAGATTATTGAATTTGTAACTTTTATTGAGGAGCGCGTATTTTCAAAAACAATCAATCTATTGCAATTGTCCTATTTCTAGCGAAACGACCCACCAAAATTTAAAATAGAAAACATAAAATCTGCTGAGACTTGTGTGGACGAAGATTTTCGCTATTATCCAATCATATATCCTAAATAACTTTAAGATCCTTATTTCGTGTTTAATACTCGTTTAAGACTGATGATTGGATACATGAATATATCGGAACATGAGTACTTGTTTAGACATGTGTGGACGGCCGAGGTCTCTATTATCCAATAAAAATAAGAAATAGGCGTTAATGTTGAGTTAAGATTCTTATAATGATATTAAGAAACTAGATTGGATAATACATTGAGTGGTCGTCAATGGGAGATCAGGGTTCCTTCGGTTACTGTTGTTTTTGGATGGACGAAGACGGAGGTGAATATCTAAAGTCGACGCAAACGTATTCACGATAATAAGAAAGGAGTTTTTAAAGAGTCACCTTTTCGTTGAGGAGGTGGAGAGGTTTGGCGCGGTGTGTGTTCTGTAGACCTCTTCGTGTTTCTAGTTGTGTTCTTTTTTCTTTTCCTTAGTGGAAGTGTCGATTTGTGGCTTTGTGTTTTGTCCGTGTGATAACTAGAGAGATGATGGGTTTCGTATCAGGTGGAGCAGTTGCTCTCAGGACTTCGTCTCAGAAGGCCGTATGCTCGAGAACGAAGAGATCTGTAGGCGTCGTTCGCATGGTGCAGGCGCCGGCGAAGTCTTCCACAGCTGTCCACAGCGATGTTTCTCCGATGACCTTGACGCGGTACATGATCGAAGAGTCCAACCAGAATTTGGACAAGGAGCATCTGGTTGATCTGCAGGGTATCATGTCCGGTATTCAGGTTGCCTGCAAGAAGATTTCGTCCTTGGTGTCCCGGGCGGGAATTACCAACCTTACTGGACTGGAAGAGGGAGGCGGTTCCGTCAACATTCAGGGAGAGGAGCAGAAGAAGCTTGACGTCCTGTCGAATGAGGTATTGAAGAACTCTCTGAGGTTCTCCGGCAAAATGGGTGTGATTGCCTCTGAGGAGGAGGATGAGCCTGTCGTCGTTGATGAGGTTGCCTCGGGAAACTATGTGTGCGTGTTTGATCCCCTCGACGGGTCCTCGAACATTGATGCTGCGGTCGCCACCGGAACCATTTTCGGTATCTTCGCCGAGGATGACGAGCAGCCTTGCCTCATCAATGACGATGAGGGCGATCTTGACGCGCAGAAGGCTGCATGCCTCATCCAAACGATGCAGCCAGGGAAGAACCTGGTTGCCGCTGGATACTGCATGTATTCCTCTTCTTGCATGCTGGTTTTGACCACTGGACACGGTGTGAACGGATTCACACTGGATCCTCAGATTGGAGAATTCGTGCTCACTCACCCGAACATGCAAATTCCTAGCCGAGGAAAGATCTATTCTTTCAATGAGGCTAACTATCCCGATTGGGACCCCACTCTGCAGAAGTTTGTCGACTCTTTGAAGGATGGCTCCAACAAGTCCGGCGCGAAGTACTCATCACGGTAAGTGCATTCAAACGTCCTCCTTGGCTCTCTTCAACCTTGCACTTTCTCATTCTCTATATTTTGCCTTTTCCATAATTGCAGATACATTGGATCTTTGGTTGCGGATGTCCACCGTACTCTGCTTTACGGAGGAATCTTCGGTTACCCCGGCGACGCCAAGAACACGAATGGCAAGCTCCGACTTCTCTACGAGTGCGCCCCAATGAGCATGCTCCTCGAGGAGGCGGGTGGTTTGGCCACGACTGGGAGAGAGCGAGTTCTAGATGTGATGCCGACGGCTGTTCATCAGCGGCTTCCGCTCATCTTGGGATCGAAGGAGGATGTACAGGAGCTCGTCGACCTCTACCAGGCGGAGTAAACGGAAACTAGAGACGAAAAGGAATAAAAGAGTTCAATATGTGTACCAAGCAATCCGGGATCCTGCAGAAGAGACTAACGTTGGGCCATTTAACCACCGCGTCCCGTTCTTTCCAGATTTCCGCTTTATACTGGTTCTGGAAGGGAGTTGAAGCGGGACTACTAGCGGGGAACGGACTACAATTCCTGAAACCCAGAGTATCCGGAGAATCAACGCTCCTGATACCTTCCACTGCACATCCTTCCGTTCAGACTAGTACCACAGATTCATTGGATGAATACTCCCTGCCCCACAAGCGAAAATTCTACTTTTGAAACTACCTGGTTTCGAGATGCTCAAGTCTTCCAGTGAGACTTTGGATCAGTCAACAAGAAAGATAACTGGATTCGTCAGATATAAACGACTCTCAAATGACAAGAATAACCAACGCACTTTGACTTCCTCCTAGACCATTTGCGTACCCATTTCATACGCCACGAAGACAAGAGAAAACACAACACAGCGTCAAGCGGTGACTTAGAGCCGATTAAGCCCACACGACTTCTAGCCTTCCGGCTCATCAATTCCCCTCACAGCAGCCAACAATTAAAAACATCTTCTTCCCCCATCGCAATTCTATCAATAATCGACATTTAATACCGCATAGAATAATGCTATAAACGAAATAATTAAATTAATTAAAATACAATAATTCGCAGCCAGCAGCGGAAAAATCTATCCGTTTCCAATCAATAATCATAATTATTGTTTTGTAATTAGATAAAATATTTTATGAACTGAAAATAAATACCCTTTATCAATCATTATGTTTCGAGATTAACGAATGAAAAAGCATGACCGTGAACAACTTGGATTAGGTGGTCAAATTATGGAACTTTTGTGGATGAGCTTCGGTGTAAGGTGAGGAGGTTGGGATTCTTGCGGGACGGTGGTGAGGGGGATGGGAGGGAATGTGATGTCGTTTAAAAAGCGGCATTGGTTTGCTCGTGATAATTTTCATGTAAAGTTGCTTTTTGGATCGTAAGATATTATCGCTTCTGAGATCGATTTGGTTCTGAGAGGTTTGGTGTTGAATAAGGAGCTGTTGGCGTTTGTTGTATGAGGAAGATGGCAGGGCGTGGTTTGATATGATGCGGAGGGGAGGGGTTGAGGGGGTAGGTATGGGTACTGGAATTGGATTTGTACCGTATTATGGGAATTTTCGATTCCGACGGGGCACTTGTGTTGTGCAGAGGAGATATGGGATTAGGTTGGAGGCTGGAGCGTCATGCTCGTTTGGTTCTGACCGGGCCGGTTCACGGTGGGATGAGGTTGACGGGGGTAAGGCGTTGATCGTGAAGCCACCGGAGTCTGTGCAGCCGAGATGTATAGCACACTTTCTAGGAGGTATTGCGATTGGGAATTCGCCGAGGATTGGCTATCCAGAGTTTCTGCAAGCTCTTGCGGACAGCGGGGTGTTGGTAATTGCGACGCCATACGAAATCAGTTTCGACT